>CM045729.1:74506549-74574049 GCA_024760905.1 Plotosus lineatus
GTAGACTGATATAAATGATTAAAATAATGGAAATCTGATGAGAAGTCACAGGATGGACAATATTAAACATGCAGCATGAGGTGCCTTTCTACAAATACAAGGTTTAACAAAAAAAAAAAAAAAAAAAATCAAAAACAAGTATTTGTAGAGCGATCAGCATCTGGAAAACAAATAAAATAACCTTTACCTGCAGTGGACGACCACCGGCTCGTCTTTTCTTGCTCTTTTACTCCGCACCAGAGCAACAAAATCCAGGAAATCGGTGGAGTCATCTGGCACACCGTGGTCAGGCCAGGCCAGATACTGAATCTGAGTCAGCTCCCTGCTTTCGTTTGTCTGTAACAACAATAATCGATAACTCGCATACATGAAAAAAATAATAAAAAATATCTGTGTGGCCATGTGAAACCCCTCGGCCAATTGTATATCTTAATCTTGTTACTGGAAGTAATATAAATACAGTGAAACCTCGGTGGTTGAACGACTCTTTAGTCAAACAAATCGGAGTTTGATAAAAAAAAAATTTAAAAATCCGAGGAAAATAAGCCTTGGTGTTCAAACAAATGATCAGAGTTGGAACAGAGCAGAGCCGAGTGTGTTGAGCGCATGCACAGTGGACAGTACTTTGAACAGCCATTGAGAGAGAGTCTCTCACTGCGTATTGTGTTTATTCATTACATTACGGCTACTTTAACCATTAACCCTGGGTCAGTCTTAAGAAAAGCAGCAGTGACTCTACTGGAAAGAAAAAGAGAAAAGTCATGAGAATGTGAAGAATCAACTGCGATCAAGAGACAGAGAAGGGAAAAACCGCCACGCCTCCTCAAAGTAAGAACCCATCCCCCCTCTCTCCCTCCCCATCCATCCACATACGCTGACACATTGCAACCAGAAAGGTATGTACTGTAAACAAATACAGTCCATAATTAGGTTAATTAGTACGTATTACGTTTTACTTGGTGAGGCCGGTGGCGTAGTGGTTCGGGAGCTGCGCTCATGATCGGGAGGTTGTGTGTTCAAATCCCAGTTAGACCCCACATGTGCCAAGACCCCTGGGCAAAGTCTTAACCACAAGTGTGCCTCTGTTCACCCAGCAATATAAATGGGTACCAGTAAAAAATATACTGGGAAGGTAACCGGCGATGGATTAGCGTCCCATCCAGGAGGAGTTGTACTCCTAGTCGCTTCACGCTATGGAAACCGGGGATAAGCACCGGCCTGATGAGCCACTTTGGCTCGAGTGTAAAAAGCCCAGCTGACTTTACCTTTATCTTTTTATTATGTTTCACTCTTTTTTACATGAATGCATGTATTGTATATTACTGTAATACGTCACATAAATCCACCTCGTTTTCAAATTACATACAACTGTACTGACAGAAGTAAACATTCATCTGAATGCATCAATCGACTTTTAACAATTTGTTATGAGAAATATTGTTTCACTCTTTGAACAAATCAGTAATCGACCATATCTTTTTAACGAGTTGTCTTCGACCACCGAGGTTCCACTGTACATATACAGTATACACACTGAAGAGGAGCACATGCTGAGTCCACAATGTTGAAGGAGCACATCTGGATAAAACACAATGTAAACACGACAGGAGTGCACCCCGCTAATGCACTACACAATCCTGCTGGAATTACAGTCGGCCCTCTACTTACGAAAACCTCTGAATAAAAAAAATCCAGGTTACGAAAAACATTTTCCTAAATTTTCACCCTCTGTAAGCAAAACAACCTCTTCTTACGAAAAGCGCCAAACACGCCATTCAAAAATTCAAACGCGCCATTCAAACATTCAAATAATGCATGAGTTACTCTCTCATTGGCTGTCTCCCAACATCCCGCCCCGCTGGCTTCCCATTGGCCAGGAGGAACCTGAACTGTACCCATACTTCCTGTTTGTCAGACGTGTGAAGGAGAGTTGAACAAGACTGTTGGCTCGTGAGTTTTTTTGAAAGTGATCATTGCAGCGTTACTGTATATTTCGTTATCCATCATGGGCCCCAAGAAAATGATTCCCGGTGACACCAAAAAGAAAAAGCGGGCTCCGTTATCAATCGACGTGAAGCAGGAGATAAAAAAAATATGAAAATGGAATGCGGTTGAGCGAAATTGCAAAGGAGTATGGCCGTAACCCCTCTACAATCGGGACGATATTGAAGCAGAAGGAGGCATTAAAAGCGGAGATACAGTGACTGAGGCGATTATTTTGGAAAAAGCAACCGCCATATTTAAGGACCTCGTGAAGGAGGGTGGGGGTGGGGGGTTCTTCAGACCAGCAACCCCTGGACTTTAAAGCGTCGCATGGGTGGTTCAAGAGATTTAAAAAAAGGTAAATAAATTTCTTTTAACACATATTTCATACAAAATTGGTGTACTTTTACAATTTTTAAAGGGTTTATGGGGTAGTCTTGGGAGCCATGGAACGAATCACGCGTTTTACATGTAAACCGCACCTCTACTTACGAAAACTCCAGGTTCTGAAAAGGGCATTAGAACGGATTAATTTCGCAAGTAGAGGGCCGACTCTTACACAGTGCAAACATGGCTATTAATAGTAATTAATTTAAATGTCAATTATTTTATTGTAATAATGAACCTGTATAGTTCATTTTAAATATATGTGTCTGGAGACTGCAAAGATGCATCTGGTAAATAAATTTCAGAACAACTGGTCAATTATTAGAGATTGTAGTGCTACCATGATGGGCACACAGATGAACAGACAGACAGACAGACAAGAAGGCAACGGCAATGCCCTTTTGGCCAAGTATGACCGAGGGGTAAAACCAAAACACATTATTCATACATTAATTTCCTGCATTGCTTAATCCTACAAGGCTCTTAACCAACAATGAATGAAGGCAGGGTGCACCCGAAAAGCTTGCCAGTCCATTACAGAGCCAACACACACACACACCACTGGGGACAATTTGGAGCAGGCAATGAGCCTAATGTGCCTGTCTTTTGACTGTGGGAGTAAATCCGAGTACCTAGACAGAACCCACCCAAGCACAGGAAGAACAAGCAAACCCTTTTCAGAAAGTGTGGGATTTGAACCCTAACGTGCTAATCACTTCGCCACTGTGCTGCCCACAAACACAACTTCACTAGTGAAAATCAAACCATATGTCCTAATTTACACAGCCTTTACATACACCAGAGTTCATTTATATGTTTGCTTATATATTTATTTTTTTACCGCCGTGTGAGTGAGGATCATGTCTCGAACCAAGAATGCAGAATTTCCCTCCTCAGTTTCACAGGAAACCAGGAAGTCACTGTATGTTGCACTACCTGAGGGACTGGGCCAGTACTGATGACATTTCACCTGTGGGAAAAGAGCAGGGATTAGTCAACCACGCTGTCGTGCAGCTGTCAGAGTAGTGTGGTTGGAAAAAAATATAGCCACTTCCTTTTTTATTTGTCCAGAAGAGATATATTTATACCTTAATGCTCCCTTGTCAAGCAACAGGCATAACATTAGACTCACTACTGGCATATTTGTATTCTCTTCACAGGAAGTCGACATTCCATCCACAGGAAAAGAATGAAAACCGACTGGAACATTTCCTGGTGCTTCCTACAATCTTAATAATATTGCTTAATAATATTGCTTCTTATTAAGGGGAAAACACTGAAAATACAGAAGCACTATATTATAATTTTAGATTTTCTTTTTCCTTTACTGTGGTGTTGAGTTCGAGAGCACTCTGGCACCACCAACAGCAAATTAGATACATTCATCCACCCATTTTCTAAGCCGCTTAATCTTAATTAGAGTCGTGGGGAGGCTGGTGCCCATCTCAGAAAACTCTAGGCGATGGTGGGATACATCCTGAACAGCTCACCAGGCCATCACAGGGCCAACACATACAACCATTATGATGATCAACACAGACACCTAGGGATGATTGGGAACAGCCAATATTAGCCTACTGTGCATGTTTCTGGACTGCAGGAGTAAACGGGAGTATGTGAGTAAAGATCCATGTTCTTCTACTCCATGTTCCATGACTGTTGTAGGCCTCAGCTGCCACTGAGCACAAGCTTCTCATGCTTGACTAGGAATATTACATGACTGTATTCTGCTTCACCTTCCCTTAGCATCCCTCGCACAGCACCTGGTATTTCCAGGCGATCTCCCATCCAAGTACCAACCAGCCCAACCTTGCTTATCTCCTGAGATCAGATAGGATCGGCTCTTCACAGGGTAAGTAGTATGGGGGAAACATGCCTTAAAGAAGGCCAAAAAGTTTTGTTCACATTCCTCTCCAGCAGCGCTACAGCTTAAGAACTGGTAACACTGCTCCTAACAACCGTTGTTGATCCAATTCCTGATCCATCTTTCCTCTACGACAAGGCAAGTGTCAAGTTTCCATAATGCAATATTAAAAATAATAATAATAACAACAACAATAGTAATAGTAAGTACATCACATTAACTCTTACTGCCATTAAATATGATTATATATCTCCATGGAAACAAGAGCTGATGTTTAAATGGCTTCTGGTCATCCCGCGGTCTGGTAGATAATAGCTACGTACAGCTTTTGTTTTTGTTGATAGGTGATCAAGTACATACACCACGTCACATTTTCATGACTTCATGGATAATAATTGTTGTAAATACATTAATAACAATGACAGTCATAATCAGCCAGTGATAATATTTCTTCTTCTTTTCCTTTTGGCTTTTCCCTTCAGGGGTCGCCACAGCGAACCATCTGCCTCCATCTCACCCTATCCTCTGCATCTTCTACTCTTAACTCCAGCGACCTTCATGTCCACCTTCACCACATTCATAAATCTTCTCATTGATCTTCCTCTAGGCCTTCTGCCTGGTAGTTCCAACCTCAGCATCCTACTACCAATATACTCACTATCCCTTCTTCGTACATGTCCAAACCATCTCAATCTAGCCTCTCTGACTTTGTCTCCAAAACCTCTAACATGTGCTGTCCCTCTGATATACTTATTCCTGATCCTATCCATCCCCGTTACTCCCTTTTCCCAGGGCCACTGTTTCTAAACCATACAACATCGCTGGCCTCATCACCGTCTTGTACACTTTTCCTTTCATTCTTGCCGATACATTCCTATCACACATCACACCGGCTACTGTTCTCCAACCATTCCAACCTGCCTGCACACGCTTCTTCACCTCTTTTCCACACTCTCCATTGCTCTGGATTGTTGAGCCGAAGCACTTAAAATCCTCCACCTTTTTTATATCTGCTCCCTGTAACCTCACTATTCCTCTTGGGTCCTTGTCGTTCACACACACATGTACTCTATTTTACTGATGCTAACCTTCATTCCTTTCCTTTCCAGGGCATACCTCCACCTCTCAAGATTTCCTTCCACTTGTTCTCTGCTCTCACTACAGATCACAATGTTATCTGCAAACATCATAGTCCATGGAGATTCTTGTCTAACCTCATCTGTCAGCCTGTCCATCACCATAGCAAACAAGAAGGGGCTCAGAGCTGACCCTTGATGCAGTCCCACCTCCACCATGAACTCTTCTGTCACACCGACAGCACACCTCACCACTGTCTTACATCTCTCATACATGTCCTGCACCACTCTAACATACTTCTCTGCCACTCCAGACTTCCTCATGCAATACCACGGTTCCTCTCTCGGTGCCCTGTCATATGCTTTCTCCAGATCCACAAAAGCACAATGCAGCTCCCTCTGGCCTTCTCTGTACTCCTCTATTAACATCCTCAAAGCAAACACTGCATTTGTGGTGCTCTTTCTTGGCATGAAACCAAACTGTTGTTCACAAATGCTGACCTCTGCCCTTAGTCTAGCTTCCACTATTCTTTCCCATAATTTCATCGTGTGGCTCATCAACTTTATCCCTCTGTAGTTGCCACAACTCTGCACATCTCCCTTGTTCTTAAAAATGGGCACAAGCACACTTCTCCATTCCGCTGGCATCCTGTCACTCTGTAAGACCTTGGCGAATGTTCTTGTCAGAAAATCTACTGCTACCTCCCCGAGACACTTCCATACCTCCACTGGTATGTCATCAGGACCAACTACCTTTCCATTCTTCATCCTCGTCAATGCCCTCCTCACTTCTCCCTTACTAATCTTTGCTACTTCCTGGTCCTCAACAGTCACCTCTTCTACTCTTTTTTCTCTCTCATTTTCCTAATTCATCAGCACTTCAAAGTACTCTTTCCATCTTCCCAGCACACTTCTGTCATCAGTCAATACATTTCCCTCTCTGTCATTTATCACTCTAACTTACTGCACGTCCTTCCCATCTTTATTTCTCTGCAGTGCCAAGCTGTATTAATCATTTTCTCCCATCTTACTGTCAAACCTATCATACAAGTCATCATACGACCTGTTTGGCCTTTGACACTACTACCTTCGCCTTACGCTGTGTCTCCCTGTACTCTTGTTTACTCTCTTCGGTCCTCTCTCCCACTTCTTAGCTAACCTCTTCGTTTGTACACACGCCTGCACTTCCTCATTCCACCACTAAGTCTCCTGATCTACTGTCCTTCCAGAGGACACACCAAGTGCTCTCCTAACTGTCTCCCTGATCACATTAGCTGTAGTTGTCCAGTCATCTTGAAACACTTCCTGACCACCCAAAGCCTGTTTCAACTCCTCCTTGAAGAGTGCCGCTCTTCCTTTTTCAGCTTCCATCACTTCGTCTTCTGCTCTGCTTTTGCCTCCTTCACATCAGCATGATCCTGCACACCACCATCCTATGCTGTTTGGCAACACTCACCCACTACTACTTTGCAGTCACTGACTTCCTTCAAATTACATCGTCTACACAAGATGTAGTTTACCTGTGTGCTCCTACCTCCGCTTTTATAAGTCACCCTATGCTCCTCTCTCTTCTGGAAGAAAGTATTCACCACAGCCATTTCCATCCTTTTTGCAAAAGCTATCAACATCTGTCCTTCTGTGTTCCTGTCCTGGATACCAAACCTGCCCATCACTTCCTCGTCCCCTCTGTTGTCTGCACCAACATGTCCATTGAAGTCTGCACCAATGACCACTCTTTCACCTCTGGGGGTACTCTGCATCACTTTATCTAACTCACTCCAGAATCTCTCCTTCTCTTCTTGCTCACATCCTGCCTGTGGGGCATAAGCACTAACAACGTTGAACATCACACCTTCAATTTCTAACTTGAGACTCATCACTCTGTCTGACACTCTTTTCACTTCTAGAACATTCCTGACAAACCCCTCCTTCAAGATGACTCCTACTCTTCCCATCCACACCATGATAAAACAGCTTAAACCCTGCTCCTAAGTTTCTAACCCTGGTCTCCTGAACATAGAGTATGTCCACCTTCCTCCTCTGCATCATGTCAGCCAGCTCTCTACCTTTTCCTGTCTTAGTTCCAACATTCAAAGTCCCTACTCTCAGTCCTAGACTCATGCTTTTCCTCTTCTCTCTCTGCCTAGGAACACACCTCCCGCCTCTCCTTCGTCGACCTCTCCTTCATCGACCAGTGATAATATTTATGCCCTTTAAACAAACTTATGTAAGAGTAGACCCAGTGAATGATGACATCACCGGTCAGCTGATTTAACATACTAGATTTTTCAGGTGGGCAAAACAGAACAATGTCATTGTGTCCCGTTCGTGAGTGAATTACCAAAAAATATAATTTGCTATTTTAAAGTGATAAACAACATGTCAGTTAGTTGTGCCCAACTATGCCCAAAACATTTTTAAAGGTTCAGGAATCTGTTTTTACTACAATTACACGGACAAAGAATTCATCAACAGCCAGGCGTGAATGAGCCTTACATTTCACGATTTGTTAATACACATGCTTTATGGGGAACTTTCAAAACAGCCACCAAATCCATAACAAAACCTGAAGAACTTTACCAGTGTTTTTTTCCACCCAGACAATAAAGCCTACTTTTGATTCAGTTGTTCCATTTTACTTGCATTTTCCAATTTAAATGCTTAAGTGATAGACAGTCAGAAACAGCAGCTGGTTAGAACTGTTAACATTTGTGCACAAACATTTTTAATCATTAGTCTCAACTTACCTGGCCTCACATATAAAGTGAACACTATCACATATCCTAAATTTATACCTCAAAGATTATTTGATGTAAAACAAATGATGATTCTGGTGAAGTCCATGACAAAAATACAAATCAAAACGACAACATGATGCAGGCTAATAAGAAACTCACCCGGCCTCTCTCCACCTGAGTGGTGAGCATCACCACCATAGAGGAGCCTTGCTCCCACGTCATCTGCCAGAAATCAGCACATGTGTTGGGCAAGGGCCCTTGGCAGGCGATATAGCGATTGATAATACTGGAAGCAGGAATTTCCATCTGAAAAAAAATTCCAAAAGATATCAATAATTCAATCAATAAAAAACACCCAATAATAACTGTGAATACATAAACCAGAGCATGAGACAATAATTAAATGTCATACTCACATTTATGTAATTTGCGTTGATATAATCATCTGTGCCTTTCAATATGACACGTGTGGCATCGTCTAAGGAATACATTAAACACATGATGAACATTGATGTCCCAGCTGAGAGCCAAACTATCAAACTGTCACAATGATACTCACAAGGTGAGATGTCCCTGTAGCGGTTTTTAGAGAGGTTGTGAGGTAACTTGGCACATGACATGGTCATTCCTGGCCGTTTACGATACAGTTGCTACAAAATAAATGTCAATCAATAAATATTCTTCAAATCTCATACACAGTGTAAGCAGATATGGTGTTACAGGAATACCTATTACGAATATACTAATATGTGATTAATTATGGATAAGAGTGGAGTCATTCAGCGCTTAACCAACAATGTTACATCACTGGTGGCTTAGTGGTTAAGGCAATGGGTTACTGAGCCAAAGCTCAGTGGTTTAATTCCAACGATCACCACTGTTTGGCACTTGATCAAGACCCTTAATCCTCAATTGATCAATTATATATGATAATTGTAGGGGCAGTGGTGGTCTAGTGGATAGGGCGAAGGATCGCTGATCCTAAAGTTGGGGGTTCGAGTAATTGTAATAATTCTAAGTTGCTCTAAATAAGAGCGTCTGCTACTAAATACTGTAAATATAATGTAATGTAAACAACTCGCTGGAGAGATTAACTGTTCAATTCAAGTCTAGTATCCTTTGTAATCTGAACTCAATTCATCAATATAAATGATTATCCTCTGCTTGATTACACCCCCATGATATTGAGGCTTTTGTTTTTCCTTCCAAACCACCACGACACCGTCCCTTTAACTGATACAACCACTAGCAAAAATTATGGAATCACCAGTCTCGGAGGATGTTCATCCAGTTGGTTAATTTTGCAGAAAAAAGCAGATCACAGACATGACACAAAACTAAAGTAATTTCAAATGGCAAATTTCTGGCTTTAAGAAACATTAAAAGAAATCAAGAAAAAAATGTGGTAGTCAGTAACAGTTACTTTTTTAGACCAATTGGGGAATAAATTACGAAATCACTCAATCTTGAGGAGAAAAATTATGGAATAATTCTAAAATTTCCATTCCCAAAGTTAACACCTGAATCAGATTAGATCTGCTCATTAGTCAGCAGCTAAACAGGAGTGATCACACTTTGGAGAGCTGTTGCGCCAAGTGTACTGGCATGAATTGTGGCTCCAACATGAGAGATGTCAATTGAAACAAAGGAGAGGATTATCAAACTTCTTAAAGAAGGTAAATCATCACGCAATGTTGCAAAAGATGTTGGTTGTTCACAGTCAGCAGTGTCTAAAATCTGGACCAAGGCATACAGATAGACCAAAGATGGCATCAAAGCGTCAAGACAGAAAACTTAAAGTAATTTGTCTTAAACGGAAAATGTACAGCAAAACAAATGAGGAACAAATAGGAGGAAACCGGAGTCAACGTTTGTGACCAAACTGTAAGAAACTGCCGAAAGGAAATTTTGCATCTCGATTGGCACAAAGCATCATGGGATTGCAGCTACCAAACAAACTACCAAAATGGTGGAGTTTAACATGAATGTCAATCAACAGTACTCTATCGTACGCGTAGGGGTCTTCTTGGTTGTTCCCGCAAACATAAGGATGAGTTAATTGCGCTTGCATTTGCCACTATGTTACACAATTTGTCGATAATCCTGTCAAAAGCTGAACAATCCAAGCAGATCCAGTGTGAATATGTCAGCCTGCTGACGTTTGAAGTGGATGGTGAAATGCCAACAATTCCCGACCCCTTGAGACTTAAGGAAGGCTGGGAAACAGAAGTCGATGCTTTCTCAAAGTGGCCCCCTTGTATATATGCTGACATGGTAGAATTCAAAAGACCAAGCGTTCTTACTTGCGGGACTCAGAAATGACTACAAAGAAGGTCAGTAAGTTTGAAGCTATTTTATACTTTGTCATCGCCCAAAATTTACATTTCAACAGCTCTACAATACGCCGAGACCATTATTAGATCCATTAAATGTTAGATCATGACCCGGGATTTTTTGTATGACTCTTAGGTTATACTAGTCTATAGATCTATTACAAGAGTCCCCAACCACCGGGCCCCGGACCAGTACCGGCGCATGGATCATTTTGTACCAGGCCACAAAGAATGAATAATCATGATTAAAATATATATAAAAATATGTTTTTGCTTCCGGGTGTCTTATTTTGAAAAACAACCACTTCCGCCCTCGCATACCTTCCACGCTTGACTTTTTGGCATGTATTTTATCCTGCAGCAGCAATGCAAGCTAGCCCTCGCAAAATGAGCCAGAAACAGAGTTCACTGGAGAGTTTTTTGGAAATGGTAAACGATACAACAATGAGACAGCAGGAGGGTCACAGACTACCTGCAAAAAGAAAGTTGCATTTAAAAGAAAATACCAAGATTCCTACCCGAGTTATGGGTTCATCGGAATATAAACAACCTAACCTCCCCCTATAAAATTGTCAAGCATTGACCGGTCCATGGTGATAAAAAGGGATTGGTGATCTATACTATAGTCGGTCTAATCAGGCTAATGTCTGGGCCTGCCTATCGCCGATTGTCGGCTCAATTGGAAGACACAATTAATTGTGGATTCTACAACAAATTGAACACTAATTAATATAATTTACTGATAGACTCTGCTTTAATCCAACAATTACATCCCTCTACATCCTTCAGCTCGGTTGGGAAAGTATATAACGTGAATGGCGGCGAGCTGTACATATACTTGTCCGAAGGTTACAGACATGTACGCTGCAAGCTTGCTTTTTCCATCCCTCAAGATGGTACAGGTTATTCCCACAATTCAACGTGGCACAATGCGCACCTGGCATTAAGACATTTTAAAGCTTAAAGCAGACTTTAACGGGAGTTGTTCAGGCATGACAATGTTGTTTACATACAAAAGCAAGTGGACATTGGAAAGTTTGATAGCCGTGACCTCTGACATCACGTTGCCCGCATGAGCGCAGTCGTAATGCAACCTTGGCTTATTAAAATGACATTTTATGATTTATTATTTCATATTATGCCTGGACGATATCACCCTCATTTGACTGTTACAAACAATTAGAATCCCCCACTTTAGTTTTAATAATATCCACTGGGGATAATGTCTAATTTCTGTGATTTCGCAAGCAAACAGATCGCATGTAGTATATATTAATAGATTTTATTTCACAATAGTGGCCTTAATAAATCTAATTTACCATGACAGTATAGGCAGGTGGCACATTAGTGCAGCTTTCAAGTGGGAAAGTGAATGCCAAGAGCAGCAGCCAAAAGAGTACTAATCTGAGATGGGGGGGGGGGCGCTTCCATTAAATATCAGTTAATATTGTACTTTTCAAAAAATATCTGTGCGGCTGGAGCTCACCCCAAAATCTTGAGTTAGTTGGGTCAACTGCTATTTTCTCTTTTCTCCCCCTTACTAGTATGAGTGAACAGCATACTGTACAGTGAAAAGTCAAAAGGTACGACAAAATGAGTCAGGGTTGGAAGATCTGTATTCTTTATTTGGCTGGAACAGGCTTGTTGTGTGAATACACACAATCAAAAGGGAAGTGATAATAGAGGTTGCTTGATTAAAAACAGGAAGTAATAGGAAGTACTTGTAGATATGGTCACATCCTGGGAAACGCCTTGTTGCGTATGTTTACATAACCTCAATGTGGTTTACAGCTGAAAGCAACACTGGAAGTCTCCTACTGATCTACAATATTTACATTTTACAGATTATTACTGAAACACTGGTATTTCCCCCAATTTAAAATTCTATTCTTGAAATCCTGCACGATAGTTATAGAGACCCTGATGGATTGTTTTCAATTGAACAAAAGGTTAGAGGTCACATTAAATGTGGAAAATGTTCTGAAATTATTTACCTTGGTATTTTGCTTTTTTACTTGATAAAAACATGGCATTCTTACAGGAATGTGTAGACTTTATGTAATCAATAAACTTCGGTTAACCCCATGGGTTTCTGAACAACTAAATAAACAAGGTAACCAAAAATAAGATGTAAACTTGACATAAAATAAAAGTACTTTTCTGTACATTTAACCCATTAAGAATTTATTTATTTTTTTTATTTCATAAAAAATAAAGTCTGTAAAAGCAATTTCCTCCTTGGAGCGGTCTTGGGTTATAACAATTGGGTTTAAACAATTTACATAATCCGTACTGTCTCCATCAAACTGCGTCTGCTACAGAAGCTGAGCTGGTTCATACTTTTTATAATTATTGCAGTTTTGCTTAAACCTGTTTAATTCCTGTTCTGAGTCTGGCAGCTGGCAGAGCACAACCCTCGGTCTAGATGATCCTTAACCATATTTACACAACCACTGAACGGAGTCCAAAGTACAGTAGTTAGTAAACAACAAAAATGTCAATGGTGCTAATCAATCAATTTACATCCTATATCCCTGTACAGTGATACCTCAGCTAACGAACTTAATCCGTTCCGAGGGCGAGCTTATAAGCCGAATAGTTTGTTAGATGAAACAATTATTCCCATAATAACAAAACAACTTGATCCGTTCCAACCCCCTCCCAAACTCATAACCTGCCACAAACACGTATATTTGATCTAATATAGTAAAGATAACCATGTAAAAATAAATATTTCATAATAATACATGCACATTAATATTAATAATAAATAATAATAAAACAAGAATAAGCAACAAGTCAACTAACCCTTCCAATCACATGGTGAAGATGTCATGTGGGCAGGCAGGAGGTGGTTCCTAACAGGGAAGACGGAGAAATTTGTGCATGTGCATGATACAAATGCCAGCGAGGAAAGGCTCCTGGTGAGCTCCCACAAGGCCAGCGCTTCTCAAATAGTGGGGCTCAGTGTGATTGGGGGGAGGGCGGGGTGTATGACCCTAAGAAACATGCTTTTTTTGCCATACTGTACTAGAATTAAGTGTAACTGCATATCCTTCACAGTAGTTGGCAGTGGCGCACTCATTGTCGCACTATGGTCTAGGGAAAAAGCACCGAGCAAACGATATGAAGTAAACACTATTTATAGTCATGCGCCGGTGCTGAGGGGGCGTGAATTTTTATTTATTTATTTTTATTCCTAGAGCTGGCATGACAGAAAAAAATTGAGAAGCAAGCACTGCACAAGGCGTTCTCGGAGCGCAGAGGCATACACGTGGAAAAATCCGAGGCTAGTAGGCCTGGAAAAGCCATTTCAAGGAGAGCTCATAAAGTGAATTTTTGCTCATTGGATTGAGCAGATTTTTGGTGGGTTTGTAGCTCGTGTCATGGAAAACCTGTTATAAGGGACACTCGTTAGATGAGGTACCACTGCATATCTCGAAAGGTGTACATTCTTTTTTGCCAGATATATCAAATATACACCAATGACAGTTGTTTTCAATTGGAAAAAAATATTTTTTCAGTCAAAGTTTCATTCTGAACCTAAAGTCGTCAGTGTGTTTCTGTCCCTTGCTAAAAGGGTTGTGACAGGAAGGGCATCCGACGTAAAAACCTATGCCAAATCAAACGTGCAAATCAGATGATTCGCTGTGGCGACTCCTAAGTAAAAGGGAAAAAGCCGAAAGGAAGACAGACACTATGCAAGAGTCAATGACTCCTACACCAGCCACGATGATATGGTGAACATAAAAACCATTTATAAGGGTGCAGGACTGTCATCGAAACAGGATGGCGGCCATCAACACAGACAAACAATAAGAGCAGTGAACAATAATTGATTTTTTTTTAAAAAATCAAATTAAATGTTTATGATTCCCAGCATGTGATTTGATTGCTCAAGCCAAATTGAAGATGCATGTTAATGCAAAATAAATAACTTAAAACGTATCAGATGCAATCACATATATTGGCTTTCTGCTTTGTTTGGACTTGAGATGCATTTCTGAAATCATACTGCGCTTGTTTGATAAGAAAACTACTTGTAGTTGAACTTGCCTACTGCATTCAAAATTCATGACGAATTGAGATAAGGTTACATTATTCCTATAAGGCCCAGATTCATTCATGCATCCACATTACTTGGCAGTGAAATCTGAATGTTTATGCAGCTTCAGCTGCTTCTTGAAATGTACATCAATGTTCATAATCCCATCCAACCACTACCATAGTTTTATCTCTTTTGGAATTTATCCATTCCTTAACATTTCAACATGCTCGAACTTCTCTGCTTTTTACTAGTTGGTGTTGCATTGCAACTTGTATCCATCTTACTTCTTATTTACAAGTGTATGCACAAGAAACATCCTCCAGTCACTTGGTTGTCATTTTAAACATACAAAGGAAACCCAGACAGCAGCATGTAAAACAAGTGAATAAGAGATACCTAGACCATGAGCCACAATGTTTTCACCAGGAACCCTTTGTATTCTGTCAAAATAACCGGATAATGGTAAATAAAAACACATATTCGCTTGGGTGTCTTTAAAGACTTACGTCGAACTGAGTGAGCAGAGCACCACTGCTCAGACCTTCTTCCAGCTGCTGCATTGAGTCTCTCCAAGCATCGTGATCCAGCTCCGATGCATCCGATGGCGATTTGGCTGGGATGTACTGGAAATCAGGTTCCATCTCTAATTTGTCCTCTACCACATCATAGATGGCTAAAAAAGTAAAATATAAATGAAAAAACACTACTCATATATAAAAATAATAATACACACATAAATACACATATAGTAAATATTATATATACCATATTCGACATAAGGGCCCAGGGTGCTTAAAAAATTGAAGTGTGTGTGTATGTGTACGTGTGTCTGTGGTGCTGTTCCTTTAAACATTTTCCGGAAGTAAAATCAAGCCACTCAACACGAATGTCAACTTTAGCACATGGCACGTTAAACCAATCAACATGAACATAAACAAAACACATGTTCAGGAACGAGCTTAAATTTATGAAGTTAGTGATCAGGAGAATCGAGTGAAAAATACTCGTCATCACTTTCCGATAGGTCCATATCTGGCTCATCGATTCATTCATTCAGAGCATCCGATAGTTTTGCCGTAGCAGTTTCTAATGGTTCATCGGTTGTTGGACATTTGCCAAGAGAACATAGCAAAACATTTTCCAGTTTTTGAAAGCATGGCGGAACAATCGAATGTGTTGTTACTGATGAACATTATAGATATTCCCCAGTGGCAGGGAGTCTTGAAATACCGTGTAAACTCACTTTTATCGAATGATATTGGTAAGTTTGATCTACGATTTTGCCATCAGTACACACATGGGCGGTTATTAGAAGTAGAGAAAAAAAAAAAAAAAAAAAAAAAACATGGGGGCGGGGGGTGGCTTATTGGAGCAGGACGCTTATTACATCGAATGTGGTATACACACACACACACATATATGCATACATACATTCAGGATCCCTCACTTTCCGTGGTTAATTGGGACTGAGATCCCCACATGAACATCGAAATCCACAAAGTAGGATCACCCCCCCCAGGGGACATATAGGAACTTGTATATGTGTATATAATATCAATGAATACATATTCAATGCTATAAATGCTTATAATAACAATTAAACATTAAAAAAAACAACGATGTAAATAAAGCAAATACACACACATACAGATGGTACAGCACGAGAAGACGACGACACATACTCGTCCTTCTGAATCTAATGAATCTAAAATATATGAAAGTCTAATGTTTATCAGTACATTACAGAAAATAATTAACTTTATCACAATATGCTAATTTTTTGAGAAGGACTAGTACTCACTATTCCTCCTCTGTACATGTCCAAACCATCTCAATCTAGCCTCTCTGACTTTGTCTCCAAAACCTCTAACATGTGCTGTCCCTCTGATGTACTCATTCCTGATCCTATCATCGTTACTCCCAAAGAGAACCTCAACATTTTCATCTCTGCTACCACCAGCTCTACCTCCTGTTTTTTCCCCAGGGCCACTGTTTCTAAACCATACAACATCACTGGCCTTATCACGGTCTTGTACACTTTTCCTTTCATTCTTGCCGATACCTTCCTATCACACCGGACACGGTACTTTTCTCCAACCTGCCTGCACACGCTTCTTCACCTCTTTTCCACATTCTCCATTGCTCTGGATTGTTGAGCCGAAGTACTTAAACTCCTCCACCTTCTTTATCTCTGCTCCCTGTATCCTCTTGGGTCCTTGTCGTTCACACACATGTATTCTTTTTTACTGAGGCTAACATTGATTCCTCTCCTTTCCAGGGCATACCTCCACCTCTCTAGATCCTGCACTTGTTCTCTGCTCTCACTACAGATCACAATGTCATCTGCAACATCATAGTCCATGGAGATTCTTGTCTAACCACGTCTGTCAGCCTGTCCATCACCATAGCAAACAAGAAGGGGATCAGAGCTGACCCTTGATGCAGTCCCACCTCCACCTTGAACTCTTCTGTTACACCGACAGCACACCTCACCACTGTCTTACATCTCTCCTCCATGTCCTGCACCACTCTAACATACTCTGCCACTCCAGACTTCCTCATGCAATACCACAGTTCCTCTCTCGGCACCCTGTCATATGCTTTTTTTCCAAATCCACAAAGGCACAATGCAGCTCCCTCTGACCTTCTCTGTACTTCTCTATTAACATCCTCAAAGCAAACGCTGCCTCTGTGGTGCTCTTTCTTGGCATGAAACCAAACTGCTGTTCACAAATGCTGACCTCTGCCCTTAGTCTAGCTTCCACTATGCTTTCCCATAACTTTATCGTACGGCTCATCAACTTTATCAGTTATATAGCACGTTACCATTGTGTTAAGACGTCGTCTCTGTGATCTTTGTGTTTACACTGTTTTGCGGACTTTTGTAACCCTAAGCAAATATGGTTGGTCAGAAGTGTAAGCCTACTAGCATGGGTGCAAGTCTCGTACACAGAGATGAATTAACTATCTGCTCAGATCGGCACAATCTACCATGCATACTCAGTTAAGCAAACAGTTGTAAAATGAATATATATATATATATATATATATATATATATATATATATATATATATATACACACACACACACACACACACACACACACACACACATATATACACACACACACACATATATATATATATATATATTATACTAGTCCTTCTCAAAAAATTAGCATATTGTGATAAAGTTCATTATTTTCTGTAATGCACTGATAAAAATTAAACTTTCATATATTTTAGATTCATTGCACACCAACTGAAATATTTCAGGTCTTTTATTGTTTTAATACTGATGATTTTGGCATACAGCTCATGAAAACCCAAAATTCCTATCTCAAAAAATTAGCATATCATAAAAAGGTACTTTAAACGAGCTATTAACCTAATCATCTGAATCAACCAATTAACTCTAAACACCTACAAAAGATTCCTGATGCTTTTAAAAATTCCCAGCCTGGTTCATTACTCAAAACCGCAATCATGGGTAAGACTGCCGACCTGACTGCTGTCCAGAAGGCCATCATTGACACCATCAAGGAAGAGGGTAAGACACAAAGAAATCTCTGAGCGAATAGGCTGTTCCCAGAGTGCTTTATCAAGGCACCTCAGTGGGACGTCTGTGGGAAGGAAAAAGTGTGGCAGAACATGCTGCACAACCAGAAGAGGTGACCGGACCCTGAGGAAGATTGTGGAGAAGGGCCGATTCCAGACCTTGGGGGACCTGTGGAAGCAGTGGACTGGGCTACAGGTGCCGCATTCCCCAGGTCAAGCCACTTTTGAACCAGAAACAGCGGCAGAAGCGCCTGACCTGGGCTACAGAGAAGCAGCATTGGACTGTTGCACAGTGGTCCAAAGTACTTTTTTCGGATGAAAGCAAATTTTTCATGCCATTCGGAAATCAAGGTGCCAGAGTCTGGAGGAAGACTGGGGAGAAGGAAATGCCAAAATGCCTGAAGTCCAGTGTCAAGTACCCACAGTCAGTGATGGTCTGGGGTGCCATGTCAGCTGCAGGTGTTGGTCCACTATGTTTTATCAAGGGCAGGGTCAATGCAGCTAGCTATCAGGAGATTTTGGAGCACTTCATGCTTCCATCTGCTGAAAAGCTTTATGGAGATGAAGATTTTCATTTTTCAGCACGACCTGGCACTTGCTCAGAGTGCCAAAACCACTGGGAAATGGTTTACTGACCATGGTATTACTGTGCTCAATTGGCCTGCCAACTCTCCTGACCTGAAGCCCATAGAGAATCTGTGGGATATTGTGAAGAGAAAGTTGAGAGACAGCAGACCCAACACTGTGGATGAGCTTAAGGCCGCTATCGAAGCATCCTGGGCCTCCATAACACCTCTGCAGTGCCACAGGCCGGTTGCCTCCATGCCACGCCACATTGAAACAGTCATTTCTGCAAAAGGATTCCCGACCAAGTATTGAGTGCATAACTGAACATAATAATTTGAAGGTTGACTTTTTTGTATTAAAAACAATTTTTTTTCATTGGTCGGATGAAATATGCTAATTTTTTGAGATCGGGATTTTTGGTTTTTCTTTACTTTTTTGCCAAAATTATCACTATTAAAACAATAAAAGGCTTGAACTACTTAAGTGGTGTGTAATGAATCTAAAATATATGAAAGTATAATGTTTATCAGTACATTACAGAAAATAATGAACTTTATCCCAATATGCTAATTTTTTGAGAAGGACTAGTATATACGTGCATCACAGACACTACGATGAAGACATGCTCTAGAACTGCATTATGGAATAGTTTGGCCCGGGATGTCCTCCATCCACCCGAAGACAAGTCTGGACACACTTTATCATGCCGTCATAAACCTGCATGGTTCCCACCGAGATCTGTTGAATTTAGGAGGTAACTGTTACTTCAGCTTTTCAGTTGTGAGTAGACAAGTCTCATGGACCTATTGTACTGCACAGTAACTTTAGGACAGCTGTAGTTCATATAAAAGTTCCTAGTTTGTGCTTTCATTCCTGTAAGGCTGTTCATTCCTGTAAAGCATTGATTATTTCATATAACACAAGCAAAAAGAAACGGTGCGAAATTAAATTGCTGGTGTTAATTGCTGTTTTGCCAGACTTCATATTACTATACACAGCATACAAACAATTACATAGTCTTTTGAGTCATTGCTACTGTGCCTATTTGAACTCTTCCTTTATTAGAAAACACTTCAGTTTGCTTTTTTGATATCCGTGGTAGACTGCTGAAACAAGCTTTAGTCATCTGGAATTTTTTTTTTTTTTTTGCTAAATACAACTTTTAAAAAGCCACACTTGCGAGTTAGTCAGTCTGTGACTAATCCTCTTTATCTGTTTCTACACTGGTGCTTTCAGAAACTAAAAAAAACCAAAAAACCCAGGAACAAGTGACCTAGGAACTTATATCGACCCTGGCTTCTTTAGTGGAAACGTGGTTGAAGATCGTGAAAAGGTTCCAGCAGTGGAATCACACCAACAATACAATCAATTCCCTAATACTCGCTTCACGATGTGTCACCAAAACAATTCTGGCCCTTAAAAGCATGGGCTCCACAAGGCCTGTGAAGATGTGCTGCCGTATCTGACACAAAGGTATAAAAATCTGATCTTTTCAGTCCTGAAAGTGACATGGTGGAGCCTGACTGTCCTGTCAGCTTTCTAGCACAGCCAGTTTTAACCTTTTCAGCAGTTTGTGCTACTGTAGGTTTTCTATAATGGGCGAGCCTACTCTACGAGCATCATGCAGCGACGGCCCTGCTGGCTGTTCATTGTTCGACCAGTTTCAACAGATACTTACCTCTGTGTAGCTGGAACACCCCAAGAGGTCTTCCGTTTCAGAAACCAATAGTTGTCCACCAAAATGTGACCCAAATCAAAGTGACTCGCATCATTGTACTGGCTCATTTTCCGGCTTCCAACACACCTACTTCTAGGAGTAACTTATTTTCTGCCCAGAACATTCCATTCTCCAGAAGGTCCCTGCTTAATGAGGTTATTATTGCTACTCACTTCACCTGTCTGTGATTCTAATGTTGGGGCTGATTAGTATATACCCCACAGTCCTGAGAGCATATCTACATACTCATAAGCACTCAATCATTTATTCCAAATATCTCACTGATAAGGCTCAGACAGACAGCTCTGAGGTATGGTACTAGTAAAGTCTGAGCACCGCACTCACCATTGGGCCTGACCAGCAGGATGAGCTCCCCTGAGTGGCTTCCACAGCTGGCCTTGATGAACATGACCACCTGGTCGTGAGTGTGCTCAGAAATATCACGCCCGTTTATCAGAACCACCTGATCACCCTCGTTCAGCCGTGGCACACACAGATCGGCCTGCACAGAAGAACACAACATGAGAGAGAGACACATGTACATCTATGAAACCAAGTTAACTCAACACTCATCAGTGCTTTGTCAGGGTGCTAATAATCTGAGTAAGTTACCCTGGGTTTACACTGGACCCACGATATCCACAAGCTCAACCACTAAAAAACAAGTAGAAACTTGAAAGAATCCTGTTTTCAAGTTCAAGATCCTCTACGTGGCTCCACTACATATTACTATGAATCCAATGGTTTATGTTGAGTATAAAGTCATAAAAATAGTTGAAAAATATTTTTGCGATGATCATCACGACGACAACCCCCCCCCATGATGAATACTTACTGATGTTCCTGGAGCAACCCGAGACACAATAACTGGCATCTTCTGATCACAGCCCCCCTAAAAACACGCAACAGCATCATAGGTGTGTAAAGTATTTTCACTCAATTCTGGTCAGGTTCTTCTTTAAAAAAAAAAAAAAAGACAACAAACTTACTGTTACGTTGAATCCAAATCTGCCATTTTCATCAGGCTTCATCTTAATCAGAACAAGATTGTCATGGGGCACCATCCCATTGAGCTGCAGGAGAGAAATGCAGAGAAATACTGTATCTAAAAACAATTCATCTCTTTCTCCCCCATTTTGGTCTCCCCAGTTTGATTCCCGATGACAAATGCCCTGATCACGCTCTGACTGATAACTAGTCTATTATATGGTCGTGAGCCCTGACAGTCCATGTCTTGATGATATATTCTGAAATGTTTTCCTTCTATTTAACCAATAACTGTACAGTAAAACCATCAGAAGCTGATGTGCAAGTGAACAGTCGCGTTAAGATCTGGACATCAAAAGCCACTACAATGTGTAAGCGGTACTACAAGATCAGATTGTGCTATGTGCTTATGACATACCGTGGTCTTGTCAGTTGCCATTGGGATATCATACATCTCGTTGACATGGTTGTCCAGATCCTGCTGAGAGTGAGAAAGGATAAGCTGACTCAGGTTTTTCCTGGACTGCTTGGGTGGCAGTGCTGGAGGTGGCCCATCAACACCTTCAGGAGACCTAATGGACAAATTAACAGAGCGAAGGGTGCAATTATTTTTCATGGCTTGTCATGTACAATCATTAAAGCTTCTCAGCACCACTAATTCCATTTGCTATATGTGATACAGTTGTCTCTGTGTGTAGTATGTTTATGTTTGGGAACTGCTTCCACAAAACCCAATGGCACAGGATGGGGCGGCAAGAACACAACCGATCTTGCACATACACCTCAGTGCCAGCTGGCATCCAGGCTGACAGCTACAACTATGATGCCCTTGGGAACTGCTCTGGGAAACCATCTTTGCATGTATGTCATTTTGGAAAGGGCTGCAGATGATGACAGACATTTTCTTTCTGAATAAGGCAGAAGCTATATGCTCTGTGACTGAACAACCCTCAAGTACCAACCAGGCTCCATGCTTAGTTATCCATACACGCTTATACACAGCTACAGTACGAGGCTTGAGTGTTGCATCGGGAGTGTCATCATTTCCTCATTTATCAACATGGACAGTCTGCGAAAAAGCCCACATGAGGATTTTGGTGGAGTTTTATTCTTGTAAAATTAAGTTTATGGTTTACAACTAAAACTAACCTGTCGGTCTTCCTTTCAGCTTTTTCCCTTTTACTCAGGAGTCGCCACAGCGAATCATCTGATTCGCACGTTTGATTTGGCAGAGGTTTTTATGTCGGATGCCCTTCCTGTCACAACCCTTTTAGCAAGGGACAGAAACACGCTGACGGCTTTGCAGCCTACTCTTTACGAAAGTCAGCAATGGTTCTTTTACATGCCTCTCACCATGGACAGTGAGAGACATGGCCCGCCTTTGATAACCCAGTTAGCTGCACACTTGGGGGGGTGTACAGTGACAACCCTGTGGAGAGTGCGACTCGAATCCCCAACCTTTGGATCAGCGATCCAGCGCCCTATACCACTAGACCACCACTGCCCCAACACAACTAAAACTAACCTATTTCAAAATAATATTTCAATTCTGCAAAATTCAGCTCTTTGATCGTGCAATGTTTTCTCAGATCATTTTCCAAACTGCTTAATCTTATTACCATGGGGTCTATCTCAGCAATAACGAATATACACACAACCATTCACACTTACATTCACACCTATGGGAAATCCGCATCAGCCAATAAGCCTAAGGTGCAAGTCTTTGGACTGTGGAAAGAAACTGGAGGACCTGGAGAAAGCCCACTCAAGCAAGGGGAGAATAATGCAAACGCCACACAAAACCACCAGGGCATGTGTCTCAAACGCTTGACGTTCTTGCTGTGAGGTGGACATCCTAACCACTACACCACTGTGCTACCTCTACAGTGGAATGTGATAAATGAAAAAGGGGATGGATCAATTTTGGATATCAATGCAAAGAGTAGATAATCTGTTTCTTGTTGTTGTCATTTTTTTAACGCAAAGAAATGAACTGAGTTTCAAATTTCACACTTAACAACTCACCCAATGCATACATTCAATCAGCTATGCCTCACAGTCCCCTGAACCCCCAAAAATACCTTCCCTCTTGCCCCCCCCCCCCCCCCCCCCGTCAGCAATCCGATCCTTGCAACAGAGGAAGGCATCAAGTTTTGTAATCAGTGTCTTCCGATTTGATCAGTCTTCATCTGAGCACCACAATATTTTACTCACAAAGACCAATACATCCAGTCTCCTCTCCATCCATCATTTTTTCTCCTGTCGAGCAATTATGTGCATTTTCTTGCAAAGTTATAGTACAAAACTTCCTAATTATGATATTGATAAAAGTACATCTGAGGGACCAGACAGAGCTGCTGGCTGATGCTGCGATGTGTACCTACTGTGAGAACAGGTGGTTATGTCATCCTTTGGCGTAGCGAGTGAATGAAGAGTGAAGGATCAGTCAGCATTGGTTCTGCTAAACGCTTCAGTTGAGCCATCCTCCCAGCACACGTCTGTCCTGACTGTCTTTAGGAATTCTTCTTCTAATTCCACATAAAACTATTCGAAGCTTTACACGAGTTCTGTCGTGTCATGCCAGTACACAAAGTCTTCAACACTCTTTCCAACCCTATTGTTACTAACTAATCGGCAGAAATTAACTAATACGCACAAAATAACTCAAAGCCTTCAGACAGACTCTGGCCTTGAAGTACTCTGATGGCTTTATCTATTGAAAAGGGGTCACTGTGTAAAGCAAACACAAGAGCAACGAACACAAAAACGAGGTGAGGAGGGGTTAAGGGGGATTTGTTCCACTATTCTGCTAGATTAGTGTGCAAAACCAGCAACCGCATGGCAGGAACATATCTGACAAGGTCATTAGGTTTAAGCAGCAGTGCCACTCAATGGAGCACAAAAGGAGCACGGCCCATTTTCCATCACCCGGATCACGACGCTCTGAAAAACAGTAAACACTTTTTACAGCTCATCTCGCTCGCCTTCCATTCGAGACTGTTTTAATAACAGTTACCGAGTACGTGAACTGTAATTGCAAACCACAGAAGTAACAAAACACAGGCTCTTCGGAATAGCAAAAACAGACACAGGCAAGGAGAAGTAGTAGTGAAGCAGAAGAAATTTCAGGAAATTAATTTCAATTGTACGGCTTTACTTTACTTTTCAGTTGAAATAGTTTTAGTTATTTTATTTAAACTTTGTTTTCTTCGAACGACAACTCTTCTCCACTTCAAAGCAGGACACAGAGGGAACGAACAGCATCCTGCTACTATCCACAAATCTCCAGCTAAAGTTTGTTTTTAACATCATGGCTACCATCCAGCTTGTTCAGTGTGTTGAGTGCAGGATGTTCAGTAGTTCTCCCTCTGCCAGTAGTGATAAGTTTTTCTGTGATAGGTGTGTACTGGTTAGCTCTCTGTCAGAGAGCATCGTGGCATTACAAGTGCCCAACCAGACTTAAGACAGGACTAGTGAGAGTGGAATTCCTGTAGCTAGAAGTGTGGGTGCCTTCGGTGGAAATAGTCACCCCCCCCACCCCAAACCCCCCAGCATAAGAGCGCTCGCAGTGGGGCAAATGGGTGACGACACAGCAGCATACTCGTAAATCTAAGCTAACGCTGACGCTCGCCCACAGGAGCACCACTCGTCTGCGCTTCACGTGTCAAACAGGTTTGCTGTCCTTAGTGAGACACCTGCTGAGAAACCTGAAATAGCTCTGGTTATAGGAAGCTCTATTTTAAGGCACGTGAAATTTGCTGGTCCTTTCAAGGCCGCAGCAGCGCCGGACACAACAGCTTATCCTAGGTTCTCAGGTGAGTACAGGTTCTCAAAGATAGTTATACATGTTGGAGTTAATGACATATGCCTTCATCAGTCAGAGGATACCAAGAGTAACTTTATAAAGGTGTGGAAACTAGCGAAGGTAATGTCTGATGGTGTAATATGCTCTGGTACCTGGTGCTGGATGTCCAAGTGGTGTTCCGAAAATGAAAGTAGGCTTTCTAGATTTGTACCTTTCCAGATTGGAAGACTTTTGAGGGTAAACCTGGCTAGACAGGGCGAGACGGTATCCATCCCATTTGGGAAGGTGCTGCTCTAAGAGCAGGACGATTCAGTCAATGACTATCCAGAGCCAAGGCCAGAGAGCAGACAAAGAGGCTAATCCTTGCGTCTGCTGGCTGCACAGAGTCGTCACTACAGGTCAAGCCTGTATCAGTTTCCCGAACTAAACAAAAATGTAAAAACTCATAGTTTGTTTTAATAATCCTAACATAAATTTCAATCATACTGAATCTACAGCCTGCACCTTGGTTCTAAATATAGGGTTGTTAATTGTTAGATCTCTTATAGTGCTTATTGTTAATGAAATCATTACTGATCAGGAGTTAAGTGTAATGTGTTGAACAGAAAGATCGATTAAAACCTAATGAGTATTTAGCCTTAAATGAAGCAAGTCCTCCAGGATTCAGTTACATACACTGACCTCTTCTAACTGGCAGATGAAGAGGTATCGCAGTTATTTATACTGACAAATTCATGTCTAGATTTTTGTAGAAGGCCGAGATTAACACATTTGAAATTCTATACACCAACAAATGTCCCTGAAAAAATATGCCCACACAGCTGATTCCTTTAATGATTATCGACAGACCCCCAGGGCAGTACTCCGAATTCCTATGTGAATTTGCAGATTTCATTGCAAACCTGGTTGTTTCGTTAGATGAAGCCTTAATTATTGGCTTAATATAATAATAATAATAATAATAATAATAATATATTATAATAGAATATATTATAAGCCTTAATTTGTTACCTCCCTACCCATGTGACTTGACCTTAGTGCAGCCTTTAACACTATTGATCACACAATTCTCCTTGACAGATATGTTGTTATAGAAAACAACAGAAAATATTGTTGGAATCAAGGGAATGGCCCTCTCCTGGTTTAAATCTTATTTAACTGACTGTTATCAGTTTGTAGAGGAAAATGGTATACTATCTGTACACGTTTTAATGTTAGGTTTGGTGTTCCACATGGTTCTGTTCTAGGTCTGCTGCTTTTCTCTGTATATATGCTCCTTTAGGTGATATCATTCATGATCATGGTATTATCTTTCATTGTAATGCTGATGACACACTAATATATTTCAGCAAAGACAGCGAGAGACATCAGCTTAAAAAAAGTTTAGACACTAGATGCTTACTAACTTCGTCTTAAACTCGGACAAGACAGAAATACTTCTACTCAGATCTCAGGCAGCTAGAAATAAGATTTCTGATTATGTAGTAAGTTTGGATGGTGTTTCAGTCTCATGTGTAGCAGTAAAGGACCTTGGAGTGATTATTGATCCTGGCATTTCATTTGAAAGACCAGGATCAATAATCACTCCAAGGTCCTGGTTTTTCATTTGAAACTCATGTAGATAATATTACTCGAATAGCCTGCTTTCATCTCAGGAATATTACTGAAATAAGAAATATGATGTCACTGCATGATGTGGAAAAACTTATTCATGCTTTTGTTACTTTGAGATTAGATTATTGCAATGCGTTACTGTCTGAATGTTCTAATAGGAGTATAAACAAGTTACAGTTAGTCCAGAATTCAGCAGCAAAAGTCCTTGCGAAAAGACACATCTTGCCCTGATCTTATTTACACTGCACTGACTCCCAGGCAAATTTCAAATCAAAGATAAGATACTATTTTTAACCTATAAAGCCCTTAATGGTCTTCCACCACATTATTTCCACGAACGTCTTGCTGTTTACGATCCAACTTATATCAAAAGGTGCAGGCTGCTTAGTGATACCTTGAATAATTAAGACTACTGCAGGGGGCAGAGCTTTCTCTTACAAAGTCCCACAGTTGTGAAATAACCTTCCATTTAATGATCAGAACTCAGACACAGTCTGCTGTCAAGGCGAAGCTGAAAACTTTCTTCTTTAGTTTTTGTTAATAACTTTTTATTAGGTAAAGGATCAGATCTGCGGGTCTCAGACATGGAGAGTTCTGGTAAACTGTGATGTTGGGATGCTGTCACCCTCTCACTCTACATGTTCATCCAGATCCGTTGAAAGTGGGGTGGCCGAGTGCCCAGCGGCACAGGGTTCCCTCGTGTTTGTCTTCCTTCTGGTTCTCTCTCTTGTAATTATGCTGCCATAGCCACTCATCCTGGCGTTTCTGCTGGCAGTCAGCAATAATAAATTATTGTATTTCCATCCCACTACTATGAGTACACCTAACATCCACTCTCTCTCTCTCGACACACATTCTTCTTCTGGGATGCCAGTGATCCTGATCCTTCTGCTTTCTGAGTCCTGTGGTCTGTCCTGTTGTCCTGATGCTGGCTGGAGTTCTCATCTTGGTAGCCCCTCCAGCCTGCTGATGAAGATCCCTATGGACCCAAATATGCACTAACGAAGATGAACTTTCACTGCTGGTGATATAAACTCTTTTCCCTAGAATTATTTAGGACTTTCAGTTGTATAACAAACCGGACTACATTTAGTAATGAATCTCTCCTATATGGCTTGTATCCTTATGGTTCCACCCAAATTAGGATGGGTTTCCTTTTTGTTACTGGTTCCTCTCAAAGTTTCTTCCTTGCAGCTACTGAGTGAGTTTTTCTTTGCCACCGTTGCCACAGGCTAGGGATGTGTGGGGGTTGTAGAAAATGTTTAAATTCTTTTATACTTTGTAAACTCCCACTTTTACTGTGGAAAGCTACTTTGCAACAATGTCAATTGTAAAAAGCGCCATACAAATAAAACTGAATTGAATTGAAGAATGCTTTCCATTTGACCGCAGGCAGGGACCGTGTTGGCTTCAGGAGGGATTTGTTTTCCATGTTCAAACGCAAATTTACCAACCTTTCAAACTGCATACTGCCTCTTTAGCCTGAAATGCATGATCTCGGCTTTCTACATCTTAAAATGGAGCTCGAGAACTTGTAATTTGTTAATTTTACTGCATTGTTACATGCTAAGGATTGTTCACACTGAACAGATAAACTCTGAACAGACATGAAGAGAACATTCTGTTTTTTGTGGTAAAGCTTGCGAACTCTTCATATTAACCAAAAAGGGGAAAGCTTTTTACTTTTCTGTGCTCACTGGTTAAATTAAACAATCACCTTAAACTTACACGAGCGCTGAACACCTTAAAATATACCACAGCACGCAAAGTACCAATGCAAATCACCCTAGGTCCTGCAGAAATCCTGCACTGCACATATATGGTGCCTATTGCAAACTTCACCCACGCACCCATGGTCGGGCCTATTCCATATATGGTAAACGACTCTGATGCACGTCTTTTGACTTGGCCTTATTAGAGAAACAGTAATTTTGTTAAAAATATTGTTCACGTGAACATTTATGGCACCTAAGTTTTAGAAAACATTTAATGTATTATTTTTATTCTATTCATCAAGTGAATCAACAGAAAATTGTGACTTATTAAATGTTAAGCTTGTGGGTTAGACCAAGTGGTTAGTTGTGAAGCTGGACAAAGAAAAATCTGGTTAGCAAATAATAAAGTGTTTCACCCTCAGATATTTATTCTTCGGAAGTGGTCAGGGTTATGGTGGTATAAATCAGGCTATTACTCTGTCCAGATTTTGAGAAACAGAACCAATTGCACTTCTTAGACAAGCAGACTAAGCACTCATGAGTGCAAACCTCCGCCAAGAGCAGAAATCCTCCATGTGAACCAAACTGTCAAAAATCGTCCTTTTCACTAATTTTAAAGAATCATTTAAAAACATTCCGAATTTGAATTGAATCATCTCCAAAATCCTATCCTAATTCTTTGTCTATCACGCCACCTCTGGTTAGTAAGAAAATAAATACATAAATAAATGATGAAAATCAAAACACATTTGTGTATTATTGTCACAATTATTTGCTAATTATTCTGCTAACTAACCTACCCAAAAACATAACCTGTCTGGTGGAGGTAAAAATATGCAAGCATTTATAAACAGAAATAATCATGAGAAGAGCATTACAAAAACAGTTGTGATGAATTATAAAGTGAGGAACAGTAGAGGATGAGGAACTCTTTAAGACGCGATTCAGAGCTACTCACTGCACACTTCATGCATCATCAAAATAGTCCATATGCCTTTATTCCACGAAACGAAACAAAAATTCTCTCTAACCACTTTACATGGCTAATATTCTACTAATGTTGTGTGCCATGTCCACATCACACAGAAAGAAATTACATGTCACAAACTTCAGAGCATATTTCTAAATGTCCTTTATTGATGTGCAAAGAATGTACCTAAACCATGGATAATATCAGGATATCCCATGTGCCTTAAGCGGAAAAATTATATGTCCACAATGAAAGCAAATTCAGACTTATCCACATGGAAAATGTTGGTTATGGTATGATCCATCATCTTATTCTGAGTAGCAGGGAAATACTAGCACGCATGAAAACATACTGCATTATGACTATGATGGAATTTCTGCCCAAGGTGTTTTTCCACGGTTTCAAGTATCAGTGCTAAGGCTCATTAAAATACTAACTAAGTGAATAAATAATCAGGTCTGACCCACATGCATTTCAGTTTTGACTTAAAATATAGATATGGAAATTTGAAGCAGTAAATAAACAGATATACTCTTGCTGATCTGTGCTACAGCTATACTCGGCTCATCTAAAGCACTCAAAATATACACCATACAGCTCATTTTGAGCCAACAAGCTATTGTATTGTGTTTCTGAAAGGCAAGAGCACTCACGGTGTAGAGTCGAGGCTGATGCTGTTGGCTTGTGTGGATGAAGCTGATTTGTGGTTGGTAAACGCGGGCAGGCTGGGCGAAACGTGAATCACATGATCCACTAGATGTCCCATGGAAGATGGCCGCTGCCGGTGCCCCTCTTGCACAAACAGAGAATTCCTGCTGTGGAGACACCAAACATGTTGATTTGTACATTTCTTCAGCTTACTGAAGTCACATGACTCAGGCCGAAAAACTCTGATGATTTTCATTCTGTATGGCTTTCACTTAAAATAATGCCTTCTGAAACCTTGCCATCAATGTTAAAGCACATCTAAACTTTTCAGCAGAGTTCAGCTTGTTTTATTTTACACATGAATGATTCAGTAGTTCAGACCACTGATACACTACTGAATATGTGAGGACAGCATGGTGACATAGTGTTTAATATGTCCATGTCATAGCAACAAGGTCCTGGGTTGAGTCTCAGGCTTGGCAATTGCATTCCTGAGTGCATTTTCTCCCCATGCTTGTGCGAGTTTCCATCTGATATGCTAGTTTCATCCCACAGTCCCAAAGCCATGCAAATCAGGCTAACAGGATGTCCCAAATTGTCCCCAGGATACGACTGTGAATGACTGTCTGTGTTGTTGTGTTTGATGGTCTGGTGAGGTGTTTAGGATGTATTCGCCATCACCCAGTGTTGGCTGAGATAGACTTCAGCCTTCCCTCCATCCTAACAATAGGATTAAGCAGTCAGCAAAAGAGTGAGTGAAGAAATGATATTGAGGATTCTTATGCATTTATATGCTCACTGGTTGGGGGTGCCAGGTGGAGATCTGGTGGGTAGGCTCCTGGTCTCCAGTCTTTCCTCAGACACAGAATTCCTGCTTACTGCCTCCCAGTCGGTTACACCCATCAACTTTCTAGCCAGAGGTTTGCTCGGAGATCTAGGGGAAGAGGAGACATGTGAAAGTATGCAGAGAAAAAAATACCAAACAGAGGTAAGAGATCTACTGATAAGTATTAACTCATGTGACTGAATAGGAATTTATATCCCTCTCTATTACTGTTCTGTAATTCGATACAGAGTGAGCAGCATTTAGTTTCTGCGTCCTCTCAAATAGATGCATAATGTGTTGGACAGCAGAATGCAATGAAGCTTGTCTAGTAAAGTTAATAAGGTTAAAAAATTGCATTTTAATGACTGAGACGCAGCTTGACTTGTGACATAATAACCATCATTTCGACAGAAGACTAATTCCAGGAAATAGGTTTTGTTCCAGGAGATTTAGGTTACAAAGTTCAGATACACAAGGACAGAGTAAAATTTCTAAAGCTGGTACTAAACGTTTAAAATGACAAGACATGCCAACAGATGAATAAGCACATTTAAACATTTCAACACTACCTATTGTACATGCATACTAGTTGGGTCCAAGCATCAATATTTACACTCCTGCAAAGAACATTAATATGGGCAAACTAAACTCAGTATGTGGCACTGGGGGATTGGGGTCATAGGGCAGCAGCGCTACCCATAAAATCATGCAGACACGCACCAGCAGCTTTGTATAATATCCATATCAACCATCAAAATGGGGAAGGGGTCTCTGTGATCTCAGAAGTATTAAAAGTGGCTTGATGGTTGCTCCCTGATGGGTTGGTTTGAGAATTTCTCTAACTGCTAATCTCTTTGGATTTTTCACATAAAACATCAAGTTTTGCAATAATAAGAAGAATAAGAAGAATAAAACCATCCAGTAAGAGTCAGGTCTGTGGATGGAAAGTCTTGTTGATATGGATGTCCAGAATGGTTTGAGCTCACAGAAAGGCTACGGTATTTCCAACAACCACACTTTACAATTATAGAGGACAGAAAAGTATTTCAGAATGCATAACACATCAAACCTCAATGTGAAATAGCTAGAACAGCCATAAGCCACGTTGGGTTCCAATTGTGTCAGCCAAGAACAGAAAAATGAGGCTATAGTGGGCACAGAATCACCAAAACTCTATAGTTAAGAGATTGGAAACATATAGCCTCATCTGAAGGATCTCAATTTCTGCAGAGACACACAGACGGTAGAATCAGTATTTGGCACCAATAGCAAGAATCAAATTAATGAACACAACAGTCCAGGCATGTGTAATGTTTTTTTTTTTTTTGGAGGGGGGGTGTATTTCTTGCCACACTCTGGGCCTGTTAAATCCAAATGAACCATGGCCTGAATACCACTGGTTATCTGAATATAATAAAAAAAATATAAGAATTATAGCTGACCATGTGCATCTCTTCATACCCAAAACTTTAATGCTTGGTCATATCAAACTGGTTTCAAGTACATGATAACAAGCCTCCCCAGTCAGTGTATCGGTATACAGAACACATTTGACTTTTCATGATTGTTGTGGTCTAAAATTCTAAATTTTTAAAATAAATTGTGATGCATGTTGCCAAGTTCTTCAGTGGTCATTACAATCATATTACAGGATTACCTTTCTTTTGTTTTTTTAATCAGTTGTGCACATCAACTCTTCAAAAGCATAAACAAGAAAGTGACATGTGGTGAAATATGGCTCAATTCTTGCACAGGGAACTGCTATAATTGTTGAACACATGGTATTATGCAATGAGTGGCCCAATTGGCAGAAACTCTGCAGAGATTGGCTAAAACTGCAATGGCTATGTGAATTCATGTGTATTGGTGCGATCGTAACATCTCTAGTTCCTGGAGGGACTGATTTGAGATGTGGTACAAAGGGGATTTCAAGTTTTTCCAACATCTTGGGGAATGAGTGCCAGCAATTGAGGCTGTTTTGAAAGGGAAAAGGTCCAAGCTCAATATTAGTACACCATTTCCAAATTTAAAACACCCCTTCTGTTGGACAAACGGATTCCAACATGAAGCTTTGGTTCAATGGGAAGTACTATGAATGAAGTACACTTATTAAATTAATCGTTTGAAAGTACCTCGCAAACACCCTGTCCTTGATTCCCTTCTCCTTTCCATACTGAACAGACTGTGCTTCTGTTCTTCCTCTGAAAGAAAATTTAAAAATAAATAAATAAAATGTTCATTCAATACTGTATTCAAAATGTAGTCCATTAATGTCACAAACAACATTTTGAGTCCACGAAGTCTTCACAAATGGAAAAATGTTTACACTTTAGTGATAGCAGCCATTTAAATCCTGATGCATCTGGAAAGCACAGTAAAGTGAATGACTTTTTTTTTTTTTTTAAAGGATGCTTCATTCAAAGTATTCTCCGAACCAACCAAAACAGGGCTTAAAAGCATCATCAATATTTCAGGTGTTTATCCTAAGAATCAAAGCTAGAAGTGGCTAAAGCTGAAAAAAGTCAAGCTTTCAGTCAACACAGATATACAAATATACACACATACATGTGTTTGTGTGTGTATATATATATATATATATATATATATATATATATATATATATATATATATCTTTTCCTTTTGACTGTTCCCTTCAGGGGTCGCCACAGCAAATCATCTGCCTCCATCTCACCCTATCCTCTGCATCTTCTTCTCTTATACCTACTACCTTCATGTCCTCCTTCATCCATAAATCTTCTCTTTGGTCTTCCTCTAGGCATTCTGCCTGGTAGTTCCAACTTCAGCATCCTACTACCAAGATACAGTGAGTCGTTGACTTATGACCTATACGAGTTACGTCTGATCGACTTTACGACCGCAAAAGTGGTGAAGCATGATTCATGGCAGTGCAGTGCGAGTGTTGCGTACGACAGTTGTTTGTGCTGCCGGCAGCGCCAGCATCTTAAAAGGCCAAGCAGGAGATGATGCAGCTTCACTTTCTAACTGCTCAGAGCAAATTTATTCATCGACTTTCAATGCCACGTCACTGTGGCGTGAAGCTGAGAGCCAATCCTTTCTGTGCGGGCGGGTCCAATACCTTGAAACTCTAATTTTATTGGACTTAGACGCTGCAGTGTCCCAAGTTTTGGCAATCAGCTGCTCTACGGGTTGAAGTTTTTCCATGTCTGTCCATTTTTGTTTGCTTGCCAGCTGTGCTTGGCTTTGTGGAAATGAGCCAATCAAAACGAGGGAAATTTATCTCTTTACCCAAACAACACGCGCAGTCTGTGGCTGTTGTTATAATCCAATAAAGTTGGAGTTTGAAGCTATGGGACCCGCCCACACAGTAGAGTACAGAAAGGATTGGCTCTCCGCTGCGTTTGTTTGGCGTGAGTGTATTTGGATGGAAAGTCGACATACGACCAGATCAAGTTACAACCGGTCTGCCAGAACCAAACGCGTTTGTAAGTCGACGACTCACTGTACTCACTATCTGTCCTCTGTACATGTCTAAACCATCTCAATCTACCCTCTCTGACTTTGTCTCCAAAACCTCTTACATGGGCTGTCCCACTGATGTGCTCATTCCTGATCCTATCCATCCTCGTTACTCCAAAAGAGAACGTCAACATCGTCATCTCTGCTACCTACAGCTCTGCGTCCTGTCTTTTCCCCAGGGCCACTGCTTCTAAACTGATATATATATATATATATATATATATATATATATATACACACACACACACACACACACACACACATATACATATATACATACACACACACACACACATATACATATATACATACACACACACACACACACGGCCACCTACTTACGAAACCCCTTGGGTACGAAAATTCCGGGTTTACAAAAACCATTTTCCTAAGTTTTCGTCCCCAGGATATGAAAACAACCTCCTCTTACGAAAAGCATCAAATGCGCCATTCAAAATTCAAACGTGCCAATCAAAATTTCACACGATGCGCAAGTTGCTCTCTCATTGGCGGTCTCCCAACAACCCGCCCTGCTGGCCTCCCATTGGCCAGGAGGCAGCTGTCTTTACCCATACTTCCTGTTTGTCAAACACGTGAAGGAGAGTTGACGGCTTGTTTTGAGATGCATCATGCAGCGTTATATTTCGTTATCGCCGAAACCCTCTACAATCGGGACGATATTGAACCAGAAGGAGACCTTACAGCGGATTATTTTGGCACGATATTAAAACAGAGTGCTCCATGGGAGAAGACTTCCGATCTCGCAAGGAAGCAAGTTAATATTGAATGAGGACCTCTGATCTTTCAAACAGGTACTGTAATTCCACTTTAAATAAAACATCCCGTCCATTTAAACATTTAATAGAATTGTTCCGTCAGCTGTGCGTTGCATGTGGGTGGGGCACAAGTTTTGTGTGTGCGCGTGTGTGTGTGTGTGTGTGTGTGTGTGTGTGTGTGAGAGAGAGAGAGATAGACTGCCTACAGAGTCAGTCAGAGATGAAAGGAGGCTTAACTCTTTAGTTTTTAGTTCAGTTTTGTAAGTTGTTTAATTCAGTAAATGTTTAATAAAATGTGGCGCATATGAGAAAAACGTCTTAAAATGCTCCAGCGTCCTGCTTGTGGTCTGAGCCCACAGTGCCACAATAAACATTTAATGTGTATAGAATACACATTTTAATGTCTACTGCATTTTGTGTGTGTGTGTGTGTGTGTGAGAGAGAGAGAGAGAGAGAGAGAGAGAGAGGTGTGTGTGTTTATAAAAAATGTTTAATAATGGTTTAATTAATAAATATGTTAATAAATGTCTAAATTGTTAAAAAAGGCGTTTTACATGTAAAATGCGCCCCTACTTACGAAACTCCTGCGTTACAAAAAAGGCGCTGGAACAGATTAATTTCGTCAGTAGGGGGCCGACTGGAAATACATATATAAAAATATATATGTGTGTGTGTGTGTGTGTGTGTGTATGTATATATATATATACATATACATATATACATACAGACGCTCCCCGACTTGTTATATATATATATATACACACACACACACACACATATATATATATGTAAATATTTTATCAGGGATTACAAGCAGGAGAATTGTGAGTAATACAGGACCGTATGATAGGACAGTTAATCAACCACGATACAGAGAATTCAGATTTCTCTCACGCGTAGCGAAACTTTGAGCCCAGGCTGAAATAGTGCGAAAAGAAGTTCTTCTGAAGAGGTACAGGCTGGTCCAGCCGAAAGAAGGTATGATGCTCCACACACGTCTTCCACAGGTTCTTGCAGGATCTGTAGTTTACCATGTTGAAGCCAAGTAAAGTTTCTCGTGTTTCATTCTGAAAGGGAGAACAAAGTAGAAAAGAAAGTGAGAAGATGAAGCACGATAGGACTTAGGCCTAGATCTAATTTTCTCCATCCAAACCTCGATCTATACAGTTTGTCTATGAACAAAATTCTGACCGAAACCATTCACAGATTCACCAACCTTGGTGTGAACACTACCCAACCCAAGTCACAGAGATGATTTTTGTTATGGATAGTTTGGGTCAAAGGTCAATGTCAGAGCAAAGATTTCTGCAGATAGATATTTGCCATGGTAAATATTGCTTATATCTTTGTTTCTAAGTAAGACAGCCCATAGACGCAATATGCGTTTGATTTGAAAAAAATGACAATTTCTTTTGACCATGAGTGACCCTGAAAGGTTAACATCAAAGGCACAGGATTTAAGCTCTAATTTCTTTGAAGCAAGTGATGATATAGACATGCTGTTACTATGGAAAACTAATAGGAAAGTATACATGGTTTTCTCAGTGAGACAAATACTTGAAAATTGAAAGCTCCTGAAAGGTCAAAAACAAGATGATGGGGATGTGAATTCTTATAACTTCAATGAAAAGAGTGCTGATAGACATGCCATGACTATGCAATACTAACATGAAGCCGTATAATGATTCCATATCATAGCATTGCATCAGCATTTTGTTCTAACACATGCATGTAACGAACGACATCTGCCGATGTACTGTGAACACTAATTGGTCCTCGTGGGATCTCAGTAATACCCCCATTTCACTGGAGCGTGGTAGACTCGTGGAAGCAAAGATATCGTCATCTTCCAACGTTATGTCATCTTCCGTGTCCTTCCGAATGTATTCCACCGCTTCCGGCAGGCCAAAATCTTCCGTGAACATGCTTTTGAATATGTTCAAAAGCACGTTCACGGAAAAATCTTCCGACAGTGTTCCCTTAGGTTCCTCAGTCGTTCCGCAAACATTCCATCATTTCCTCAAACGTTCCGTGATCATTCCTTTTATTCAGCCAGTGTTCCTTGACTATTCCATGAGCCTGCCCCCCCTTCCGGATGGTCAAAAGCAGCCACGGAATCCCCACGGAATACTCACGGAAGGTTTGCGGAATACACGCGGAAGGGTTGCAGATAACACGGAAGACTTGCGGAACACTCAAGGAAGTCACTTAGACTATAAATTATTCCAGTTCATTTACTTTATTTTATCTGTTTTCTTGTTCATGTAATAAAGTTTTAAAGTTAAAATCATTGTGGTTTGGACTTGTGTGCATGGTTTTTAGTCTGGAATGATTTATTGAGGTGAAAATAAAAGGAACATCTTGACATTATTGATATTAAACATATTAACATTAAATTTTACATTTATTGTAAATTATAAACATATTGCACATTAGAACCATATGGTAAATTACAAACATATGTTAAATTTATTGTACATTATAAACATTATAAATTATAAACATATAGTGTGAATGAAAGAATGAGCTTCCTTGGTCGAATCCATGTATTTATAGGCGGAATCAGGAGCAAATCCTTTGATCTTTGCCGATTTTTCCTCGTTGAAACGTGGTTACGCCGGGTATTCCTGTCATTCCTTAGTCATTCTGTGTTGAACGTGAACGTTCTGCCTTCATTCTGCCTGTTCCACAATCATTCCGTAGCTCTTCCTTCTAAAATAGTCGTTCCTCAAGTGTTCCTTGCTTTCTGTGAATGTTCCGTGAATTATCCAAAGTTTTAAAAGAATTATCTTTTACGCACATCCCGTGAACGTTCTGAAGGTGTTCCGAAGGTACAATTTTCCATAGGTTTTTGACCCATTTTCCGAGGCTCCTCCGTAAAGAGCGTTCCGTGCCTTTCCGCCATGATCATTGCATTCCGCGCTCCAGTGAAATGGATTGAAATGAATTGGCTGATCTCGACCACTTCTGTAGCTGACTAACTTTTAGAATGAACCAATTATGCATGCACTTCGTAGGGATGTCATTGACAATCGGAATATTGCCGATATAATTATGTCGATCGATAATTGATACCTATAAAAGGGATATTGATACTTCTAACGTTATAGCTTACTGTGTTCATGACAGCGTCTGTAGTAAATGCCATTTTCAATGACACCCCTAGTAAATGGTACGTCCCGCCTATCTGTATGGTAAATGGTACGTCCCTGCTTCTAGTGTGCCGTCAGAGCGCGTGTTCACAACAGCACGGAACATTTTGAACAAGAAGAGACACTTATCACCGGATAATGCAAATACGTGCATCTTCTGAATCTATACATCTATTTTGGATTCCATGTCACTGTGGCATGCAGCGAAGAGCCAATCCTTTCTGTACTCCACTGTGTGGGTGGGTCCGATAGCTTCAAACTCCAATTTTATTGGATTATAACAACAGCCACAGACTGCGCGTGTTGTTGGGGTAAAGAGATAAATTTCCCTCGTTTTGATCGGCTCATTTCCACGAAGCCAAGCACAGCTGGCAAGCAAACACAAAAGGACAGACATGGAAAAACTTCAACCTGCAGACCAGCTGATTGCCAAAACTTGGGACGTACTTCCTGTCACATAAACACTGTCGCGTGTGAGTCCAATATAATTAGAGTTTCAAGGTATTGCATCTGCCCTCACAAAGGATTGGCTCTCAGCTTCGCGCCATAGCGACGTGGCATTGAAAGTAGATGAATAGATTTGCTCTGAGCAGTTAGAAAGTGAAGCTGCATCATCTCCTGCTTGGCCTTTTAAGATGATGGCGCTGCCGGCAGCGCAAACAACTGTCGTACGCAACACTCACACTGCACTGCCATGAATCATGCTTCACCACTTTTGCGGTCGTAAAGTCGATCAGACGTAACCCGCATAGGTCGTAAGTCGACGACTCACTGTATTCAATGCATTATACAAACTACTGTAATATATCTTAGTCTGTTCTATTTAATGCATTTATGGAACAGTACAGCAATATTCCAATGTATCGATACATCGGAAATTTTTTTTATCAATATATCGATACCAATAATAGGTTTTCAATGACACCCCTAGCACTTAGATATTAGCCCTCTAATATGCAATGCGCTATCAGATGAACCCCTTCCCTCCCACATACCCCAAAATTTTCTTATCGAACTTACACTGATCTCAAGAACAGCCCAAATGCTCATAAAATGTCAGAATTCCGCAAAATATCGGAAAAATCTCTGCAATCAGCAACGGGGTGTTCCAGCTCATACACAGTACAAACATTCTGTAAGTGATTAGGTGGAATAGTGTTGAGTGCAGCTAATTTTGACTGTTTTCAGAACTAGAGATGTGTACGAACACCATATATATATATATATATATATATATATATACACACCATATATATATATTTTTTTATAATCGGCATGTAGAACAGACTGCTTGCAAACTATGAGGAGACCCTGCTTGGTGATGATTGGCTGGAGTGGACATTTCTTGCCTGTTACTGATTGGCTGGAATAGTGTTGTCTATCACACACACAATTTTTTCAAGGGTGCATGAGCTGACAGTGTTGTGTGTATGATCAACAAATTTTTTTCTCAATGTGCATATAGTGTACTGAAATATTCACTGAATTTAACAAAGTACACAGGACTAAAATTGACTATTCCATTTTGAACCTCCAACAACTCTGACAAGGTAAATACTAAAGAGGAATGAATGAAAAACAACACTGTATAATGCATCCCATGTACTTTATCAAGTAAGATTTTTCTGAAATTAATACAGTGATACCTCAGCTCACGAACATAATTGGTTCCCAGAAAGTGTGTGTGAGGCGAAAAGTTCGTCTTCCGAACATTTATTTCCCATAAGAAACCATTAAAATGAGAATAATCCGTTCCCAGGTCCCCATAAAACATAATTTTCTACTAAATAAGCCTTAAAACTACACAAAAATATACCTTATTTTATGTATATAAATGTCTATTGTATTGTAATTAAAGAAATAAACTGTACTGTATAATAAAGTCGTTTTATTTACCTTTGTGATGGTAGTTGATGGCTTGATGGAATGGAGTGGGAGGAGGAGGGAGGGAGGGACTTACTGTTTGGAAGGAGTGTTTGGAAACGCCTACTGTTTGGAAACACCCTTAGCCACACACGCACCCTTAATAGCTTCCTTGTTCTTAAGGATGGGAGCAATGGTAGACTTAGCGTACTGGTCCTGGGACGCTGAGTCACACAAACGCACACCTCGATCGTGTTTTTCAATGATCTCCGCCTGTGGTGGGGTCTTTTTCGGTCCCATAATAGCAAAAGTACACTCAATATGGTCCAAAATGTCTATCAAACACAAACCACTTCCGCATTCAAAGAAAGGGGGTGACGAACTGGGACGCCATGAGCGTGCGTCAGCTTCTCGTGGCCGCCATCATGGCGCTGTTCGACCGCGTGGTTTGATTCGTCCGCCGAAAACTAGTTCGTCAGCAGAGACTATATGCTCGCAAATTTAATGTTCTTGAGGTGAAAAGTTCATGAGCTTAAGCGTTCGTCAGCGGAGGTTTTACTGTACTTTGCATGACATTTTGTGGTGCTCCTGTATACATATCTAAAAAAAGAGCTTGGCCCAAGAAAAAAAAAATCCAATTGCCTGGAATGTGACAGCCAACAGTTTCATGTGATTCAGCCCATGCTCTGATCATCTGGCTGCGACATGTCTATGAGACAGCTTGTGTGTGTGGCTTTGAACAGAAGCCTTGTTATGCTGTCATTCTGAAGCTCCATTTAAAGCACTGACTCTGCTCTTGCAAGACCTATTAAATCCAAAGCTCTGGTCTTTGAGACTCTATTGGGCACTGGGGATTACAGGGGGGGGTGAAAAAATAAATTTCTCTTCAGTTTAAGAGTCAGAAAATCACAGCGCTGTGACCTGTGTCCACACACACATACACAGACACACACACTTCCCCACACATGATACTCGAGGGGTGGATGAAGGTAGGAATGGGGGCAGGGAGTGGCGGGGGAGGTGAATTTGGACATACATAACTACACTAAGCCATCTGGCTATGAATTATGGATCATGACACTATTGAGTCCCGCTTTTTAAACAAGAAAGGAAGGAAAGTGCAAGTGCATTATTCACACCTCTGGTGCTTTTATTGTCCTGGCTGCCTGTGGTCTGGAGGATTGAGGTGCTGGGCACATGGGGCTCCAGAAAAGTGTACAAATAAAGTGCATTAGCTAGTTTTCTCAGAATTAATAGACTATAAACAACTCCTCACACTACTCACTTTACAAGACTGCTGATGGCAGGGTGGTAATTATGCTCCTTGTAAGTGGAGCTCGGTGGTGCTCTGTGGTCGATATGTTGTTTAACGTGACACTGACAGTTCAACAAAGCACTTCATTAAAGACTATTACTGTCAATGAGCACACACACCAATCTGATATATGATTAAATTTCTCCAAAATGATCCTGCTGTCAGTCAAGGTCACTTCAAAAGATAATGAAAAAGGATTCGAGTGAACATGACTCGAGAAAGGATTTGTCTACACATCGGGAACAATTAAAAATAAGTATTAATATAAATATTCTATGTCACCACAGAATTAGTTGATCTACAAGGTTAATTAACGGTCACATAAGGGGTTAAATTTGGTGGCAATTATGTGGAGGGGGGGATGGGGCGAGAAAAAAAAATCAGCTGTGAATGTCAACACGTATAAACTGAAATTAATCAGTAGCTGGCTTGGCTCAACACAATGATTCATGGTTATGGTAGAGTGAGACAGACAGACATGCATATACAGGGATCCCTCGCTACGTGCTTCAATTCATGCAGCTTCAGTGCATCGCGGTTTAAAAAAATATATATATTCGTTGAATTAAAAAAATAAGGAAATTAAGGAAGAATCGGGGAAAAGTTAAGGAAAATGCCACAAAACAAGGTCAATTATGCAAAAGAAAACCCCTAAACCAACACAAAACAAAAAGCAACCCAAAATCTCACATCAAAACTACTTAAATTGTTGAGAGGGGCGCAGCCAAGTGTGCACGCGAATCTGCATGCGCGCGCGCGTATGTATGTGTGGGGTCTCCTTCTCATGCAATACCATATGTACGTGTTTATATTTTATTTACATCTTATCTTATTTTTTAATGTTTAATTGTTATGATAAGCATTTATAGCATTCAATATGTATTTATTGAGATTATACACACACATGTACGTATACATCTGTCGGGGGGGGGGGGGGGGAAATCATACTTCATACTTCAATTTATGCGGCTTCAGTGCATCGCTTTTTTTTTTTTTTTTTTACATATCCAACGAAATAAAAATAAGAAAATTAAGGAAGAAAAGGGGGGAAAGGTTAAGGAAAATGCTACAAAAACAAGGCCAATTATGCAAAAAAAAAAAAACAACCCTCTAAACAAACACAAAACAAAAAAAACAACCCAAAATCTCCCATCAAAACTACATTTTTGTGAGGTGCGCATCTGCATGCGAGCGTCATTGTGTGTATTTATATTTTGTTTTCATATTATGCTTATTTTTTAATGTTTGTTATTATAAGCATTTATAACATTGAATATGTACAGTCATTCCTTGACTTCTTCTTCTTTTCCTTTCGGCTTTTCCCTTAAGGGGTCGCCACAGCGAATCATCTGCCTCCATCTCACCCTATCCTTTGCATCTTCTTCTCTTACACCAACGACCTTCATGTCCTCCTTTACCACATCCATGAATCGTCTCTTTGGTCTTCCTCTAGGCCTTTTGCCTGGTAGTTCCAGCCTCAGCATCCTATTACCAATATACTCACTATCCCTCCTCTGTACATGTCCAAACCATCTCAATCTAGCCTCTCTGACTTTGTCTCCAAAACGTCTTACATGTGCTGTCCCTCTGACGTGCTCATTCCTAATCCTATCCATCCTCGTTACTCCCAAAGAGAACCTCAACATTTTCATCTCTGCTACCTCCAACTCTGCCTCCTGTCTTTTCCCCAGGGCCACTGTTTCTAACCCATACAGCATCGTTGGCCTCAACACCGTCTTGTACACTTTTCCTTTCATTTTTGCCGATACCCTCCTATCACACCGGACACTTTTCTCCAACCATTCCAACCTGCCTGCACACGCTTCTTGACCTCTTTTCCACACTCTCCATTGCTCTGGATTGTTGAGCCGAAGTACTTAAAATCCTCCACCTTTCTTATCTCTGCTCCCTGTAATCTCATCGTTCCTCTTTGGTCCTTGGCATTCATGCACATGTATTCTGTCTTACTGAGGCTAATCTTCATTCCCCTCCTTTCCAGTGCATACCTCCACCTCTCTAGATTTTCCTGCACTTGTTCTCTGCTCTCACTACAGATTACAATGTCATCTGCAAACATCATAGTCCATGGGGATTCTTGTCTAACCTCGTCTGTCAGCCTGTCCATCACCATAGCGAACAAGAAGGGGCTGAGAGCTGACCCTTGATGCAGTCCCACCTCCACCTTGAACTCTTCTGTCACACCGACAGCACACCTCACCACTGTCTTACATCTCTCATACATGTCCTGCACCACTCTAACATACTTCTCTGCCACTCCAGACTTCCTCATGCAATACCACAGTTCTTCTCTCGGCACCCTGTCATATGCTTTCTCCAGATCCACAAAGGCACAATGCAGCTCCGTCTGACCTTCTCTGTACTTCTCCATTAACATCCTCAAGGCAAACACTGCATCTGTGGTGCTCTTTCTGGGCATGAAACCAAACTGTTGTTCACAAATGCTGACTTCTGCCCTTAGTCTAGCTTCCACTATTCTTTCCCATAACTTCATCGTATGGCTCATCAACTTTATCCCTCTGTAGTTGCCACAACTCTGCACGTCTCCCTTGTTCTTAAAAATGGGCACCAGCACACTTCTCCTCCATTCCTCTGGCATCCTCTCACTCTCTAAGACCTTGTTAAATGTTCTTGTCAGAAAATCTACTGCTACCTCTCCTAGACACTTCCATACCTCCACCGGTATGTCATCAGGACCAACTGCCTTTCCATTCTTCATCCTCTTCAATGCCCTCCTCACTTCACCCTTACTAATCTTTGCTACTTCCTGGTCCTCAACAGTCACCTCTTCTACTCTTTTTTCTCTCTCATTTTCCTCATTCATCAGCTCTTCAAAGTACTCTTTCCATCTTCCCAGCACACTTCTGTCATCAGTCAATACATTTCCCTCTTGACTATCGCGGATAATGTAGACTAGACCTGGCCGCGATATTCAAAAACCGTGAAGTAGGAATGCCCCTCTCATTTCTACCATGTTGTCTCATTTCTATACGTTTTCGCGTCTATACAATACAAGAAGTGTATATTAAACGTTACACAGTTATATGCATATGTAAATACTGGATTGTATTAATATTTAAATAGAATTTATATATAAATACTTTAAGTACTGTACTCACCTCTGATAATAGCTCTTCTCCGCGGTGCAGGATGTTCACAAACACTAAGATCACAAAAAATCCCGCGGGAATGTGCGAGGCAACAGCGCCACGCGTTTAAGCCAATCAGCTTGCGAGATTGAGTTGAGTGGGCGGTCCCTGCCTGAACTGGGGAGGAGGGGTACTTCAGTCTTGTCATTTGGAAACAATGGACGCAGCCTGACTTGGGTCCCTGCCTTCCGCTTGCTTATATGCGAGTTTCAGCGTGAATTTTGAATTTTTTATGTTTTTTTTTTTTTTTTTTTTAATGAAAATACCGCGACGCGCAAATCGCGAAGTGGCAAGGGATGACTGTATTTACTGAAATTATATACATATATGTCAGCCGGGGGGACATGTTTTGTGATCTTACTTCGCGGATTTCCGTTATCGCGGTGGTGGGATCTCGGTTCCAATTAAGAGCGGAAAGTGAGGGATCCCTGTATACATACAGTGATACCTTACCTTATAAAAGACCCCACAAACTCACATTATGAAACGTGCCATCTTAAAAATTCAAAGAATGCACAAGTTGCTCTCCCATTGGCTTTCTCCAAACATCCCGCCCGCTGGCTTCCCATTGGCGAGGAGAGAGCTGCATCTCCATAATACCCATGACACAGCTCCCTCCCATTGGCTATTATGGAGCTGTATCTCCATAATACCAATGATGCGTTTCGTGTGCCTTCGACCCATCGTTCGTAAAGGACAGAGTTACTGTTGTTTCGTGAGTTTTTCGAGCGTGCCCATTGCAACTTTATGTTTTGGCTCAGGCTTTTAACCTTGCATAAACATTTATAAGATTATAACTCTGCTAAGAAGACATGGTCAACACATGCGCACGCGCACACACCCACACACACGTGTGATTCGCGGTGAAAGTGATTCTCGTTGGAAGTGAAAAGAAGAAGTGGGCTCGTGGCATGCGGATGAGTGATATCACAAAGGAATATGGCCAAACCTGTCTACCATCAGTACGATATTGAAGCAGAAGAAGGCCTTAAAAGGTATACTTTTATAATTTTTAAAGGGTTTAGGGGTTAGTATTGGGGGACTTAGAACGAATCAGGCCTTTTACATGTAAGATGCGGCTCAACTTACGAAAACATTAGCTTACAAAACCACTCTTGGAATGGATTAATTTCGTAAGGTGAGGTACCACTGTATACATGTGTATAGTTAATTTGGTATTCAACTATTTAGGTAATATACAATTCTGCATTCCCCTCCCTCAATACGTTCACTTTATTAAAGCATGTTTATCATGTCTTCATCAATACTTGCAGTGTAAACCTAGCATGGCACAGAAGGGGGTGGGGAATCACCCGGCGTGCATACTTTTTCCACCCATTTTTGTCATATCTGGAGCGAAGAGTCTTGTATTCCATCATCACACTTAGCAACTGCTGGTTTCTTTAAAGGTAATTAAACCAAACAATACAATATTGCCTGTGTAGTTTATGCCTGTTTTTATTAATTCATGAACTTTTTTGCATGTAGACAATAAAATACTCATCACACAGGGGGTCCACATTGGACTGTAAAAACTAGACGTGCCTATTTTTATCTTTTTCAAAACTTTCATCGGTTATACATCAGTTATACCGTTAGTACCAATTGTGAAATCTCACACTTACAGCCGTTTCAGAATGACGAACGCAAACCACCAAATGGATTTGAGCAGATTGCAACTTGGAAAATGTAAGTAAAAACCACCTAATAATGAAGCAGTACATATGCTCATGTTCAACAGCAGAGTTTGAAAGGCTTGCGTTTCATGTGTTTGAGCAGGTTCACTTTAAAGTAAAGTTGAACAAAGAGGCAGACCACAGAAACTTTACTTAAATTTGTGAAATGATACTGTATTGTTTTGAACATTAACATTTCAGAAAGGGTAAATCCCATGCAACCAGAGCAACACACTTAACCGTAGATATTTATTTGCTCCACAAAGTCATGTAGTATTTCTAGGGTATTTTGCAGTGTACTGTATTATGATTACGGATATATTACATTCATTTCATTAGATTAAGGAATGTATTTACAGCAAAAATTAGGAAAAGGGTATAATCTTGGTCCTTGAAATTAATCTTAAACTCACTTTGTGTTGAAGTATCCCAACATCAAGTCCTTTATACATTATTTGCTTTTTTATTTATTTTTTTTTAAATTAGCAAGACTTCCAACTTACGGTTTCTTTGCTCAGCTGAATGAAAAACTGTTTGCATTTAAAGGAGATTTTCACAATTTTCAACCTAGAACACACACACACACACAATTAATACAAAATATGTCACAAATACCAGAAAAGCAACAGTAGCAGTCACATGATCAACACTTCTCAAAATGTCCTGCCTTTTGACCCATTTAACTCCCCCGCCCCTTCTGAAAGCACTCCTATTAAAGCCTGACTCATAGCAAAGCTAAATATATGCCATAATATGAGGACACTCACTGGTAACACATACTGAGGGACAAACACATGCTCTAAAGTCGAGACACCCACGCATGCATTTACACACTCTTGCATGTGCATGCACACACACACACACGCACGCACACGCACGCACACAGTAACTCAAGCCTGTCACGCTAAGGTCCCTGCTTGAGTGTAATAATGATTCACAAGGTCAAGCTCTTCAGGCTTCACAGAGCACAATGGAGCTGAAAGGCGTGTGTTTGGGAACTTCAATCAGATGTGACTGCGTGACAGAACAATCAATAACCAGGAATGAATTTCTTCAATCTTGATGGTAGGCATGCTTGTGTGACGAGTGACAACATACACTTAACCTGTCGAAAAAGCATCTGTGAAAGTCTACTTCATGACAATTCTTGAAGCAGTCCTTTATTCAAGCAGCCTCAAGACTGTGTCGTTAAAAAAGGAAAGCAGAGTGTGTGTGTGTGTGTGTGTGTGTGTGTGTGTGCGCGCGCACAAGGCTGAAAAAGGAATGAAGAGTCATCTGGATTTGAAGATCTGAGTGTCACATTTAAGTGGCTGCATTTTGGAGAGAGCTCCACAGAGCAGCCAGTAGGAGGTCAGTGAATCGTGAGTGCAGAGAAGCTGACGAGAGTTGGGGGTCAAATGCGATCAAACACGACACACAGGAGGAAAAGGTAGCATAGCAGGTGGTTAAACACTGGCACAGCAGTGAGGTTTATAATCTCTGCACGGCTGTTTGCATTTCTCAACAGTAAATATTGAAACAAGACTGCTTCGAGGGCGGAGTCAGTACACTCACTGTGCAAATCGAGGGGAAAAAAAAAACAAGTTAAGAAACATTTACTAACGCAGAGATGCCTGGAAAAACTAATCATAACAATAACGATGATGATAAAAAAATTCCACCAACAACATTTAAAACTATGACTTGAAAGTATAGAGAAAGCACTCACCATGAAAAGTAGTTGATTCGTACCCTGTTCTTGTAAATGCCGATTCCAGATGAAATGACCCCGATGAAAATGTCAGTGTTGCTTTGATCCTGCAATCGTGAATGAACAGAGAGACACAGATGATGACTAATGACTAATCATTCAAACATTAAGTAGGTCCTCACATTGCACTGCCATCAGGCATTTCTGACCTCCTGATTGGCTGGTTTATACCCTGCTATTGTCTTAAAAAGTACAACAATGATCTGGATCTACCCAGTGGGGTTGTGTGATGTATTGTATTGTAATCATCACAATACTCTGTCATACTAGCATTTCAGTAATACAAAAAAAATAGACTCAAATTGCTGTTGTGTTCGTTCACTGCTTCAGAGAAAAGGTGCTTTCCTATAATCCAAAGAATCCTAGTGATACCACAGCATCCACGAGCAGTCCAAGACAGTTAAATTGTTGGAATACTCTCTCATACTGAGTGACACTAACCAATCATGGGCAATTTGTGAGCTCGAGCATGTAGAAGGGTGCGGACCGTGCTTTCTTCTGCGCTTGTTGCTCCACCTGTGATGAGCAACCATTCGAATCTTGAATAGGCTTAGATTACACTTGTTGGCAGCATCATGTGACAAAGCTCTGTTTTGTAAGAAAGTTAGAAGAGCCTGGAAATGTTGGAGCTTAAACTTCCAGAACGCAATGACCTAATTATCATTATACAAGATGAAGGCGCTAACACGAGTTAACAGACAGTGTTTGACGAGGTCAAGAAGCTGGCAGACTAAAGGACAAAAGTGCTGCTGTATTACTCGCACTGCATAGACACAAAGCAAGGGCTACACCCACTGGCACTGTTGGTAATATGGTAAGTCTGTTGGGCTTTTTACTTGAGCCGACTGGATCATCAAGCACTGAAACTAATAGTAGTTCAACCCTTAATGGATGGGACACTAGCCCACCAAAGTTTACCTTCCCAGTATTTATTTATTTATTTTTTTACTTATAACCTTTTATACTGCTTTATTCGTAAAGAGTAGCTGCAAAGTCATCAGCGTGTTTCTGTCCCTTGCTAAAAAGGGTTGTGACAGGAAGGGCATCCGACGTAAAAACCTCTGCCAAATCACACATGCGAATCAGATGATTCGCTGTGGCGACTCCTGAGTAAAAGGGAAAAAGCTGAAAGGAAGACAGACAGAACCTTTTATACTGCTGGATGGACAGAGAAACGTTTGGTTAAGACCTTGCCCAGTGGTCTTGGCACAGTGGGGTCTAAAGGGGGATTCAAAGCTACAACCTCTCAAACATAACCCCAGAACCTTAACCACTGGCCCACATTATGGGTAACACAGGAAATAATTAACAATTAACTGTCAACTGGAATATATTTCATTCTTTATTTCTTTTTAACTTCATTGTGTACAACATGCTCCTCTTTGCCTTATCCCACTCACTGACCCTTGACCTAAATCAAGCCTGAAAAGCATGATCTATGAAAGCATGATAAGCAGTTTCCTCTCAAGTGTTCACAAACACCAGTGAGTAAGCACAGAGACTTTGACGAGATCTTCAGTAATCTCGAAAGCACAACCTGCCAGAAGTCTGCAGAAGGCTCTGATAATCACATGATAAAGAACCTTCATGTCTCCAGAAAAGGCTTCTGATAATATCCTTTAGATACAAGACTTCCCAGCACAGAGACAGAGACAAAGAGATTTAGAGAGAACAATGATGAGACATAAGCACAACTCCAGACTGCATGGCATGATGGGCATTTTCATAAAAATGGTTTGTTACCTCCGCCAAGGTGACGAAGTTCTACATTTGGTTTGTGGAGCAGTTTGCTTGCAGGATTACATAAAAGTTACATGTGGATTTTCAGTAAATGTCTACCAGAGGTGAGGCTTCGGACAAGGAAGTCTGTTTTGTTTTGGAAATGATCTGCTTCAAATTCAGGATCCAGGAATTTTTTTAATGATTCTTTAACACTGAGATAGAATGGTTTTAAACAAATTGAAATTCATATGGGGGACTGATGGGCTTGTTGGAGGTTTGCATACTCTTAAGTGAAGATGATTATTATGATTATTATATTATTAACATTCGATCTTCTATTTTACAGACAAAAATGTGGCGCACCGAACCTGTATCATCTGTGGCTTTCGAGAAGGGTTCAGAAATGGGTAATAACAACAATCTCATTACGAAAAATTGGGGGAGAAGTGATCTGTATGCATATACAACCATATTATCCAATATGACAATACTGTATATGCAGTGACACCGGCCAACCATTGAAACAGCAGCTCACATCTGCCCTTGCCATCTGCCAAACCCTCCCAGACAGATTTGGTTACTCCAGACTTTGTCCGCAGCTTCCGATATACATTATGCCGGTGCCTATAGAATCGACGACCACTGTTATTGATGTTGCTCTCACTATTTCTCTTACGCATCAGTCACAATCTTAATATCTGTTTATTGCAGGAAAACTTATTAGTTTTCCAAGTACAGTCGGCCCTCTACTTATGAAAACCTCTGAATACGAAAAATCCAGGTTACGAAAAACATTTTCCTAAATTTTTGCCCTCTGTAAGCAAAACAACCTCTTCTTACGAAAAGCGCCAAACGCGCCTTTCAAAAATTCAAACGTGCCATTCAAATAATGCGCAAGTTGCTCTCTCATTGGCTGTCTCCCAACATCCCACCCCGCTGGCCTCCCATTGGCCAGGAGGGAGCTGAACTGTACCCCATTCCTGTACCCATACTTCCTGTTTGTCACACGTGTGAAGGAGAGTTGAACAGGACTGTTGGCTGTGAGTTTTTTTGAGAGTGATCATTGCTTTAAAATATATTTCGTTATCCATCATGGACCCCAAGAAAGTGATTCCTGGTGACACCGAAAAGAAGAAGCGGGCTCCGTTATCAATCGAAGTGAAGCAGGAGATGATAAAAAAATACGAAAGTGGGACGCGGTTGGGCGAAATTGCAAAGGAGTATGGCCAAAACCCCTCTACAATCGGGACGATATTGAAGCAGAACGAGACCTTAAAAGCGGAGATACAGTGACGGAGGCGATTATTTTGGAAAAAGCAACCGTCAATTTTGTGTGAAGGAGGGTGGGGGTTCTTCAGACCAGCAACCCCCGGACTTTAAAGCATCGCATAGGTGGTTCGAGAGATTTCAAAAAAGGTAAATAATTTTCTTTTACTTTAAACACACATTTCATACTATATCGGTGTACTTTTATAATTTTTAAAGGGTTTATGGGGTAGTCTTGGGAGCCTTGGAACGAATCACGTGTTTTACATGTAAAATGCACCTCTACTTACGAAAATCCCAGGTTACAAAAAAGGCACTGGAACGGATTAATTTCGTAAGTAGAGGGCTGACTGTAACGCTGTACATAATTTTTGGGTTGGATAATACATTTCCTAAATATGTATTTTACAATCTATATAATATCAGAAGATGAAGGAACAGATTCTGGACCATGAAGGGGGGGGGGGGGGGGGTATTAGCCCAAAACTACAGTAAGATTAAATTACCTGCTTTACCAGGAACTGACTCTAAATGAACAAAATCCATGAAAGGAGAGGTCACAGGGCTACGTCAGGAGCCTGGAGTGTATGCGTGTGGGTGCGAATTGTGAATTGATATGGATGTCCTGGCTTCTCTTACCCTTGCATAGTGCAGTTCCACTCCGTAGAGCTCCAGCATGCGAGCTGTGTTAAGGTAATTGAACTCGGACTCGGCTGGGCTTAGTCCGCTGCCCACGTGGAAGCAGCAGAGAGAAAAAGGAAACAGAAACGTTCAGAGTGAGTTCACAATTCTTTCACAATCATGCAATGACGACACAAACTCTAAAACATACATAAACACAAAGGCTGACCGAGAAAGTGCCACTAACCTGTGCTGCTGGTGATGCTTGGCCACTTCTTTCTCAAAGCCCTGTGGCTGATTTGGGATAAAGCAGAACTCAGAAAGGTAGTCAGGTGGGTTCTCCGCCTCTCTGTAGTCCCCCAGTTCAGCTAAACCACAACAGAAAATGACGAATTAAATCTTCACCTCTCCACAAGTTGCTTTTAACTAGCCTGTTTCTATATGTGGTCTCAATACCCAACCCAGACATCTGATCTTCATCTCAAATGCAGACCTACGCATGGCTGGTGTGCTCTTTTTGAAGTCAGTGGTGCTAGGAATCGCTCCTTTCCCTTTTGCACCACTGAGAATTTTGCATCGATCCTCTAGCACTAGGAACGGATCAGTGGCAACATCTCTCGCAATCATGTGTTCTAAACCATTTCATCAAATCTACCGTCATTAAATGATGAGTATCAAGAATAACCGTAAAGGAAACTGATGACCAAATTAAAATAAAAATCTGTTGATTCAATTCATAAAATGACCGAAATAAATTGTTTGGCTTGGACTTGCCTTGGTGAACCAAGGCACGTTTTGATGTCTTCAGCACATGCAAATTCCACACAGAAACACCTGAGCACAGGACTCGAACCCAGGACTTTCTTGCTGTGAGGCGGACGTGGCAACAACTACACCACCATGGTGCCCTCGTACATGGTTACAGAGACCGATTTCCATTTAACATTTGTAATGTCGCTCATGAAACACCGGTTAAAGACACGCTCAGCCGTCTTCATTTACTTCCAGTGAGAATATTGATGTACTGTGTCCATTCTTTGAATAATTTGAAGTTTATGAAACAGATAACAACCTATAGCATGTTCGTAATGATTAAACATCTGATGAAGCCATCATTTGATCACGACCCACACAGTAAACCAGAAACAACTCAAATAGTCAAGTGCCAATCGTTTCATTAGCTGTGGCGGTCACTAAAACTCAACAGACTCTTGTGATTGATGTCAGATTTTTACGTTTTCTGTCTGCTGGGTCACGTCTGTTAGACACTAATTAAATATCAAGGTCGCAGCTCTACGATGCCACTGCAGTAATTTTTATTTATAAGATAACTGAGTCCAAGGGCAGGTCTGGTTATTTCTGCGTTTAGCTTTAGGTAAAGAAAACCCATCACCAGCTCTAGTCTATAAAGCACAGGATGATGCACTGTAATGATATATGTCTAGTATATGAGATGAAAGAGCTGGAAACATTTACATGCTGTGAAAAAAGGGGCTGACGTAGAATGGGGGCATCATCATGACAGTACAGTAGGCCTCCGTTATTCGTGGGGGTTCGGTTCTGGCCCCTCCTGCGAATCAAGATAATACACGAGTTCTGTACCCGGAAGTAAAACCCTATGTATTATATTACATGCCTAAAATATGTGAGCCACTCCACCGAAAGTAGGCTCTTGTGTCCAAAAATGAAAAAAATGAGATTTTTGCACAGTCAGATAGAGGAGGCCCAAAGCTGCAAAATGCAGCAAAAAGTTTGTCAATACCTTGAAAACTGACCGAGCTATGCCATTTCTTGTGTCAGCATTCAACTAAAAATTTCAAAAGACGTTTTAGAGAAAAATGAGCACAAAGATTGCCCTTCTTCCAAGATCATTAGCCCTTAGAAACCAAACATTTTTATGCACTTCAGCCATATAAACTTTTAGAAAACATGTCTAGGAAAAGTTTTATGAACAACTGATAAGAGAAATCATCCTCATTTTAATCTGACAGGCACTTTTTTAACCCATCAGTCGCTGTGGTAACCCCCAAAAAAATTAACATAAAACTACTATTTTTTTTATTATTATTATTTCTGTTTATTTCAATAAGATCAGTATGTATATTAAGGGGCAGTGGTGGTCAAGTGGTATAAGGCGCCGGATCGCTGATCCAAAGGTTGGGGGTTCGAGTCCCACTCTCCACAAGGTGGTCACTGTCCCCCCCAGTGCAGCTAACTGGGTTATCAAAGGCGGGCCATGTCTCTCACTGTCTATGGTGTGAGGCATGTAAAAGAACCATTGCTGACTTTCGACAAGAGTAGGCTGCAAAGCCGTCAGGCGTGTTGCCGCCCTGCGATGGCCTGGCGAGCTGTCCAGGGTGTACACTCTGCCCTCGCCCTGAGTTGCCTGGGATGGGCACCAGCCTCCCCGCGACCCAAATTAGGATGAAACGGTTACAGAAAATGAACTGATGATGATGATGATCATGTATATTTTCGACCATTATATAAAGGTTCAAATGCCTTCAAATGATACTGATTGAAAAAAAACACTGTCAAGTTAAAAAAAAGTAGTTCCTCACGCAATACCACAGTTCTTCTCCTGGCTACCTGTCATACACTTTCTCCAGATCCACAAAGGCACAATGCAGCTCCCGCTGACCTTCTCTGTACCTCTCTATTAACAGCCTCAAAGCAAACACTGGCATCTTTTCTGGCATGAAACCAAAATGTTGTTCATAAATACTGACCTCTGCCCTGAGTCTAGTTTCCACTATACTTTCCCATAACTTCATTGTATGGCTCATCAACTTTATCCGTCTGTGGTTGCCACAACTCTGCACATCTCCCTTGTTCTTAAAAATGGGCACCATCACACTTCTCCATTCTTCCAGCATCTGCTCATTCTCATTCACCTTGTTGAATGTTCTTGTCAGAAAATCTACTGCTACCTCTTCGAGACACTTCCATACCTCCAGTGGTATGTCATCAGGACCAATCTTCATCCTCTTCAGTGCACTCCTGACTTCACCCTTACTAATCTGTGCTACTTTCTGGTCTTCAACGGTCACCTCTGGTCACCTCTCCTACTCTTTTTTTTTTTCCTCATTCATCAGCTCTTCAAAGTACTCTTTCCATCTTCTTAGCACACTTATGTCATCAGTCAATACATTTCACACTCTGTCCTTTATCACTCTAACTTGCTGCATTTCCTGGAAATCTCTATTTATCTGCTGTGCCACCCTATAGAAATCAGTTTATCCCTCCTTACTGTCCAACCTAGCATACAAGTCATCATACACCCTCTGTTTGGCCTTTGACACCGCTACCTTCGCCTTATGCTGTGTCTCCCTGTACTCCTGTTTACTCTCTTCGGTCCTCTCAATTTCCCCTTCTTCTTAGCTAACCTCTTCCTTTGTACACACTCCTGCACTTCCTCATGCCACTACCTAGTCTCCTTATCTACTTTCCTTCCAGAGGACACACCAAGTACTCGCCTACCTGTCTCCCTGATCACATTAGCTGTAATTGTCCAGTCATCTGGAAGCACTTCCTGACCACCCAAAGCCTGTTTCAACTCCTCCTTGAAGACAACATGACACTCTTCCTTTTTCAGCTTCCACCACTTTGTCTTCTGCTCTGCCTTTGCCTTCTTCACCTTCCTCACCATCAGCGTCATCCTGCACACCACCACCCTATGCTGTTTGGTAACACTCTCACCCACTACTACTTTGCAGACAGTGACTTCTTTCAAATTGCATCGTCTACACAAGATGTAGTCTACCTGTGTGCTCCTACCACCGCTTTAATAAGTCACCTTATGCTCTTGTCTCTTCTGGAAGAGCGTATTCCCCACAGCCATTTCCATCCTTTTTGCAAAATCGATCAACATCTGTCCTTCTGTGTTCCTGTCCTGGAACCTGCCCATACCAAACCTGCCCATCACTGCCTCGTCCCCTCTGTTGCCTGCACCAACATGTCCATTGAAGTTTGCCCCAATGACCACTCTTTCACCTCTGGGGGTACTCTGCATCACTTCATCTAACTCACTCCAGAATCTCTCCTTCTCTTCTTGCTCACATCCTGCCTGAGGGGCATAAGCACTAACAACGTTGAACATCACACCTTCAATTTCTAACTTGAGACTCATCACTCTGTCTGACACTCTTTTCACTTCTAGAACATTCCTAACAAACTCTTCCACCTGGTATCCTGAACACACAGTATATGTCCACCTTCCTCCTTTGCATCATGTCAGGCAGCTAGCTACCATTTTCTGTCATAGTTCCAGCATTCAAAGTCCTTGCTCTCAGTCTTAGACTCATGCTTTTCCTCTTCTCTCTCCACCTATGAACACGCCTCCCGCCTCTCCTTCTTCGACCAACAGTAGTCCAATTTCCACAAAAACCCTGTTGGTTAACAGCACTGATGGCGGTCGTTGTTAACCAGCACCTCGACCGAGCCGGTCTGGAGGTAATATTTGTGATTTGCATATTTGATCTGGCTCAGGTTTTACGTCGGATGCCCTTCCTGACACAACCATATGCATTTATCCGGGCTTGGGACCGGCATAATTGAGAGCACTGGCTTGTGCCCCCTCACGGCTGCATCATATTTATATACCTCATGGATGCAACCACGCTCCCGTCACTGGCACCAGCTTGACCTAGTCATCACCAAAAGGGCCAAATTGCAAAGTGTGCACTCCTAGTCCTGAGAGACCTCAATGCTGAGCCCACCATGGCAGACCTTGATAAGGCCATAAATGTATTAGCCAGTGGTAAAGCACCAGGAAATGATGCCATTCCTTCAGAGGTAATCAAAGCAGGGAAGTCAGGCCTCCTTCCACACCTCCATGAGCTACTGTGTCTGTGCTGGAAAGAAGGAGAGGTGCCGCATGATATGAGGGATGCTAAGATTGTGACACTATACAAAAACAAAGGTAACCGCTTAGACTGCAACAATTATCATGGAATATCCCTCCTCAGCATTGTAGGCAACGTGTTCGTACATGTCATATTTACAAAACTGCAATCTATTGCAGAAAGAGTACAGACACTGCCGACTTACGTTTTTAATTGGTTCCGGACGGCCGAACGCAAGCTGAAAGTGAATGTAAGTTGTTACAGTGAAGTATGACGTGTGCCGTATGACGCTCATACTGTACTATACGTCCATAAATACCATTACCGTATCTCATAAAACACCCCTAAATCAATTATTATAAACATAACATTGTAAAATAAGATCAAATATATCAAATAATATAAATTATTAATATTATCAAATATTAATTTCAAATAGGTCACTTATTTATACTGAGTTACTTTACATGAAGCTTAAAACAGTCAATCAACGCTTACAATATGTGAAGCGCTCAATACCGAAAGTAGCGTACTTGCGAGAGTAGTGCACTTGCTGTGGGTTATACAAACTTCCGGTCTTTCAAGTGCACAAGGGTGCAGTTGAACTCGTTTAGAACACAGCCTGCACTGGAACAGTCTCCCAGCAAAGCGGAGTGTTCTCTCTTTTGTGTAAGTAAGCAAGTAAGTAAACTTTATTCAAGAGATGCATACAAAGAACAAGTACAAATCTTAATGAATATTAATATAAAAAGAAGTATACACTCTTAGGATTCTGATAAAAGATAATAAATATAAAGATTGTGCTGATCTGAGGAGATCGTTAATTCATCTCTGTGTATGATACTTGCACCCATGCTAGTAGGCTTACACTTCTGACCAAGCTTAGGGTTACAAAAGTCCACAAAACAGTGTAAACACAAAGATCACAGAGACGACGTCTTAACACAAGGGTAACACGCTATATAACTGAGATATATATGTATATATTCACTCAGTCTGTAGTTTGTAAACAATGAATGCAGCGTCATTGCGTCATTACGTCAGTATACTACGTAGGTGCGTCCAAACTCAAAATTTGATTTTTTTTTTTTAAGGGGGGACAACATAAAATCAAAAAAAAAAAAAAAAAAAATGTAAAATGGATGAACGTAAGTTGGGGAGCATCTGTACACCCGGCATCACAATGTGGATTTAGATCAGGTTGTTCAACTATCGACATGATCATCTCCTTACGACAACTCCAAGAAAAGTGCAGGGAACAGCGTCAACCTCTATATCTGGCTTTTGTTGACCTCACCAAGGCTTTCGATCTTGTCAGCCGCAGTGGCCTTTTCAGTCTTTTTCAAAGAATAGACTGCCCACCTAAGCTATTGTGTCTTAGCAAGTCCTTTCACACAGATATGAAAGGAACAGTCAACTTTGATGGTGCTACATCTGAACCTTTCAATATTCTCAGTGGGGTCAAACAAGGATGCGTGCTCGCCCCCACACTCTTTGGCATCATCTTCTCTCTCCTTCTGTACCATGCCTTTGACTCTTCCTCTGATGGTGTCTACATCCACACCAGACACGATGGAAAGCTTTTCAACCTAGTCCGACTCATGGCTAAATCCAAAATCAGATGTGTTCTCATCAGAGAAATGCTGTTTGCTGATGACGCTGCCCTAGCATGTCATACTCAAGATGGTCTACAAAGCCTTCTGGACCGCTTCTCTCACGCTTGCAGAGAGTTTGCTCTCACAATCAGTATAAAAAAGACTGAGATCATGGCTCAGGACCCTCCAATTCCACCCTCAATCTCAATCAATGGCTCACAGTTGGCTAATGTTAACAGCTTCTGATTCTTGGGCGCTAATATCTCAGACAACCTGTCTCTGGACGCAGAGATCAATGCTCCTATCGGGAAAGCCACAGGAGTGATGTCCAAATTCACTACGAGGCTGGGAAAACAAAACCTGACCATTAACACAAAGCTGAAAGTGTATCAGTCAGGCATGTGTTCCCAGCACTCTCCTCTATGGCAGCAAAACGTGGTCGACCTATGCGAGACAAGAGGCAAAGCTGAACACGTACCACATGAGATGCCTACGTCGGATACTAGGCATCACATGGAAAGACAAGATCATCAACCGCAACGTCCTCAGCAAAGCCAAGTCCCTCTCAATCTTTGCTATGCTGAGCTAAAGGCGCTTGCGCTGGCTAGGACATGTTAGGCGTATGGACAGAGGTCATCTCCCAAAAGACCTGCTGTATGGACAACTAGTGGAAGGTACTCGCCAAGTTGGCCGTCCACAGCTGAGGTTGCCTGATGTCTGTAAAAGAGACCTCAAGTTAACAGGCATAGACACTGGGTTGTGGGAGTCTACATCACAGGATCGCTCAACATGGAGAAGAACGGTCAGCAAGAGCATCAAAAGCGCTTCGGAGGAAAGACACAAGAGACAGAGGCAGAGGAACTTGAGGAGCAAAGCATCATCAAGTTCAGTCGTCAGTACAGAATTTATCTGTGGATACTGCAGCAGGGACTGTCATTCCAGGATTGTGCTTTTTAGCCATCTGGTGCTCCAGTTCCACCTCATGACGGCGCAAACCATCGTCTTCTTAGACGGACGGAGGCCAATGTAATATATAATCAACAAATATCACAGAACAAAATTAAAGTTTTTACTTTGTAATTACTACATTTATATATGTATAAAAATATATGTATAAAAAAAAATATATATATATAAAACATAAAAGTGTGACGTAATGACATTTCAGCCGGACCCAGTATGCAGGAGGCAGTGTGAGATGGCAGAGTGGATTTATTATTCAAAGCGGAAGCACTTAATCAGAGCACACACACTTTAAATACTGTACTGATGACAAAGAGAAACACAAACAACATTAAACAATGGAACCAGGAATCAGAGAGAACACGGGGAAGAGGGACGTGATGAGAGACAATCTTCTGGCGCAGAGGTGAGCTTGCAGTTTGTGTTTCTAGGGAGTAGATTTGAGGAGTAAATTCAGGTGTGAACTGCATTCAGCCTGAGATGCTCATCCACACCCCGCAGTCAAAGCGGGGAGAGTTAGAGAACCCAGCTGCCAAAATCAAAGTCCCCCAAAATCACAGACCATAACAAAAAGACCAGAAAAGAACATGAAGTGTAATAAATTGGATAAACAAAACAAACCACAGTCCATAAAATCTCACACACAAACATTCTAAACATCACCTTAGGTACTGTACTGGAATAATAACTGAAAAAGACTTTAATACTACAGTGCTTTACAACAGTTCAGATGATTATTCCTCTTCAGGCACTTCAGAGGAAACTAATTTCTTCAGGACAAAGTCTTATTTCTTCATAAGAGACATCCGACGTCATTACCTTTTTCTGGTGCTTAGCCGATCTCAACCAATCAGCAGGAGGGAGAACAGCCATTGGCTGAATTGAATCACGTGACAGTTACTCGGCAATCCGTGAATATGCGGGGGCATGAGTGCATAACCGTGAATAGTCAAGGTCCTACTGTATAATTAATATAAGAAATGTATATGATTATTCAAAGTGGAGGAAATAAGATTGAGACCAGACTTCTGAGTTTAAACTTAAAAAAAAAAAAAAAACCCAAACAACAACAAAAAAAAACCCCACGCTGAACGATATCGTTACACGTCTGAGTGCTTTAACGTATCCATACCCTGCTATGATCTCACAAACAACAGCTGCACTCTTCAAGCCACATCTCTCATGTAACATGCTCATTATCATATTTTTTTTTAATTGGCACAGAATGGCCACAAAGTTTAGAACAGACACTGACTTGGAAATGTGCCGTACGTTAATCAAAAACTCCTACAACAGTATGACAGAAAGCTGGTGTGCTGAGGGAGGGAGAGCTTTAATGTACAATATAATAAATCTGCTATAGTTTACAAATGACTGGTTTCTCAGATTAGACCAACACGGAAATTGCCTTGTACTCAGCGGCCCATAAGCGTGCCTAAAGCCTAGACCTCTGGGATCAATTAGGCTTCATTCAGTACAAGCACTGAGGGTTAGTGGGGAACACGAGTACTGCTACTGTGAATCCGAACACTGATACGAAGAGCTGGCACACCGCCGTTTACTCCCCTCTGACCTACATATTACCTTTACTGTGTATTTAAACGCCTTCAAGTGTTCGGCCAGTCTGTCCAAGTCTTGACTCCTGAGATCAATCTGGTGATGACAGGCCCCTTGGTTACACACACACACACACGCTCAGTGTGGGGTTTCAGGAGCTGCACTCATGAGCGTACATCTCGAGGTTTTACAAGCTCTGGCTTGTTAACGTCGAGGCGCTGCACTGCTGGAATGTGCTGCGCTGGCCCCGGATCTGCTGCGCTTTTCAAAAGGGAAAACTTGGGAAGCTTTCAAACACTGGTGTGGTTTCAGAATTTCCAGAATTGACAATGCCACACTCACGTTAAACACTATTCTCACGTGCAACCTCAGCGGCTTAATGCACAACAATCTGCAGACCAACGATCACCACAAAGTGATAGCTATAAAGTCTCTACTGTATGATATCTCACACATGAGTCCGTATATGGCCTGGCGACCCATACGTTAGTTCATTGTGATCACAGCCATGACAATCCCGGTATGAGCATCATTCAAGCTTCAGAGAGCGACGTCCATTCCTCGTGATTGGATGTAGATGTAGAGACAGAGAGAGAGAGAGAGAGAGAGAGAGAGAGAGAGAGAGAGAGAGAGAGAGAGAGATATCTCACACAGCTGGGGAATTCTCAAATTTGAGTGGGCAGGTGATGTTATTTTTGTTTACACAGCTCCTTTGAATACTTGATTCTGATTGGACTATTACAGCGTTCTCTTCTGGAGCATTCTGTCATTGCTTTAATAACAGACCACTGGAATGTATGGCAGACAGTTGATGTATGTAACGTGCTGCTGGTTACATTCTGCTGTAGTAACAGACCTCGAGTGTTTAACATGCCATTGCTGTGTATAGCCACTGATTAGAAGAAGAAATAAATTATTTTTAAATCAATATTTAGTGTCAAATTGTTAACTTATTTAGTAAACAGCGATATAACGTGGAACAAGCTGGTCATTACCGAACCTCTTCACACTGCCACTATTACATGGCAACTTTCTTAAAAAAATGTTTGTAAAATATATAACATGCACACATGATGCATACAATACTAATGGAGCATAAAATGCCAATGAGTATGCAGCGTTTAATGAAACTGTGTAATTAACAAAAATAACTTTATGACAAATAATTTTTTTCAAAAATGGTGCGCAAATTAGGGCTTTATATGGCAGCAGTCTGGAATCTGTCTACTTACACTGAACAGCGTAGGAGGCAAGTAGGGTGGCAGTGTTGTGCGGACAGGGCAGTCTGAAAGCGCATAATACACACTCTGTTGAGTCACCTACACACCTTTATTTGATTTTTTTTTTTTTCTGTGGATGATTTGAAAGCTGCTTACCTCCCACTGAGTATGTCCTGCTTGATCTGCAAAAAATACTGGTACCTTTGGAGTGGAGACAGAGAGAGAGAGAGAGAGAGAGAGAGAGAGAGAGAGAGAGAGAGAGAGAAAGAAAGAAAGATATAGACAAAGAGATACACACACAGAGAGAGAAAGAAGTGCACAGAGAGAGGGGGGGCACACACACACAGGAAGAGAGAGTCATACACACACACACACACCCACACACACACACACACACACACACACACACACACACAGAGAGAAAGAAATGTGCCCACACAGCGAGAGAGAGAGATGCAGACACAGAGAGAAAGAAACACACAGACACAGAGAGAGCGAGAAAGAAGTGCACGCGCACACAGAGAAAGAGAGAAAGAGAGAGAGTAAGACCGACCAATCCATGTTCATAACAAGAAACACACATGAGACCTGTTAGCACAGAATGCTCAGAATAATAAAATAAGTTGTTATATTGAGGACTGTAAACCTATAGTTAAATTATATGTTTAAGGAGATTTAAAACAAACGAGGGATGGTTCAATGGATCCAGAAGAAGAAAAATTCTAAAGCTATCATCATCTATCAGAACATCAATTTTGGAGAAAATCAGCTGGAGACATTGTGACGTGTGAACTGAGATTAGAGAAGAGGTTCGCACATCTGTCTCACAGCACGGAGGTCCTGGGTTCGAGTCCTAGCCTCAGGAGTTTCTGTGTGGAGTATATTCTGCCTGTGTGTGCGTGGGGTTCCTCTGGGTACTTCAGTTTCTTCCCAGAGTCCAAAGACATCCACACTAGACTAACGGGCCGTACCAGATTGCTCCTAGGAATAGATACACATGTGAATGGTGGTATGTGTTTTGGCCATGCAATGGTCTAGTGAGCTGTTCAGGGTGTACCCTGTACTCGCCCCTTGTCGGCTGAGATAGGATTCATCCCTGTCGAATTCGTAGTAGAAGGATTAAGTGGTTCAGGAAGTGAGTGAGAGCTGAAATTAATTGAATTAATATACACTACAGAGTTATTACATATATAGGGGAATTTACAGAAGAATATTGCTCTCCTTTTTAAAATCACTTTATGTCTGAATGAACTTTAGCTGCACTGGGCTTATTTTGTGGTGATGTGCCCTATTTTTTTTTTTCCAAGACAGGAAATCAAAATGTGCTAAATTTGCTTCCTTGGTTTTCCAGAGAGACGATTTCAAAGACGGTTTCAACCCCAGTGGAAAATTATTACTCTTTCTAGGTGATGCTTTTATAATAAACAAACATCACAGGAACGGTAATTCATCATAAAACACCAGAGCCGATCAGAGTTGATACTTAAAGTCCATCCATACAACAGCTTTTTTTTTTTTTTTAAGTCAGGACAGGAGGTGTGAGGGTTTCTAGCTTGCATAGAAATACAACCTGAACAATAAGCACACTACATACAGACATAACTGCACCGAATTCACACCTTTCAACAGGATGGTGTTGTCTCAAATCAAGCACTGAAAGTCGTGTGCGTACCGGAAATGACATCATTACACAGACTGGAAATGATGGTCGTGCTATTTGACTGCACGACCAACTAAAATTTTTCCTCACCACTTTTTCTTTTTTTTTTTTTTTTTTTTTAACATTAATGAGCGGTGAATTTCCCTTGCTTAGGTGCCTTTATATGATTCTTCAGCCGTCATTTTTAGGTTGTAAGCCCTGACCCTTACTCATATGGTCTGCAATCATTGTGTGTGAGAAGTGTGCAGGGTTGTACACTCAGCAGTTCTGAGTACAGACGCTCCCCGACTTACGTTTGAGTTCGGTTCCGGATGGCCAAAAGCAAGTTTAAAAAAAAAAAAAAAAAAAAAAAAAAAAAGTAAGTTGTTACTGTATGTTCCAGTGACGTATGACGTTCATACTGTACTATACATCCATAAATACCATTACCGTATCTCATAAAACACCCCTAAATCAATTATTATCAACATAACATTGTAAAATAATATCAAATATATCAAACAATATCAACATTAATTTCAAATAAATTAAATTCAAGCAAAATAATTTCAAATAGATAAATTTTAATCAAATTCACTCTTCAAATATCAGATACAGTATCAAATAACCTTTAACATTATCTTTGATGCGATCTTTCTGCTTGTAAATGGTTCCGATGGTCGACGGAGCCATTTGGAAGAAACGTGCAACAGTCACGTGGTTTTCACCAGCATCAATTTTCTTGATAATAGCCATCTTCGTTTCTAACGGGATGGCTTGCCGCTTTTTCTGATTACCGCTATCACTAGTAGGGTTACGCTTCTGACCAACCATATTTGCTTACGGTTACAAAAGTTCGCAAAACAGTGTAAACACAAAGATCACAGAGACGACGTCTTAATACAAGCGTGAACTGGGAACAAGGAGGGGCACGTTCAGTCTGTCGTTTGTAAACAATGGACGCAGCGTCATTATGTCATTACATCAGCGTACTACATAGGTACGTCTCGTACAACAGAGAGCACGTAAAACTCAAAATTTGCCTTTTTTTTCAAATAAAAAAATATGTAAAACGAATGAACGTAAGTCGGGGAGTGTCTGTACATCACACATTTATGCAGAAATAATAACAATTGATGCACAAGCACATGGGCTGAGACACAACATTGCCTGTATCTGGTGTATAAATCAAACCATACACACCGTGTGTACTCTTCCTGAAGTTTGCTGGGGTCGCTCACAAAAAACTTCACCCGGAAGTTGAGATGATGAGGAGATCCCCCTGGACAAAAACAACAGTGCGAATGCATCAATATAACACAAAGTACTCACACATTAAGTGACTGTGTGGTTGACTGCCAGATTTCAATAAACTTACTTTTTAATTGCTTCTTGACGAGTTTGTTCGCATCCAGCCACCGCTATAAAAGACAACAACACGTGAGGGGAGAAACTCACAGACATGATACCGGTCCAGCACAATGATCTGTTGCAACAAAATAGTTCCAAGTGCGGTGCTATTTCTGAAAAACGACAGCTCATTAAACTCAAACCAGAGCCAGCACTATTACACGGTGACATTCTGGTTCAACACTGTGTTACTTCAACGCGTTCACAACGTTATGCTAATCATTGAGAAAACAGAATGCTCACTGAGGCGTGGGCAATGCAATGTTCCCAGGAGTTTACCTGATATTTAAAAGAGCCTATTAAAAAAAAAAATGGAAAATTTAAAGTGCAGGCCGGGTTACTGTACCAGCTTGTAGGATCCTACTGCGGGCAGTCGGGGGAGTAGAGCAGTTTTAGATTAAGCTGAAGTGTGACCTCTGAACTCACCGGACTGTCCGACGACTCGTCTGCCAGGTGCAGCCCAAAATAGTCTCTCTCAGTCAGATCCAGGTGCTTGAATACTGCGTCCAACAGGACCTGTCCTTGATCATGCTTCTGCAGAACACACACACACACACACACACACACACACACAGTAAAGCAGAGGTCACAACCTGAAGTCTAAAAACAGGCCAGAATCTATTTTAGTAAGGGATGTGATGTAACGCACAATAAGACAACCACAAATATAAAACCAAACAATAATGTTTTATTAAATTTACCCCCCCCCCCATGTACATTTTAACAGTTATACTTAATGTTGGTGAACACAAATGTAACAATGTCCCTCAGCAGATTTTCTTTCCTCTATTTTTCGCAAATATAAAACCTTGTCTTTGTACTTTTCTGGATTGATTTCATCACACAAGGCACAGTGCCCATTACAAAAAACACTTATAGACAAGACTCCAAGTTGAAAAAAAAGCACCCCTCCTTGAAAGAAGTTTAAAAACACATCAACAATTAGAGGCAGTGGTGGCCTGATGGTACAGGTGCTGGATCATTGATCCTCAGGTTGGGGCTAGTTGCAAAGCAATCAGCGTGTTTCTGCCCTGCAATGGCCTGGCAAGCCGTCCAGGGTGTACTCTGCCCTCGCCCGGATTTGACTGGGATGGGCTCCAGCCTCCCCGCAACCCTAATTAAGATTAAGCGGTTACAGAAAATGAACAACAATTAGTACAGACGCTCCCCGACTTATGTTCATCCGTTTTACGTTTTTTTTTTCCTTTCAAAAAAAAAAAAAAAAAAGTCAAATTTTGAGTTTAGACGTGCCTAAGTAGTATGCTGACGTCATGACGCTGCATTCATTGTTTACAAACTACAGACTGAGTGTGTATGTATGTGTGTGTATATATATATATATATATATATATATATATATATATATATATATATATATATATCTTAGTTATATAGTGTTACCCTTGTGTTAAGATGTCATCTCTGTGTTTTTCACTGTTTTGCGGACTTTTGTAACCCTAAGCAAATATGGTTGGTCAGAAGTGTAATCCTACTAGCATGGGTGCAAGTCTCATACACAGAGATGAATTAACTGTCGCTCAGATCGACACAATATTTATATTTATTATCTTTTATCAGAATCCTAAGAGTGTATACTTATTTTCATATTAATATTCATTAGGATTTGTACTTGTTCTTTGTATGCATCTCTTGAATAAAGTTTACTTACTTATTTGCACAAAAGAAAGAACTCTCCACTTTGCTGGGAGACTGTAACAGTTCAGGCTGTGTTCTAAACGAGTTCAACCCTTGTGCACTTGAAAGACCGGAAGTCCGTATAACCTACAGCAAGTACACTACTTTTGCAAGTACACTACTTTCGGTATTGAGTGCTTCACATATTGTAAGCGTTGATTGACTGTTTTAAGCTTCATGTAAAGTGACTCAGTATAAATAAGTGACTTATTTGAAATTAATGTTGATATTATTTGATATATTTGATATTATTTTACAATGTTATGTTTATAATAATTGATTTAGGGTTGTTTTATGAGATACTGTAATGGTATTTATGGATGTATAGTATCGTATGAGTGTCATATGTCACACGTCATACATCACTGTAACAACTTACATTCACTTTCAACTAACGTTCGGCCGTCCGGAACCAATCAAAAACGTAAGTCGGCGAGTGTCTGCATAAACTAAATAGGAATAGCACAAACTGAGTGGTGCATTATCTGAGGAATAAAAACCTTGTGCACAGCAGTCAATGGCTGGGAGTCCATGGTCGCTGATTGGCCGAGCTCTCACGCGGGGGGGTGGGGGCGGTATACACTCATTTCCCTTTCACTCACAGCAATCACCAGTCAATCATGGGTGGCGGTGAGCTGAATCGTACGAGTGGGGGACAGTGCGCTTCCCCTTCAAGTGTGTTAAACCACCCCCAAATATGTATGCGTCACAATATGAAAAGAGGCGGGTAGCTAGAATTGTATGTCACAGAGGGGGAGTGTGCATGCTTTTGCCCCTCCCTGGTCGGTGGTGGTCATGTGATAGGGACGACAATACCTGATGAGATAAGACTAAATTAGAGAGAAAATGTGTGTGTGGGGGGGGTGGTTTAAAAAATAAAAAGGAATAAAAATCTTATTAAAAGTAGATAATGCTTAAATCAGATCAGCGAACAG
>CM045729.1:74579049-74584049 GCA_024760905.1 Plotosus lineatus
CATAACCTGCCACAAACAAGTATATAGATCTAATATATTAAAGATAAACATGTATAAACAAATAATAAATAATAAAGCAATAACCAATAAGTCAACTAACCCTTCATGGAATGCACGAAGTGGGTGAAGATGTCATGTGGGCAGGCATGAGGTGGTGCGTAACAGAGGGAGGAGGAGAACTTTGTGTATGTGCATGCTACAAATGTCAGTGTAGAAAGTGTAATTGCGCATCCTCCACAGTCGGTGACAGCGGCTCTCTCACCATGTTCCATACACCAGAGGGAACACAGTGAGAACGCCACTGCCACCTACTATAGAGGATGCGCAATTACATTTAATTGTAGTACAGTTTGGTTAAAAAAGCATGGTCTCCAGGGTCATACGCAACCACCCTCAGCCCCGGCAGCTCACCATGAGCCTTTCCCTGCAGGAATTTGTAGCGTGCACATGCACAAAATTCTCCTCCTCCTCCTCCGTTACGCACCACCTCATGCCTGCCCACGTGACATCTTCGCGCAGTCGATGATCGGAAGGGTTAGTTGACTTATTGTTTATTCTTTTTTTATTATTAATTAGTATTAATGTTAATGTATATGGTCATTATGATTTTTTTTTTTTTTTTACATGTTTATCTTTAATATTTTAGGTGAAATATACATGTTTGTGTCAGGTTATTCGAGTTTGGGAGGGGGTTGGAACAGATTAATTGGTTTTCTCTTATTTCCTATGGGAATTTTTGTTTCATCTAACGAACATTCGAATGGTAGCGTTTCTCTTGCACATCTCTCAGGTTTTGGTTGTCATTTTAAAGCTTTTGGGTTCATTACAGATGAGCAGCTCATCATTTTCTGCACTTCTTTATATGTTGTACCCTCCAATCAACTTTTCAATCAAGGTATGCTGTTCTTCTGAAGAATGTCTGGAACGACCCATTTTCCTCAGAATTTCAGAAAGAAATTCTCTATAACCAGGATGTACAACATTTACTGCCTTCCTTCCTTAAATAAGGACAATAATTGACATCTGTTTTTTTCAAAGAATTAATGATGTCAGTAATTGAACTATGCACTGCTATTATTTTGTACACGCCCCTTTGAAGTGATTTAATTACACAGGATCAGCAACATGCATGTCATGACTGTTGGGTCTGTTGTATTCTCATACACTACTACACCTGCCAGTAAACTATTTGCCATGTAGAAATATCATTTCAATCAAAAACAGTGATTGGTCAGGTTAGTGATGCCTGACTGCTATTATTTTGAACACACCTGTGTGTGCGCACGCATACATACATACACAGTACAAAATTGGACACACCTACAGTCTTATTATTTAATAGAGCAATAAACAAAATGTCAAACATTCAGAGAGAGAGAGAGCTAGAACAATTTAACATGAAAGCAGGTGTCTTTTTGTTCAAATTATAACAATCCACAATGACAGGGCAAAAAAAAAAAAAAAAAAAGGTTAATTGAGGTCAACTTTGAGGAGGTGCATAATAGTGTGACCACAGAAATATAAAAGATCAAGCAATGCGCTCTTCCTCCTGGAGAAAAATCACTGAAACAAAAGTGTGGAATTATTATTATTAAATCGTGATCACATCAGATGTGCTCTTCACCTCTGCTTGAACTCTTCAATTATCGCCGCTAAGCAGAACAAGACAGTGCCATTCTGAAACTTTTATTAAGCTGCTTTTGTATTTAAAGTTTTATATTGTGTGGTGTATCCTGTGATGGAAATTTCACTACAAAAACATTCTGTATATAGTCAAATTAAGTAAAAAAGCTGGCCTTAAGAAAAAACAAAACTGTACAACAGATAATGTGTGGGGAAACCCCATTGTCTAAACAACTACAACCCCCAATGACACAGATTCCTTGATTAGATAAGCTTTGTATTAGACAGCTATGATGCAGACTTTTACCACCAAACACACGACTGATAGAAATTTTGCCTGTGTGATCAATAAATCGTATTCCAGTGAAATGCTGACAAATCAAGAGACTAGAGACTCATTTGCAGTGGTGGCCTGGTGGTATAGGTGCTGGAGGGTTGGGGGTTCAAGCCCCATTCTCCATTTGTTGTCACATTTTTGTTTTTTAAACGATCCCATGTTACAGATAAATTATTGTGAGTTTGTCACTGATCCATATCCTAAAACTCCATCATGTTTGATGTAAATCAGTTCAGTAGATTTTGTGCAATAGTGCGAATATGAAAAAAAAACTCTAAAATATGCTGGTTAGAAAACTTTTGATAAATTCCATGATCTGGATCTGTTCCAAAATGTTACTGGTTCCCACCAGACCCATATCCCTTCGCTTCATACTTGATCAAAAACAGTTCAGTAGTATTTTCGTCATCCTGCTAACAAGCAACCTGATGAATACATAGTCTTCCCCGCCAAGTAGCAAACGTAATGAACTGAAATGTTGAACTAAATGGACAAATCTAAAAGTACATAACTTTTTACATTGTACTGAAAAAACACAACAAAAATCAGCATGTCATGTTTCTATGTTTTGATCTTGCATATCTCCCAAGTATTATTAAAACCTGACTGTTCTACACTTTACATTAGCACATATTATTTATACCTACTTATCTGATATTTAATAGGAAGAATCAGTGCTATAGCCAAATATTGTGTTCATTCGAAACCTCTACAGTAAACTTGGTGAAGAGCTGGGGGAAAAAAGTTTGGCTCTATAAACTGTGCCATCTGTAAACTAATAAATTTGGGTATGCGCATTTATTAATAAAATGTGTATTTATTGTTATTTGTTGATACTGAGGTAACTACTTTGTTCATAAACATCAGAGTTATTTAATGTGTGTGGGAACCTGGGTAGATATGGCTGATGAGAAATATACAGGAGGGTTACCTAGGCCACCAGAGCCTCCAGCATCCAGTTGATAAGCCAATCACTATGTGATATATGTGTGCTTGACCCACCCTAGCAAAAATTCAGTGGCAAAGCAAAAATGTTTTCTACAAAAAAAAAAAAAAAAAAAAAAGCAACCAAAAATAAATAAACAAGAAGACTATTCTATTTTATTTATAAAATCCACCAGGATTCTACATAATGTGTCGTTGAAGGTTAATAACAGCTAAAAGAAATATCTAAAGCAAATTATAAACATGAAGGTTTTCCTTGCTCCTTTATTTGGGCCCATGTTTCTGCTGAAGAGAACAAAGTTCACTGAAAGATACAAGACAATTTTCGGAGATCTTAAAACGGAAGGAAGACATTTATCAGACATTAGTCACTGTTTTATCTTTCAATTACAGGGGGAGAGGGGGAAAGCAGACAGACATTTGAATATGCCTAGAGTCAGCGTTTCCTTCCTTAAACACAGCTTCCCAAAATGACACGTATCAACACCATCAGTGTGCTGAACTTGAAGTACAGGCTTTCTGCAGAATTTAGTGTGTGTGTGCGTGATAGCTGTGTTTGAGATGTCAGGAATGCACTGTGGAGCTTTTAAAGAATGTGCGATGGCTCTTTAAAAGCAGGTCTTACTGTACTGCTGTGCTGTTTTTCTGACACAATAACAAGTGTCCAACAGAAGCGCACTCCTCACACTCGGCACAGCGAGACTTCAATCAAAAAAATTTATTTACAAGGACACAGGAACGGGAAAAGCAGAGCACAGAAATAAGTCTTACACCCGGATGTGGCTTCATTAGCCATATTTGTTAAAAAGGAAGTCTGAGGAACACAACCACCCAGAGCACATGTAGGATGAGGAGATCTGCTCTGGGATTGAGTCAGGAATCAAACCGAATTAGTGGAAACAGCCTATCAACAGAACAGCGCGAATCTGAGTGGAAGCGAAGGTATTATTCTTTCACTATCTCTAGTTAGTTGTGGGTGACTATGAGGTCATGAGCATGGAAGACAATGGACAGCCCTTTCCTCCGAGTGTGGAATACGGTCCAGTAAAAATGAATTACAAAAGATACAGCTGGTGAGAGTTTAGAGCTTTCACCAAACAGCTCCAACCTTTTTTTTTTCTTCCTACTGAACTTAATAAGGAAAAAAAAACTAGAAGCACTCGGAGAATGCAAACCTCCACCAAAGCAGCTCATGTCCCTTCCTATTTCTGCTTAAAAATGCTTTCACAATTCTTCTGATATATTTTAACATTACAGATCATCAAATCCAAAATGGAACTTGGATCGTGACCAAACTTTGGTTTCTGATTGTTCTGGTGCTGTACTGTAATTTTTGTGGAGCTACTGTTAATATATACAGACGCTCCCCGACTTACGTTTTTAATTGGTTCTGGACGGCCAAACGAAAGTTGAAATTGAACGTAAGTTGTTACAGTGACGTATGATGTATGACGCTCATACTGTACTATACATCCATAAATACCATTACCGTATCTCATAAAACACCCCTAAGTTAATTATTATAAACATAACATTGTAAAATATCAAATATATTAAATAACATCATTAATTTCAAATAAGTTAAATTCAACCAAAATGATTTCAAATTGATACATTTTAATCAAATTCACTCATCAAGTATCAAATACAGTATCAAATATAACCTTTAACATTCTCTATGATGCGATCATTCTGCTTGTAAATGGTTCCGATGATCGGACGGATGACATGAAGCTGAGCCGACTCACTTTACATGAAGCTCGAAACAGCCAATCAACGCTGACAATGTGTGAGGTGCTCAATACTGAAAGTAGTGCACTTGCTGAAAGTAGTTTACTTGCTTGAAACAAAGTGTGGGTTATGCTGACTTCCGGTCATTTAAGTGCGCAAGGGCGCCGTTGAACTCATTTAGTACTCGGCCTCCACTGATGTGAAGCAGTAATGTGAATCAGCAGAGCAGAGAGTTCTCTTTCTTGGGTTTTCATTCATTTTATAACTCTCTTTGCTTAACTGAGTATGCATGGTAGATTGTGCCGATCTGAGCAGATAGTTAATTCATCTGTGTATGAGACTTGCACCCATACTAGTAGGCTTA
>CM045729.1:74586549-74616549 GCA_024760905.1 Plotosus lineatus
TGGGTTCCCGAGTAGCAACATGAAAAGGTTGTCCAGTAGGTGATTCGACAAGTCGCAGCTTCGAATCCAGGTTGATGACGCAGCCATCAGCCAGTGAGAGTTCATTGGGAGCCAGTCGGTTACTTTCACAGAAAGGAGAGACGGATGGTATACATTTGCCTCTGGTCAGTGGTGGAGGAAAATGATGGGGAGGCAATACTGAATTAAACTTGAGAGAGAAAATCGACCAAATAAAAGCGACTGAGCTATTTTTTCTTGTACAGGGCCTTCAAGCCGGCCCCAGATAAAGGAACTGTGCACTTGATGCTGTCTATTTCCCATAAATCTGTGAAGTGGCTACCTCAAGCAAAACAAATTTTAAAGAATCTAAAACAAAATTTCACCCAACAACAAATATTTCATGCAAATTAGTGTTGAATCAGTGGTGCCATGTACAGTCATCCCTTGAATATCGCGGATAATGTAGACCAGACCTGGCCGCGATATTCGAAAAACCGCGAAGTAGGAACCCTCCGCCCCCATTTGTACCATGTTGTCTCATTTTTATGTTTTCGCAACGTTACACAGTTATATGCATATGTAAATACTGTAATGTATTAATATTTAAATAGAATTTATATATAAATACTTTAAGTACTCAACTCTGACAACAGCTCTTCTCTGCGGTGCAGGACATTCACAAACACTATACAGTAAGATCACAAAATCACAAAAAATCCCACGGGAACGTGCGAGGCAACCGCGTCACGCGTCTAAGCCAATCAGCTTGCGAGATTGAGTTGAGTGGGCAGGAGGCAATAGCGTCACGTGTCTAAACCAATCAGCTTGCGAGATTGAGTTGAGTGGGCGGCCCCTGCCTGAACTGGGGAGGAGGGGCACTTCAGTCTGTCGTTTGGAAACAATGGACGCAGCCTTCCGCTTGCTTACATGTGAGTTTCAGCACGAATTTTGAATTTTACGATTTTTTATATATATATATATATATATATATATATATATATATATATATATATATATATATATATATACCGCGATGCTCAAATCACAAAGTGGCAAGGGATGACTGTACGTATAAATCATTCCAGAGGACGTGACTTGCAATTGACAAAATAAGCGCATTACCCTGGGGCAGCTGCATAGTTTGTGCTACTTTCAGAAACATGTCACCCATTTCTCCAGTTATAGGTATGCTTTGGTTTTCTGGCTCCTTCCATCATTCCAGACATAACACACAACACTGCAGACAAACAGTCTCGAAATATTTACAGCAGCCTCTCTGTTAACATCAACACAAACTTCTACATCACCCAGAACCGTCCTGTTTGCGTACAATGCATCAAGCAGACAGCACCCCCAGTCTTCATATCCTTAACTTCTCGAAACTATTAGTGTTGTGTATTTGAGCCCCCTCGTAAATGTGTGATGGCACCGAGCACAGAAAATGCTTTAGCGTTTTGCATGTACAATATGTAGGGTTCCCAAACAACAGAAATTTTTTAAGTTGAATTTTTCCATTGGAAATAACAGAAATAAACTGGAAATTTGGAAGATTGAAGGTTAGCCTTTCAAAGGTAGAATAAAAATAACCGGAAAAAAAATCCTGCAGCAATAAAATTAATTAAACCAGACAGATTTAATGCGATTCAATTGAATTTCTACCCTGCGCTGCACATTAATAAATAAAAAAATGGGTCACCTTTGATATGTTTGTTTTTATTTGTAGGAGAAATGCATGTCGGCTTCTGACCAAACAAAATGTGAACAAAATCTGTTTTGCATACAATACATGCTGTAGGATTTGCTCCAAATGTACCATTAATTTCCATATAGATTCAACTTGGAATATTCAGAAAAACCCCAGAAATGGTTTCTCGATGTTACTGAAATATCTTTACGGTTTCGGACATTAAGCTTAGCTGCAGTGTCTTGGTGACACAGGGAGATTTTTTTTCTTCTGTTTTTTATGGAGGTGGGGGATGGGGGGGGATCAGATCCTGTAAAATTCCAGAAAAAAAAAAAAAAAGTGTGTGGCTCTTTACTTGGTAATATTTACAATGATGGTGCCTGAGAGAAGTTTAATTTTGCTTCAGTTAAAAAAAGAACAAACAAACAAACAAACAAAAAAACACTTTTTATATTAACAAATTTCTATTAGTTTTCACTTATAATAATTAGTTATCACCACAAAAATGAAAAAGAAAAGAAACAAAAGCAAGTCCCCTCATTTATCAAACTGAATTCAAAAAGATTAATTCAGAAAACTTGTTCATATCCTTGTGGAATCCTGAGGGTTTCAGAAGCTGTGACGTACAATTGCCAGGACACTGGAGGAAATTTGTGCTTGAGACACTAAATCACATGACACACATCGGAAACGCCATTGTACACACGGTGTCAATGTTTGGTTTCTATGCAAGAGAATTCAAAAACTATATATATGCAGTGATACCTCTGCTCACGAACATAATTGGTTCCCAGAAAGTGTGTGTAAGGCGAAAAGTTCGTCTTCCAAACATTTATTTCCCATAAGAAACCATTAAAATGAGAATAATCCGTTCCCAGGTCCCCATAAAACATAATTTTCTACTAAATAAGCCTTAAAACTACACAAAAATATACCTTATTTTATGTATAATAAATGTGCTATTGTATTGTAATTAAAGAAATAAACTGTACTGTATAATAAAGTCGTTTTATTTACCTTTGTGATGGTAGTTGATGGATTGACGGAATGGAGTGGGAGGAGGAGGGAGGGAGGGACTTACTGTTTGGAAAGAGAGTCACCTCTTCCTTCTTAGGCTTAACACTAGCCTGTGGTGGGGTCTTTTTCGGTCCCATAATAGCAAAAGTACACTCAATATGGTCCAAAATGTCTATCAAACACAAACCACATCCACACTCAAAGAAAGGGGGTGACGAACTGGGACGCCGTGATCGTGCGTCAGCTTCTCGTGGCCGCCACCGTGGCGTTGTTCGACCGCGTGGTTTGGTTCGTCCGCCGAAAACTAGTTCGTCAGCAGAGACTATATGCTCGCGAATTTAATGTTCTTGAGGCGAAAAGTTCGTGAGCTTAAGCGTTCGTCAGCGGAGGTTTTACTGTGTGTGTATATATATATATATATATATATATATATATATTTTTTTTTTTTTTAAACAACAACAAAAAACGATATCTTCCCAAAGAAGCTGCTGTCCCCCCTAGTGTTGCTAACTGGGTTATCAATGGTTGGTCATGTCTCTCACTGTCTGTGGTGGGAGGTTCACGTAAAAGAACCATTGCTGATTTTCATGAAGAGCAGCTGCATAGCCGTCAGCGTGTTTCTTCCCTGCAATGGCCTGGCGAGCCTTCCAGGGTGTACTCTGCCCTTGTCTGGAGTCGGCTGAGACTGGCACAAGCCTGCCCCAATTAGGATTAAGCGATTCAGAAAATGAATAAATGCTGCGAGGCACTTGATAATACTTTTTTATTAATTAGGATTGTGAACAATCAAGAAAACAAATACAAACGTGTAAAAATCATCAGAATAAATCTTTCAATTATAATTTTTCAAAAATGCTGTAATCATCGGACTAGCCTGTCTGTCTGCACACAGTATTAAACCATAAACAAATACATTTTGCTACTTTTAATTTCCTTTTTCATTCATCGCACCAGTTTTATCTGACTAATGTCACATATGGGAGCATGCGGGGAACACCCTGAACAGTGCGTCAGTCCATCGCAGGACAACACACAGACAACCATTCACACTCACACCAAAGGGGAATTTGGAACTGCCTAATGTGCAGAATTTGAATTATGGGAGGAAACCGGAGTACCTGGAGGAAACTCAAACAAACACTGAGGCCATGAACTACTGAAAGGCCCTCACCGAGCCCAAGACTCGAACCCAGAACCCTTTTGCTCTGAGGCATAATAATTAATATTCGTAGTAGTAATAATTCATTCATTTTCTGAACAGCTTAAACCTAATTAGAATCACAGGGGTGGGGTCGGTGGTGTAGTGGTTAGGGTGCTGGGCTTATGATCAGGAGGTTGCATGTTTGAATCCCGGTTAGACACCACTGTGCTAAGACTCCTGAACAAGGTCTTAACTACAAGTGTGCCTCTGTTCACCCAGCAGTATAAATGGGTACCAGTAAAAATATACTGGGAAGGTAACCGGTGATGTACTCGCGTCTCATCCAGAAGGAATTGAACTCCGTCACTTCACGCTAATGATAAACCGGGAATAAACACCGGCCTGATGAGCCACTATGGCTCGGGTGTAAAATGCCCAACAGACTTTTTTTTTAGGGTCACAGGGAGGTTTGCGCCCATCTCAGCCGAGGGCAGAGTACACTCTGGACAATGGGCCAGGCCACTGCAGGGAAGAAACACACTGACGGCTATGTATTATAATTATTATTGAATATTTTTATTGGGGTGGAGGTGAACTAAAATAACTGTGTCCAGCCTTTACAGGATAAAGTCTCCCAGTTGTCTGTGTACCTGACGTTGTTTGTTGTAGTATCGCAATCGTCCGGAAATGCAAATGAACTGTCGGTCACACCCTTTACAAGTAACACCTGATCGACATGTGTACGGATAAAAATAAAAAAGATATAAGCGCAACTCTTGTATTCACTACACACTATTTCCGTCAAGGAAAATACAGCCATTTATTTCTAATTACTACTTTGGGTGTCATGTGGGCGTGACCGGTGACAAGGATGGAAGTTGAACAGATGCAGGAATTCCTTTCTACATGCGACTCATAAGCATCACTGTTATTATATAACCCTGGAGAAGAGGGACCTCTTAAAGGAAAAGAAAGCCTTTATTTGGCTACACAGTCGTCACGATGCTGATGTTGCAATCATCGTGTTCTGTGACTACACTGTGATTTCGTGTTCGAGATTAGAGACCACCGCTACATAATGTATGAGCACAAGTACGTACTTGATTCAGAGGGACCCCAAGGGAAACTCCTCCTTTCGCAGGAATGTTGGAAACAAAACATATTTCTTAGCACAAGTTGGCCACGACTGTCCTCAAGTCAGAACACATGGGCTGTTGGACGTCATCTTTTTAAACACTGGGATTTTAAAAATCGCATCGAATATACCCGGATTTCTCTTATTGCAGTTTTTAACCCTCAAGCGACCAAGCTATTTCGACGACTAATATGACCGAGTGGGGTCATTTGTGACCCTATTGACTTTATATAGGAATATTTCTATATAAATTATTGTTTTCGGGTTCCTCATGTTTATTTCACTCTCTAATATATTTGTCCATCATCTTATATAATAAGGTATGGAATTTGATATATTTTTTTCAAAAAAGCAAAAACATACAATGATAGAACAATATTACATTTAGAAAACCCTTGTCAATGCATATTATCTTTTATTTCTTTGCATCAAAAAAGAAAACAATTCATAAAATGTAAAGTTACTTTGCATAAAATATGTATTACAATGTGGTAGGATAATTTAGATACGGTAATGGAAATAATAATTATATGGCTGAACTATCTGAAACATGTAACTGTCAGAATGAAGAACCATCGATACCACCTGGAGCAATAATCTCAAACATCTCATAGATCTTCCTGGGGTCATAAGTGACCCGCACACGTTTGGATTATACTCGCCACATGGATTGGCTGATCCTTACAAAATTCCATCAACAAATGCAGGACAAATAGATTGATAAATTCTTGGTAGGAAACTTTTTTCCGATTAAAATCAGAAAAATGGCACCCGCACATATATATGTGACCACACTTGATCGCTTCAAGGTTAAACTGACATCTACTAGTAAGAGGCAAAGCGTTACTTACATTAACTTTGAAAGGCTGGATGGTGTTGTCCAACAGAATGATGTTGCAGAGCACTTCGGTGTGCTGCCTGTCTCGTGCCAGCTCCGACGCCCGGACATTATAGGATCTGCCAGCGGGCAACCGGAAGCGTGAGCTCATTACGCTCCAGCCAGAGTCTGCAACACACGCACACACATAGTTCAGAACGTGTACACCAGAATAAATGTCCATTTCACATCATAGAGAAGCCCAAGCTGATAAAAATCTTTTTTTTTTTTTTTTTGGGGGGGGGGCTCATTTTCGCATTAATGTAGTCATACCCGATTCCCATCCATCAGGTATTGTCTTCCCTATCACATGCCACCACCATCAACCACGGAGAGGTGAAGCATGCACACACCCACTCTGTGACATGCAATGCTTTCTGCCTGCCCCTTTTTGAACTGCGGCGCCATGCGGTTTAACACACTCGGAGGGAAACCACTGTCTGCCTCCTCGTACAAATGAGCTCACAAACGCCCATGACTGGCTGGCAACCCATGTGAGTGTCAGAGAGGTAAGCATATGCCATCTCTTCCTCCTGTGAGAACTCGGCCAATCAGCGCTCATGGACAACCGGTCACGGACGGCTGTGCGCATTAAGCCAGATTTCGAACTTGTGATCTCCGGGTTAACAGTCATACACCTTGTTGATGTGCGACTTGGGAACCATAAGTATCGACTTGTCCAGAAAATCAAAAGATCGTTGCGAGAATTCAATTCAGTTTAATTTGTATCGTGCTTTTTACAATCGACATTGACATAAAGCAGCTTTACACAGTACATGCAGAAGCTTACGAAAAATAAAGAATTTAAACATTTCTATAAACCCTATGCATCCCTAATGCGCATCGCCCGCGGTGACAGTGCCAAGGCAAAACTCCCCCAATAGATGCGTGGAAGAAACCTTGAGAGGAACTAAAGGGAAACCCATACCCATTTGGATAAAACCGTAAAAGGAAAGAAAGGATGGAATAGATCGGACAGACAGTCAGACGGGATCGAATGGACGGATCAGCTGGATTGGATGTTCTGAAGGAACGGATACAACACAACCTACACCAGGAGTATTCAATCTTATTTACAAAGATGTAGCAGCGGGTTTTAAAGATCGTCATCATTTTTATGATGTTTTCCATTCATTTCACTCATCCAGAGAATATTCTGAGATCACTTGACATGTATCTATGACTTCAGTCTATCACTGATGCCCCCCCCCCCCCACACACACACACACCTCTATCGGTAAATTAGTGGCCATGTGTTCTAGAGGTGAAAGGAACACAGACGAGGAGAACGTGTGAGCACAGTAACCTGAGCTCAGGATTGAACCCTGGAGCTGTGAGGCGCTGCAGAGAAACTTTTTTTTTTTTTTTCCCCCAGCTGTACTTTGCTCTGAAAAGCACATTGCATCACTGTTCGATTTTTCTAGTGCTGCAGAGTAATAGGGAGTGTGGACCTACAAGAAGGAAAACATGACAAACCAAATCAATCAGTGCACCTTTCAAGATTCCAAAGTTTACAGCCAGAAAAGTGCACAACGTTTTTTTTTTTTTTTTAATCATCATACAAGCCTTAAAATAAGAGTCGATGAAATCCAGTGTTCCCAGGGTTCGAACTCAAAAGTTAGTTTCATGCAAAAATTGATTCAGAACCTGCACGAGACATTTATATTACGATGTCGATACAGTGATGAGGATCTGTAGAACAAGACCAGGAGCTGTATTGATCTGGGATTAACCTTTGAAGTAGTCGCCTTCTTTTCTTTTCGGCCTTTTCCCATTCTCAAGAGTCGCCACAGCGAATTATCTGATTCGCACCTTTGATTTGGCATGGGTTTTTACATCAGATGCCCTTCCTGTCACAACCCTTTAGCAAGGGACAGAAGCACGCTGACAGCTTTGCAGCTACTCTTTACGAAAGTCAGCAATGGTTCTTTTACATGAACCTCTCACCATAGACAGTGAGAGACATGGCCCGCCTTTGATAACCCAGTTAGCTGCACTGGGGGGGACAGTAACAACCTTGTGGGGACTCGAACCCCCAACCTTAGGATCAGTGATCTTGCGCCCTATCCACAAGACCACCACTGCCCCCACAGCCACCAGTCAAATGGTCATGTGCATGCACAGTCACAACGGTGAACTCTCTGTGACCTCACATGACCACCATCCTCACCAGGCCGTTTTTGGTTTCACTGCAATGGAAAAGGACACTTTTTGCCCGTTGGCTTCACTCTTGAACCACAATGTGCTGGGCCATGTTGTACATTTTACTGCAATGCCAGCATGTTTTGGAATGCCTTACAATCAACGATGGCAGTCTGTGGGTTCGGATACAAAATGAGGCCCATGCTTCTCTGACCTACTTACAGCTTCACGCAGTTCTGCATCCCAATAGTGTTACTGCTCAGTCAAAGAGTTTGAAAAATGCATCATGCAGTTATTTGTGTGTGTGTGTGTGTGTGTGTGTGAATGAAAGCATGTATGTGCTTGTACAGTCATGCGGAAAATGAACATATACCCTCGTTTTCATATCAAGCTTTACAACGCAACCTCGGGCTTTTGAGTAAACCAACATTTAGAAACCAAGTGGCAACAACACGCTATAATTCAACTCCCTTTACAACAATAACATGAAAGCTGCTTCTTCTGTAAGGGATTTTCACAATGTTTTGGAGAAATGCTGACCCACTCTTATTTAAATCACTGTTTCTGATGTTTAAGACCATTTTTATTACATACCGTTCTCTTTAAGGGGAAATAAAATTTTACATGCATACTATATGTCCATACTCATCAAAAACACCATTTTATTACAATCTCCATGGAGGGGAAAAATATTCATCGAAAAATGAAAAAAAAATAAGGAAATTAAGAAAAAATAGGGAAAAAGTTAAGGAAAATGCCACAAGACAAGGCGAATTATGCACAAAAAAAAACAAAACAAAACCAAACAAAAAAAAAAATACTCAACCCCCCCCCCCCCCCCCCAACAAAACAACTTGCAGTTTAATGTGAGGTGTGCATCTGTATGTGTGTGTATTTATATTTAATTTCCATCTTCTGCATTATTTTTGAATGTTTAATTGTTATTATAAGTATTTATAGCATTGAATATGTATTTATTGATATTATATACACATATACATGTACGTGTGCGTCAGTCAGGGGGTTGATCCTACTTCATGGAAATTGGCGATAGCGGGGAGGTCAAATGCGCACCTCACATAAAAATGTCAGTAGTTTTGTTGGGTTTTGTTTTTTTTTGCATAATTGGGCTTGTTTTGTGAAATTTTCCTTAACTTTCTATTTTTCCTTATTTACTTTTTTTTCCATAAATATTTTTGAAAAACCTGCAATGCACTGAAGCTACAGAAACTGAAGCACGAAGTAGCGAGGGATCACTCCATCATCTCCCAGGTATGTACTAAAGATTTTGATTCACTGGATCACAGATAAACTTGGACATGGAAATATTTATTGAAGTTGGCTTGTTGGAAAATGTTAGATTCCAGACGGCCGTTCGTTAGATGAATAGTTGTTACAGGGCATTCTTTAGAGGAGAACGTGTTTAAATCTTGTATAAGTAACCTATACGAGTTTGTACTGTATACAATCTCTCTCTGAGCTATTACATAACTGACCACGCGGTGTAATGATGCTCTAGAGCTCAGTCTAATTGAAAGCATAGCCTCCCTCTCTCTCTCTCGCACTCGCACTCACACACACACACACTACTACAACTGGACATTTGAACTGATCAGCTTCCGTGTTTAAACTCCTGGTTCCTCTCAAGCACAGCACCGCGGATCTGATCAAATTTACAGAGTTTCACTTTTATCCAGTTCATTATAACACTGGAGTCAATTTGCTTCTTCTTTGAAACTGTTGGCAGGAGTTCAGAAATGTATCGTTCTGCTTCTCTTTTCGGACTGTGTCAGCCATGCCCCGCTTTGCCGGAGCCTAGTATTAAGTGTACCTCAGGATAATATTTAATCATATTTCATACTTATATTTATGATATATCTTTCTATAGATTTTATTCAATTTCTTTTACTACTTGATCTTCAATTTCATTTCACTTTCACTCAACCTCGGACTGGATGTTCGTATCTCCAGATGTTCATAAAATGAATGTTCATAAGTGGGGGAGCGTCTGTATATGGAGGGAGAGAGAGAGAGAGAGAGAGAGAGAGAGAGAGAGAGAGAGAGAGATGCGTGGGTAAATAAGAAATCCTGGGGTTTATTTTTCCAGACATCTGTCTGCCAAAATGTATGTATTTAGAAACCAAAGAACGTGGGGGAAAAACCCCAAGAAGACATAAGAAGAACTTGCAAAACTCCACACAGGTGATAACAGGAACTGGGGATTGACCCGAAGCTATGATGCTGTAAAACATCGTTCTCGTGCCACTGAGTCAACTCATCAAATACAGGCTAGACATATACTCCGTGTGGCAGCTCAGGCACAGCAATAAAAACTAATTAACAATGTGAAGAGCACTGCAGGAACATCAACAACTATAATTGAGTTGTGCTAATTGAGTGATCTGCATATTATATTATAGTAGCATTTAGTAAATGGATTTACTTCACCTGTCGTAGAGATGCATTAAAAAAAATTCTGCCTAGGCTAAACCAATCTATAAAGTGTATAGAAAAAGGTCTGGATATTATGTAGATGGTTTGTTGAAAAAACAAACAAACAAAAAAAAACCCACTAAAAGTAAATAAATAGAAAACATAATTTGGAGACTGAAAAAATAAATCCTAATGAACCCAAGAAAGCATGAACTGGAGAGTCAGTCTCTCAGAAAGGGATGGCATATATTGTACTCTCTTCCCTGTCAATCACCACGGAACTAACCAATCATGGCCTTCTGTGATTTTTCAGATACAAAGATGGGGGTTAGCACCTTCCTTAGAGTATGTTGCGCCGCCTCTCAGTGAGCTGAACAATCAGCTGGGATCAGATGCCTTAAAAGAAGCACATGGTGATCTTTGCTCTTCTTGGCTGGAAGTGGGATGTGATAGGGAAGATGTCTGATTGGTGAGAATTAATTATGACAAACTAAACCAAGAGGAAAAAAGTACAGTAGGCCCCCATTTTTCGTGATGGTTCGGTTCCAGTCCTTTCCGCAGATCATGAAGATCAGCAAGTTTTTGACGCGGTTTTAAAACCCTATGTATGATATTCCATTTCATTTACTGTGGTGTAGCATGTTTCTCATTTTGTTTTGTTGACTCAATTTATTACATTTCTTGTTCTTCTATGTCCTTTTTGTTATGTCTGTGTTATGGGGGACTTTAATTTTGGCGCTGTGCCTCTAACTGCTTACTTCGGCTGAGGGGCGTGGCTGAGCTGCTCGGTAGCACGCACCTGAATTCACTATTCTCATTTACTCCCAATAACCAAAAGCACACTCATCTCTTTGCCAGAGGATTAACTCACATCACCCTTTGGTTTGTAACACCTCTAACTTTCTCACTCTAAAACTCTGAACTCGAACCGGCTGAGGAGCGTGGCTGAGCTGCTCGGAATTAATGCAGTTAAGACCTGAATTCAGTCATCTCAGGCCTAATGCAATACAGTACATTCCCCGAGTGGGCATTTTTGAAAACTACACTGCTGTATGTTTTTCAGAGAATGCATGTAAATGTGTTTTTATATGTATGCTGTATAATGTTTATATTTTATCAATCAATATCACAGTAAAAAAAATTAAGTTTCTCTTAATCATTACTACATTTTACTACATTAATACTGAATTAATGAGTAAGACTGTCTATAGAATGTGTTTAAGAAGAATATTTTAGCGCATGTAATAGATACATAGTATTTTACTTCTGGCTGCTCATTTGCGCATGCGACGTAATACATGGGGTTTTACTTCCGGGTACAGAACTCGCAGATTATCTCAATTCGCAGGAGGGCTCGGAACCGAACCCCCGCGAATGTCGTGGGCCTACTGTATAGCCTACTGTATACACAAAAATGAAACTGCTTCTGTAGTGCCATATCATTGAGACTTTTTCTAGCCCTTGAAGGACACAGGTATTGAGACAATGTGTATAATAATACTGAACATCATCTTGAGAAACACACTTGGTAGATTAAACTGCACAATGAGACTTGCTCAATGAAACAAAAAGCATTGATCAACCTATAAACTGGATACTACTCCACAAACACACACACACACACAACAGATTGCTGATTTCACAAAATAAACCATTATGTGGAAGTCTGGGAAAACCTTTCTGCTGTCATGGTCACTGTATTTTGGCATACGGTCAAAAAAATAATAATAATGATGTGACATGCTGTTTAGATCGTATCCTCAGTATTCATACCACAAAAATTAACTAATTTCTGACCTGGCAATATCAGGTTACAATGTATGATACAGAGGAATGGCACAATCTCGTTGGTTCACCATCTCAAGAGAAATAATTATTCAGCAAAAGCGAGAGGGATCTCACTGAAATCAAGAAGACCAGTCAGCCATACCCACCTTCCCTGATATGAATCATTGTGTTCATAGATGCTACACAAAAGCATAAAGAAAGCCAACTAAAATGGGATTTTCACATTTTAAAGCACAAGAATGATCATGTACACAACATTATGGCATCTTGTGAATTTGTCAGTTTGAAGAAATTTCTTTTTTGCTTTGAAAGAAGACAACCCCGCCACCCCCCCGCTAATTTTCTCCCTACTTTTAGTCGTATTCAGCTCCCATCCATCAGGTATTGCAAGCCCCATCACATGAATACATTCACAACATTAAATTTGTCCAACTTAAATTTCAAACGGTATTACCCAGAGCGACTTACAATTATCTTTTTTTTTTTTTACACAACTAAGCAGTTGAGTCCTTGCTAAAGGGCCAAACAGTGGTGATGGAGGGGATTGAGCCACTGGGCTTTGGATGAGTAACCCCTTGCCTTATCCACTAAGCCACCAATACCACTGGGGGGTTTGAAAGCATGCACACGCCCCCTCTGTGACATGCGATGCTAGCCTCTTTTCAAACTGTGGAAGCAGTTTCACACATGCCCAGGGAAAGTCCTATCTGTCCCCTCATACAAATGAGCTCACGCACATGCATGATTGGCTGACCAACGCAGTGAGCAACAGGAAAGTGAGCATATGCCATCCCTCCCATGAGACCTCAGCCAATTAGCTCCCAAGGACTCCCGGTCATGAATAGCTGTGGCATTAAACTGGATTCGAACTTGTGATCTCGGAGTGAATAGCCAAGGACTTTGTCAATGCGGCACCGGGGAGACTGATTATTTACTTAAAATATATTCAGAACAGACAGTTACATTGCTATGTTGCACGTACCAATTGTGTAATAATCATTCAACTTATTTGATGGCAATGACGCAATTATTTGACTCCTAGAATAACAACAAGATTTGTCATTCAAGATAATTTATTTCTGATTGGTCGAAAGCCATCAAACAATTCTTAGTACTGCTTCATTGCCATTAGCCTTGGCGGACTTGACAGGCCCAGGCATGAATGTGTATGTAAATGATTGTGTGTAGGTGTTGCCCTGTGGTCTAACAAAGTGTTTTACAAAGCAATCCCCAATCTTTCTTGCTCAACACACGGACTTCATGTAAAACAATACTTTCACAGACTGGTCAAAACAACTATAAATGCAGCCATGAGGGGGTGGGGGGGGGTGGGAGCGACACAAACCAGTGTCTCTCCCTCACACCAGTCCCAAGCCCAGATAAATGCAGAAGGTTGTGTCAGGAAGGGCATCCAACGTAATGCCAATGCCAAACTTTATCATGCAAATCATAAATATTACCTCCATACCGGATAGGTCGAGGCCCGGGTTAACAACGACCGCCATCAGTGCTGTTAACCAACAGGGTGCTGGTGGAAATTGGACTACTGTTGGTCGAAGAAGGAGCAGCGGGAGGCGTGTCCGTAGGCAGAGAGAAAAGAGGAAAAGCATGAGTCTAGGACTGATAGTAGGGACTTTGAATGTTGGAACTATGACAGGAAAAGGTAGAGAGCTGGCTGACATGATGCAGAGGAGAAAGGTGGACATACTGTGTGTTCAGTAGACCAGGTGAAAAGGTATCAAAGCTTGAAGCTTAGGAGCAAGGTTTAAGCTGTTATCATGGTGTTGGATGGGAAGAGAAATGGAGTAGGAGTCATCTTGAACGAGGGGTTTGTCAGGAATGTTCTTGAAGTGAAAAGAGTGTCAGACAGAGTGATGAGTCTCAAGTTAGAAATTGAAGGCATGATGGTCAATGTTGGTAGTGCTTATGCCCCACAGGCAGGATGTGAGCTGAAAGAGAAGGAGAGATTCTGGAGTGACTTAGATGAAGTGATGCAGAGTACCCCCAGAGGTGAAAGAGTGGTCATTGGTGAAGACTTCAATGGACATGTTGGTGCAGGCAACAGAGGGGACAAGAAAGTGATGGGCAGGTTTGGTATCCAGGACAGGAACACAGAAGGACTTTGCAGAAAGAATGGAAATGGCTGTGGTGAATACTTTCTTCCAGTAGAGACAGGAGCATAGGGTGACTTATAAAAGCGGAGGTAGGAGCACACAGGTAGACTACATCTTGTGTAGACGATGCAGGTTGAAGGAAGTCAGTGACTGCAAAGTCATCGTGGGTGAGAGTGTTGCCAAACAGCATAGGATGGTGGTGTGCAGGATGACGCTGATGGTGAGGAAGGTGAAGAAGGCAAAGGCAGAGCAGAAGACAAAGTGGTGGAAGCTGAAAAAGGAAGAGGGTCATGTCTTCAAGGAGGAGTTGAAACAGGCTTTGGGTGGTCAGGAAGTGTTTCCAGATGACTGGACAACCACAGCAAATGTGATCAGGGAGACAGGTAGGACAGTACTTGGTGTGTCCTCTGGAAGGAAAGTAGATAAGGAGACTTGATGGTGGAATGAGGAATGCAGGAAGGTGTATAAAGGAAGAAGTTAGCTAAGAAGAAGTGGGACATTGAGAGGACCGAAGAGAGTAAACAGGAGTACAGGGAGACACAGCATAAGGCGAAAGTAGCTAAGGTCAAACAGAGGGCGTATGAGGACTTGTATGCTAGGTTGGACAGTAAGGAGGGATAAACTGATTTATACAGGGTGGCACAGCAGAGAAATAGAGATGGCAAGGACATGCAGCACATTAGAGTGATAAAGGACAGAGAGGGAAATGTATTGACTGATGACAGAAGTGTGCTGGGAAGATGGAGAGAGTACTTTGAAGAGCTGATAAATGAGGAAAATGAAAGAGAAAAAAAAAAGAGTGGAAGAGGTGACAGTTGAGGAGCAGGAAGTAGCAAAGATCAGTAAGGGTGAAGTGAGGATGAAAAGTGGAAAGGCAGTTGGACCTGATGACATACCGGTGGAGGTATGGAAGTGGCTAGGAGAGGTAGGAGTAGATTTTCTGACAAGAACATTCAACAAGTTCTTAGAGAGTGAGCAGATGCCAGCGGAATGGAGGAGAAGTGTGCTGGTGCCCATTTTTAAGAACAAGGGAGACGTGCAGAGTTGTGGCAACTACAGAAGGATAAAGTTGATGAGCCTTTCGATGAAGTTATGGGAAAGAACAGTGGAAGCTAGACTAAGGGCAGAGGTCAGCATTTGTGAACAACAGTTTGGGTTCATGCCAAGAAAGAGCACCACAGATGCAGTGTTTGCCTTGAGGATGTTAATAAAGAAGTACAGAGAAGGTCAGAGGGAGCTGCATTGTGCCTTTGTGGATCTAGAGAAAGCATATGACAGGGTGCCGAGAGAGGAACTGTGGTATTGCATGAGGAAGTCTGGAGTGGCAGAGAAGTACGTTAGAGTGGTGCAGGACATGTATGAGAGATGTAAGACAGTGGTGAGGTGTGCTGTCGGTGTGACAGAAGAGTTCAAGGTGGAATTGGGACTGCATCAAGGGTCAGCTCTGAGCCCCTTCTTGTTTGCGATGGTGATGGACAGGCTGACAAACGAGGCTCGGCAAGAATCTACATGGACTATGATGTTTGCAGATGACATTGTGATCTGTAGTGAGAGCAGAGAACAAGTGCAGGATAATCTAGAGAGGTGGAGGCATGCCCTGGAAAGGAGAGGAATGAAGGTTAGCCTCAGAAAATCAGAATACAGTAAAACCTCCGCTGACGAACGCTTAAGCTCACGAACTTTTCGCCTCAAGAATATTAAATTTGCGAGCATATAGTCTCTGCTGACGAACTAGTTTTCGGCAGACGAATCAAACCACGCGGTCGAACAGCGCCACGGTGGCGGCCACGAGAAGCTGACGCACGCTCATGGCGTCACAGTTAAATCACCCCTTTCTTTGAATGCGGAAGTGGTTTGTGTTTGCTAGACATTTTGGACCATATTGAGTGTACTTTTGCTATTATGGGAAAGAAAAAGACCCCACCACAGGCGGAGATCATTGAAAAACACGAACGAGGTGTGCGTTTGTGTGACTCAGTCTACCATTGCTCCCATCCTTAAGAACAAGGAAACTATTAAGGGTGCGTGTGTGGCTAAGGGTGTTTCCAAACAGTAGGCGTTTCCAAACTCTCCTTCCAAACAGTAAGTCCCTCCCTCCCTCCTCTTCCCACTCCATTCCATCAAGCCATCAACTACCATCACAAAGGTAAATAAAACGACTTTATTATACAGTACAGTTTATTTCTTTAATTACAATACAATAGCACATTTATTATACATAAAATAAGGTATATTTTTGTGTAGTTTTAAGGCTTATTTAGTAGAAAATTATGTTTTATGGGGACCTGGGAACGGATTATTCTCATTTTAATAGTTTCTTATGGGAAATAAATGTTCGGAAGACGAACTTTTCGCCTTACACACACTTTCTGGGAACCAATTATGTTCGTGAGCAGAGGTATCACTGTACATGCGTGTGAATGAGAAGGACCCAAGAGGAACGGTGAGGTTACGGGGGCAGAGATAAAGAAGGTGGAGGATTTTAAGTACTTAGGCTCAACAATGCAGAGCAATGGAGAGTGTGGAAAAGAGGTGAAGAAGCATGTGCAGGCAGGTTAGAATGGTTGGAGAAAGGTGTCCGGTGTGATGCGTGATAGGAGAGTATCAGCAAGAATGAAAGGAAAAGTACAAGACAGTGATGAGGCCAGCTCTGTTGTATGGTTTAGAAACAGCGGCGCTGAGGAAAAGACCGGAGGCAGAGCTGGAGGTAGCGGAGATGAAAATGTTGAGGAGGTTCTCAATGGGAGTAACAAGGATGGATAGGATCAGAAATGAGTACATCAGAGGGACAGCCCATGTAAGATGTTTTGGAGACAAAGTCAGAGAGGCTAGATTGAAATGGTTTGGACATGTACAGAGGAGGGATAATGAATATATTGGTAGTAGGATGCTGAGGTTGGAACTACCAGGCAGAAGGCCTAGAGGAAGACCAAAGAAGAGATTTATGGATGTAGTGAAGGAAGACATGAAGGTAATTGGAGTAAGAGAAGCAGGGTGAGATGGAGGCAAATGATTTGTTGTGGCGACCCCTGAACGGAATAGCCGAAAGGAAAAGAAGAAGAGGTCTAGAAACAACTATAAACTATAAAAGGTGCATAAAATACAACTCTCCATCAAGCTGAATTCATGGGAAGCTCTCCAAAGACCGTTGGTTTTTAGTTATTTTTGCTAACTTGTTGGTTTATTTTTGACATACCTCATCAAGTGACCGAGACCAGCAGTTTTTCAAACTACCATATTTTCTGGACTATACATCACTCCAGAGTACAAGTTGCATTGGCCAAAAAATGGCCATAATAAAGAAAACAATACATATAAGTTGCATTAGACTATAAGTCACAAACTCATGGAAATTGTCTACCATGGCTTGAAAATCTGCTCGCAGTTTTTGTGACGTGGTCCTCGCTCTGATAGAGAAGCGGTTGCATTGCATAAAGCGGTAACACACCAAAGTAATTTCCATTCAACTCCTTGATAACTACCTGGACATGGAGAGACCAAACTGCACTGTTGACTAGCCTATCCCCGCAGCACATTGCTCAAGCCTCCATATGCGAACTGGTTCCTCTAGCTGTGACCATCTAGCTTTTAACCTGCGATTAGCTTTTAGCCAGTGATGGGCTTTTATTGTTTTGTTTTCTTCATTGTAGTAATAATAATCTCGCTTTTCTGCACTCTCGTTGTCTTCTAGCATTTGGGAGTGTAAAAATAAACACCTGAAATTACGTTTGTTATTTTTATGACAAACAGAATTATATAATAATTTCACTACCTGGACGTGAAGATGCAACTGCACTGTTGACAGGCCTCTCCCTGCAGCTCAAGCACCCATGTGCAAGCTCGTTCCTCTAGCTGTGGCCATCTAGCTTTTAGCCCGCATTTAGCTTTTTTGTTTTCTTCATTGCAGTAATAGTAATCTCCGCTTTTTCTCGTTTCTCGTTCAATTCCAAACATTCTGCTGCTCGATTACCATTTTCTGCTGCATATTTCATTACTTGCAGCTTGTAATCTGCAGAATAGGATTTTCTTTTTGGGGCCATTTCTTCAGTGGTGGATGAGCTACCTCAGCCTAGAGTGCCCTCTTGTGGTTGTGAGTGTAAAAATAAACATGTGAAATTATGTCTTATTATTAAGACGAACAGGATTATGTGTAAAAATTTCACATATCAGTCGCTCTGGAGTATAAGTCACACCTTCAGTCAAAGTATGAAAAAAAAGTCCGGAAAATACAGTAAAAGATCTCTCAAACGTCGATAATTGATAAAAAAAATAATAATAATAAATAAAAATGTATCCAGCCTTTCTGATAGAACGGTTTCAAATGACCTCTAAACAGGTACCAGCCTGGGGCCCGGTGGATGGGGACCTCTGATTTAACGTATGCCCAGCCATAAGACAGAGTCAGCTGGATTGGGCTCCAGCCTCTCTGCAACCATAATAAAGGATTGAAACAGTTTAATAGCTAAGGTGATGAGAAGAAAGATGTAACTGAATATATATTCTCATGTTTTTAAGCCTGCTTATGTTAAAAACCATGATGCGAGTCAGTCCAGTGTTTTTATTTGTAATATGTGATTACTTCAACAACTGTTGGTGCACCTGGCTGCACATCAACTCCTGTACACACAAAGAACAATCCAACACAACAATCAATCCTCCGAAAACTCATTCCCTTCTTTTCATTAGTAAGATAATGATTCCTCAGAGAATAAGACCATTAAAAGAAGTTTGAGTGCAGCATCACGTAACACGAGTTACAGGCTAAATGTAATGAACAGAGCTCTTCACGATTTAACCACCATTTCTCAGCTCAATAAGAACCATAGAAAGGATGTAAAGCTAAGCCTGCAGTCTGCACACGTGGCTTTGGTTACATCACTTCATCTTGCTCAAGGGACGGATAGTGGGCCCATTATCATTCTAATGGGAAATTAGCACAGCAAGAATACAACCTGAAAACAGACACTCATAAAAGCTGAGTGGTTTTCTCTCCTGGAACTAACTGATGGGGGGGCGGGGGGTCCAAGACAGCCAGTTCATCACTATCACATATGGTAAGGTAATATGCACGGTCATGGGCTCGATTTCCAGGCTAAGCTGTTTCTGTGTGAAGTATGTTCTTTTTATGCTTGCTTTGGTTTCCTCCAGGTACGCCAGTTTCTTCCCACAGTCTAAAAAACATGCACAAATGGGTTAAGTGGTGGTTCCGATTTTACCCTAGGCGTGAAAGCGAATGATTATGTGGGTTTTGGCACTGTGAGGGGGTAGTAAACGGTTCAGGATATACCCCACCTATGCAAAGTGCTAGCTGAGATAAGCATCCGCTTCAACAAATGATTGAACGAGTGAGTAATTTCTATCTTCAATGAAAAGAAGTGAAATCTATTTGGAGGTTCTAAACCAATATCATTGCACAAGCATGCATACCCTATTGTAATTTTGGGTGTGGCTGTGTTCAGATTGAAACAATCACATCCAGATTCATAGTAACTAGTAGTCAGTACCCACTTGCCATGAATTAAAGGTACTGATTAATCCCAAACAAAAGCCAGCTTCTCTAATAAGATTTTCCTGAAATTATCTTTGTTGTGTCTTACGGCTAAAGCCAAAATGCCAAGATAGCTTACAAATGATCAAATCATCTTTTCCTTTCGGCTTTTCGCTTCAGGGGTCGCCACAGCAAATCATCCGCCTCCATCTCACCCTATCCCTTTTACTCTTACCCCAACTACCTTCATGTCCTCCTTCACCACATCCATAAATCTTCTCTTTGGTCTTCCTCTCAGCCTTCTGCCTGGTAGTTCCAATCTCAGCATCCTACTACCAATATACTCACGATCCCTCCTCTGTACATGTCCAAACCATCTCAATCTCCCCTCTTTGACTTGGTCTCCAAAACCTCCTACATGTGCTGTCCCTCTGATGTACTTATTCCTGATCCTATCCATCCTTGTTACTCCCAGAGAGAACCTCAACATTTTCATCTCTGCTACCTCCAGCTCTGCCTCCTGTCTTTTCCCCAGGGCCACTGTTTCGAACCCATACAACATCACTGGCCTCATCACCGTCTTGTACAATTTTCCTTTCATTCTTGCCGATACCTTCCGATCACACATCACATCGGATACTTTTCTCCAGCCATTCCAACCTGCCTGCACACGCTTCTTCACTCTCCATTGCTCTGGATTGTTGAGCCCAAGTACTTAAAATCCTCCACCTTCTTTATCTCTGCTCCCTGTAACCTCACCCTTCCTCTTGGGGTCCTTGTCATTCACACACGTGTACAGTCGGCCCCCGGCTTACGAAATTAATCCGTTCCAGCGCCTTTTTCCATCTCAAGTATTACTGTATTCGACGTAATAAGTGCCCCGCTACAATAATACACCCACCCCCAGTCTCTGTAACCGGAAAATGAGGCATTCACTAAAAGTGAGTTTGCACGGTATTTCAAGACCCCCTGCCACTGGGGAATGTCTATAATGTTCATCAGTAACAACACATTTGATTGCTCTGCCCGTGCTTTAAAAAACAGGATAATATTTTACTCTGTTCTCTTGGTAAATGTCCAACACCCGATGAACCATTACAAACTGCTACAGCAAAACTATGGGATGCTCTGAATGAATGGAGCGATGAGCCAGATATGGACCTATCAGAAAGTGATGAATTTTTTCACTTGATTCTCCTGCTCACTAACTTCATTGTTCTTGATTGGTTCAATGTGGCATGTGCCAAAGTTGACATTCATGTTGATTGGCTCAATTTTACATCTGGGGGAAAATATTTAAAGGAACATCACCGGGAGGGAAAATTAAAGGGTCTTTCTCAAAAAAAAAAAAAAAAAAAAAAAAAAAAGCTGTTTTCTGTTGATTTTCAGGTTTCATTCAAGTAGTTTGGTTGATACCACAAAATGAATAACACAAATACCAGTAAAACTCTCGTTGTTCTGTTATTATTCATGTTTTCCGCCTTGATGGTAATAAGCACTTACAGTTCCACTCCGCTGGTAATCATTTTAATAAGCACCCACCAACTCCAAATTTTTTAAGCACCCTGGGCGCTTATCACGTCGAATATGTTAATTGTAATATATCACACAATATACTCAGTATCTGCATTCTGATTGGCTGAAAGCATACACTGCCCTCCATAATTATTAGTGCCCCTTGTAAAGATGTGTTAAAAGCCCTAAAATGAAATTCACCTTTTATTGCTGAAGCTACTCTCACATTGGAAATTGTAGAAAATTTAAACCTTAAACTCAAGTGAATTTCAAGTGGGGGATTAAAAAAAGTCCCTGAAGAAAAAAATAATGACTTTTCATAAAATCACCTGTTCCACCGTTATTGGCACCCCTCACCATTCCTAGGAAATAAATATAATTTAAGTATTTCTGTCATTTCTACAGTAGTTTACAAAGTTGATCAGAGTATCTAGGAACATTTAATTAGTATTCCATCACTTCCTGTTTCCCTGGGGTATAAACATGACGTGCCACAGAAGCCATTTCTCTTATCCACTCTTCAACATGGGAAAGACAAAGGAACACACCAGTCAAGTAAGGCAGATGTGTGTCGACACCTTCACATCCGGAAATGGTGGCAAGAAAAATCACCCCTTGCCTGCACCTGCCCCCGTATCTACTGTCAGAGGAATCATTAAGAAACTTAAAACAACCAAAACAGTGGTAAACAAGGCTGTACAGGACACAAGGTTATTCTGCCACCACGCACTGTGATGACAGTAAGACAAATAAAAATTTCTCTAAAGCACCCTGTTAAAGAATTGCAACAATTGGGAGCATCTTGGGGTCAAAAGTCTTCAAAACAACCATCAGGCACCATCTACATGCCAACAAGCAGTTTGAGAGGCATGTCTTTTCTGACCGCAATCATAAATGTCTTAAGTTTGCCAAGTGGTACAGGGGCTTCAACTGGGACCATGTGCTTTGGTCCAATGAGACCAAGATACTTCCATGGACATCTCAGTCCCCAGACCTTAACCCCATTGAAAACCTGTGGAGTGAGCTGCAGAGGAGAGGGACCTCGTCGATTGATAATTTAGAGAGACTGCACAGAGCGGAAATGGTCCAAGAACCCTTTTCCTGTATTCTACCATCTTGTGAAATATTATAGGGGAAATTTGGTGCTGTTTTGTTGGTAAAAGAGGGTTGTACAAAGTATTAACATCAAGGCCATGAATAACAACATGATTTGACGTAAAACAAATTTGTGTTCACGTGGGATTTTTATTTCCCACTGAAAAAATGCCATCCTAAATAAAGCTTGGATTTTCCTCTTTTTTTCATTGTGGTCATATATTATGAGGGGGGGGGGGGTGAGGGTTATTGTAGAAGCGAAAGAATACATTTTAACCCGGGGTGCCAATAATTATGGAAGGGCAGTGTACATTGTACTTTCAGAATCACACTCTTCAGAAATCTGTCAGTTATTTCGCTCAATGCATTATGGGTCAAAGGAACAAGCATAATTTTAAGTGCCAGCGGCCAGTATTAGCCTAGCGCCAGTTATATTTTATAATAGTAAATAATAATATTTAATAATAATCTTTAATAAAAACATTTTCACGGCTTTGTTAAGCTATATACTTGACAACACGATCACTCATTTTGATATTTTCTCAATCGGTTCACTTCCGACATCCCATGATGCACTATGCTACCTCATTCAAAAGCGCGGCGCTTTTTATATACGTGCCACCATTTGCCTGTGCTCTTGTGTAGATTTAGATCGTGACAGGTCGTACAAACCCGGGTAAAATATAGTCCAAACTGATGTGAGTCATACTGACAAGCATGGCGCCGAAGCAAAGTAGATCTAAACAACCAACATTAAATACGTTGTTTTCATACTTTGTATTATACTCTGTATAGGCAAAATCAGGAGCAAATCCTTTGATCTTTGCCGATTTTTCTGCGTTGAAACATAGCTACGCCAGGTATTCCTCAGTCATTCCTTACTCATTCCATGTTGAACGTGAATTATCCGCCTTCGTTCTGCCTATTCTGCGATCCTTCCGTGGGTCTTCCTTCTAAAAAGGAGTAGTGTCGCAGTCATTCCGCAAACGTTCCGTCCTTTTCATGAACATTCCGTGAATTATCCGAAGGTCTTCCTTTTCTGTCCACACTTGTTCCGAAGGTGATCCGAGCACTTTTACGTATGTATTCCGACACAGTACCACAGTCTTTCCGTGTCCTTTCCACACATTCCGTGATCGTTCTGAGGGTGTAATTTTTCGTAGGTTTTTGACCTATTTTCCGTGTAAAAATGCTGAAGCTCCTCCATAGAGTACGTTCCATGCCTTTCTGCCATGATCCTTGCATTCCGCGCTCCAGTGAAATGGGGATGTTAGAATCAGTGATCAAGCACCAGGCCACCACTGCCCACGTTTTTCTTTCGTTTGAAAAGGTAAATTATTAGACTACAGAATAGCATTATAAGTCATCATAGTACTCGACTGAAACATTGATAGAAATGACCTGATCTGTACTGATTTTCATCGTTGCACCAGTTACAGTATATTTTAGGAACAGGTTCTTGTAGACTTGGAATAAAAGCAATGCTTTTCTGGAGTATCTTAAAAACACAGTCAATATTTTAATCACTGAGGCGGGACAAGAGTGATTCCTAAAAACTGAATGACAGCCACTGAAGGAGTTTCTTCATTTCTCTCTGACTATTACACCAGTTACTGTGTTATTGCCCAAACAGTTTTCTGGGTTTTGTTCTTTTTTTTTTTTAACTATTCACTCAATAAAATACAAAATTAGTTAATAACATTTAAATTTATTTCCGCAGATTATCTGTATAGGCTTTGAGTAAATGTCAAACTTTGATATCCTAGAAACTAGAGTACAACTCTCAGGTTTGGCATGGCTGCATCTATTAGATAGGGCTATCGATATGAATGTTTTGAAGAAAATCCATGACATGAACTGGGACTAATTCTGAAAACTATGAGTGGATAAGAAGTGAGCCCAATATAATTATTCTTTCATTTTCTGAAACATCTCCGGCAACTCTGAGAAAGAGCAGCGTACACACTGGACAGCTCGTCAGGCCATCACGAGACCCGCTGATGACTATGCAGCCTACTATTGACAAAAGTCAGCCATAGTCCTTTACATGAACCTCTCACCATAGACAGTGAGAAACATGGTCGGCGTTTGATAACCCAGTTAAACTGCACTGGGGGGGACATGAAACTTCTTGTGGCTTTCTAGCAGGCCAAGAGGAGACCAAGTGCATCATGGGAAGCAGAAATCTTAAACTAGCATAAAACTGGCCTTTCCGCTGTGTGTTATTTGTTTTTTGCTAATTCAGGAGGATAAACACAGACTTCTCCTTAAACCACCTTTGCCAGGGACACAAACAGTATGTGTTTTTAGGCAGTTCAGCTGTTTTTTCCCCACTCAGGTGAGTGGACACACACACACACACACACACACACACACACACACACAGATCAAAATCAGATCTCAGCAGCACAAACACCTCTATCGAGCTCTACCTCTACTCTCTTGCAGACCGTGACGTTTTTGCAGCCTGCGTCTACATCTGACATGAGAGCTACTGAAGAAATTAGATTTTTCCTTCTCGCTGACTGCTCGGCTTTAAAGACAGATTTAACATGAAGACCTTTTGACAGCGAAAACAAAATGTGTCCGGAAAGCACTTTCAATTTCACAATTTACCACAAAAAGAGAACAAAGTAGTCTTGAGTGCGGCTCACGTGGCATGATTAAACGTCACAATAAACATGAAACATTCACAATACAAGACAATACAATTAAATGACCGTGCTCAGTAAATCAGCTTTTCATAAACATGAAACAGAAGGTTTCCTTCTCCTGTTCCCCCGGCAGCTTTTGGTGAAGTTTTACACTGATACGCTTCGTAAATTCCGGAAATGTCATCACAGCTTAATGTTCAGATCAGCCATTGCTAACCTTAAGTCTGTTAAAACCACAGCCTTCTCAGTGTACCCAGGTATCAATGCAGGTTCCCGACCCAGCCGAAGCTAATGTCTCAGGTTATACATCAAACGTCATGCTAATCTCTTAATGAGCTTACCTGTTCTATTTACAAAGCCAAGCCAAGCTCGTGCACGAACCATGAAACCACTGTGACAGCCAAGTGGACTCACTCCCATAATCCGATACCAGACTGAAACACAGCTGGAATTCATGCCCTCGGTTACTCTAGATCAGGGGATAGCAGCCGAGTTGGGCACTGGGTGAGCTTTTCTTTCACTGGTGTTTTAAAATGAGCACTGTGTGCATGATGAAGCCATGGAAAAAAATAACCAAGCATTTTATATAACTGATATTCCCAAACAGCAAGTATTTAACTCAGAGCAGTTATATACAATAGCTGAAGTATTACTGTGTATTTCTGTTTGCCAATCATTGTTATCCAGACTGTTTTATTTGAGAATCTCAACATTTCATACACAAACATGTTGACCACCAACTTCCCCAGAACTAACTAAAGCCCTTTCCCCACTCCCACCCCCGGAGCCCCATAGATCTCTTACTCACTCACTCACTACTACTGAAATATTTACCAACAGGATTCTGTGAACGATTTCAGTGACTCCATGCTGTGTCAGGGGGTTTGTCTTCCAGTGCTCCTGAAAGGCCAGGGTCACTGTTAAACAGGCTGGCTTGTCCACCTCCTGTTAAACACCGTCAGGCTTGTCCAGTTCAGAATGGACACCAAAATGTCTGCAAGCATAGTGTCATTTTAACTAGCTCAATGATCAGAACAACTCCAGATAGACCAGGAGTACAAGAATGTTCTCAACCACTGGCACACAATTTGGCCTGTCAAGGACCAATGTAAACTACTTTAGTATTTCAGGAGAGCTCACTGAAGATAAAAGATGCAGTTTTTGCTATACAGACAGACTGCGATATTGTTTAACATGGTTTACCCCTCCTCGACCATCAGAGGCCATTCTGAAGCCATGCCTCACCTACATTAACGTAAATAGCACCTCAGACACAACACATAATGCAGCAGAGACAGGATCAGCTATTAATTTAGCTGCATATACTACATGTCATTCAAAAGTGAAGGAAATAATGCAGCCATGAGGCGGGGGGGGGCACGAACCAGTATCTCTCCCCCTTATGCCGGTCCCAAGCCCGGATAAATGCAGAGGGTTGCGACAGGAAGGGCATCCGGCGTAAAACTTCTGCCACATTTAAAAAATGCAAATGATCAATACAGAATTCATACCGGATCGGTCGAGGCCCGGGTTAACAACGACCGCCATCAGTGCTGTCAACCAACAGGGTGCTGATGGAAATTGGACTACTGTTGGTCGAAGACGTCGAAGAAGGAGAGGCGCGAGGCGTGTCCGTAGGCAGAGAGAGAAGAGGAAATGTGTGAGCCTAGGACTGAGAGTAGGAACTTTGAATGTTGGAACTATGCAAGGAAAAGATAGGGAGCTGGCTGACATGATGCAGAGGAGGAAGGTGGACATACTGTGTGTTCAGGAGACAAGGTGGAAAGGTAGAAAGGCTAAAAGCTTAGGAGCAGGGTTTAAACTGTTTTATAATGGTGTGGATGGGAAGAGAAATGGAGTAGGAGTCATCTTGAAGGAGGGGTTTGTCAAGAATGTTCTAGACGTGAAAAGAGTGTCAGACAGAGTGATGACTCTCAAGTTAGAAATTGAAGGCGTGATGGTCAATGTTGTTAGTGCTTATGCCCCACAGGCAGGATGTAAGCTAGAAGAGAAGGAGAGATTCTGGAGTGATTTAGATGAAGTGATGCAGAATACCCCCAGAGGTGAAAGAGTGGTCATTGGAGCAGACTTCAATGGACATGTTGGTGCAGGCAACAGAGGGGACGAGGAAGTGATGGGTAGGTTTGGTATCCAGGACAGGAACACAGAAGGACAGATGTTGATCGATTTTGCAAAAAGGATGGAAATGGCTGTGGTGAATACTTTCTTCAAGAAGAAACAGAAGCATAGGGTGACTTATGAAAGCGGAGGTAAGAGCACACAGGTAGACTACATCTTGTGTAGGCGATGTAATTTGAAGGAAGTCAGTGACTGCAAAGTAGTAGTTGGTGAGAGTGTTGCCAAACAGCATAGGATGATGGTGTGCAGGATGACACTGATGGTGAGAAAAGTGAAAAAGGCAAAGGCAGAGCAGAAGACAAAGTGGTGGAAGCTGAAAAAGGAAGAGTGCTGTGTTGTCTTCAAGGAGGAGTTGAAACAGGCTTTGGGTAGTCAGGAAGTGCTTCCAGAGGACTGGACAACCACAGCCAATGTGATCAGGGAGACCGGTAGGAGAGTACTTGGTGTGTCCTCTGGAAGGAAAGTAGATAAGGAAACTTGGTGGTGGAATGAGGAAGTGCAGGAGTGTGTACAAAAGAAGAGGTTAGCCAAGAAGAAGTGGGACATTGACAGGACCGAAGAGAGTAAACAGGAGTACAGGGAGACACAGCGTAAGGCGAAGGTAGCAGTGTCAAAGGCCAAACAGAGGGCGTATGATGACTTGTATGATAGGTTGAACAGTAAGGAAGGAGAAAATGATCTATACAGGTTAGCACAGCAGAGAAATAGAGATGGGAAAGACATGCAGCAAGTTAGAGTGATAAAGGACAGAGAGGGAAATGTATTGACTGATGACAGAAGTGTGCTGGGAAGATGGAAAGAGTACTTTGAAGAGCTGATGAACGAAGAAAATGAGAGAGAAAAAAAAGAGTAGAAGGGGTGACCATTGAGGAGCAGGAAGTAGCAAAGATTAGTAAGGGAGAAGTGAGGAGGGCATTGAAGAGGATGAAGAGTGGAAAGGCAGTTGGCCCTGATGACATACCAGTTGAGGTATGGAAGTGTCTAGGGGAGGTAGCAGTAGATTTTCTGACAAGAATATTCAACAAGGTCTTAGAAAGTGAGCAGATGCCAGAGGAATGGAGGAGAAGTGTGCTTGTGCCCATTTTTAAGAACAAGGGAGATGTACAGAGTTGTGGCAACTACAGAGGGATAAAGTTGATGAGCCATACAATGAAGCTATGGGAAAGAATAGTGGAAGCAAGACTAAGGGCAGAGGTCAGCATTTGTGAACAACAGTTTGGTTTCATGCCAAGAAAGAGCACCACAGATGCAGTGTTTGCTTTGAGGATGTTAATAGAGAAGTACAGAGAAGGTCAGAGGGAGCTGCATTGTGCCTTTGTGGATCTGGAGAAAGCATATGACAGGGTGCCGAGAGAAGAACTGTGGTATTGTATGAGGAAGTCTGGAGTGACAGAGAAGTATGTTAGAGTGGTGCAGGACATGTATGAGAGATGTAAGACGGTGGTGAGGTGTGCTGTTGGTGTGACAGAAGAGTTCAAGGTGGAGGTGGGACTGCATCAAGGGTCAGCTCTCAGCCCCTTCTTGTTTGCTATGGTGATGGACAGGCTAACAGACGAGGTTAGACAAGAATCTCCATGGACTATGATGTTTGCAGATGACATCGTGATCTGTAGTGAGAGCAGAGACCAAGTGGAGGAAAATCTAGAGAGGTGGAGGTATGCCCTGGAAAGGAGGGGATTGAAGGTTAGTCTTAGTAAGACAGAATACATGTGCGTGAACGACAAGGACCCAAGAGGAACTTTGAGGTTACAGGGGGCAGAGATAAAGAAGGTGGAGGATTTTAAGTACTTAGGCGCAACAATCCAGAGCAATGGAGAGTGTGGAAAAGAGGTGAAGAAGCACGTGAAGGCAGGTTGGAATGGATGGAGAAAAGTGTCCGGTGTGATGTGTGATAGGAGAGTATCGGCAAGAATGAAGGGAAAAGTGTACAAGACGGTGATGAGGCCAGCAATGTTGTATGGTTTAGAGACAGTGGCCCTGGGGAAAAGACAGGAGTCAGAGTTGGAGGTAGCAGAGATGAAAATGTTGAGGTTCTCTTTGGGAGTAACGAGGATGGATAGGATCAGAAATGAGTACATCAGAGGGACAGCACATGTTAGATGTTTTGGAGACAAAGTCAGAGAGGCTAGATTGAGATGGTTTGGACATGTACAGAGGAGGGATAGTGAGTATATTGGTCGTAGGATGCTGAGGTTGGAACTACCAGGCAAAAGGCCCAGAGGAAGACCAAAGAGAAGATTTATGGATGTGGTGAAGGCGGACATGAAGGTCGTTGGAGTAAGAGTAGAAGATGCAGAGGATAGGGAGAGATGGAGGCAGATCATTTGCTGTGGCGACCCCTGAAGGGAACAGCCGAAAGGAAAAGAAGAAAGAAGAAGATTCAAAAGTGAAGAAAAACCTAATACTGCTGTAGGAATAATCAGCATATGGTTTAGTGCACACCTGTATGTGTGTATATATGTATGTATGTATATACATGTGTGTGTATATATATATATATATATATATATATATATATATATATATAATACATACATACATACAGTGTGGCCAATAAGTATTGGGCAATGTAAAAATGTGCAAGTTCACCCATTTAGAAAGATAAGAGAGGTTTGTAATTTTCATCATAGGTACATATCAAGCTTGAGAGACAGAATGTAAAACAAAAAATCCAGGAAATCACATTGTATGATTTTAAAACAATTTATTTGTGAAAATGGGAGGCCAATAAGTCTTGTAAAGACATGTAAAAGCCCGTCTGAAATATGCTAAAGACCA
>CM045729.1:74621549-74666549 GCA_024760905.1 Plotosus lineatus
GATATGGCTTCTTCTTTGCAACACGCCCCTTGGAGACTTTCCTTGTGTAAACTGCGGGATATTATGGACCTGTGTACGTTAGTCCCAGCACCCTGGAGAGACTTCAGGTCTTCAAGAGTGACGGAGGGGTTTGCTCTGGCTTTCCTGAGCAGTTTCATCTTGCCTTTTGTCGTGATCTTGGAGGGACGCCCTGTTCTTCGGAGATTCATAGTGGTACCATGGAGCTTCCACTTCTGGACCAATGATGCAACAGTACTTTTTCGCACATTGAGTGAACTTGCGATGGCTACATAGCTTTGCCCATCTCTATGCTTCTCTACAACTTTCTTTCTCAGGTCTTCTGACAGCTCCTTGGACTTCATGACTGTTGTCTGCTGACAATCATGGGATGATTGTGGACAGGTGAATATTGCGCACTATTTATAGGGAGAAATCAAGCCTATACAAGTCACAAGTGACTGAATACAGTCCTGTGACACTGTGATTCAATAGTTTATAGTGTGCAATCATTTTTTACTCCAAATACCATCTTCGGCGCCAAGGTGTGAATACTTTTGCAACAATGAAATGCAGATTATTGCACTCTATTCATAGTAAAGGGTGCTTACGAACAAAAACAGTGATGGATTGTTGTGTCTGTGCTATTTCCTTTCATATAAACAGGTGGAACTCACTTTTGCTTTGTTCTGAGAAATTAAGTTTTGGTCATGGGTGTGAATACTTTTAAAACCCATTGTACATATCACCATTAATGCCGCATCAATTATGCAATTCTGGTCTGATCATGATACAGATATTTAAAATAAAAATGTGGCTGATTTTTTGATAGCAAAATATTAAAACAAATCTTCATTATAATTAATACTAATTAATACTGAACTTTTTCAAGTATTCAAATCATACACCTTTCCAAACTTTATAAGGTGCAGTCATCGATTCGAATCCAACACACTTACTTTCAGATTCAGTTAATATCATGCTAACATGCTTAAAATAAATAAACACGATCAGTCTGTTGTGGGTGCGCAGCGAAAGAAAAACGGCGAGAAAAGAAACCCCAACTGATTGTACACAGCCCCGACTCTGCAGATCTACAACAAAGAAAGAACCTCAGGCTAAGCCACACAACACTATTCTGGCCAATCCGGGACACTCTGTTGATGACTGCCTGAATAGAAGATGTGGGTGAACGTTATTACGTGTGTTGTCTTCGATATCATCATCCATGAATGAGGGGCTACTAAAGGAGCAATGATTGCACCTTTAATTTCGCCTTGTTTCAAAATACAAAAACATTTTGCAAAAAAAGAAAAAAAAAACCCAACAGATTTGATGCAACAGATAAATATTGATCGGAATTACCAGCAAGGTGAAATTCATCTTATTTGCCGATAGGATAAAACCAGTCACCAAGGTGCAGAGTGCTATTTAGATGATAGATTGGTGCATCAGAGCCCGATATATGGCAATCCATCATCAAAACAGTCGTGATGCACTTTAAACACTGATCTGTTTTCACTCTGAAGAGGAGGAGAACCATAGCTACCGACTCACAAACATTTATTAGGCAATAACTCATCAGAGCATCAATAGCTATGACCGCATTGCCCTCCCTAATGAAAACCATTTGGATTTATTCAAGCGTTCCAGCAAGAGCATTTAAACCCTGATCAATCCTGAACCGAATTCGAGATTCTCATGTTTCTGTTGTTCTGTATCAGATACTGCAGTATTTCACAGCATTTCATTTTATGAATAATACCAACTCCGGCTAGCTACAGTCAAATTCTATAAAACCTTGTATGGCTTTAATAAGAACTTTAATAAGAATGTAAAAATGTATTTGTGAAAGATCACACAAATATTCATGTCATTGAGGTGGCATCTTGAGACCTGGTCCCACCCCCAGTCCTGAAAAGGCAGCTGATGAGTCTATGAATGAAAAGTACATAATGACATTCTGAGACTTGAGGCTGACCAGAAAACAATGCTACTTTTGTAAGAAGCATGATGGCACATGGGTGCGGTTTTTTTTGTTGTTGTTGTCACACACACACACACACTTCATTAATACTTATACCATCTCTGTGACTCATTGGAGTTAGTCATTAATATTGAATAAACCGTGACAGGAGAAGGGGGGGGGGGGGGTGAAGAGGCGGGCTATTTTGGTTTTCGGTTTGAAATGTGCTGCAAACTTGCCAAGGAAGGCAGCAGGAAGTGTTTGGCCGGCAATTACAGGGAATAAACTCACTCTGCTCTCTTGTGGAGTCTAGAAATGTATCTGAAACGTGTTATTTCTCACCAGTGCCAACTCTATTGAGCATGTTTTTGTCATTTATATTCCAGTCACAGTCCAGCACCATGGGGATAAACACACACACCCCTTCACCCGCACTTTCAATATTTATGAATGAAATCAGTCCTTCAGATGGATTTAGTCATGTCAGCTCTGGGACTCTGTCGCGGAATTCACAGTGATCTCTCTTCGGTTTCATTTTTCTCTGCATGTTTACCCTCCACGTGGTAGCGCAGACTAAAGCTTACAGTCCACTGATTGATGATTTTCCTCACGAGACTGGTTCCTCTGGTTAATTACATGTTTGTTTGGGATCTAAATATAAAAATCTACATCCGGATTTCTCTAAAGCTGCTTCATTACAAATCTGCATTGTTAATAACTCTCTGCAAATAAAGTATTAATTCCACAAAGTGCCTTTTAGCCTTTACTAAAAGGTTTTTTAAGGTTGAACAGTGGTTTTTGGGATGTAAAATCGTAAACCTTGCTCTGGGATCCCATGACAGCACGAGGGATGAGCTTGCAGGGACCAAAGGATGATGCATGTTTTCTTCCTGGTTACACTAGCCAGTCATGAGTGTCTGTAAGCTCACACATAAGGGGTGGGTGGAACTTTCCATGAGTTTATCAATGAGCAACATTTTTTTTTTAAATGCAGTTGAGAGATATCCCTCATCTCGGAGGAAGCATATGATAGGGAAGACTAGATCAAAATAAATGGGTTATCAATATGAAGAAAAAATATTTATGCCAGAAACCTTTAGTCATGATCTTAATATACCAAACTAAAGCAAGCATATAAAATGATAGATTATTTTGGGGTCGCCCCCCCATTTTCTCCCACATTTGTCATATCCAATTACCACCCATCAGGTATCGCCTTCCTTATCACATGCCCACCACTGACCAGGGAGGGATGAAAACATGCACACGCCCCTCCGTGACATGCGACGCTAGCCACCTGCCTCTTTTCGAACTGCAGCACCATGTGTATTTGGGGACAGTGTAAATACGCTCGCAGGGATAGCACTATCTGCACCCGAGTAAGAATGAGCTCACATATGCCCATGATTGGCTGGCGATCGCTGCGAATGACAGGGAAGTGAACGCATGTTGTCACTCCCTCCCGTGAGAGCTTGGCCAATTAGCTCCCATGGACTCCCAGTCACAGATGGCAGTGGCATTAAACTGGATATAAACTTGCACTCTCTGGGTTAATAGTCACGCACCTTGTCGGTGAACCACTCAGGAGCTCATAATCATAGATTAGGCAAAATGCATTGAATAACAGCAACGATATTAACAATATTTCACTTTAAACCATGAAGTGCTCAACCAATATCCAATTTTTAGTGGTGTTCATAAAATAAATCTTAATGCCTGTGTTCCTGGCATCCTAGCCACACACAAACTACCATATTCGATGTGATAAGCACCCAGGGCGCTTAAAAAATTGGAGTGGGTGGGCACTTATTAAAATGGTTATCAGCGGAGTGGAACGGTAAGTGCTTATTACCATCAAGGTGGAAAACATGTATAATAACAGAACAACAAAAGAGTTTTACTGGTATTTGTGTTAATCATTTTTTGCTATCAACCAAACTACTTACATGAAAGCTGAAAATATACAGAAAACCGCATAAATTAAAAAGACTTTTCTTTCCCTTTAAACATTTTCCCAAGTAAAATCGAGCCAATCAACACGAATATCAACTTTAGCACATGGCACGTTGAACCAATCAACACGAACATAAACAAAAGCCCATGGCCAGGAATATCTTTAAATGTATGAAGTTAATGAGCAGGAGAATCGGGCGAAAAATCCTCGTCATCACTTTCTGAAAGGTCCATATCTGGCTCATCGCTCCATTCATTCAGAGCATCCCATAGTTTTGCTGTAGCAGTTTCTAATGCTTCATCGGTTGTTGGACATTTACCAAGAGAACACAGCAGAATATTTACCTGTTTTTTAAAGCACATCAGAACAAATCAAAATGTGTTGTTACTGATGAACATTATAGACATTCCCCAGTGGCAGGGGGTCCTCAAATAGCGTGTAAACTCACTTTTACAGGCAGTGAACACCTCATTTTACGGTTACAGAGACTGATCAAATAAAATTGTTAAGTTCGATCTACGATTTTGCACCCAGTACACATTGGCGGTTATTAGACGTAAGATCAAAAACATTGGGGGACGCGCTTATTGGAGCAGGGTGCTTATTACGTTGAATACGATAACTAGCCTCGGTACTTAATCTATTCCGGACGGCTGCTCAGATTCCGATTTGTTCGGATTCCCAATCTGCTTTTCCAATTACAAATAATGTAAATGGTCTTAATCCGTTCCATCGTCTTTTGAACAGACGTTAACGTTGCCGTAACTCATACCATAGGTCCGCAAATTCAGTGAAAAAAATTATTGAATAGAGTACATTATGTTATGGTTTGTGTTGTGAGAGACTTTTTAACTTTTCATTTTACGCTTACAGAGACTGATCGAATAAAATTGGTAACACCAATGAATGAATAAATAAGCAAGCATGGGAATGATGCTTGTGTGATTAACTGTTCGAATAAATCTAAGAATTTTTTGAGCCAGAAAAAAGTGACCAAGTTAATTAATTCCATATTTATAGTAAAATGCACTTAAATTCACTGTATTTTTTTTTTTTTTTTACAGTTTGCTGGAAGCAGAACAGTGCTGTTATATGTTTAACCCTGAATACAGCCTTCACAAATGTTCATAGCATGTACTTTTATATGACGCCTGATTGTTATTATCTTTAATACTTGTGAAAAGGGAATACAGTATTTTAATTAATACACTAATGTACCTTCCTATGACTATATTTATGAATGATTGTATCTTGAATTTTAAAAAATTGTGTTTAACTTTCATAAAAAGCAGCAAAAGCAAGTTGTGGAAGTTGTGTGAACGGTTCCTTTTCTACAGAGTAAGAGAATGCGTCACACACAAAAACATGTTTCTAGTTGCTTTATTTAAGCCCCGTATCCTAAAAGGCCATGGCACAGAAAGAACAGGACAGGGATCCCTCACTTTCCGCGGTTAATTGGGACCGAGATCCCCGCGTGACCATCGAAATCCACAAAGTAGGATCACCTCCTACTCACACCCCACCCCGACTGACGTATACGTATTTGTATATGTGTATATAATATCAATAAATACATATTCAATATACTATAAAAGTTTATAATAACTAAACATTCAAAAAATAACAACATGTAAATAAAATATAAATACACACACAGCTGGTATTGCATGAGAAGAAGACGGCACGCATACATACACGCACAGATGTGCGTGCACACAGACGCAACAATGTAAGTAGTTTTGATGGGAGGTTTTGGGTTGTTTTTTGTTGGTTTAGGGTTTTGTTTATTTTTTTGCATAATTGGCCTTGTTTTGTGGCATTTTCCTTAACTTTTCCCTCTATTCTTCCTTAATTTCCTTATTTTTTAATTCGATGAATACTTATTTATTTTTTCTTTTAAAACTGAAGCACTGAATTGAAGGGTGAAGTAGCGAGTGATCCCTGTATTAATAATCAGTTTCTTAAATATGGAATGTAACAATAACATAATACGGTTGCTTCAGAGCAAACCTAAATGAAATTTACACTGATTGCAACCCTTGAGGGGGGGGGGGGTGACACAGATGTTTTGGGTATTAGTGAAGTCTTATCTGTAGTAAACGCATTTTTTTTTTTCGTGAAAAGAAAATGACTCAACCCCAAAGAAGAACTGCAATAAAGCGCCCTAATTTAAACTCCTGGGTTCTTTTCCATCCTGACTCTGTGTAGCAGCTCCAATTCTGGAGTCACAAGACATTTCTCAACCATGTTTCACTTTCATTATACGTATAGCGGTGTCCACATGATAAGCACTGGACTGAAGAGCACAATCAGAAAAAATCCCCACCAAATTTAAGCTGTCATTCAGACTCTTTGGAAACTTTGTGTCATGCCATCAACAACAACAGACATCCTACAGCTCTTTTTATTCGTCATGTGAATAGACATGGAAGGAAAATACTGGCTGTTCTCTGCTTAAAAAAAAAAAAACGGATTCCCAAGTTTCCTCTGAAACCAACGAGTCCCTAACGCTAAGAATATAAAACGTGTTAACCACTTATGTGAGTTTGAAAAGCAATTTAACTATTATTGCTGCCGCTGCAAAAGTAATTGAGACTTTAACAGAGCACTTTAGTACAATTTCACAAAATCGTCACCATCCTTCAGTATGTTCCGCGGTTTACCCAACTAAACAGCATGGCTTTACATGCATGGCATGGCAATGATATAAAGAACAGCTTTGAGCTTCAAGACGTGTTTGGCCTCTGTGTGGGATTGCCACGTCAGCTGTTGTACAAAATGGTAAATCCTTTACACGCATGGAAAATACGCCAATCATTCATCCTATAACACCATAGGAGCTTCTCCTTAGTACATAGAAGCTGCTAGGACCTGTCAGAACAGACATTCTTGTATGGGACGTGTCTCTTCTTGACCAACACCTGAGAGTATGCTGTGTTTGGATAAAGCAAGCATCAAAGTCGTGCCTGAATTATTGCTCGAAGGGCAGTTTGTGTAGACAGTGCGCAACAGGCCTTCTCAGTGGAAATGATGTATGAGATGCTATCACTTAGGGTCACTGTTGACACATTCATGATGCCAGGCATAAATGGCTATGCTTCTCAGCAGTCCACTTGAGAACTGATTGCTCTTGACATGTGTTAATGATATGTGTAAAAGGATCCAAAATATAACAATATGAGCTTCATGAATGTCTCCAAGTCTACAGACACACCCTACTTGGCAGGGCACAAGTTGACACAATATCCAGAGTTCTAATCTAATCATGTACATGTACCCATACACAAGTTTATTTGTCATTTTGGCTGAACGTCAAGTTTTCTTGGTAAAGCCACCCCAGCTCGTGGACTTAATATCTCTAATCCGCCTATGTTACATCTTGTTTTGGTTCTTGACAATCCATGAAAGTGTCTTCACAATCATGAAGCCATGTCATGGGAAGAATAATCTTGCACGTGCACAATGGCTTCAATCCAATAGTGCTTCGTAGAAAGCAGAAACATTGGAGATCAAATGTCAAGAAATGGAAGATGCTTCCAAAATAGAGAAATCTCCGGTAGCGCATTTTACTCATGACCTCTCAACGTACACACACACACACACACACACACACACACACCACCCAGCATGTCAGAAGTTACTTAAAAGCCAGTGATTTTTCACTGCACACATCATCCATGTTGATCGTTGCCATTTTGTTTGGATGACAGATCTGCATTCCTGATTTGAGATGGCATTTCTATTCAGCATCTTATTTTGTGTCATCATGACATCATGAGGATGTAGGCTTCCTACTACCAGAGAGGTTTAGAAAAAAAAGAGGAAACGGGTTTAGAAATGGAGGAAATGAAATATTTCAGCTGGAGGTCAAGGGGGTCTGGGATACAGGGGCAGAGCACGTCATGTAAAAAATCATGCAAACAAGTTAATCATCGTTTTGTAACATGCATAAACACTAAACAAAACCGCTTAAATAATGTAAAAAATACTACAAGGTTATTTCAGTGTAGATAAACACACAATTCTAGTAGTATAGCCCTGTGACTCATCATTCACGTGTAACAATTATGAAATTATGAACTAATTTGTAGAATGATCACATGACATATCACTGGTTTTGGTGCCCCAAAACCAGCTACCAAATGCTGGTGCATTAAATTAAACGCTACAAACAGGCTGACTTGGCAGCAGAGTCTCGGCTCTGTTGAAATCTTAAATCCATGAGACTTACCAGATATGCAAAAGACACAGCGGGGAGAAAAATAAAAAACAAAACACCCTCCTGCATCTGGAAGAAGATTAATATGCATAAAGCCTAATAATCCATTAATAATTCAACCGCAAGCTCAATGCTTAACATCGTTATACATGCACTGAAAGTGGAATAAATATAAAGCTGAGAAGGTTTGGAGAAATTCAATTTCCACCAGACTGCAGAACTTAATAATGTGGTTAATAACCTGTAAAATGAACAGATCTAACAGAGTCATTAAAAGCTCTAAATCAGATTACTTTCAGGAGATAAATTACATAAACAAGGCAAATGGACGCTTTAATGTTACCATCTGACAGAACTCCCAAATATGACATTAGTGAGACGAAAGGGTATTTTGTGCATACGCAACAATTTGGACGTGATTATAACGATCAAAAAGTTAATTCTTCAGATGCATGTAAATAGCTCTTTAAGAAAAAGTAATCAATCAATCAATCTCTTTCACTCATTATTAGGCTGCCATGAAGTACACCATTGCAACACACACACACACACGAGACATTTGGAACAGGCATCTAGCCTAATATGCATGTTTTTGGACTGGAGAAGGACTGTGGAAACCAATGCAAGCACAGGGACAACATGCAAACTCCACATCAAAAGACTCCCACCAAGCCCAAGACTCAAACCCAGGATCTTCTTGCTGTGAGCATCCACTCACTTCCCTGTCACAGCGATTGCCAGCCAATCATGGGCGCTTGTAAAATCATTCATACGAGGGAGTTGAGAGTGCTTTCCCTCAGAGTGTCTGAGACCAATCCCAAAAATACGTATGTGCCACAGTTCGAAAGGAGGCGAATGACTAGCATTGCATGTTACAGAGGGCAGAGTACGCACGCTTTCGCATCTCTCTGGTGGGTGGTGGTCGTGTGATAGGGAAAGTCATACTGGGGGAGGAATTTAAAAATACTGATATCATGCAGAAGTTGATGTGGCAATTTTTCCAACTGATTTGTGATCGGTTTGTGGATGTTTGGCAGAAAAAAAAAAGCAAAACTCATGTTGTAAATAAGTCACTTTTTCCCCCTGCTTTTTGTTCTCAAACCATTCAGTGCCCATTTGCACTTTATTAGCGCAAGCAAAACGTGAATGACAACATGACAGACAGAGTCTGCTGGATGTTGGTAAACCTCAAACCTGACACTTTTTCTTACGAACTACAAACGAATAATTTGAGAGCGAGATGACAACTCTGCGACTGTCTCGGGACAATTGCAGACTGTTTGAGAAGAGCTCGACACTACGATGCATCAGAGCCTTGTTTTGAGACAATTGTGGAAATTGCTAACATGTTTAGAATTTTCTGCGATGACTTCACGGGCCAGGCGATCAAAATGTAATGGCATAAATGTCACGTGACAAATTTCACAATGAAAGCAACAACCACAATTTGCCATTCGCATCAGTCATTGTTCTATCACACATCCAGTGTGATCACCCAATCATAGTTTCTGCCATAGCAGCAAGCTGCAGTGTTGAGATTCCAGGACTGCTGCCATGGCACCGAATATAGACACTCCCCAACTTACGAACATTCGTTTTACGAACATCTGGTCCGAGGTCAAGAGTGAACGTGAAATGAAATTGAAGAACAAGTGGTAATAGAAATGGAATAAAATCTACAGAGAGATAGATCATAGATATAAGTATGAAATATGATTAGACATTATCCTGAGGTACACTTAATACTCAGCTGTGTCAGAGGGGCGTGGCTGACGTGCTTTGGGAAAAGAAGCAGAACCGATACATTTCTGAACTCATGCCAAAAGTTTCAAAGAAGAAACAAATTGACTCAGTATTATAATGAACTGGATAAGTGAAACGCTCTGTAAATCTGATCAGATCCGCTGTGCTGTGCTTAAGAGGAACCAGGAGTTTAAACACGGGACATAATTATACTGATAATGTGATGACTATGGAGAGGGAGAGAGAGAGAGAGAGAGAGAGAGAGAGAAAGAGAGGGAGGTTAAAAGTTTTCTAAGTGTTTAATTTCATGTCCCCCACTAGTATGAACTTTCCACCTTGTGAGCCAGTAATGTGCGTGCGCTGCTCTCAGAGGTCAGCACGTCTTGCACCGTTCCAGCAACGCACAACCGCCACGCACCTTCAGATCTTACAAAGACAACTTCATTATCTGGGACCAGGAACCAGTGGGTTAAATAGTGTGCCTTGGCGATGCTGAGTGGTTTTGATGTGCAGGATGTTTACTGCGGTGTCATGGGAGGAATGGTGTCATTAACAATGATTTGTAATGATCATGATTTAACACCTTAAATCAACTAAAGCTTCAGGCGCGTGGGCAGTAGGTTGAGTCGAGTCAGGTCAACGTGGGGCTGAGTGAGACACAAAACATGAATCATATTGGGAAATGATTCACAAATAATCTACCAATCAAACAGAATTATCTTGGAAGCATTACATAAACTTCGGATAAATAAATAAATAAATCAGATTATCTTCATGTCCAAGTTCGACCATAGCAGGGTATTCATTAAGTTTAGAGTAGAAGGACGATATTGATAAGTAGGGGGTGGAAATTGTTTGAGGCAAGCATGGGAAGGGTGCAGGAGGGGTGTCTCCTACCACAGGGGGATCTGGGGGGCCACCTCCAAAATTTTTTTTAAATTCATGTGCTTTGTGGTGCATTCTGGGCCCATATTTTTGAGAAAATCAGACAAGCTAGAAGCAAATAAAACTAAAAGTTTATATTATAAAAATAATATTTGTTACATGAATAGACTTACTTCTTAAAGCAAAGTACTTCCTATTTGAAAAATCTAAGTTACCTTATTAATATATGACATTTGTGAATCAAACTGCTACCCTAATTTGTCAAAACTGTTTATGTAATATAATTTTAGAAATAATAAGATTAAGCTATTAGAATAAGATTAGGGTAGTTTAGTTGGGGGCTAGTTTTCACTATTATCGCTCAGTGCAATCAAGAAATAATTTGTGTTCGGACATGACATAAAACTTTTTTACATATTTCATGAGATACGGATGTTTCCGAAACGGTGTAATCATCGGTCTTGAGTCACTGCCACAACGTATTTAATGTTGGGTGTTTAGATCTACTTCGCTTCAGCGCAATGCTTGTCGGTATGACTCACATCAGTTTGGACTATATTTTACCTGGGTTTGTACGACCCATCACGATCTAAATCTTCAAGGGAGCACAGGCACATGGCGGCACGTATATAAAAAGCGCCACGCTTTTGAATGAGGTAGCATAGTGCATCATGAGATACCGGAAGTGAACTGATTGAGAAAATATCAAAACAAGTGATCGTGTTTGTCAAGTACATAGCTTAACAGGGCCATGAAAAATGTTTTTATTAAAGATTATTATTATATTATTAAATATTATTGTTTACTATTATAAAATATAACTGGCACTAGCCTAATAGTAGCCGGCGCTTCCGCCGGCCGCCGGCACTTAATGAAAAGTATGTATAGTTCTCCGGTGCTCCTTCCAAGGGCAACCGGAAGCTGTGTGTGTGTGTGTGTGTGTGTGTGTGTGTGTGTGTGTGTATGTGTGTGTGTGAGAGAGAGAATATGCTTTCAATTAGACTGAGCTCAAGAGCATCATTACACCACACAGTCAGTTATGTAATAACTCAGAGAGAGAGAGAGAGAGAGAGAGAGAGAGATTGTATACAGTACAAACTCGTATAGGTTGCTGATATAAGGTTTAAACATTTGTTCCCCTCTAAAGAATGCCCTGTAACAACTTACGAACAAATTCATCTAATGAACGGCCGTCTGGAACCTAACTCGTTTGTAAGCTGGGGAGCGTCTGTATTACCTTTTTAATATTCAATTCAGGAATCCAAGCAACTTTTCAGATTAATTATCTTAATTAATTATTCTGTGGTCTAGTGGTATAGGGTGCTGGATCGCTGATCCTAAGGTTGGGGGGTTCGAGTCCCACTCTCCACAAGGTTGTCACTGCCCCCCCCAGTGCACCCAACTGGATTATCAAAGGCCGGCCATGTCTCTCACTGTCTATGGTGAGAGGTTCATGTAAAAGAACCATTGCTGACTTTCGTAAAGAGTAGCTGCAAAGCCATCAGCGTGTTTCTGTCCCTTGCTAAAAGGGTTGTGTCAGGAAGGGCATCTGACGTAAAAACATGCCAAATCAAACATGCGAATCATTCACTGTGGCGACCCCTGATAAAGGGAAAAAGCCAAAAGGAAAAATCAATCAATCAATCACCACAACTAAAAGCAGCATGCAGAAATTTTCCAGTCTGGAATCCCCCCCACCCCCATCCCAAACCACACCACCACACTCATTTGTGAACCACCACTCAAATGAAAATCAGGAAATTTCATATGGTGATTGGTGCTACTCTGAAACGCGGTTTCATCGAACGGGGGAAGCCAGAGTCAAGCTCTGATTTGGCGTGAGAGTAGGTCAGGAAAACAAGTCGTTTGTCTATTATAGGGCTACCACATACACACCCAACCATTCTCACCAATGGGAAATTTACAGAATCCAGTCTTTAGACTGCGAGAAGAAACTGGATTAACCAGAGGAAACCCAAGAAGACCAAACAAACTCCACACGGAAATGCTCAAGTCACCTTCAAGGTTTGAAGCCAGTATCTTGCTGGGTGTGACGGTGCATAGCTCTGCACCACAGTGGTCCTTAAAATCTTACATCCAAAAATCCTTCCTTGGTTGGGAGTTCAGATTTGTTTTTCCCGCTGCACAAACATATTGTCTCAGTACAGATGATTTCATAGTTGAATTCTGGGAATGCTAAGCATTTGGGCTTTCCTTTTTAATGATGCTTTTATAACTACCAATGAATAACTCTTGAACCGTACCAATTATAACTTGATACCTCACATTTAATCAATCATGTTCTTCATCATCACAGCATCTCCCCAATGTAGGAACCACCTCGTGCTGGCGACCCATTTAAGCAAACAGGTACACACAAGAACCCTGATGTGCCAAATCAGTCCAGTGTTGCATCAGAATACTGAAACTGTCAACCATGTCAAAAAATATCAAAAAACACAAAACCATTTATTTTCACCAACGGCAGCTTAAGATGTTATCAGTGATCAGTACCAGGAGAAGGATTCCGGCAGAGATGCACCTACTCGTATAATCGTTGACCTCAACAGCTGTACAGAAAATAAGTTTCTACAGAATACTGGTTTCGAAACGCTGGGTCTGATCACTCTGGGCCTGAGCGCAGTGCCCACTTCAGTGCATGGAGACAACCACCGGACAGAGTGAGGAAGTGTCCGAGACTGAAAAAACATGAACGCCTGACACCCCCCCCCCCCACACACACACACACACACACACACACAGTCCTGCCGAATCTCTCCCTCTCTCTCTCTCTCTTGCACACACAGAAACAATCCTGCTGGATCACCCTCTCTCTCTCTCACCCACCCACCCACCCACCCACACACACCCACACACACACACACACACACACACACACACCGTCCTGCAGGATCTCTCTCACACAAACACACAATCCTGCTGGATCTCTCACAAACACACACACACACACACAATCCTGCTGGATCTCTCTGTCTCACACACACACAGTCCTGCCGAATCTCTCCCTCTCTCTCTCTCTCTCTTGCACACACAGAAACAATCCTGCTGGATCACCCTCTCTCTCTCTCTCTCACCCACACACACACACACACACACACACACACACACACACACACACACACACACACACACCGTCCTGCAGGATCTCTCTCACACAAACACACAATCCTGCTGGATCTCTCACAAACACACACACACACACACACAATCCTGCTGGATCTCTCCGTCTCACACACACACACACACAGTCCTGCCGAATCTCTCTCTCTCTCTCTCTCCCTCTCTCTTGCACACACAGAAACAATCCTGCTGGATCACCCTCTCTCTCTCTCTCTCTCTCTCACCCACACACACCCCGTCCTGCAGGATCTCTCTCACACAAACACACAATCCTGCTGGATCTTTAACAAACACACACACACACACACACACACACACACACACACACACACACAATCCTGCTGGATCTCTCTCTCTCTGCTCACACACACACACACACACACAGACACACAATCCTGCTGGATCCCTCTGTCTCACACACACACAGTCCTGCAGATCTCTCTCTCTCTCTCTCTCTCTCTCTCTCTCTCTCTCTCACACACAGAAACAATCCTGCTGGATCACCCTCTCTCTCTCTCACCCACACACACACACACACACACACACACACACTCCGTCCTGCAGGATCTCTCTCACACAAACACACAATCCTGCTGGATCTCTCACAAACACACACACAAAATCCTGCTGGATCTCTCTCTCTCTCGCTCACACACACACACACACAATCCTGCTGGATCTCTTACTCTCTCTCTCTCTCTCACACACACACACACACCCTGCTGCATCTCTCACACACAGACACTGCATCACTCTCACTCACACACACACCCGCTGCATCTCTCCCACACACACACACACACACACGCACCCCGCTGCATCTCTCACACACACAATCCTGCTGCGTCGCTCTCCCTCTCTCACACACAATCCTGCCGCGTCTCTCTCTCTCTCTCTCTCTCTCTCTCTCTCACAATCCTGCCCCGTCTCTCTCTCTCACACACAATCCTGCCGCGTCTCTCACTCTCTCTCACACAGTCCTGCCGTGTCTCTCTCTCTCTCTCGCACACAGTCCTGCCGTGTCTCTCTCTCTCTCTCTCTCACACACAGTCCTGCCGCGTCTCTCTCTCTCTCGCACACAGTCCTGCCGCGTCTCTCTCTCTCTCGCACACAGTCCTGCCGCGTCTCTCTCTCTCTCGCACACAGTCCTGCCGCGTCTCTCTCTCTCTCGCACACAGTCCTGCCGCGTCTCTCTCTCTCTCGCACACAGTCCTGCCGCGTCTCTCTCTCTCTCGCACACAGTCCTGCCGCGTCTCTCTCTCTCTCGCACACAGTCCTGCCGCGTCTCTCTCTCTCTCGCACACAGTCCTGCCGCGTCTCTCTCTCTCTCTCGCACACAGTCCCGCCGCGTCTCTCTCTCTCTCTCTCACACATACAGTCCTGCCGCGTCTCTCTCTCTCTCTCTCTCTCACATACAGTCCTGCCGCGTCTCTCTCTCTCACACACAATCCTGCCGCGTCTCTCTCTCTCTCACACACAATCCTGCCGCGTCTCTCTCTCTCTCACACACAATCCTGCCGCGTCTCTCTCTCCCACACACAGAATCCTGCCGCGTCTCTCTCTCTCTCACACACACAATCCTGCCGCGTCTCTCTCTCACACACACACAATCCTGCCGCATCTCTCTCTCTCACACACACAATCCTGCCTCATCTCTCTCACACACACACAATGCTGCTGCATCTTTCTCTCTCACACACACACAATGCTGCTGCATCTTTCTCTCACACAGACACACACAATCCTGCTGCATCTTTCTCTCACACAGACACACACAATCCTGCTGCATCTTTCTCTCCACACAGACACACACAATCCTGCTGCATCTTTCTCTCACACAGACACACACAATCCTGCTGCATCTTTCTCTCACACAGACACACACAATCCTGCTGCATCTTTCTCTCACACAGACACACACAATCCTGCTGCATCTTTCTCTCACACAGACACACACAATCCTGCTGCATCTTTCTCTCACACACACACACAATCCTGCTGCATCTCTCTCTCACACAGACACACTCACAATCCTGCTGCATCTTTCTCTCACACACACACAATCCTGCTGCATCTTTCTCTCACACACACTCACAATCCTGCTGCGTCTCTCTCACACACACACACAATCCTGCTCGTCTCTCTCACACACACACACAATCCTGCTGCGTCTCTCTCACACACACACACAATCCTGTTAAGGCTCTCTTCACACACACACACAATCCTGCTGCGTCTCTCTCACACACACTCACAATCCTGCTGCGTCTCTCTCACACACACAATCCTGCTGCGTCTCTCTCACACACACAATCCTGCTGCGTCTCTCTCACACACACAATCCTGCTGCGTCTCTCTCACACACACAATCCTGCTGCGTCTCTCTCACACACACAATCCTGCTGCGTCTCTCTCACACACACAATCCTGCTGCATCTCTCTCACACAATCCTGCCGCGTCTCTCTCTCTCTCACACACAATCCTGCCGTGTCTCTCTCTCTCACACACACACAATCCTGCCGCGTCTCTCTCTCTCACACACAGAATCCTGCTGTCTCTCTCTCTCACACACACAATCCTGCAGCGTCTCTCTCACACACACAATCCTGCGCGTCTCTCTCACACACACAATCCTGCTGCATCTCTCTCACACACACACACACACACAATCCTGCTGCCTCTCTCTCTCTCACACACAATCCTGCCGCGTCTCTCTCTCTCTCACACACACACACAATCCTGCCGCGTCTCTCTCTCTCACACACACACAATCCTGCCGCGTCTCTCTCTCTCTCACACACAGAATCCTGCCGCGTCTCTCTCTCTCACACACACACAATCCTGCTGTGCATCTTTCTCTCACACACACCCACACAATCCTGCTGCATCTTTCTCTCACACAGACACACACAATCCTGCTGCATCTTTCTCTCACACAGACACACACAATCCTGCTGCATCTTTCTCTCACACAGACACACACAATCCTGCTGCATCTTTCTCTCACACAGACACACACAATCCTGCTGCATCTTTCTCTCACACAGACACACACAATCCTGCTGCATCTTTCTCTCACACAGACACACACAATCCTGCTGCATCTTTCTCTCACACACACTCACACAATCCTGCTGCATCTTTCTCTCACACACACACACACAATCCTGCTGCATCTTTCTCTCACACACACACACACAATCCTGCTGCATCTTTCTCTCACACACACACACACAATCCTGCTGCGTCTCTCTCACACACACTCACAATCCTGCTGCGTCTCTCTCACACACACACACAATCCTGCTGCGTCTCTCTCACACACACACACAATCCTGCTGCGTCTCTCTCACACACACACACACAATCCTGCTGCGTCTCTCTCACACACACACACACAATCCTGCTGCGTCTCTCTCACACACACTCACAATCCTGCTGCGTCTCTCTCACACACACACTCACAATCCTGCTGCGTCTCTCTCACACACACACACAATCCTGCTGCGTCTCTCTCACACACACAATCCTGCTGCGTCTCTCTCTCACACACAATCCTGCTGCGTCTCTCTCACACACACAATCCTGCTGCGTCTCTCTCACACACACAATCCTGCTCAAGGCCTCTCTCTCACACACACAATCCTGCTGCTCTCTCTCACACACACAATCCTGCTGCCTCTCTCACACACACAATCCTGCTGCGTCTCTCTCACACACACAATCCTGCTGCGTCTCTCTCACACACACAATCCTGCTGCTGAGCCTCTCTCACACACACAATCCTGCTAGTCTCTCTCACACACACAATCCTGCTGCGTCTCTCTCACACACACAATCCTGCTGCGTCTCTCTCACACACACAATCCTGCTGCGTCTCTCTCACACACACAATCCTGCTGCGTCTCTCTCACACACTCACAATCCTGCTGCGTCTCTCTCACACACTCACAATCCTGCTGCGTCTCTCTCACACACACTCACAATCCTGCTGGGCGTCTCTCTCACACACACACAATCCTGCTGTCTCTCTCTCACACACACACACAATCCTGCTAGTCTCTCTCACACACACACACAATCCTGCTCGCCTCTCTCACACACACACACAATCCTGCTATGCCTCTCTCACACACACAATCCTGCTGGCGCTCTCTCACACACACAATCCTGCTGAAGGCTCTCTCTCACACACACAATCCTGCTGCGCCTCTCTCACACACACAATCCTGCTGCTCTCTCACACACACAATCCATAGTCTCTCTCACACACACAATCCTGCTGCGTCTCTCTCACACACACAATCCTGCTGCGTCTCTCTCACACACACAATCCTGCTGCGTCTCTCTCACACACACAATCCTGCTGCGTCTCTCTCACACACACAATCCTGCTGCGTCTCTCTCACACACACAATCCTACTGCGTCTCTCTCGCACACACAATCCTGCTGTCTCTCTCACACACACACAATCCTGCTAAGCCTCTCTCACACACACAATCCTGCTATGTCTCTCCCACACACAATCCTGCTGCGTCTCTCTCACACACAATCCTGCTGCGTCTCTCTCACACACAATCCTGCTGCGTCTCTCTCACACACAATCCTGCTGCGTCTCTCTCACACACAATCCTGCTGCGTCTCTCTCACACACAATCCTGCTGCGTCTCTCTCACACACACACAATCCTGCTGCGTCTCTCTCACACACAATCCTGCTGCATCTCTCTCTCTCACACACAATCCTGCTGCATCTTTCTCTCACACAGACACACACAATCCTGCTGCATCTTTCTCTCACACAGACACACACAATCCTGCTGCATCTTTCTCTCACACACTCACAATCCTGCTGCATCTTTCTCTCACACACTCACAATCCTGCTCTCTCTCTCTCTCTCACACACACACACAATCCTGCTCAGCCTCTCTCACACACACACACAATCCTGCTCGTCTCTCTCACACACACACACAATCCTGCTGCATCTCTCTCACACACACACACACACACAATCCTGCTCGTCTCTCTCACACACACAATCCTGCTCGTCTCTCTCTCTCTCACACACAATCCTGCTGCGTCTCTCTCTCTCACACACACACAATCCTGCTCGTCTCTCTCTCTCACACACTCACAATCCTGCCGCGTCTCTCTCTCTCTCACACACAGAATCCTGCCGCGTCTCTCTCTCTCACACACACAATCCTGCCGTGTCTCTCTCTCACACACACACACAATCCTGCCGCATCTCTCTCTCACACACACACAATCCTGCCGCATCTTTCTCTCACACAGACACACACAATCCTGCTGCATCTTTCTCTCACACAGACACACACAATCCTGCTGCATCTTTCTCTCACACAGACACACACAATCCTGCTGCATCTTTCTCTCACACAGACACACACAATCCTGCTGCATCTTTCTCTCACACAGACACACACAATCCTGCTGCATCTTTCTCTCACACAGACACACACAATCCTGCTGCATCTTTCTCTCACACACACTCACAATCCTGCTGCGTCTCTCTCACACACACACACAATCCTGCTGCATCTTTCTCTCACACACACACACACAATCCTGCTGCATCTTTCTCTCACACACACACACAATCCTGCTGCGTCTCTCTCTCACACACACTCACAATCCTGCTCGTCTCTCTCACACACACACTCACAATCCTGCTGCTGCGTCTCTCTCACACACACACACTCACAATCCTGCTCAGTCTCTCTCACACACACAATCCTGCTCGTCTCTCGCACACACAATCCTGCTGCGTCTCTCTCGCACACACAATCCTGCTGCGTCTCTCTCGCACACACAATCCTGCTGCGTCTCTCTCGCACACACAATCCTGCTGCGTCTCTCTCGCACACACAATCCTGCTGCGTCTCTCTCGCACACACAATCCTGCTGCGTCTCTCTCGCACACACAATCCTGCTGCGTCTCTCTCGCACACACAATCCTGCTGCGTCTCTCTCGCACACACAATCCTGCTCGCCTCTCTCACACACACACAATCCTGCTGCGTCTCTCTCGCACACACAATCCTGCTGCGTCTCTCTCGCACACACAATCCTGCTGCGTCTCTCTCGCACACACAATCCTGCTGCGTCTCTCTCGCACACACAATCCTGCTGCGTCTCTCTCGCACACACTCACAATCCTGCTCGTCTCTCTCACACACACACAATCCTGCTCGTCTCTCTCTCACACACACAATCCTGCTAGTCTCTCTCTCACACACACACACAATCCTGCTGGTCTCTCTCTCACACACACAATCCTGCTCGTCTCTCTCACACACACAATCCTGCTCGTCTCTCTCCACACACACAATCCTGCTGCGCTCTCTCTCACACACACAATCCTGCTGCGCCTCTCTCACACACACAATCCTGCTGGTCTCTCTCACACACACAATCCTGCTCGTCTCTCTCACACACACAATCCTGCTAAGTCTCTCTCACACACACAATCCTGCTGGCGTCTCTCTCACACACACAATCCTGCTGCGTCTCTCTCACACACAATCCTGCTAGTGCCTCTCACACACACAATCCTGCTCGTCTCTCTCACACACAATCCTGCTCGTCTCTCTCACACACACAATCCTGCTGCATCTCTCTCACACAATCCTGCTGCGTCTCTCTCTCTCTCACACACAGAATCCTGCTCGTCTCTCTCACACACACAATCCTGCTGCGTCTCTCTCACACACACAATCCTGCTGCGTCTCTCTCACACACAATCCTGCTGCATCTCTCTCACACACACACACACACACAATCCTGCTGCGTCTCTCTCACACGCACAATCCTGCCGCGTCTCTCTCTCTCACACACAATCCTGCCGCGTCTCTCTCTCTCACACACAATCCTGCCGCGTCTCTCTCTCACACACACTCACAATCCTGCCGCGTCTCTCTCTCTCTCACACACAGAATCCTGCCGCGTCTCTCTCTCTCACACACACAATCCTGCCGCGTCTCTCTCTCTCACACACACACAATCCTGCTGCATCTTTCTCTCACACAGACACACACAATCCTGCTGCATCTTTCTCTCACACAGACACACACAATCCTGCTGCATCTTTCTCTCACACAGACACACACAATCCTCCTGCATCTTTCTCTCACACACACACACCCAATCCTCCTGCATCTTTCTCTCACACAGACACACACAATCCTGTTGCATCTTTCTCTCACACAGACACACACAATCCTGCTGCATCTTTCTCTCACACACACACACAATCCTGCTGCATCTTTCTCTCACACACACACACAATCCTGCTGCATCTTTCTCTCACACACACACACACAATCCTGCTGCATCTTTCTCTCACACACACACACACAATCCTGCTGCATCTTTCTCTCACACACACTCACAATCCTGCTGCCTTTCTCTCACACACACTCACAATCCTGCTGCCTCTCTCACACACACACACAATCCTGCTGCGTCTCTCTCACACACACAATCCTGCTGCTGCGCCTCTCTCACACACACAATCCTGCTGCGTCTCTCTCACACACACAATCCTGCTGCGTCTCTCTCACACACACAATCCTGCTCGTCTCTCTCACACACACAATCCTGCTCGTCTCTCTCACACACACAATCCTGCTCGTCTCTCTCACACACACAATCCTGCTAGTCTCTCTCACACACACAATCCTGCTCGTCTCTCTCACACACACAATCCTGCTCGTCTCTCTACATCCTGCTCTCTCTCACACACACAATCCTGCTGCGTCTCTCTCACACACACAATCCTGCTGCGTCTCTCTCACACACACAATCCTGCTGCGTCTCTCTCACACACTCACAATCCTGCTGCGTCTCTCTCACACACACTCACAATCCTGCTGCGTCTCTCTCACACACACTCACAATCCTGCTGCGTCTCTCTCACACACTCACAATCCTGCGGCGTCTCTCTCACACACACACACAATCCTGCTGCGTCTCTCTCACACACACAATCCTGCTGCGTCTCTCTCTCACACACACACAATCCTGCTGCGTCTCTCTCTCACACACACACAATCCTGCTGCGTCTCTCTCACACACACAATCCTGCTGCGTCTCTCTCACACACAATCCTGCCGCGTCTCTCTCACACACACAATCCTGCTGCGTCTCTCTCACACACACAATCCTGCTGCGTCTCTCTCACACACACAATCCTGCTGTCTCTCTCACACACACAATCCTGCTGCGTCTCTCTCACACACACAATCCCTGCTGCGTCTCTCTCACACACACAATCCTATGCTCTCTCTCACACACACAATCCTGCTGCGTCTCTCTCACACACACAATCCTGCTGCGTCTCTCTCACACACACAATCCTGCTGCGTCTCTCTCACACACACAATCCTGCTGCGTCTCTCTCACACACAATCCTGCTGCGTCTCTCTCACACACAATCCTGCTGCGTCTCTCTCACACACAATCCTGCTGCGTCTCTCTCACACACAATCCTGCTGCGTCTCTCTCACACACAATCCTGCTGCGTCTCTCTCACACACAGAAATCTGCCATGCGTCTCTCTCACACACAATCCTGCTGCGTCTCTCTCACACACAATCCTGCTGCGTCTCTCTCACACACAATCCTGCTGCGTCTCTCTCACACACAATCCTGCTGCATCTCTCTCTCACACACAATCCTGCTGCATCTTTCTCTCACACAGACACACACAATCCTGCTGCATCTTTCTCTCACACAGACACACACACACAATCCTGCTGCATCTTTCTCTCACACACACTCACAATCCTGCTGCATCTTTCTCTCACACACACTCACAATCCTGCTGCGTCTCTCTCACACACACACACAATCCTGCTGCGTCTCTCTCACACACACACACAATCCTGCTGCGTCTCTCTCACACACACACACAATCCTGCTGCGTCTCTCTCACACACACACACAATCCTGCTGCGTCTCTCTCACACACACACACAATCCTGCTGCGTCTCTCTCACACACACACACAATCCTGCTGCGTCTCTCTCACACACACACACAATCCTGCTGCGTCTCTCTCACACACACTCACAATCCTGCTGCGTCTCTCTCACACACACTCACAATCCTGCTGCGTCTCTCTCACACACACTCACAATCCTGCTGCGTCTCTCTCACACACCCTCTCAATCCTGCGTCTCTCTCACACACACTCACAATCCTGCTGCGTCTCTCTCACACACACTCACAATCCTGCTGCGTCTCTCTCACACACACTCACAATCCTGCTGCGTCTCTCTCACACACACTCACAATCCTGCTGCGTCTCTCTCACACACACTCACAATCCTGCTGCGTCTCTCTCACACACACTCACAATCCTGCTGCGTCTCTCTCACACACACAATCCTGCTTCGTCTCTCTCACACACACACACAATGCTGCTGCATCTTTCTCTCACACACAATCCTGCTTCATCTCTCTCACACACACACACAATGCTGCTGCATCTTTCTCTCACACAGACACACACAATCCTGCTGCATCTTTCTCTCACACAGACACACACAATCCTGCTGCATCTTTCTCTCACACAGACACACACAATCCTGCTGCATCTTTCTCTCACACACACTCACAATCCTGCTGCATCTTTCTCTCACACACACTCACAATCCTGCTGCATCTCTCTCTCTCACACACACACACACAATCCTGCTGCGTCTCTCTCACACACACACACAATCCTGCTGCGTCTCTCTCACACACACACACAATTCTGCTGCGTCTCTCTCTCACACACACACACACACACACACAATCCTGCTGCGTCTCTCTCACACACACTCACAATCCTGCTGCGTCTCTCTCACACACACAATCCTGCTGCGTCTCTCTCACACACACTCACAATCCTGCTGCGTCTCTCTCACACACACTCACAATCCTGCTGCGTCTCTCTCACACACACTCACAATCCTGCTGCGTCTCTCTCACACACACTCACAATCCTGCTGCGTCTCTCTCACACACACTCACAATCCTGCTGCGTCTCTCTCACCCACACTCACAATCCTGCTGCGTCTCTCTCACACACACTCACAATCCTGCTGCGTCTCTCACACACACACACAATCCTGCTCGTCTCTCACACACACACACAATCCTGCTGCGTCTCTCTCACACACACACACAATCCTGCTGCGTCTCTCTCACACACACAATCCTGCTGCGTCTCTCTCGCACACAATCCTGCTGCGTCTCTCTCGCACACAATCCTGCTGCGTCTCTCTCTCTCGCACACAATCCTGCTGCGTCTCTCTCTCTCGCACACAATCCTGCTGCATCTCTCTCTCTCTTTACACAATCCTGCTCGTCTCTCTCTCTCGCACACAATCCTGCTCGTCTCTCTACTTCCCACAATCCTGCTGTCTCTCTCTACTTTACATAATCCTGCTGCGTCTCTCTCTCTCGCACACAATCCTGCTGCGTCTCTCTCTCTCGCACACAATCCTGCCGCGTCTCTCTCTCTCGCACACAGTCCTGCCGCGTCTCTCTCTCTCTCTCGCACACAGTCCTGCCGCGTCTCTCTCTCTCTCGCGCACAGTCCTGCCGCGTCTGTCTCTCTCTCGCACACAGTCCTGCCGCGTCTGTCTCTCTCTCGCACACAGTCCTGCCGCGTCTGTCTCTCTCTCGCGCACAGTCCTGCCGCGTCTGTCTCTCTCTCGCGCACAGTCCCGCCGCGTCTCTCTCTCTCTCTCTCACACATACAGTCCTGCCGCGTCTCTCTCTCTCTCTCACATACAGTCCTGCCGCGTCTCTCTCTCTCACACACAATCCTGCAGCGTCTCTCTCTCTCTCACACACAATCCTGCTGCGTCTCTCTCTCTCTCACACACAATCCTGCTGCGTCTCTCTCTCTCTCACACACACACAATCCTGCCAGCGTCTCTCTCTCCCACACACAGAATCCTGCCGTCTCTCTCTCTCTCACACACAGAATCCTGCCGCGTCTCTCTCTCTCTCACACACACAATCCTGCCGCATCTCTCTCACACACACACAATCCTGCGCATCTCTCTCTCACACAGACACACACAATCCTGCTGCATCTTTCTCTCACACAGACACACACAATCCTGCTGCATCTTTCTCTCTCACACAGACACACACAATGCTGCTGCATCTTTCTCTCACACAGACACACACAATCCTGCTGCATCTTTCTCTCACACAGACACACACAATCCTGCTGCATCTTTCTCTCACACAGACACACACAATCCTGCTGCATCTTTCTCTCACACAGACACACACAATCCTGCTGCATCTTTCTCTCACACAGACACACACAATCCTGCTGCATCTTTCTCTCACACACACTCACAATCCTGCTGCATCTTTCTCTCACACACACTCACAATCCTGCTGCGTCTCTCTCACACACACACACAATCCTGCTGCGTCTCTCTCACACACACACAATCCTGCTGCGTCTCTCTCACACACACACACAATCCTGCTGCGTCTCTCTCACACACACACACAATCCTGCTGCGTCTCTCTCACACACACACAATCCTGCTGCGTCTCTCTCACACACACACACAATCCTGCTCGTCTCTCTCACACACACTCACAATCCTGCTCGCCTCTCTCTCACACACACTCACAATCCTGCTGCGTCTCTCTCACACACACTCACAATCCTGCTGCGTCTCTCTCACACACACTCACAATCCTGCTGCGTCTCTCTCACACACACTCACAATCTGCCGCGTCTCTCTCACACACACTCACAATCTGCCGCGTCTCTCTCTCACACACACACAATCCTGCTTCGTCTCTCTCACACACACACACAATGCTGCTGCATCTTTCTCTCACACAGACACACACAATCCTGCTGCATCTTTCTCTCACACAGACACACACAATCCTGCTGCATCTTTCTCTCACACAGACACACACAATCCTGCTGCATCTTTCTCTCACACACACACACAATCCTGCTGCGTCTCTCTCTCACACACACACACAATCCTGCTGCATCTCTCTCTCACACACACACACACACAATCCTGCTGCGTCTCTCTCACACACACACACAAATCCTGCTCGTCTCTCTCACACACACTCACAATCCTGCTGGTCTCTCTCACACACACACACAATCCTGCTGCGTCTCTCTCACACACACACACAATCCTGCTAAGTCTCTCTCACACACACAATCCTGCTGCGTCTCTCTCACACACACACAATCCTGCTCGTCTCTCTCACACACACCCACAATCCTGCTGCGTCTCTCTCACACACACTCACAATCCTGCTGCGTCTCTCTCACACACACTCACAATCCTGCTGCGTCTCTCTCACACACACTCACTATCCTGCTGCGTCTCTCTCTCACACACTCAGAATCCTGCAGTCTCTCTCACACACACTCACAATCCTGCTCGCTCTCTCTCACACACACTCACAATCCTGCTGCGTCTCTCTCACACACACTCACAATCCTGCTGTCTCTCTCACACACACTCACAATCCTGCTGCGTCTCTCTCACACACACTCACAATCCTGCTCAGTCTCTCTCACACACACTCACAACTCCTGCTGCGCTCTCTCACACACACACACAATCCTGCTGCGTCTCTCTCACACACACACACAATCCTGCTGCGTCTCTCTCACACACACTCACAATCCTGCTAAGTCTCTCTCACACACACACACAATCCTGCTGCGCTCTCTCTCACACACACAATCCTGCTCGTCTCTCTCACACACACAATCCTGCTGCGTCTCTCTCACACACACAATCCTGCTCGTCTCTCTCACACACACAATCCTGCTGCCTCTCTCTCACACACACAATCCTGCTCGTCTCTCTCACACACACAATCCTGCTGCGTCTCTCTCACACACACAATCCTGCTGCGTCTCTCTCACACACACAATCCTGCTGCGTCTCTCTCACACACAATCCTGCTGCGTCTCTCTCACACACACAATCCTGCTCGTCTCTCTCACACACACAATCCTGCTAGTCTCTCTCACACACACAATCCTGCTAAGCGTCTCTCTCACACACACAATCCTGCTGCGTCTCTCTCACACACACACTCCTGCTGCGTCTCTCTCACACACACAATCCTGCTGCGTCTCTCACACACACAATCCTGCTGCGTCTCTCTCACACACACAATCCTGCTGCGTCTCTCTCACACACTCACAATCCTGCTGCGTCTCTCTCACACACTCACAATCCTGCTGCGTCTCTCTCACACACTCACAATCCTGCTGCGTCTCTCTCACACACACAATCCTGCTGCGTCTCTCTCACACACAATCCTGCTGCGTCTCTCTCACACACAATCCTGCTGCGTCTCTCTCACACACAATCCTGCTGCGTCTCTCTCACACACAATCCTGCTGCGTCTCTCTCACACACAATCCTGCTTGTCTCTCTCACACACAATCCTGCTGCACTCTCTCTCTCACACACAATCCTGCTGCATCTTTCTCTCACACAGACACACACAATCCTGCTGCATCTTTCTCTCACACAGACACACACAATCCTGCTGCATCTTTCTCTCACACACACTCACAATCCTGCTGCATCTTTCTCTCACACACACTCACAATCCTGCTGCATCTCTCTCTCACACACACACACAATCCTGCTGCGTCTCTCTCACACACACACACAATCCTGCTGCGTCTCTCTCACACACACACACAATCCTGCTGCGTCTCTCTCACACACACTCACAATCCTGCTGCGTCTCTCTCACACACACTCACAATCCTGCTGCGTCTCTCTCACACACACTCACAATCCTGCTGCGTCTCTCTCACACACACTCACAATCCTGCTCGTCTCTCACACACACACTCACAATCCCGCTGCGTCTCTCTCACACACACTCACAATCCTGCTGCGTCTCTCTCACACACACTCACAATCCTCCTCGTCTCTCTCACACACACTCACAATCCTGCTGCGTCTCTCTCACACACACACTCACAATCCTGCTCGTCTCTCTCACACACACTCACAATCCTGCTGTCTCTCTCACACACACTCACAATCCTGCTGCGTCTCCCTCACACCCACAATCCTGCTTCGTCTCTCACACACACACACAATGCTGCTGCATCTTTCTCTCACACACAATCCTGCTTCATCTCTCTCACACACACACACAATGCTGCTGCATCTTTCTCTCTCACAGACACACACAATCCTGCTGCATCTTTCTCTCACACAGACACACACAATCCTGCTGCATCTTTCTCTCACACAGACACACACAATCCTGCTGCATCTTTCTCTCACACACACTCACAATCCTGCTGCATCTTTCTCTCACACACACTCACAATCCTGCTGCATCTCTCTCTCTCACACACACACACACACACACACAATCCTGCGTCTCTCTCACACACACACACAATCCTGCTAGTCTCTCCCACACACACACACAATCCTGCTAAGTCTCTCTCACACACACACACAATCCTGCTCGTCTCTCTCACACACACACACAATCCTGCTCGTCTCTCTCACACACACACACAATCCTGCTAAGCGTCTCTCTCACACACACACACAATCCTGCTGCGTCTCTCTCACACACACACACAATCCTGTTAAGGCGTCTCTCTCACACACACACACAATCCTGCTCGTCTCTCTCACACACACACACAATCCTGCTGCGTCTCTCTCACACACACTCACAATCCTGCTCGTCTCTCTCACACACACACAATCCTGCTGCGTCTCTCTCACACACGCTCACAATCCTGCTGCGTCTCTCTCACACACGCTCACAATCCTGCTGCGTCTCTCTCACACACGCTCACAATCCTGCTGCGTCTCTCTCACACACGCTCACAATCCTGCTGCGTCTCTCTCACACACGCTCACAATCCTGCTGCGTCTCTCTCTCTCGCACACAATCCTGCTGCGTCTCTCTCTCTCGCACACAATCCTGCTGCGTCTCTCTCTCTCGCACACAATCCTGCTGCGTCTCTCTCTCTCGCACACAATCCTGCTGCGTCTCTCTCTCTCGCACACAATCCTGCTGCGTCTCTCTCTCTCGCACACAATCCTGCTGCGTCTCTCTCTCTCGCACACAATCCTGCTGCATCTTTCTCTCACACACACTCACAATCCTGCTGCGTCTCTCACACACACACACACAATCCTGCTGCGTCTCTCTCACACACACACACACAATCCTGCTGCGTCTCTCACACACACACACACAATCCTGCTCGTCTCTCTCACACACACACACACAATCCTGCTCGTCTCTCACACACACACACACAATCCTGCTGCGTCTCTCACACACACACACACAATCCTGCTGCGTCTCTCTCACACACACACACAATCCTGCTGCGTCTCTCTCACACACACACACAATCCTGCTGCGTCTCTCTCACACACACACACAATCCTGCTGCATCTTTCTCTCACACAGACACACACAATCCTGCGCCTCTCTCACACACACACACAATCCTGCTGCTCTCTCTCACACACACACACAATCCTGCTGCGCTCTCTCTCACACACACACACACACACACACACACAATCCTGCTGGTCTCTCTCACACACACACACAATCCTGCTGCGTCTCTCTCTCACACACACACACACACACACACACACACTGTAGTCTCTCACAGCTCACAATCCTGCTGCGTCTCTCTCATCCACAGCTCACAATCCTGCTCGTCTCTCTCTCTGCACTCACAATCCTGCTCGTCTCTCTCACACACGCTCACAATCCTGCGTCTCTCTCTCACCTGCAGCTCACAATCCTGCTGCGTCTCTCTCACACCGCTCACAATCCTGCTGCGTCTCTCTCTCACAGCTCCACAATCCTGCTCAAGTCTCTCTCTCTCTCACAGCACACAATCCTGCTGCGTCTCTCTCTCTGCACACAATCCTGCTGCGTCTCTCTCTCGCACACAATCCTGCTCGTCTCTCTCTCTACTCTCACACAATCCTGCTCGTCTCTCTCTCATGCACACAATCCTGCTGCGTCTCTCTCTCTACGCACACAATCCTGCTCGTCTCTCTCTCTAGCACACAATCCTGCTAGTCTCTCTCTCTATACACAATCCTGCGTCTCTCTCTCTCTTACACAATCCTGCTCGTCTCTCTCTCTCTGCACACAATCCTGCTGCGTCTCTCTCTCTCTCGCACACAATCCTGCTCGTCTCTCTCTCTCTGCACACAATCCTGCTCGTCTCTCTCACACTACACTCACAATCCTGCTCGTCTTTCTCTCACACACACACACAATCCTGCTCGTCTCTCACACACACACACAATCCTGCTCGTCTCTCTCTCACACACACACACAATCCTGCTGCGTCTCTCTCTCACACACACACACAATCCTGCTCAAGGTCTCTCTCACACACACACACAATCCTGCTATGTCTCTCTCACACACACACAATCCTGCTCGTCTCTCTCACACACACACACAATCCTGCTGCGTCTCTCTCACACACACACAATCCTGCTAGCGTCTCTCTCTCACACACACAATCCTGCTCGTCTCTCTCTCTCTACACACACAATCCTGCTGCGTCTCTCTCTCACACACACACAATCCTGCTAAGTCTCTCTCTCTCACACACAATCCTGCTCTCTCTCTCTCTAGCACACAATCCTGCTGGTCTCTCTCTCTTTCGCACACAATCCTGCTCAAATCTCTCTCACTACTTCCCCACACAATCCTGCTCGTCTCTCTCTCTCACACACTGCACACAATCCTGCTCGTCTCTCTCTCTCTACATCACACAATCCTGCTCGTCTCTCTCTCTGCACACACAATCCTGCTAGTCTCTCTCTCTCTCTTACAATCCTGCTGCGTCTCTCTCTCACACACAATCCTGCTCGTCTCTCTCTCTACACACACAATCCTGCTCGTCTCTCTCACACACACACACAATCCTGCCTGTCTCTCTCTCTCACACACACACACAATCCTGCTCGTCTCTCTCACACACACACACAATCCTGCTGCGTCTCTCTCTCACTACACACAATCCTGCTGTCTCTCTCTCACACACACACAATCCTGCTGCGTCTCTCTCTCTCACACACACAATCCTGCTCAAGTCTCTCTCACACACACACACAATCCTGCTCGTCTCTCTCTCTCACACACACAATCCTGCTGCGTCTCTCTCTCACACTCCACAATCCTGCTGCGTCTCTCTCTCACACACACACACAATCCTGCTAGTCTCTCTCTCACACACACACAATCCTGCTCGTCTCTCTCTCTACACACACAATCATGCCTTCTCTCTCTCTCTACACACACACAATCCTGCTCTCTCTCTACTTACACAATCCTGCTGCGTCTCTCTCTCTGCACACAATCCTGCTCGTCTCTCTCTCTCACACAATCCTGCTCGTCTCTCTCTACTAGCACAATCCTGCTCGTCTCTCTCTCTACGCACACAATCCTGCTCTGCTCTCTCTCTACAGCACACAATCCTGTTATGTCTCTCTCTCTCAGCACACAATCCTGTAGTCTCTCTCTCTCTCTCATACACAATCCTGCTGCGTCTCTCTCTCTACGCACACAATCCTGCTCGTCTCTCTCTCTCACACACACACAATCCTGCTCTCTCTCTCTCACATCCTGCTCGTCTCTCTCTCCCACAATCCTGTTCTCTCTCTCTCTACTTTTACAATCCTGCTCGTCTCTCTCTCTCCTACTTTAATCCTGCTCTCTCTCTCTCTCTTGCACACAATCCTGCTATCTCTCTCTCTAGCACACAATCCTGCTAGCGTCTCTCTCTCTACACAATCCTGCTCTCTCTCTCTCTCGTGACACAATCCTGCTCTCTCTCTCTCTCGCACACAATCCTGCTGCGTCTCTCTCTCTCTACACAATCCTGCTGCGTCTCTCTCTCTCTTTACATTAATCCTGCTGCGTCTCTCTCTCTCTCTCATACACAATCCTGCTATGCTCTCTCTCTCTCTGCACAATCCTATAAGTCTCTCTCTCTCTCACTTTACAATCCTGCTCGTCTCTCTCTCTCTCGCACACAATCCTGTTATGTCTCTCTCTCTCTACACAATCCTGCTCGTCTCTCTCTCTACTACACAATCCTGCTCGTCTCTCTCTCTCTCTCAGACAACAATCCTGTTGCAGTCTCTCTCTCTCTCTCGTGACACAATCCTGCTAGTCTCTCTCTCTCTCGCACACAATCCTGCTCAAATCTCTCTCTCTCTCAGACACAATCCTGCTATGTCTCTCTCTCTCGTGATTAATAATCCTGCTCGTCTCTCTCTCTCTCAGCACACAATCCTGCTAGTCTCTCTCTCTCTGCACACAATCCTGCTCGTCTCTCTCTCTCTGCACACAATCCTGCTCTCTCTCTCTACTTTCCCCCAATCCTGCTCAGTCTCTCTCTCTCTCTCGCACACAATAATCCTGCTAGTCTCTCTCTCTCTCGTGACACAATCCTGCTCGTCTCTCTCTCTACTTTCACAATCCTGCTCGTCTCTCTCTCTCTCGCACACAATCCTGCTCGTCTCTCTCTCTCTCGCACACAATCCTGCTGTCTCTCTCTCTCTACTTCGCACAATAATCCTGTTGGCGTCTCTCTCTCTCTCAGACACACAATCCTGCTCGTCTCTCTCTCTCGTGACACAATCCTGCTAAGTCTCTCTCTCGTGACACAATCCTGCTAAGGTCTCTCTCTCTCGCTGACACAATCCTGTTAAGGCTCTCTCTCTCGCACACAATCCTGTTTCTCTCTCTCTCTACTTTTACAATCCTGCTGCGTCTCTCTCTCTCTACACAATCCTGCTGCGTCTCTCTCTCTGCACACAATCCTGTTAAGCGTCTCTCTCTCTCTCGCATTAATAATCCTGTTGTCTCTCTCTCTCACTTTAATCCTGCTATGCGTCTCTCTCTCTCTCTACTTTACACACAATCCTGCTCGTCTCTCTCTCTCTCAGACACAATCCTGCTCGTCTCTCTCTCGCGACTTTACAATCCTGCTCTCTCTCTCTTTCCTAATCCTGCTCGTCTCTCTCTCTCTAGCGACACAATCCTGCTGCGTCTCTCTCTCTACGTGACACAATCCTGCTCGTCTCTCTCTCTACTAGCACACAATCCTGCTAGTCTCTCTCTCTCTTGACACAATCCTGCTCATGCGTCTCTCTCTCTCGCACACAATCCTGCTAAGGCTCTCTCTCTCTCTTTTAATCCTGCTCAGTCTCTCTCTCTCGCGACACAATCCTGCTCGTCTCTCTCTCTCAGACAATAATCCTGCTATAGTCTCTCTCTCTTGCACTTTTACAATCCTGCTAGTCTCTCTCTCTCACACAATCCTGCTAGTCTCTCTCTCTCCTCGTCTCTCTCTCTCACACAATCCTGCTCTCTCTCTCTAGCACACAATCCTGCTCTCTCTCTCTCTGCACACAATCCTTATGCTGCTCTCTCTACACAATCCTGTTGGTCTCTCTCTCTCGCACAACAATCCTGCTGCTCTCTCTCTACACAATCCTGCTATCTCTCTCTCTGCACAATCCTGCTGCGTCTCTCTCTCTACAGATTATAACTTGCTCTCTCTCTCTCGCACACAATCCTGTTATCTCTCTCTCGCACACAATCCTATAGTGTCTCTCTACACAATCCTTGTTAAGTCTCTCTCTCTCAGACACAATCCTGTTAAGGTCTCTCTCTCAGACACAATCCTGCTCTCTCTCTCTCTCACACAATAACATAGTCTCTCTCAGACTAATCCTGCTCTCTCTCTCATCTCTCTCTCAGACACAATCCTGCTCTCTCTCTCATGACACAATCCTTGTCTCTCTCTCTCAATCCTGTTACTCTCTCTCGCACACAATCCTTTCCTCGTCTCTCTCTCGCGACACAATCCTGCTCAGCTCTCTCTCTTACACAATCCTGCTGCGTCTCTCTCTCTACTTTCAATCCTGCTCGTCTCTCTCTCTCTTCACACAATCCTGTATAAAGCTTCTCTCTCTCACTGACACAATCCTGCTATGCCTCTCTCTCACAGACACAATCCTGCTGCGTCTCTCTCTCTACTTACACAATCCTGCTGCGTCTCTCTCTCTCGCACACAATCCTGCTCAAGGCTCTCTCTCTCTACTTTTACAATCCTGTTAGTCTCTCTCTCTCGTGACACAATCCTGCTAAGCGTCTCTTCTCTCTGCCTTACAATCCTGCTAAGGCCTCTCTCTCTTGACACAATCCTGCTAGTCTCTCTCTCTCGCACACAATCCTGCTGCGTCTCTCTCTCTCAAGCACACAATCCTGCTCAGTCTCTCTCTCTACAATACAATCCTGCTAAGGCTCTCTCTCTCGCGACACAATCCTGCTCAGTCTCTCTCTCTCGCACAATCCTGCTGCTCTCTCTCTCTGCAGACACAATCCTGCTAAGGCGTCTCTCTCTCAGACACAATCCTGCTCGTCTCTCTCTCTCGCACACAATCCTGCTTCGTCTCTCTCTCTACTTTTCAATAATCCTGCTGCGCTCTCTCTCTCTAGACACAATCCTGCTCGTCTCTCTCTCTAGCACACAATCCTGCCTCTCTCTCTCTCGTGACAATAACTTGCTCTCTCGCACACAATCCTGCTCAGTCTCTCTCACACAACTTGCTACGTCTCTCTCTCTCGTGACAATAACTTGCGTATAGCTCTCTCTCCTGCTGTCTTCTCTCTCAAGACACAATCCTGCTGCGTCTCTCTCTCGCACACAATCCTGCTCGTCTCTCTCTCAGACACAATCCTGCTCGTCTCTCTCTCTCGTGACACAATCCTGCTATGCCTCTCTCTCTCTACTTTTGACACAATCCTGCTGCGTCTCTCTCTCTCTCGCACACAATCCTGCTGCGTCTCTCTCTCTCTCGCACACAATCCTGCTGCGTCTCTCTCTCTCTCGCACACAATCCTGCTGCGTCTCTCTCTCTCTCGCACACAATCCTGCTGCGTCTCTCTCTCGTGACATTAATCCTGCTATGTTTCTCTCTTCTCGCACACAATCCTGCTGCGTCTCTCTCTCGCGACACAATCCTGCTTAGTCTCTCTCTCGCACACAATAACTTGCTGCGTCTCTCTCTCAGACTTTACAATCCTGCTATGGTCTCTCTCTCTACTTTTAATAATCCTGCTATGCCTCTCTCTCAGACACAATCCTGCTCAGTCTCTCTCTCTCGCACACAATCCTGTTAAGGCGTTTCTCTCTCTCGCATTACACAATAATCCTGCTGCGTCTCTCTCTCGTGACACAATCCTGCTGCGTCTCTCTCTCTCGCATTAACAATCCTGTTATGTCTCTCTCTCTCGCACACAATCCTGCTGCGTCTCTCTCTACATACACAATCCTGCTGCTCTCTCTCTACTTTCAATCCTGCTCGTCTCTCTCTCTACTTTACACAATCCTTGCTAAGGTCTCTCTCTCAGACACAATCCTGCTGCGCCTCTCTCTCGTGACACAATCCTGCTATGCCTCTCTCTCTCTGCACACACAATCCTGCTATGCCTCTCTCTCTCGACACACAATCCTGCTTCTCGTCTCTCTCAGACTTTACACAATCCTGTTGCGCTCTCTCTCTCTCTCGCACACACAATCCTGCTGCGTCTCTCTCTCTACACACAATCCTGCTAGCCTCTCTCTACTTACACACAATCCTGCTGGGCGCCTCTCTCTCTTGACACACAATCCTGCTCAGCCTCTCTCTACACACACAATCCTTGCTACGCCTCTCTCTCTGACACACACAATCCTGCTGCGTCTCTCTCTCAGACACACAATCCTGCTGCGTCTCTCTCAGACACACAATCCTTGCTCGCTCTCTTCGCGACATTACAATCCTGCTGCGCCTCTCTCGCGCACACAATAATCCTTGGCTGCCTCTCTCGCAGACACACAATCCTGCTAAGGCTCTCTACACACAATCCTGCTGGGCCTCTCTCGCACACAATAATCCTGCTGCGCCTCTCAAGACACAATCCTGCTACGCCTCTCTACTTTTACAATCCTGCTGGGCGTCTCTCTCACACACACAATCCTGCTGCGCCTCTCTCTCGCACACACAATCCTGCTGCGTCTCTCCTGCGCACAATCTCTCCTGCCAAGGCTCTCAGACACACAATCCTGCTGCGTCTCTCTCGCACACAATCCTGCTGCGTCTCTCTCGCACACAATCCTGCTGCGTCTCTCTCGCACACAATCCTGCTGCGTCTCTCTCGCACACAATCCTGCTGCGCTTCTCTCGTGACATCACACAATCCTGCTCAAGGCCTCTCGCACAATCCTGCTCGCTCTCTCTCAGACACACAATCCTGCTGCGTCTCTCTACACACACAATCCTGCTGCGTCTCTCTACTTTACACAATAATCCTGCTCGTCTCTCTCGCACACAATCCTGCTCGTCTCTCTAGCACACAATCCTGCTCGTCTCTCTACATTAATCCTGCTAAGGCTCTCTCTGCATTAATAATCCTGTTAAGGCTCTCTCTCGCACACAATCCTGCTGCGTCTCTCCTCTCTCAGACACAATCCTGCTGTTATGCGTCTCTCTACTTTAATCCTGCTGCGTCTCTCTCGCACACAATCCTGCTGCGTCTCTCTACTTTAATCCTGCTCAGCCTCTCTCAGCACACAATCCTGCTGCGCCTCTCTCTACTTACTAATCCTGCTGCGTCTCTCTGCACACAATCCTGCTGCGTCTCTCTACTTTACAATCCTGCTCGTCTCTCTCGCACACAATCCTGCTGCCTCTCTACTGACACAATCCTGCTGCGTCTCTCTACTTTAATCCTGCTGCGTCTCTCTGCACACAATCCTGCTAAGGCCTCTCTGCTTTACACAATCCTGCTCGTCTCTCTGCACACAATCCTGCTAAGGCCGTCTCTCTGACTTTAATCCTGCTATGCTCTCTCTACTTCACAATCCTGCTGCGTCTCTCTGCACTTTTACAATCCTGCTGCTGCCTCTCTCGCAGACACAATCCTGCTGCGCCTCTCTGCACAATCCTGCTAGTCTCTCTACTTTTACACAATCCTGCTGCGTCTCTCTCAGCACACAATCCTGCGTCTCTCTACTTTACACAATCCTGCTGCGTCTCTCTCGCACACAATCCTGCTGCGTCTCTCTCGCACACAATCCTGCTGCGTCTCTCTCGCACACAATCCTGCTGCGTCTCTCTCGCACACAATCCTGCTGCGTCTCTCTCGCACACAATCCTGCTGCGTCTCTCTCGCACACAATCCTGCTGCGTCTCTCTCGCACACAATCCTGCTGCGTCTCTCTCGCACACAATCCTGCTGCGTCTCTCTCGCACACAATCCTGCTGGATCTCGCTCGCTCACACACACACCTGCTGGATCTCGCTCGCTCACACACACACACACACACCTACTGGATCTCGCTCGCTCACACACACACACACACACCTACTGGATCTCGCTCGCTCACACACACACACACACACCTGCTGGATCTCGCTCGCTCACACACACACACACCTGCTGGATCTCGCTCGCTCACACACACACACACACCTGCTGGATCTCGCTCGCTCACACACACACACACCTGCTGGATCTCGCTCGCTCACACACACACACACCTGCTGGATCTCGCTCGCTCACACACACACACACACACACACACACACACCTACTGGATCTCGCCGCTCACACACACACACACACACACACACACCTGCTGGATCTCGCTCGCCACACACACACACACACACACACACCTGCTGGATCTCGGCCACACACACACACACAAACACCTGCTGGATCTCGCTCGCTCACACACACACACACAAACACCTGCTGGATCTCGCTCGCTCACACACACACACACACACACCTGCTGGATCTCGCTCGCTCACACACACACACTCACACACACACCTGCTGGATCTCGCTCGCTCGCCACACACACACACCTGCTGGCTCTCGCTCGCCCACACACACACACACACACCCCTGCTGGATCTCGCTCGCTCACACACACACACACCTGCTGGATCTCGCTCCCTCACACACACACACACCTGCTGGATCTCGCTCGCTCACGCACACACACACACACACACCTGCTGGATCTCGCTCGCTCACACACACACACACAAACACCTGCTGGATCTCGCTCGCTCACACACACACACCTGCTGGATCTCGCTCGCTCACACACACACCTGCTGGATCTCGCTCGCTCTCACACACACACCTGCTGGATCTCGCTCGTTCACACACACACACCTGCTGGATCTCGCTCGCTCACACACACACACAAACACACACACACACACCTGCTGGATCTCGCTCGCTCACACACACACACCTGCTGGATCTCGCTCGCTCTCACACACACACACACCTGCTGGATCTCATTTCACACACACACACACACACACACACACACAACCCTGCTGAATATTCTCTCGCAGAAAACCTGTTTGATCTCTCTCTCACGCACACACACACACATACCTGCTAGACCTCTCTCACACACACACACACACACACCTGCTGGATCTCGCTCGCTCACACACACACCTGCTGCATCTCTCACACACACACACAATCCTGCTGCATCTCTCACACACACACACACACACACACAGACACACCTGCTGCGTCTCTCTCACGCACACACAATCCTGCCGCGTCTCTCACTCTCTCTCTCACACAGTCCTGCCGTGTCTCTCTCTCTCTCTACTTTACACAGTCCTGTCAGTTGCCTCTCTCTCTCTTCTCAGCAGTCCTGTCGCCGTCTCTCTCTCTCTTCTTACACAGTCCTGCCGCTGCCTCTCTCTCTTCTCTCAGACACAGTCCTGCCGCTGCCTCTCTCTCTCTGCACACAGTCCTGCCGCGTCTCTCTCTCTCTCAAGACACAGTCCTGCTGGGTTTCTCTCTCTACTTTTCACAGTCCTGCTCTCTCACTCTCTCTCGCCCACAGTCCTGCCGCGTCTCTCTCTCTCTCGCACACAGTCCTGCCGCGTCTCTCTCTCTCTCGCACACAGTCCTGTCAGGTCTCTCTCTCTCTACTTTACACAGTCCTGCCGGTCTCTCTCTCTCGCACTTTTACAGTCCTGCGGGTCTCTCTCTCTCTCAAGACACAGTCCTGCTGCGTCTCTCTCTCTCTCGCACACAGTCCTGCCGTCTCTCTCTCTCTACGCACACAGTCCTGCTGCGTCTCTCTCTTCTCTACTTTTACAGTCCTGCTGCGTCTCTCTCTCTCTCGCACACAGTCCTGCCGCGTCTCTCTCTCTCAGACACAGTCCTGCCAGCGTCTCTCTCTCTCTCGTGACACAGTCCTGCCGCCACTCTCTCTCTCTTCCTCACACAGTCCTGCCGCGTCTCTCTCTCTCTCTCACACAGTCCTGCCGCGTCTCTCTCTCTCTCTCGCACAGTCCTGCCGCGTCTCTCTCTTGCACACAGTCCTGCCGCGTCTCTCTCTCTCTCTCTCTCTCTCTCTCACACAGTCCTGCCGCGTCTCTCTCTCTCTCTCTCACACAGTCCTGCCGCGTCTCTCTCTCTCTCTCACACAGTCCTGCCGCGTCTCTCTCTCTCACACAGTCCTGCCGCGTCTCTCTCTCTCACACAGTCCTGCCGCGTCTCTCTCTCTCTCTCTCACACAGTCCTGCCGCGTCTCTCTCTCTCTCTCTCACACAGTCCTGCCGCGTCTCTCTCTCTCTCTCTCACACAGTCCTGCCGCGTCTCTCTCTCTCTCTCTCACACAGTCCTGCCGCGTCTCTCTCTCGCACACAGTCCTGCCGCGTCTCTCTCTCGCACACACAGTTCCTGCAGCTGCTCTCTCTCTCTCACACAGTCCTGCACGCGCCTCTCTCTCTCTCTCTCTCACACAGTCCTGCGCGTCTCTCTCTCTCTCTCTCACACACAGTCCCTGCTCAGCCTCTCTCTCTCTCTCTCACACAGTCCTGCGCGTCTCTCTCTCTCTCTCTCACACAGTCCTGCCTGCGTCTCTCTCTCTCTCTCTCACACAGTCCTGTCAGCGTCTCTCTCTCTCTCTGACAGTCCTGCCGCGTCTCTCTCTCTTGCAGACCACAGTCCTGCTGTCTCTCTCTCTCTCTCTCTCTCTCACACAGTCCTGCAGCGTCTCTCTCTCTCTCTCTCTCTAACACATACAGTCCTGCCGCTGACTCTCTCTCTCACACACAATCCTGCGCGTCTCTCTCTCTCTCACACACAATCCTGCCGTCTCTCTCTCTCTCTCTCTCTCTAACACATACAGTCCTGCTGACTCTCTCTCTCACACACAATCCTGCAGCGTCTCTCTCTCTCACACACAATCCTGCTGCGTCTCTCTCACACACACACAATCCTGCTGCTCTCTCTCACACACACAATCCTGCTGCGTCTCTCTCACACACACAATCCTGCCAAGCGCCTCTCTCACACACACAATCCTGCTGCCTCTCTCACACACACAATCCTGCTGCGTCTCTCTCACACACACAATCTGCTACGGCGCCTCTCTCACACACACACACACACGACACACACAATCCTGCTGCGTCTCTCTCACACACACACACACACACAATCCTGCTCGTCTCTCTCACACACACACACACAATCCTGCCGGCGTCTCTCTCTCTCACACACACAATCCTGCCGCGTCTCTCTCTCACACACAATCCTGCCGCGTCTCTCTCTCACACACACATTCCTGCTGCATCTCTCTCACACACACAATGCTGCTGCATCTCTCTCACACACACACACAATGCTGCTGCATCTTTCTCTCACACAGACACACACAATCCTGCTGCATCTTTCTCTCACACAGACACACACAATCCTGCTGCATCTTTCTCTCACACAGACACACACAATCCTGCTGCATGTTTCTCTCACACAGACACACACACTCCTGCTGCACCTTCCTCTCACACACACACACACAATCCTGCTGCATCTTTCTCTCACACACACACACACAATCCTGCTGCGTCTCTCTCACACACACACACACAGTCCTGCTGCGTCTCTCTCACACGCACAATCCTGCCAGCGTCTCTCTCACACACACACAATCCTGCTTCATCTCTCTCACACACACACAATCCTGCTTCCATCTCTCTCACACACACATTCCTGCTGCATCTCTCTCACACACACACACAATGCTGCTGCATCTCTCACACACACACACACAATGCTGCTGCATCTTTCTCTCACACAGACACACACAATCCTGCTGCATCTTTCTCTCACACAGACACACACAATCCTGCTGCATCTTTCTCTCACACACACTCACAATCCTGCTGCATCTCTCTCTCACACACACACACACAATCCTGCTGCATCTCTCTCACACACACACACACAATCCTGCTGCATCTCTCTCACACACACACACACAATCCTACTGCATCTCTCTCACACACACTCACAATCCTGCTGCATCTCTCTCACACACACTCACAATCCTGCTGCATCTCTCTCACACACACTCACAATGCTGCTGCATCTCTCTCACACACACAATCCTGCTGCATCTCTCTCACAATCCTGCTGCATCTCTCTCACAATCCTGCTGCATCTCTCTCACACACACTCACAATCCTACTGCATCTCTCTCACACACACACACAATCCTGCTGCATCTCTCTCACACACAATCCTGCTGCATCTCTCTCACACACACACACACACCTGCTGGATCTCGCTCGCTCACACACACACCTGCTGAATCTCGCTCGCTAACACAAACACACACCTGCTGGATCTCGCTCGCTAACACACACACCTGCTGGTTCTCGCTCTCGCACAGACACATCTGCTGGACCTCTCTCTCACACACACACACACACACACACACACACACACCTGCTGGATCTTCTCTACTTTACAACCTGCTTGATCTCTCTCTCACGCACACACACACACACACACACACACACCTGCTAGACCTCTCTCACACACACACCTGCTGGATCTCGCCGCTCACACACACACACACACACACACACACACACCTTCTGGATCTCGCTCGCTCAAACACACACACACGCACCTGCTGGATCTCGCTCGCTCGCTCACACACACACACACCTGCTGGATCTCGCTCGCTCGCTCACACACACACACACACCTGCTGGATCTCGCTCGCTCTCACACACACACACACACACCTGCTGGATCTCGCTCGCTCACGCACACACACACACCTGCTGGATCTCGCTCGCTCACACACACACACACACACACAATCCTGCTGCATCTCTCTCACACACACACACACACACACCTGCTGGATCTCGCTCGCTCACACACACACACCTGCTGAATCTCGCTCGCTCACACACACACACACACCTGCTGGATCTCGCTCGCTCACACACGCACCTGCTGGTTCTCGCTCTCACTTTGAACACATCTGCTGGACCTCTCTCACACACACACACACACACACACACACACACACACACACAATCACCTGCTGGACCTCTCTCTCTCTCACACACACACACACACACACACCCCTGCTGGATCTTCTCTCGCACACAACCTGCTTGATCTCTCTCTCACGCACACACACACACACACACACACACACACCTGCTAGACCTCTCTCACACACACACCTGCTGGATCTCGCTCTCTCAGTCACACACACACCTGCTGGATCTCGCTCTCTCAGTCACACACACACCTGCTGGATCTCGCTCTCTCAGTCACACACACACCTGCTGGATCTCGCTCGCTCACACACACACAAACCTGCTGGATCTCGCTCGCTCGCTCACACACACACAAACCTGCTGGATCTCGCTCGCTCGCTCACACACACACACACCTGCTGGATCTCGCTCGCTCGCTCACACACACACACACCTGCTGGATCTCGCTCGCTCGCTCACAACACACACACACCTGCTGGATCTCGCTCGCTCGCTCACAACACACACACACCTGCTGGATCTCGCTCGCTCGCTCACACACACACACACACCTGCTGGATCTCGCTCGCTCGCTCACACACACACACACCTGCTGGATCTCGCTCGCTCGCTCACACACACACACACACCTGCTGGATCTCGCTCGCTCGCTCACACACACACACACCTGCTGGATCTCGCTCGCTCGCTCACACACACACACACCTGCTGGATCTCGCTCCCTCACACACACACACACACACCTGCTGGATCTCGCTCGCTCACGCACACACACACACACACACACCTGCTGGATCTCGCTCGCTCACGCACACACACACACCTGCTGGATCTCGCTCGCTCACACACACACACACACACACACACACAAACCTGCTGGATCTCGCTCGCTCACACACACACACACACACACCTGCTGGATCTCGCTCGCTCACGCACACACACACACCTGCTGGATCTCGCTCGCTCACACACACACACACACCTGCTGGACCTCTCTCTCAGACACACACACACCTGCTAGACCTCTCTCCTCTCTCTCACACACCTGCTGGATCTCGCTCTCTCTCACACACACACACACACCTGCTAGACCTCTCTCTCACACACACACCTACTAGACCTCTCTCACACACACACACACCTGCTAGACCTCTCTCTCTCTCACACACACACACACACACCTGCTAGACCTCTCTCTCAGACACACACACACCTGCTAGACCTCTCTCTCTCAGACACACACACACCTGCTAGACCTCTCTCTCTCAGACACACACACACCTGCTCGACCTCTCTCTCAGACACACACACACCTGCGAGACCTCTCTCTCTGTCACACACACACCTGCGAGACCTCTCTCTCTCTGTCACACACACACCTGCTAGACCTCTCTCTCTCTCTCACACACACACCTGGTAGACCTCTCTCCCTCTCTCACACACCTGGTAGACCTCTCTCACACACACACCTGCTCAACCTCTCTCTCACACACACACCTGCTAGATCTCTCTCTCATACACACACCTGCTGGACCTCTCTCTCTCATACACACACCTGCTGGACCTCTCTCTCTCATACACACACCTGCTGGACCTCTCTCTCTCACACACACACACCTACTGGACCTCTCTCTCACTCTCTCTCATCACACACACACACACACACACACACACACACACACAGCTGCTGGACTGCTCTCCTTCGCTTTATCTCTCACTCACACACACACACACACACACACACCTGCTGGACCTCCCTCTCTCTCACACACTCACACAGCTGCTGGACCGCTCCCTCTATCTCTCTCTCACACACACACACCTGCTGGACCTCTCTCACACACACACCTGCTGGACCTCTCTCACACACACACACACCTGCTGGACCTCTCTCTCTCCCACACACCTGCTGGACCTCTCTCTCTCTCTCTCACACACACACACACACACACACACACACACACACCTGCTGGACCTCTCTCTCTCATACACACACCTGCTGGACCTCTCTCTCTCACACACACACCTCCTGGACCTCTCTCTCACTCTCTCTCATCACACACACACACACAGCTGCTGGACTGCTCTCCTTCGCTTTATCTCTCTCACTCACACACCTGGTAGACCTCTCACTCACACACACACCTGCTCGACCTCTCACTCACACACACACCTGCTCGACCTCTCTCACACACACACACCTGCTCGACCTCTCTCTCTCTCTCTCTCACACACACACACACACACACACACACACACACACACACCTGCTAGACCTCTCTCTCAGACACACACACACCTGCTAGACCTCTCTCTCAGACACACACACACCTGCTAGACCTCTCTCTCTGTCACACACACACCTGCTAGACCTCTCTCTCTCTCACACACACACACACACCTGCTGGACCTCTCTCTCAGACACACACACACACCTGCTAGACCTCTCTCTCACACACACACACCTGCTCGACCTCTCTCACACACACACACACACACCTGCTAGACCTCTCTCTCACACACACACCTACTAGACCTCTCTCACACACACACACCTGCTAGACCTCTCTCTCTCACACACACACACACAC
>CM045729.1:74679049-74721549 GCA_024760905.1 Plotosus lineatus
TCTCACACACACCTACTGGAGCACTCTCTCTCACACACCTACTGGAGCACTCTCTCTCTCACACACACCTACTGGAGCACTCTCTCTCACACACACCTACTGGAGCACTCTCTCTCTCACACACACCTACTGGAGCACTCTCTCTCCCTCACACCTACTGGACCACTCTCCCTCCCTCACACCCCTACTGGAGCACTCTCTCTCTCACACACACCTACTGGAGCACTCTCTCTCTCACACACACCTACTGGAGCACTCTCTCTCTCTCACACCTACTGGAGCACTCTCTCTCACACACACCTACTGGAGCACTCTCTCTCACACACACACCTACTGGAGCACTCTCTCTCACACACACACCTACTGGAGCACTCTCTCTCACACACACCTACTGGAGCACTCTCTCTCTCACACACACCTACTGGAGCACTCTCTCTCACACACACCTACTGGAGCACTCTCTCTCACACACACCTACTGGAGCACTCTCTCTCTCACACACACCTACTGGAGCACTCTCTCTCTCACACACACCTACTGGAGCACTCTCTCTCACACACACCTACTGGAGCACTCTCTCTCTCACACACACCTACTGGAGCACTCTCTCCCTCACACACACCTACTGGAGCACTCTCTCCCTCACACACACCTACTGGAGCACTCTCTCCCTCACACACACCTACTGGAGCACTCTCTCCCTCACACACCTACTGGAGCACTCTCTCCCTCACACACCTACTGGAGCACTCTCTCTCTCTCACACACCTACTGGAGCACTCTCTCTCTCACACACCTACTGGAGCACTCTCTCTCTCACACACCTACTGAGCACTCTCTCTCTCACACACACACCTACTGGAGCACTCTCTCTCACACACACCTACTGGAGCACTCTCTCTCTCACACACACCTACTGGAGCACTCTCTCTCACACACACCTACTGGAGCACTCTCTCTCACACACACACCTACTGGAGCACTCTCTCTCACACACACACCTACTGGAGGACTCTCTCTCTCACACACACCTACTGGAGCACTCTCTGACTCACACACACCTCCTCGAGCACTCTCTCTCACACACACCTACTGGAGCACTCTCTCTCTCACACACACCTACTGGAGCACTCTCTCTCACACACACCTACTGGAGCACTCTCTCTCACACACACCTACTGGAGCACTCTCTCTCACACACACCTACTGGAGCACTCTCTCTCTCACACACACCTACTGGAGCACTCTCTCTCTCACACACACCTACTGGAGCACTCTCTCTCACACACACACCTACTGGAGCACTCTCTCTCTCACACACACCTACTGGAGCACTCTCTGTCTCACACACACCTACTGGAGCACTCTCTGTCTCACACACACCTACTGGAGCACTCTCTGTCTCACACACACCTACTGGAGCACTCTCTGTCTCACACACACCTACTGGAGCACTCTCTCCCTCACACACACCTACTGGAGCACTCTCTCCCTCACACACACCTACTGGAGCACTCTCCTCTCACACACACCTACTGGAGCACTCTCTCTCACACACACCTACTGGAGCACTCTCTCTCACACACACACCTACTGGAGCACTCTCTCTCTCACACACCTACTGGAGCACTCTCTCTCTCACACACCTACTGGAGCACTCTCTCTCACACACCTACTGGAGCACTCTCTCTCTCACACACCTACTGGAGCACTCTCTCTCTCACACACCTACTGGAGCACTCTCTCTCTCACACACCTACTGGAGCACTCTCTCTCACACACCTACTGGAGCACTCTCTCTCTCACACACCTACTGGAGCACTCTCTCTCTCACACACCTACTGGAGCACTCTCTCTCTCACACACCTACTGGAGCACTCTCTCTCTCACACACCTACTGGAGCACTCTCTCTCTCACACACCTACTGGAGCACTCTCTCTCACACACCTACTGGAGCACTCTCTCTCCCGCTCTCACACACACACACACACACACACTTTCTTTCCCTTGCTAAAACGGTTGTGACAGGAAGGGCATCCGACTCAAATGTGCGAATCAGATGATTCGCTGAGGCGACTCTCGAGAACGGGAAAAAGCCGAAAAAGAAAAGAAGAAAAACGTTATGTTTACGGAATCCACTGCAGCTACCAACAAACACAAAAACAACCTTATCCTTATTAAAACAAAACAAAAATTTAAGCTTCCAAGCTCTGCTGTTACACCAAAAACATGCAGACAGATCCTGATCTGTTGACAGTCTGGGATCAGCAAGGATCTCATGCTCCAGCTCACCCAAGCTCCACCCAACCCACCAGGTCTCACTGAGCTCTACCCTTCTGTTGGATCTCACACAATTTCTGCATCTCTCAACCTTCTCCTGCTGCATCACACGGGCTACACTTCCAATGGATCTTATACTGCACTCCAACAGAAATCACACATCCAAAATCTCTCTCACACACACGCGCGCAGGATCTCACACTATCCATGTACAGTGTTGCCTGCTGGGTGATGAAGTCAAGCAGCAGGCAAAAAGTTGAATCAATCAGCAGTCATGTGGAAGACAGCAGTGAGGTTCTCCCCCTCCTGTACTCACTCAGTGCAACATAAACACTGAACATAACGCTCACAGACTCTCGGGGTTTCCTCATGAACTGGTAAATGCGGTGAGCAGTGCAAGAGAAATAAGCAGGAAATTCCGTTATATCATACACGCCAACTGGTAAACAACAACAACAAACTAAAGTGAAAACAAAAAGAGACAGAAGTTGCTAATTTAAAGAAAACCCTTACGACGCACACAAACGCACGCACACAACGAGAGAGAGAGAGAGAGAGACTGCCATGGTGACCTAAAAACTTTATTAACCGACACAGCTCCATGGCGAGGGTTCGTTAGCTAGTTAGCATTGCTAATACACTCCTGTGCTATTGGGTAGAGCAACTCGGGGACACGTTCAACAACAACATACACACACATAAACAACTCAGGGTGTGTGTGTGTGTGTGTGTGTGTGTGTGTGAGAGAGAGAGAGAGAGAGAGAGAGAGAGCACAATGCACAATGCTCAGGTCGTGAGATTTTTAAGTCTTACCGTCATGCACCGCTCCAGAGGCGTCCAGCTTTGAGAAAATTCAGTTTCTCCAGGAGACAAGAAACACACACTCATTGACTGACTCGCGCCCGCGCGGAAAAACCCCCCACCATGAGCGAGGAAAGTAGGACTGCCAGTGTCAGACGAGCCGCGGCGCAGACCGAGGAGGAAACCTCATCGCTATTCTGGCCCGAAGGCAGCGCCGGCTCACAGGCTCGCTCTGTCTCTGTCTCTGTCTCCCACACACCCGCTCCGTGTCCTCTCTGGGAAATAATCCACGCCACCGGGGAGGAAGAAAAGAAACACGCAACACCATCGGCTGAGGGACTCAAGTGCACCATCCGCGACGCGCCCGGTAATCACGGGTGGGTAAAAACAAGGCGCGTGCACTCACTCGGTCGTGCCTGAGCCTCTTACTTTCACGAGGACTGAATGCAATCAGCGGTCTCTCCTCAGCCTGGCGCTGTGGCGCGCGCACCCGCTCACACTCACATATACACATACACATTGGGTTCAGCAAAAAAAAAAAAAAAAGCGTCGTGTTGCCAGTTCCTCTGATTTAACGAAAATACCTGCAATTTTTTTTTGTAGTGAGTTCTTTCACACAAGTTAAAAATTAACAAATGATTTAGAAATATGTTTACTGTATATATAAACAATGTGTGTATGCAAGTGTTCTAATATAGACATTGTCTGATACTCCGGTTGCACATTATTTATATATGAGTGGTTGTGAGAGTGTGAATGTGAGTGTGAGTGTGAGTGGTTGTGTGAGTGAATGGTTGTGCGAGTGGTTGGGTGAATGTGAGTAGTTGTGTGTGTGAGTGGTTGTGTGAGTGTGAGTGGTTGTGTGAATGTGAGTAGTTGTGTGAATGTAAGTGGTTGTGTGAGAGTGAGTGTTGTGTGAGTGGTTGTGTGAATGTGAGTGGTTGTGTGAGTAGTTCTGTGAATGTGAGTAGTTCTGTGAGTGGTTGTGTGAGTGTGAATGTGAGTAGTTGTGTAAGTGTGAGTGGTTGTGTGAATGTGAGTGTGAATGTGAGTGGTTGTATGAGTGTGAGTGGTTGTGTGAGTTTGAATGTGAGTGTGAGTGTGATGGTTGTTTGAATGTGAGTGGTTGTATGAGTGTGAGTGGTCGTGTGAATGTGAGTGGTTGTGTGAGTTTGAATGTGAGTGTGAATGTGAGTGGTTGTTTGAATGTGAGTGGTCATGTGGGTGGTTGTGTGAATGTGAGTGGTTGTGTGAGTTTGAAAGTGGTTGTTTGAATGTGAGTGTGAGTGGTTGTGTGCGTGTGAATGTGAGTGGTTGTGTCAATGTGAGTGGTTGTGTGCATGTGAGTGTGCGTGTGAATGTGATGGTTGTGTGAATGTGAGTGGTTGTGAGTGGTTGTGTGTGTGTGTGAATGTGAGTGGTTGTGTGAATGTGGGTGGTTGTGTAGGTGGTTGTGTAGGTGGTTGTGTGAATGTGAGTGATTGTGTGAATGTGAGTGGTTGTGTGAGTGGTTGTGTGAATGTGAGTGGTTGTGTGAGTTTGAATGTGAGTAGGAGTGTTTGTGAGTGGTTGTGTGAATTTGAATGTGAGTGTGAATGTGAGTAGTTGTGTGAGTGTTAGTGGTTGTGTGAGTGAGTGGTTGTGTGAGTGTGAGTGGTTGTGTGAGTGTGAATGTGAGTAGTTGTGAGTGGTTGTGTGAATGTGAGTAGTGTGAATGTGAGTGTGAGTGGTTGTGTGAGTGGTTGTGTGAGTTTGAATGTGAGTGTGAATGTGAGTGGTTGTGTGAATGTGAGTGTGAATGTGAGTGGTTGTGTGAATGTGAGTGGTTATGTGAGTGTGAGTGGCTGTGTGAATGTGAGTGGTTGAGTGAATGTGAGTGTGAGTGGTTGTGTGAGTGATTGTGTGAATGTGAGTGGTTGTGTGAGTTTGAATGTGAATGTGAGTGGTTGTGTGAATGTGAGTGTGAATGTCAGTGGTTGTTTGAATGTGAGTGGTTATGTGAGTGTGAGTGGCTGTGTGAGTGTGAGTGGTTGTGTGCGTGAGTGTGAGTGGTTGTGTGCATGTGAATGTGCGTGTAAATGTGATGGTTGTGTGAATGTAAGTGGTTGTGTGTGTGTGAATGTGAGTGGTTGTGTGAATGTGAGTGGTTGTGTAGGTGGTTGTGTGAATGGTTGTGTGAGTGTGAATGTGAGTGGTTGTGTGTGTGTGTGTGTGTGTGTGTGTGTGTGCGAGTGGTTGTGTGCATGTGAGTGTACGTGTGAATGTGAGTGGTTGTGTGAGTGTGAGTGGTTGTGTGTTCGCGTTGTGATGGTCTGGTGGTTATGGTGGTGGTGTGATGGTTCAGGATGTACCCAGCCTTTACATAGTGTTGGCTGAGATAGGCTCCAGCGTCTTTGTGACTCCAGGAGGATTAAGTGGTTTTATATTAAATATTATATTACAGTAATATTAAGTCGGTCTTGGGTTCAATTCCCAGGCTTAGGCATTTCTGTATGAAGTTTGTATGTTCTCCTTGTGCTTGTGTGGGTTTCATCCAGGTACTCCGCTTTCCTCCTATAGTCCAAAAACACACACAGTAGGTTAATTGACTGTACAGAATCGCTCCTAGGTGTGAGATCGTCCGTGTGAGTGTGTGTATGTTGGCCCTGCAATGGACTGGTGAGATGTTCAGGGTGTACCATGCCTTTGCCCAAAAGTCACCTGAGATGGGAACTAGCCTCATAATTCAAGACTCCCTGTGACCCGAATTATGATAAGTGGCTTAGAAAATTATTATTATTAGTATTATTATTATTATTATTATCATTATTATTGTTAATAATAATAATAATAATAATACCGTAGTAATAATAATAATAATAATAATAATAATAATAATAATGATACCGTAGTAATAATAATAATAATACCATAATAATAATAATAGTTATCACAAGAAATATATTATTTTCCAATAAACACACATTCTAAAATGTTTCATTCTTATGTCACAGTAGTATATTACACTAATAATTAGATTTTGTATTTATTTTTGGATACTGTATTAATCCCACAAGAGAAATTACCTCTGCATTTAACTCATCCAAAGTGAGCACACACACACACACACACACACACACACACACACACACACACACACACACACACACACACACACACCCTCGGGGAGCCCTCAGAGCAGTTGATGGTTAGGTGCCTTGCTGAAGGGCACATCAACCATGAATGTGGAGGAAGGGAAGGTGCAGCTTACTCCCCCACTGCCACTCATTTTTCCTGCTGGTTCAAGAGTGGAATCAGCAACCTTTCAGGCCCAAACCCACTGCTCTAATCATTAGGCTACAGCTACCATCAGTTAAAATATTGTATTTTTTTTAAATAACACACTGTCTTTTATTCATTAAAGGTAAAGTCTGTTGGGCTTTTTGCACCCGAGCCTAGTAGTTCTTGGTTTCCGTAGCGTGAAGCAACCAGGAGTTCAACTCCTCCTGGATGGGAAGCTAGTCCATCGCAGGTTACCTTCCCGGTATATTTTACTGGTACCCATACTGCTGGGTGAACAGAGGCATACTTGTGGTTAAGACCTTGTCCAGGGGTTTTCACACAGTGGGGATCTAACTGGGATTTGAACACACAACCTCCTGATCATGAGCACAGCACCTTAACCATGTCGCCACCGGCCCCATGCTTTTATTCATTTATGCCACTATAATGATGGCTAGGATGCTTTATACCTATAGACTTTAAACAGTAATTTCCTTACCCCTCTCTCTCTCTCTCTCTCTCTCTCTCTCTCTCTCTCTCTCTCTCTCTCTCTCTGTCTCTCTCTTTCTCTCTCTCTCAAATAACAATATATTTTTAGTGCTTTTTATCTTATAAAGACACTGGTAAGCACAAAGTCCTCCGTTCTGTATATGCTTCTATATGGGAAATGTTGACACTTGAGCAACATTGTCCATAAACATTAAATATGTGTTTGCAGAATTACAGAAGCCACCAGTAAATAAATAAATAGATAAAACATAAAAAAATACAAAAAGCTGGAGATAGTCTAATGTGTCCATGGTCTTTGATCACAGCCCTAATACACACAATAACTCAATTCAGAGCTTGGATCACTGCCTATGCAAAGTTTTGCTTTTCTTTTCATTTTCATGAGGATTTCATCCACATATTCTGGTTTCCTCCAGACTTCCAAGATTTACACAGGAGGATTTACAATTCTTTGCCTCTAGGTGTGTGGTGTGGTTTGGTGTGTGTGTGTGTGTGTGTGTGTGTGTGTGTGTGTGTGTGAGAGAGAGAGAAAGAGAGAGAAAGAGAGAGAGAGAGAGATAGTTGGATGACCTTCAGTGACTTGCTATCAATCTATATCTATACCAGCTTGTTCGTGTTATTACCACGATTGATCATTAAGTATTAATGCTTTCGGGCATGATGTCACTGTTATAATTATATATATATTTTGTGAAGATGGCACAGTGGCGTAGTCCAGTGGTCCCCAACCACCGGTCCGCGGCTCAATTGGTACTGGTCTGCAGAAAAAATAATTCATTATTTCCGTTTTATTTATTATCTGAGTCTGAACAATCTTTAATTTTGCAAAAGTCTTTTGTTTCGAAATATGACCGGATTCTCTCGGTTATATGTCGGTTATTTGAACGCTAAAATGTAACCCACAAGGGGATGGCACATGAACAAAGGCGTGCTGGACATGTTTCAAACAATAGTGGGGATTTTGGGTGAGACTGAGCCTGAGCCTTCATTCTACCAGCTGGTGCATGATCAACTGATTTTTTTTTTTTTTTTTTTTTTTTTTTTTTTTTAAGAAAACTTCATGCTCTACTTCCCAACCAACTTTATTTCAGCTGTTGAAAAATAACATTCATGGAGTGCCTCATATTATTATTATTATTATTATTATTATTATTATTATTATTATTATTATCATCATCATCATGAATAATAATAATAATAATAATAATAATCATCATCATATTTTATATAAATGTTATATTTACAATACAAACAATCTATAAACCCCCGTCTGCAGTAAATTTGCCAAGTGTTGCCCGGTCCGTGGTGTTAAAAATGTTGGGGACCACTGATGTAGTCGTTAGCGTGGCTGCCTCACCACAAGAAGGCCTCTGTTCGATTCCCAGCCTGAGTGTTTCTGTGTGGAGTTTGCCATGTTCTCCTGGTGCTTGCATGGGTTTCCTCCAGGTATTCTGGTTTCTTCCTCTGGTTTCTTCCCACAGTCCAAAAACATGCACAGTAGGTTAATTGGCTGTTCCAAATGTCCCCTGGGTGTGAATGGTTGTATGAGTGTTGGGCCTGCAATGGCCTGGCAAGCTGTCCAATGTGTACCCTTCCCATGCCTGGAGTTGGCTGGGATGGGCTCCAGCCTCTCCGTGACACTAATTATGTTTTTTTCATTTTTTAATTATGTTTTTTTAATTATTAATTGAAAAAAAGTTGTTGTATACGTTAATGAGTTTTGTAATTGGAATAATTTTGAGAGGACCTGGCAACCCATGTAATTATGCTCAGCCTTAGAGCGCCCCCAGGGGCCAGGACTCATATTACACCAAAATTAAACCCCATAGTGGTATAGGGCGCTGGATCCCTGATCCAAAGGTTGGGGGTTCGAGTCCCACTCTCCACAAGGTTGTCACTGTCCCCCCAGTGCGGCTAACTGGGTTATCAAAAGCAGGCCATGTCTCTCACTGTCTGTGGTGCGAGGCATGTAAAAGAACCATTGCTGACTTTCGAAAAGAGTAGGCTGCAAAGTCGTCAGCGTGTTTCTGTCCCTTGCTAACAGGGTTGTGACAGGAAGGGCATCCGACGTAAAAAAAACCTCTGCCAAATCAAAACGTGCGAATCAGATGATTCGCTGTGGCGACTCCCGAGTAAAAGGGAAAAAGCCGAAAGGAAGACAGACAATCGGACTAGTTCAAGAGATGAAACTGAAGGTCTAAGGCTTAATACCGAACAAGTTTATAATTGGTGAAGATCGAAAACATTGAAAGAAGTACAATATGAGAATGAGAACATTTTGTATTTTCCAAAAACATTTGTGCAGTTTTACACCATGAAGCTCACAAAACTTTCTGAGCAGAATAAAGCCTGCCAATTGTAATGTACACAAAGTTAGGCCATAAAAACCTGTGTATCATTGGAGGGGTGGTTTTGAATATCTACTGGCATGATTTAGATCTTGTTTTAATTTACCTGATAATTTTGACTAAATGTTCCGATTCGTGCTTTCATTAGTAAAGCCATACACGTCTGATAAAAGAGAAGACAGCACTCATTAATAATTAAACTAAAAAAAAATCCCACCATTATAAAATATTATATTTCTTTCAGTATTTCAGGTGTTTGTGCTAAAATATATCAATCCTGGTGTGTGTGTGTGTGCATATAAAGTATACACACACACACACACACACACACACACACACACACACATTTTATATATATATATATATATATATATATATACACATACATATAGGACTGTGCAAAAGTTTCGGTAGATGCAAAGGAATGGTGTAGAATAAGGAAACCTTATATTTACATATTTACCAATCAGTGCGGCAGCGGTGGCCTGGTGGTAAAAGGTGCCGGATCACTGATCCTAAGGGTGGGGGTTCAAGCCCAACTCTCAACGTGTTGTCACTGTCCCCCCTGGTACAGCTAACTGGGTTATCAAAGGCCGGCCATGTCTCTCACTGTCTATGGCGAGAGGCATGTAAAAGAACCATTGCTGACTTTCGACAAGAGTAGCTGCAAAGCCGTCAGCGTGTTTCTGTCCCTTGCTAAAGGGTTGTGTCAGGAACGATTCACTGTAGCGACCCCTGATAAAGGGAAAAAGCCAAAAGGAAATCTCTCACATAAAAGTTGTATAAAGCACAGTAAACAGTAATAAATGACACTAATTTAATATTCGGTGCGATGACGGCTCTCCTGGAAATGTTGACTGTCACACTCGATTCTTTATGTGCGTGTAAATTTTTATCTGTAAAGTGGTCTCTTGTACATAATATGCTGCTTTCTTTATGTACGCACATGTTTTATATCACAATTCGTTTTGTGTTAGAAACCTAATGTCTGGTTTTTGTTATAACTTCCTAAATGTTTTTTATTATTTTTTTTAGTTTAATTATTGATACATACATTATACAATAAAAATACAGGGATCCCTCACTTGCCACAGTTAATGGGGACCGAGGACCCCCCCCCCGCCCCCCCATGACCACGATTTCTGCGAAGTAGGATTGACCCCCCTGACTGACGTATACGTACATGTATATGTGTACAGTGTATAATATCAATGATTACATATGCAACACTAGAAATGCTTATAATAACAATTAAACATTGAAAAATAATGCATAAGATGTAAATAAAATATAAATACACACACATACAGACACGCACGCGCACACAGATGTGCTCCTCACATAAAAATGTAAGTATGTTTTTTTTTTTTTTTTTTTTTTTGGGGGGGTTGGGGGGTGGTTGCGTAATTGGCCTTGTTATGCAGCATTTTCCATAACTTTCCCCCTATTTTCCCTTAATTTCCTTATTTTTATTTTTCGATGAATATTTTTGAAACACTCGCGATGCACTGAAGCCGCAGCAACTGAAGCATGAAGTAACGAGGGATCACTGTATACAGCAAAGTACATGTGAAAAAAAAATAGGGTGCCTAAAACTTTTGAGCACAATTTCTCACTACACAGGTAAAGATTTTAATCTGAACCCTTTTACACCTCCAGCACAAATCTATATCAATAAATGACATGAATGTATCAAAATTCTGCACTGATATTTATTAATTTCGGCATCAATGACATGATCATTCTGAGACGCAGTTTTCAAACAACGGCCCATAAAATTGTTAAAATAGAAGCCTCAGCTTTTGCACACAGAAAGAACTTAATCTGGACAATGTTGTGGTTGAAACATCACCTGAATCCCAAATCTCAGGCTGTATAAACGCACGTTGATGAAATGAAAGAATGACGTCCACTCCTTGGTGACGGAGAAGCAATTTGAAATTCGGTCTGAATGATTCAACTTGTTCCAATATGAGAATTCATTAATAATACAAAATTCTTAACACATGGCACAGTATTGAAGCCATCAGGGTGTTTACTATCAACATCAACATTTTCGGAACCATTTGATCCCTTGTCAGGATCGCAGCAAGAAATCCCAATGCAGGACTTTCTGGGTTCGAGGAGACATGCCGACCATTACATCATCGTGCCGCACAACTATCAATGGCTTAAGAAAAACTCTTTATGAAATCTAAAGGAGCACAAACTGACCCTTTTTGTTCTGAATTGAAAAATGTTTTGGTGGAGTACATGTGGGAATGTGGCACCTATTTTCACGGCGTTCACTTTAGTCCTTAATGACAGATTTATAAACTATAAACAATAATGAATTACATTTCTGTTAGTCAAATTCTGCAGTGACGTATTACAATATTCTATACACAGAGTAGATTTGGCAGTAGAAATGCAAAGTATTTTATAATTTAATAATAATGATGATGATGATGATGATGATGGGTCAGTGGTGGCCTGGTGTTAAAAGTACTAGGTTGTTGATCCTAAGATTGGAGGTTCAAGCCCCACTTTCCACGGGTTGTCCAGAACCTTGATCTGCTTTTTACGGAGCCACTCCTTGGTTTTCTTGGCTGTGTGCTTTGGATCGTTATCATGCTGGAAGACCCAGCCATGTTTCATCTTTAATGCTCTGACCGAGGGAAGGAGGTTTTTACCCAAAATGTCACAATACATGGCCCCATTCATGTTGCCATTGATACGGTGCAGTCTTCCTGTCCCTTTTGCAGAAAAGCATCCCCAAAGCATGATGTGTCCACCCCCAGGCTTCACAGTAGGTATGGTGTTCTTGGGATGCAACTCAGCATTCTTCTTCCTCCAAACACGGCGAGTGCTGTTTAAACCAAAAAGTTCAATTTTGGTCTCATCTGACCACATCACATTCTCCCAATCCTCCTCTGGATCGTCCAGATGGTCTTTAGCATATTTCAGACGGGCATTTACATGTTTTATGTTTAGTAGGGGAATCTTTCGGGCAATGCAGGATTTCATCTCATGACGACGTAGTGTGTTAGTTATTGTCATCTTTGTGACGGTGGTTCCTGCCATCTTCAAATCATTGACCAGTTCCTGCCGTGTAGTTCTGGGTTGATTACTCACTGTTCTCAGGATCCTTTGAACCCCACGAGGTGAGATCTTGCATGGAGCACCACTCCTAGGGAGGTTGTCAGTGATGTTATACTTCTTCCATTTTCTAATAATGTTTCCAACTGTTGATCTTTTCTCACAAAGTTGTTTACCAATTGCAGTTTGACTCATCCCAGCTTTGTGCAGTTGTACAATTTTATCTCTGGTGTCTTTGGGAAGCTCTCTGGTCTTGGTCATGGTGAAGACTGCAGTGACAGTTTGAAGGTGTGTGCAGGTTTGAAGGTGCCTCTTATGCTTCTAATCAGTTCAAACAGGTCTCATTCATATTGTTAACGAGTGGGGGCTGAAATAATGTTTGTTTTCCAGCTGCCCAATACTTATTGGCCTCCCATTTTCACAAATAAACTGTTTAAAAATCATACAATGTGATTTCCTGGATTTTTTTTTTTTTTTTTTTTTTTTTTTTTTTTACATTTTTACATTCTGTCTCTCAAGCTTGATGTGTACCTATGATGAAAATTACAAACCTCCCTTATCTTTTTAAATGGGTGAACTTGCACATTTTTACACAGATAGACACACACACACACACACACACACACACACACACACATACACATGCGCGCAAAAGGAATTTCTGTGCAAATATTTTTTGTAACATCTTGAAAACAATAAATTATAACTGTCCTTGTGTACCTTGTGCCTTGTGCATTGACTGTTGTATAAGCAGTTAGCCAAACCAGGCCATAATCCACGAAATATTCCTCAAACATTCGCTGAGAACTTCCTTTTTTTTTTTTTTTTTTTTTTTTTATATTTACCACACCCCCTTATCTGATGTAACATTATATTACTCAGACTCAGTGACATTATTTTTATCTTTCACTAATTAGTCCAAAACCATCAATCTTTCGAAGTTAAGCTGTCAGAGTTGACCTGATGTCCTGAATTCATCCCTACTTTTATCAAAGGGTGGATCCTGTTTGTATAAATAAACAGCGACATCTAGCGGTCACAGCGTGATGTTCACTTACAAAGACAATTGTACAATTAGTACATGATTTCGAGTTTGACGTGATTAAATGTAGGAGAGTGGTGGCCTGCTGGTAAAGGTGCTGGATCACTGATCCTAAGTTTGGGGGTTCAAGCCCCACTCACTTCAGGTTGTAACTGTCCCCCCAGTGCAGCTAACTGGCTTATCAAAGGTCGGCCATGTCTCTCACTGTCTATGGTGTGAGGCATGTATAAGAACCACTTTTGACAAGAGTAACCGTTTAATCCTAATTAGGGTTGCTGGGAGGCTGGCGCCCATCTCAGCCAGCTCACGGCGATGGCAGCATACACCCTGTACAGCTCACCAGGCTATTTTTCTTTAAATCCTCCCCTTTGATGGGATGCATTTATCTGCTGGTTTGCACCTCCACCATACACCAAGGGGGTCCTGGGTTTGATTCCCAGGTTCGGATGTTTTCCGTGTTGAGTTTACATGTCCTCCCCATGCTTGCATGGTTTCCACAGCATACTCTGGTTTCCTTCTACAGTTCAAAGACATGCAAATGAGGCTAATTGGTGACTTCATATTGCAAATATATATAGTGTAGGTTGGCTCCGTTATAGTCTGACGAGCTGTTCATGGTGTACACCCAGTGTTGACCCATATGGACCAGATGTGCACTCGAAGACTGTGAAAATGTCTTTTCATCGTTGGCGATATAAACTCTTATACAGACTTACAGTTGTGCAATAACCAACCAGACTTCATGTTAAACTGTAGTGAAGTTTCTGTGACATGGTTCGGTTGTATTTTTATCTGGTTTCACCCAAATGGGGATGAGTTTCCCTTTGGAATCTGGTTCCTCACAAGGTTGTTTTCTTGTGCCACCATTGCTGTGGGCTTGCTAATGGGTTTATAGAAGAAATGTTTACGTTTTTGGTGTTACTATGCAAAGCTACATTGTGGGCCAGTGGTGGTCTAGTGGTATAAGGTGCTGGATCGCTAATCCAACGGTTGGGGGTTCGAGTTCCACTCGACACAAGGTTGTCACTGTCCCCCCCCAATGCAGCTAACTGGGTTATTAAAGGCCGGCCATGTCTCTCACTGTCTATGGTGTGAGGTATGTAAAAGAACCATTGCTGACTTTCGACAGGAGTAGGCTGCAAAGCCGTCAGCGTGTTTCTGCCCTGCGATGGCCTGGCGAGCTGTCCAGGGTGTACTCTGCCCTCGCCCAGAGTTAGCTAGGATGGGCACCAGCCTCCCCGCGACCCTAATTAGGATGAAGCGGTTACAGAAAATGAACTGAGCTACATTGGGACATTGTCAACTATACAAAGCACAATAGAAATAAAACTGAATTGAGTTAATGGCTGAGATAGGCTCCAGTCTTTCAATGTCCCGAGTAGGATTAAGTGGTTTGACAAAGCAAATGAGAGAGTATTTCTCAGTAAAGTGGCAGACAGTGTTCCTACAGACTTCTGATTTTGTTTAGCTACTATAATCAAGAGTTCCTTCATCAACAAAGATGAATAGGCCTGGCCTGGAAGTGGCCCTGTAACCCGAGCCATGACACTACCTCCACCACACTTAACTGATGAGCTTCTATGTGTTCAATCACACTTTAGTCTTTTCATCTCTCTGGTAAACGTGAATCGCTCAAATGCTTCTCGGCTGGCCTGCTCAGTATCTGATGTGTGTGTGTCCCACAACTGCCCAGTGTTTTGTGCATCACTCTGCTAGCTTTTCCATAATTTTTCACACACACACACACACACACACACACACACACACACGCAGGCACGCACGCACACACACACAGTATATATATATATATATATATATATATATATATATATATATATATATATATATATATATATATATATATATATATATATATATATATATGAAGTCTGTTGGGCTTTTTACACCTGAGCCATAGTGGCTCATCGGACCGGTGCTTATCCCCGATTTCCATAGCGTGAAGCAAGTAGGAGTACAACTCCTCCTGGATGGGACTCTAGCCTTCCCAGTATATTTATACCGGTGTGTATACAAACACACATACTGCGATGGCCTGGTGAGTTGTCCGGGGTGTACTTTGCCTTCACCCAGAGTCTGCTGAGATGGGTGCCAGCCTCCCCACAACCCTAATTAAGATTTTCTGAACTGAATGAATATAAATAAACATATACATACAGTTGTGTTCAAAATAATAGCAGTGTGATTAAAAAGTGAATAAAGCTCAAAATCCACACATATATATATATATATAACAAAAATAAAAGGACAGGACAAAGACTTTCTATTGAAACTCCATTTCTCACTACAGATCTGTTTCGAGGGGTGGTGAGAACATCCTCTCTCTTCAGGTGATTATAGAAGAACTTTTGTTATTTGCTCTACCAAAAAGTATTGAGCACTCTCCTACGGAAGGATCTACTCAGAAAATCCTCTATATATATATATATATATATATATATATATATATATACAGTATATCTTTCCTTTTGGCTTTTTCCCTTTCTCGAATATTCGCAAAATCTGCACATTTGATTTGGCAGAGGTTTTCACGTCGGATGCCCTTCCTGTCACAACCCTTTAGCAAGGGACAGAAACACGCTGACGGCTTTGCAGCTACTCTTTACGAAAGTCAGCAATGGTTCTTTTACATGCCTCTCACCATAGACAGTGAGAGACATGGCCCGCCTATGATAACCCAGTTAGCTGTACCAGGGGGACAGTGACAACACATTGAGAGTTGGACTTGAACCCCCACCCTTAGGATCAGTGATCCGGCACCTTTTACCACCAGGCCACCACTGCCGCACTGATTGGTAAATATGTAAATATAAGGTTTCCTTATTCTACACCATTCCTTTCAATCAGCCGATTGTATGTTCCACACACACACACACACACACACACACATATATATATATATATACTAGTCCTTCTCAAAAATGAGCATATTGTGATAAAGTTCATTATTTTCTGGAACGTACTGATAAAAATTAAACTTTCATATATTTTAGATTCATTGCACACCAACTGAAATATTTCAGGTCTTTTATTGTTTTAATTCTGATGACTTTGGCATACAGCTCATGAAAACCCAAAATTCCTATCTCAAAAAATTAGCATATCATGAAAAGGTACTCTAAATGAGCTATTAACCTAATCATCCGAATCAACCAATTAACTCTAAACACCTGCAAAAGATTCCTGAGGCTTTTAAAAACTCCCAGCCTGGTTCATTACTCAAAACCGCAATCATGGGTAAGACTGCCGACCTGACTGCTGTCCAGAAGGCCATCATTGACACCCTCAAGCAAGAGGGTAAGACACAGAAAGAAATCTCTGAGCGAATAGGCTGTTCCCAGAGTGCTGTATCAAGCCACCTCAGTGGGACGTCTGTGGGAAGGAAACAGTGTGACATAAAACGCTGCACAACCAGAAGAGGTGACCGGACCCTGAGGAAGATTGTGGAGAAGGGCCGATTCCAGACCTTGGGGGACCTGTGGAAGCAGTGGACTGGGCTACAGGTGCCGCATTCCCCAGATCAAGCCACTTTTGAACCAGAAACAGCGGCAGAAGTGCCTGACCTGGGCACTGGGCCAAATGTCATTCGGAAATCAAGGTGCCAGAGTCTGGAGGAAGACTGGGGAGAAGGAAATGCCAAAATGCCTGAAGTCCAGTGTGAAGTACCCACAGTCAGTGATGGTCTGGGGTGCCATGTCAGCTGCTGGTGTTGGTCCACTGTGTTTTATCAAGGGCAGGGTCAATGCAGCGAACTATCAGGAGATTTTGGAGCACTTCATGCTTCCATCTGCTGAAAAGCTTTATGAAGAGGAAGATTTCATTTTTCAGCACGACCTGGCACCTGCTCAGTGCCAAAACCACTGCTAAACGGCTGACCATGGTATTACTGTGCTCAATTGGCCTGCCAACGCTCCTGACCTGAACCCCATAGAGAATCTGTGGGATATTGTGAAGAGAAAGTTGAGCGACACCAGACCCAACACTGTGGATGAGCTTAAGGCCGCTATCGAAGCATCCTGGGCCTCCGTAACACCTCAGCAGTGCCACAGGCTGATTGCCTCCATGCCACGCCGCATTGAAGCAGTCATTTCTGCAAAAGGATTCCCGACCAAGTATTGAGTGCATAACTGAACATAATTATTTGAAGGTTGCCTTTTTTGCATTAAACACTTTTTTTTTAATTGGTCGGATGAAATATGCTAATTTTTTGAGATAGGGATTTTTGGTTTTCATGAGCTGTATGCCAAAATCATCAGCATTAAAACAATAAAAGACCTGAAATATTTCAGTCGGTGTGCAATGAATCTAAAGTATATGAAAGTTTAATTTTTAGTATATATTGTTGTTGGCTCTGGAGATCATGGGGGGTTTTGTGCTGTGGGTCTTCGGTCAGGGGGCTGCATAGTCTGGCGTGGCTGTATATATATATATATATATATATATATATATATACAGTAATGTACATTATATAATAGTTTTTTTCCAAAAAAATTTTTTCCATGCACACAAATGCATTTAAAAACACTACACTTTCTATTTAAATTCATTTTATTTTCATTTTCTGAACCGCTTAATCCAAATTATGGCTGCGGGGAGGCTGGCGCCCATCCCAGCTGACTCCGGGCGAGGGCAGAGTACACCCTAGACAGCTTGCCAGGCCATTGCAGGGCGGAAACACGCTGACAGCTTTGCAGCCTAATTTTGTCTACTCTTGTCAAAAGTCAGCAATGGTTCTTTTACATGCCTCACACCATAGACACTGAGAGACATGGCTGGCCTTTGATTAGCTGCACTGGGGGTATGGGTGTGTGTGTGACAACCTGTGGTGAGTGGGGCTTGAACTCCCAACCTTAGGATCAGTGATCCAGCACCTATACCACTAGGCAACCACTGCCCCACATTGTATTTCAAATCAAAACATGAAGAAAATATATTTAAATCTTGTTATTCCTTGAAAGAAATTGAAGAAAACTGAATATTCAACTGTTCAAAAATGAGCAGTGTCTGCTTTTATTCTTTATAAACTAAAACATTCACTGTATAAACTGAAAAATGTAAGATTTTGTTTCTTGTCAATCACTGAACTAATATTTAGATGTATAACCACTGTTTCTGAGAGCTGCTACACATCTGTGTTGCATGGAGTCAACCAACCTCTGGCATCTATACACGTGTTTTCCAGTCCAGCATGATTGGACTACATTCCACAGGTTTTCTGTATTTCATGGTTTTGCCTCAGAAACTGCATTTTTGATGTCGCCTGACACGTTTACTATAGGATTATGGCCCGGGGATCTGGCAGGCTAACCCACAACATCAATCGTGTTGAACAGGAACCAAGATGTTGCCTGTTTACTCATGTGTTTGAGGTCGTTGTCTTGTTCGAACACCCATTTGAAGGGCATTTCGTCTTCAGCATAAGGCTGTACATCCTCTTCAAGTATTCGGATGTAGTCAAAGTCATCCATGATACCTGGGATGTGATAAACAGGCTCAACACCATAGCATGAGAAACATCCCCATATCAGGTTGCATGTGCCACCATGTTTCACTGTCTTCACAGCTTACTGTTGTGGAATTCAGTGTTTGGGAGTCGTCTAGGGGGTCAATAGACCCAACAAGAACAATCTGACTTTCATCAGTCTACAAAATATTACAACATTTCTCATTATGTCAGTCAGTCAATGTGCTCTTTGGCAAATTGTCACCTTTTTGGCACGTCTTTCTTTCAGCAATAGGACTGCAGGGACTTCGTGCCAATAGCTTGGCTTCACACACACACACACACACACATATATATATATATATATATATATATATATATATATATATATATATATATATATATGTTTGGCATTGAAGTCACCTTGGATGGTTAAAATATCTTTCTTCTGGATTTTGCTCAGGGTTGTTTCAAGGTCCACGTGCCATGCTGCCATGGTGTAATCAGCAGTGCTGGTAGGGGCGTAGACTTGCAGAATGCTGATGTTCTGAGACTTGGCAGTAGAGAAGTCTCTCAGAGATTGGGATGAATTCGGAGATGCTGTTTCTGATGTTTTTGTTGACTAGTACTCCAACGCCGTGGTGTCTAGTATGCTCATTTCCTGACCAATAGAAAGAGTTGCCCTTGTTGGTTGATATACTTCCACTCTTTATCCATCTCGTCTCGGAGATGCCCATGATGTCCCAATTGTACTTGTCAAGGTTGTCTTCAAGTAGGTCGAGGTAGCCTTCAGTTATATCAGGGTTCGGGATCCTTTTTGACTAAGAGAGCAAAAAAAAAAAATTTTAATTCAATCCTCTGAGAGCCAAATATACAGTATATTTTTAATACTGAGACCAACAATTTTACAGTATAATGAGACTCTAAATTTATTTTAAACAACATTGTTAAAACAAAGTCATTTATTAATTAGAAAAGTACTTCTTACTATTAATGCGACTTCTGGTGCTGCATGGTTTTGCTGATGGCTTTGTAGTCTGGTTGATACGTGCTGAGGTTCGGCTTCATGCAGGCGTTTAGGCTTCCATCTATTACACGTGACCGCAGGTTGGTCTTGATGCTTTTCAGGTGTGAAAAGGACTGTTCGCGTGCGCATGTGGAGCCAAACATGGTCAATATAACTGGACTCACATACTGCAGTGTTTATGTGACAGGAAGCGCGTCCCAAGTTTTGGCAATCAGCTGGTCTGCAGGTTGAAGTTTTTTCATTCTGTCCATTTGTGTTTTGCTTAGCAACTCTGGTTGGCTTCTTGCACATGAGCTGATTACAACGAGGGAAATTTTTTACCTCTTTACTCAAAAACAACTCGCGCAGGCTGTTGCATATAATCCAATAAAATTAGAGTTTCAAGGTATCGGCCCCGCCCACACAGTGGAGTACAGAAAGGATTGGCTCTCTGCTGCGTACCACAGCGACAAGTGGCATTGAAAATAGATGTATAAATTGAAATGCATGAGATTTATTTATGTTTTTGTTTTATTTGATGGCTTTTTTTCTTTATTTTTATTTAAAGTACAGCGAAATTATGTATGAATTATTCTGTTAAGAAAGGCGACCTGATTTATCTAAGAGCCAGATGCAGTCATCAAAAGAGCCCCAATCTGGCTCGCAAGCCATAGGTTCCTGACCCCTGAGCATGTAGGTCATGACTGTTGAGTCTGTTGGATTCAATTACTCTACTACACCTGATAGTAAATTATTTGCCATGTAGAAATAGCACTTCTAGCTGTCCAGGGTGCAGGTGATAGGGCCTACCTGTAGTAACTGTTAATAGAGCTCCAGAACATCAAAAACAGGTGACAGATAAAGTAGAGGAATTTCTATACTGCAGTTTTACCTAGCTGATTATACTGTCAACCGTATAAAGCCAGGCCTTAGAGCGCTACTGATACTATTTAGACAAGAACAATAAAAGAGCAGATGAGTTACTTCCTGCACAGACTTGTTATGTGTGACATAAAAATGGAGACAGAATGTGTAATACATTAAGAGGAGCACCCTATTAGAGCAACACATGTTTTAAAAGAAAGAGACGCCACCTAATGGTATAAACCAACATTACGACTGTTACATCTTCCTGTTGACGTATCCTTTTAGCGACACATGCAGGATTCCCAGGTGTTACCCTGGCCTCAAACTAAGAGCAGACATTAAGCGTTATAAATGAAATGTTACAAGGCATGATTCGGTAACAAAACATCTGTCAGTCACCTTTCCAGATATTTTTCCAGATATTTCCAGATATCAAAAGGTGCAATGTTTTTTTTTTTTTGTCTTTTTTTAAAAGACAGTCAGAGATAAATATCAGGATGTGAAATCTGAAATTCTAAATTATTTTCTCACAGGGAGGCTGAAGCCTCTTTCAGCAGACACTGGGCAAAGGCAGATGCCCTGAACAGCATGTCAGACCATCGCAGGGCAACACACACAACCAGCCACACTCACATTCCCCCAGGGACATTTTGAAACAGAAAGTTAGATTAATGTGCACGTCTTTGGACTGCAGGAGGAAAGCGGAGTACAGATGCTCCCCAACTTACGTTATAGTTCGGTTCCGGATGGCTGAATGTAAGGTGAAAAAAAACGTAAGTTGTTACTGTATGTTCCAGTAACATATGATATTCATACTGTACTATACATCCATAAATACCATTACCGTATCTCATAAAACACCCCTAAATCAATTATTATAAACATATTATTGTAAAATAATATATATCAAATATATCAAATAATATCAACATTAATTTAAAATAAATTTTCTTTCAAGCAAAAAAAATTTCAAATATATAAATTTTAATCAAATTCACTCTTCAAATATCGAATATAGTATCACATATAACCTTTAACATTCTCTGTGATGTGATCTTTCTGCTTGTAAATGGTTCCTATGGTTGATGGAGCCATTTGGAAGAAACGTGCAACAGTCGCATTTTTTTCACCAGCATCAATTTTCTTGATAATAGCCATCTTTGTTTCTAACGAGATGGCTTGCTGATTTTTCTGATTACCACTATCAGTAGTAGGCTTACGCTTCTGACCAACCATATTTGCTTAGGATTACAAAAGTCCGCAAAGCAGTGTAAACACAAAGATCACCAAGACGGTGTCTTAACACAAGGGTAACACGCGGTGAACTGGGAAGAAGGAGGGGCACATTCAGTCTGTCGTTTGTAAACAATGGATACAGTGTCATGTGTAAGTAGCATATTATGTCAGCGTACTACTGTACGTAGGTATATAATATATATATATATATATAAAAAAACGTAAAATCAAAAAATGCGTAAAACGAATGAAAGTAAAGTGGGGAGTGTCTGTATCTGGAGGAAACAACGCAAACATAGAGAGAATGTAAACTCCACATAGAAACATCCTCACCAATCCAAGGACTCAAAGTAAGGACGTTCTTAGTGTGACGTAGACGTGTTAACCACGAGACTACCATGCATTCGCTTCATATTTATTTTTGGATTTAAAAGACAGTGTGGTTGTTGACATTCTAGAACTATAAGAGGGGACTGGTATAGTTATCATGTGATTGGTAATAAATGAACAAATCTGTTTAGCTGATGTTCCTCATGCAAAGAAAGAGGAAGGAAAGAGCAAGGACACAGGAAGCTACTTCAAATTTGTCTCTATTTCAAAAAGGAAATAGCTACATTTATTCACTAACAAGCAATTCAGCAAGGAGATTTACCTCATTGATGAAGTTCCCAACAGCACATGTTTATTTGGATACTCAGTTCTGATGGGGGATGGGGTGGGGGTGGGGATGGGGTGGGGGATGGGGTGGGGGTGGGGATGGGGTGGGGGATGTTTTAGAGGAAGCTCCACAATTAAAGCTCTGATTTAAGCAGCAGTCACATATTGCAGGACTGTGCTAGCGGACGTCCGGCGGAGGACACTACAGGGATCCCTTGATACTTCGCGCTTCAGTGCATCATGCATTGTGTTTTTTTTTTTTTTTTTTTTAACATTCATCGAATTAAAAAAATAAGGAAATTAAGGAAGAATAGGGGAAAAGGTTAAGGAAAATGCGACAGAACAAGGCCAATTATGCAAAAACCCCCAAACAAACAAAAACAAAAAACAACCCAAAACCCTCCATCAAAACTACTTACATTTTTATGTGATGTGCAGATCTGAGTGCGTGTACTCACATCTATGTGTGCGCGCGAGTCTGTATGTGTGTGTATTTATTCTTTATTTACAGCTTATGCATTATTTTTGAATGTTTAGTTGTTATTATAATCATTTATAGCATATGAATATGTATTCATTGATATTATATACACATATACATGCATGTATATGTCAGTCGGGGGGGTCGTCACAGAAGTCGGCGGTCGCTGGGGGGGGATCTTGGTTCCAATTAACCACGGAAAGTGAGGGATCCTTGTATTTCTAAATCTGTTCATCTGTGTTCACATGCGTTTCTTGTATTTCCCATTTTGCAGTTGTATTCCTTACAATGTGACTGGTTTCTTAAGCCAGCCTGACACTAGTATGCATTTTAAATCCTCAATCACACTACACTGATTCATGCGTACCATGGTGGAATGATTTTGTGTTTATTTCACCTGTCAGTCAAACAGTTTGTGCCAGAGAGGAATAAGCTTTGCTCATAGCTTGCTCATTTGTACCATTGAGGATGTGCCTCGACGTTCCACTTGATTCCTCACCATTGCGGTATTTTTGCGAATTGTTTGTGCTGGGGTGCTCCAAGTTCTTCAACGTCACTTAATGGCCAGAGAAGTTTGCTCCACATCACGCTAAAAAGGTGACCGTGCTTCTGTTTTATGACACTCCTTGTCTCGCCTCACAAGTATGTATATATATATTGGGTAGCTGGATTCATCCACCATTCATTCTTGTAGTCGTCAAGATGATGAACTCTAGAGATGTCGAGAAAATGGCATTAAATCAACAAAGTGTCTTTCCTGCAGGTGCTGCTACATTACTACTAATCGAAGACGATGACATCGACATATGTAAGCAGCTAGAATCCACACCTGATACTACCAGCAAATCAACTAGATCAAAGAAGAGAAAAGCCAGAACAGTGTGAGTGAGGGAATGGTTGACCAGGAGGCGGCAGTTTGGCCATTATGACTGATGTGCGTGGTGTTGAGGAATACAGTGGTTTGAGTGTTCACCCAAACTTAAAGGTGAGCAGCTGAGAGTAAACTATGATTACCTTTGAGGAAACAGTGAGAGACACAGTTCTGTCCACAACTCACTCCCTGGTCCGCCAAGAGTTAATGTTGGACAATGCGTAGTGTATAAGAGGAAACATTGAGCAGTCAATGAACACCATGGAGGACACAAGAGCACCACTGAGGATACAGGTGTAACGTTGCGCGGCATTGATTACCCGTGATGTGGTGGGCATTTACACGTGCCCTCACTGTTTCTTCAAAGTTTCTTTATAGTTTGCGGAAAGGTACGCAAAAGAGTGCGTGACAAAATTAATGAACATGTTTCATTTTTTGGGTCGGCAATGCCCCTCAATGTGGGGCTGGTGGTGTAGTGGTTAGGGTGCTGCGCACATGATCGGGAGGTTGTGAGTTCGAATCCCACTGAGATCTTCACTGTGCCAAGACCCCTGGGCAAGGTCTCAGCCACAAGTGTCCCTCTGTTCACCCAGCAGGATAAAATGGCTACCAGTAAAAATATACTAGGAAGGTAACCTGCGATGGACTAGCGTCCCATCCAGGAGGAGTTGAACTCCTGGTTGCTTCGCGCTACAGAAAGCGGGGATAAGCACCGGCCTGATGAGCCACTAGGCTCGGGTGTAAAAACCAAAAAAAAAATGCTCCTCAATGGCACTCATCTTGCTCATAGTTTCCATATTGTTCCTGTGATGGCGCTCACAATTCCCGCGAAGGTACTCAATTTGGCGTATCATGGAGTACCATGAATGCGTACTAGTGTCAGGCTGGCATTACTGGTTATACGGTTGTCATATGCTGGACACTCTTGATTCAGAACTCATGCATTCCTCATCCTGTACTGGTGGGCCTGACTTGCATACAGAGTACTAACTGACTTGCAGTGAGCCAGAGTTGTGCCGGACATAGCCTGCATGGCCATTGGTCAATTACTGAAAAGAAATGCATGGAACTGATGAATAACGGATGTGAAACGTGGGTCCATAAACCAAAACTGATGACCAGGATTTTTACACTGCAACTAAAATACATGTCACGGGTCTCCACCATGTCCGAAATAGACGACAGTGCCATCCATCCTCCAGGATGTTGTCAGAGCCTAAAGTGGCATCGGATATGATTTTCACCACAGGATCATTTTCCTTTTGCAAGGTTTCCATCTGTCTGTTTATACTATGCAACAAAGTACAGTGTTACTGTTATCCAGTGATGGAGACACAACTTTCATGATTATATTTTTTGGGGCAAAGTTTCAATCCTTCACCCATCTGTTTACAATACCTGGCACGGTATGGCTGCTGCTTAACTGATTTTAAGGTCAGGGTTTCATGTTTTTGTGTAGCATTGCCATGTTGTGGTTAGCACATTCACCTCACAGCAAGAAGGTCCTGGCTTGGAGTCCCAGGCTCAGATGTTTTTGTGTGAAGTTTGCATGTTCTCCGAGTGTTTGCTTGGGTTTCATCCAGTTTCCTCCCACAGTCCAAAGAAATGCACATCAGGCTAACTGGCTTTTCAAATCGCCCCCCAGATATGATGGTGAATTGTTGTGTGTGTTAGTCATGCAATCATCGGGTGAGCTGTTCAAGGTGTATCCCACTTTGTTCTCAGTGTCGGCTGAGGCTCCAGTCTCCATGTGGCCCGAATAGGATTAAGAGGTTTGGAAAATGAGTGACTGTTTGAATTCAGGTGTAAGCGCTTTAACTGCTGGGGCAGCACTCAGATCTCACTGAAGAAGAAGGTCCTGGGTTCGAGCTCTGTGGCAGGTGAGGCATTCCTGTCTGGAGTTTGCATGTTTTTCCTGTACTTGTGTGGATTTTGTTTGGGTACTCCAGTTTCCAGTGCTAAAGCTGTGTGAACAACCATTCACACCAAGGGTTAAAAAAAAATACAAGGGTTTATGTCATCATTAATGTGCATCATCCCTAATGTGTACAGTTAGGTCCATAAGTATTTGGTCATCGGTACAGCTTTGTCTGCGCCACTACAATGGACTTGAAACAAATCGAGTCTCTCCACCGTCATGGGGTCAGAAGTAATTGGACAGTTAAATATTAAACATTTCCCTGGCCAATTGATATATTGGTTATTCATTATTTCACAACAAATTAAGGAGATAATTTGTCTGGGGTTGCTTCTATGTGTTGAATATGAATTTGGTAGCTTTTGATGAGAATTCTAACACAGTTGGAGAAAGATAGATAGCAGAGATAACAGAGATAATAGAAAGATACTGTAGCAGAAACTTTAGGAGTGGCCAAATCAACCATTTGATGTTTTGTTTTTTTTTTTGCGAGAATGAAAGACCTGTATAACCATCGAGGACAACTGAACTGGATGATCATCTAAAACATTCCGTGATGAATAAAAACCTGTTCACAACATCCAGTCAAACCAGAAACATTCTTGACTGACAAAGTCTGTAAGCAAGAGACACTTTCAGGAATGTAAATAAAGATGGTTTGCTAGAAGCTACTGTAAACTACTGGTAAAAACTAAAAAACGAAATGGCAAAATTAGACTTGACTATGACTACAGACCATAATTCTTTGAACTACTAAATTAAGATAAAATTCTACCAGAAAACAAAGGGCTCATGGTTCTGGAGACTGACAGAGAAGCAGCAGGATGAATTCCGAAGTGCATAGTGATATACTTTCTGTTCAGATTCAGTCAAATATGATAGGAATGCACACAAGTAAAAATGGATAATAACCTCAAACCACAGAATCAAAGCAACCCGAGCTAGTCAACTTAACTGAGTGTGCAATTCACTTACTGACAATAAAACTGAAGGCAGAAAGACACAAATAAGAAGCAACATCAGATAGCTCCAACCAATGCCAGGCAAAGTATAAAAGGAGGAAACTTTACATTTCATTATGCACATGGGTTATAGAGTTTCGGTGCTCACTGTCTGCATGCAATATCAGTTCAGTTCATTTTCTGTAACCGCTTAATCCCAATTAGGGTTGCGGGAAGGCTGGTGCCCATCTCAGCCAACTTCGGGTGAGGGCAGCGTACACCCCGAACAGCTCGCCAGGCCATCACAGGGCGGAAACACGCTGACGGCTTTACAGCCTACTCTTGTCGAAAGTCAGCAATGGTTCTTTTACATGCCTCACACCATAGACCGTGAGAGACATGGCCGGCCTTTGATAACCCAGTTAGCTGCACTGGGAGGGACAGTGACAACCTTGTGGAGAGTGGGACTCGAACCCCCAACCTTTGGATCAGCGATCCAGCGCCCTAAACCACTAGACCGCCGCTTCCCCCTTGCAATATCATTGCTGTGTTTATAAGATTTCATTTCAGGTTCATTGTATAGGTACACAGAACAAAAAAAAAGACTTAGGTCCAAATATGTCTAAATCTGACTGTTCGTGTAGCATACCTGCATATTCCTGCCTCTGGCCCTGCGTTCCGTGGTTCGTCTTTGAACAAAACCGAGAGCCTCATGGAGGCTTTGATGACAAGATTGTTCACCCTGGTCTAAGAGTTTTCTAAATAAATCAATAAGCTCGGGGCCCATTAACATCTGAGAAAGACATGATAACAACAAATCCTGCAAAAGTCAGGACTATATTTATTTTCCAATATAAAATAAGCATTAGTCATGTGTCATGTGTGTTTTCGCTTTGAAAGAAAAGCTCATGGAAATAGTTAATAACAGTACCTTTTTTTTTTTTTGGTAAGAAATGACCTCACAGAGCATGTGACGGATCCCAAGCACGAATGGGCAAACTGTTCATTTTTCAGCTCTATTTCTGGACCTCATTCACAGACTGGAACTGGGTGAGAAATCTGGAAGCCTGTATAAATAAACAATAAGTCAAAAGGAAATTAATTTAATTCCTAAATTAATTAAATGAAAGAATGAGAACTTATTCTAGCTATCTAGTGCCTGAGTCGTAGGACGACCATTGGCGACCCGCCATAAAGGATAAAGCCCTGGTTATCATCTTCATGGAGGTTTTCTTGTCAGGATTAGTGCGGTGGTTTGCCATTGCCTTCTGCACGATGCGAACCTACGGGCAATTTAGAACGGCCAGTTAACCTACTGTACATGTCTTTGGATTGTGGGAGGAAACCGGAGCATCTGGAAGAAACCCACGCAAGCACAGGGAGAACATGCAAACTCCACACAGAAACTCCCAGGCCGGGAATCAAACCCAGGCCTTCTTGCTGTGAGGTAGACGTGCTAACCACCGCGCCGCCTCAGAACTTATTACAAGTGTAAAATATTCCTATTGCTGTACATTTCCACAGTTAAATGAGAAATCTTATGACCTGCTTGTCATTTTTAATCAATTTACAATTTAAAAAGTCAAACTGTTTCAAAGAGGATTTACACAAAGGTGACATGTAACAATATGCAAAGTGCTGATATTGTATGAAAAACCCCAACCCATTAAATAAATGTCATTTACCGAAAAAAGTTCATTATTCTTACAAAATGTTATTATTAAATATAATAACGCACGGTGTTCAGGAACATGTCAGTTGATTAATCACACTAAAAAAGGTCACACACTAATATTTTCATGGAGTAAATTTAGCCTTGATCATGTTTCTTTGCATTTCTTACATGTTAGCTTTAGCATGTAATCTCCATGGCATTGTTGCTCCAGTCGAGGCTCGGCAATATTAACGTGGCAATAAAATGAAGTCAGCTGATATCTGAATGAGCAGGTTATCACATCAATGGACTTTTTCTTTTTTGATGGCACACACATAAATATGGGTCACTATATATACTGTGTGTGTGTGTGTGTGTGTGTGTGTGTGTGTGTGTATATATATATATATATATATATATATTATATTTATAAAACACAAACATATATATATATATATATTAATACTGAATACAGTACAACTAAATTGAAAAAGAAGACGTATATATAAATAAATAAATAAATATATATATATATATGTGTGTGTGTGTGTGTGTGTGTGTCTGTGTGTGTGTGTGTGGCTCTCAGAGGATTACATTTTAAAATATGACTTTTTTTGGCTCTCTTAGTCAAAAAGGTTCCCCACCCCTGCCTTAACCTTGTTGAATGTTTTCAGGATGTGCTGAAGAAGAATTTATGGAGTGGTTCAGTTCTGCCATCAAAAGTTCAAGACAAATTCAAAAATGAACCCAACACTGGATGGAAATTAATGTCTTACTGCTTAAGTTTGTTGAAACAAATATACAGTGGTATGAAAAAGTATCTGAACCTTTTGGAATTTTTCACATTTCTGCATAAAATCACCATCAAATGTGATCTGATCTTTGTCAAAATCACACAGATGAAAAAACAGTGCCTGCTTTAACTAAAACCACCCAAACATTTATAGGTTTTCATATTTTAATGAGGATAGCATGCAAACAATGACAGAAGGGGGAGGAATAAGTAACTGAAGCCTCTGCCTAAGGACTTGAATACCAATTTTACCAAACAATTTAAGTCAGGTGTGTGCCCAATCACTGATGAGTGGCTTAAAGCTTCCCTGCCCACTATAAAACACACACCTGGTAGGAATTGTCTTGATGAGAAGCATTGTCTGATGTGCACCATGGCTCGGTCAAAAGAGCTGTCTAAAGACCTGCGATCAAGAATTGTTGATTTTTATAAAGCTGGGAAAGGATACAAAACCATATCTAAAAGTCTGGATGTTCATCAATCGACAGTCAGAGAATTATACAAATGGAGAGAGTTTGGCACTGTTACTTCTCTCCCAAGGCAAAATATTTTGTGGACTGATGAAACCAAAGTTGAATTGTTTGGGAGGAACACACAATGTCATGTGTGGAGGAAAAATGGAACAGCTCACCAACATCAACACCTCATCCCCACCGTGAAGCATGGTGGAGGGTGCATCATGGTTTGGGGCTGTTTTGCTGCCTCGGGGCCTGGACAACTTTCAATAATTAATTCAAAAGTTTATCAGGATGTTTTGCAGGAAAACCTGAGGTCATCTGTCAGACAGTTGAGGCTAAAAAGTGGATGGATGCTGCAACAAGACAATGATCCAAAACACAGAAGTAAATCAACTTCAGAATGGTTTCAGAAGAACAAAATACACGTTCTGGAGTGGCCAAGTCAAAGTCCAGACTTGAACCCCATTGAGATTCTGTGGCATGACCTCAAGATAGCAATTCATGCCAGACATCCCAGGAATCTGACTGAACTACAGCAGTTTTGTAAAGAAGAATGGGCCAAGATTAGTCCTGATCGATGTGCCAGGCTGATCTGCAGCTACAGGAAGCGTCTGGTTGAAGTTATTGCTGCCAAAGGGGTCCACAAAATATTAAATGTGATAGTTCAGTTACTTATTCCTCCCCCTTATGTCATTGTTTGCATGCTTCTTCTTCCTTTCCTTTCGGCTTTTCCCTTCAGGGGTCGCCACAGCGAATCATCTGCCTCCATCTCACCCTATCCTTTGCATCTTCTTCTCTTACACCAACGACCTTCATGTCCTCCTTCGCCACATCCATGAATCGTCTCTTTGGTCTTCCTCTAGGCCTTTTGCCTGGTAGTTCCAGGCTCAGCATCCTATTACCAATATACTCACTATCCCTCCTCTGTACATGTCCAAACCATCTCAATCTAGCCTCTCTGACTTTGTCTCCAAAACGTCTTACATGTGCTGTCCCTCTGATGTGCTCATTCCTAATCCTATCCATCCTCGTTACTCCCAAAGAGAACCTCAACATTTTCATCTCTGCTACCTCCGGCTCTGCCTCCTGTCTTTTCCCCAGGGCCACTGTTTCTAACCCATACAACATCGTTGGCCTCAACACCGTCTTGTACACTTTTCCTTTCATTCTTGCCGATACCCTCCTATCACACATCAGACCGGACACTTTTCTCCAACCATTCCAACCTGCCTGCACACGCTTCTTCACCTCTTTTCCAATACTCTCCATTGCTCTGGATTGTTCAGCCTAAGTACTTAAAATCCTCCACCTTTCTTATCTCTGCTCCCTGTAATCTCACCGTTCCCCTTGGGTCCTTGTCATTCATACACATGTATTCTGTCTTACTGAAGCTAATCTTCATTCCCCTCCTTTCCAGGGCATACCTCCACCTCTCTAGATTTTCTTGCACTTGTTCTCTGCTCTCATTGCAGATCACAATGTCATCTGCAAACATCATAGTCCATGGGGAATCTTGTCTAACCTCGTCTGTCAGCCTGTCCATCACCAGAGTAAACAAGAAGGGGCTGAGAGCTGACCCTTGATGCAGTCCCACCTCCACCTTGAACTCTTGTTTCACACCGACAGCACACCTCACCACTGTCTTACATCTCTCATACATGTCCTGCACCAGTCCAACATACTTCTCTGCCACTCCAGACTTCCTCATACAATACCACAGTTCTCCTCTCGGCACCCTGTCATATGCTTTCTTCAGATCCACAAAGGCACAATGCAGCTCCCTCTGACCTTCTCTGTACTTCTCCATTAACATCCTCAAGGCAAACACTGCATCTGTGGTGCTCTTTCTTGGCATGAAACCAAACTGCTGTTCACAAATGCTGATCTCTGCCCTTAGTCTAGCTTCCACTATTCTTTCCCATAACTTCATCATATGGCCAATCAACTTTATCCCTCTGTAGTTGCAACAACTCTGCATGTCTCCCTTGTTCTTAAAAATGGGCACCAGCACACTTCTCCTCCATTCCTCTGGCATCCTCTCACTCTCTAAGACCTTGTTAAATGTTCTTGTCAGAAAATCTACTGCTCCCTCTCCTAGACACTTCCATACCTCCACCAGTATGTCATCAGGACCAACTACCTTTCCATTCTTCATCCTCTTCAATGCCCTCCTCACTTCACCCTTATTAATCTTTGCTACTTCCTGGTCCTCAACAGTCACCTCTTCTACTCTTTTTTTCTTTCTCATTTTCCTCATTTATCCCTTCTTCAAAATACTCTTTCCATCTTCCCAGCACACTTCTGTCATCAGTCAATACATTTCCCTCTCTGTCCTTTATCAATCTAACTTGCTGCACGTCCTTCCCATCTCTATTTCTCTGCTGTGCCAACCTGTATAAATCATTTTCTCCCTCCTTACTTTCCAACCGAGCATACAAGTCATCAAACGCGCTCTGTTTGGCCTTTGACACTGCTACCTGTTTACTCTCTTCGGTTTTCTCAATGTCCCACTTCTTCTTAGCTAACCTCTTTTGTACACACTCCTGCACTTCCTCATTCCACCACCAAGTCTCCTTATCTACTTTCCTTCCAGATGACACACCAAGTATTCTCCTACCTGTCTCCCTGATCACATTAGCTGTAGTTGTCCCGTCATCTGGAAGCACTTCCTGACCACCCAAAGCCTGTTTCAACTCCTCCTTGAAGACAACCCGACACTCTTCCTTTTTCAACTTCCACCACTTTGTCTTCTGCTCTGCCTTTGCCTTCTTCACCTTCCTCACCATCAGCATCATCCTGCACACCACCATCCTATGCTGTTTGGCAACACTCTCACCCGCTACTACTTTGCAGTCACTGACTTCCTTTAAATTACATCGCCTGCACAAGATGTAGTCTACCTTTGTGCTCCTACCTCCACTTTTATAAGTCACCCTATGCTCCTCTCTCTTCTGGAAGAAAGTATTCACCACAGCCATTTCTATCCTTTTTGCAAAATCTACCAACATCTGTCCTTCTGCGTTCCTGTCCTGGATACCAAACCTACCCATCACTTCCTCGTCCCCTCTGTTTCCTGCACCAACATGTCCATTGAAGTCTGCCCCAATGACCACTCTTTCACCTCTGGGGGTACTCTGCATCACTTCATCTAACTCCCTCCAGAATCTCTCCTTCTCTTCTTGCTCACATCCTGTCTGTGGGGCATAAGCACTAACAACATTGACCATCACACCTTTAATTTCTAACTTGAGACTCATCACTCTGTCTGACACTCTTTTCACTTCTAGAACATTCCTGGCAACCTCCTCCTTCAAGATGACTCCGACTCCATTTCTCTTCCCATCCACACCGTGATAAAACAGCTTAAACCCTGCTCCTATGCTTCTCGCCTTGCGACCTTTCCACCTGGTCTCCTGAACACACAGTCTGTCCACCTTCCTCCTCTGCATCATGTCAGCCAGCTCTCTACCTTTTCCTGTCATAGTTCCAATATTCAAAGTCCCTACTTTCAGTCCTAGACTCATGCCTTTCCTCTTCTCTCTCTGGCAACGGACACGCCTCCCGCCTCTCCTTCTTCGACGTCTTCGACCAACAGTAGTCCAATTTCCATCAGCACCCTGTTGGTTGAAGGCACTGATGGTGGTCGTTGTTAACCCGGGCCTCGACCGATCCGGTATGTGATTCTTTCTTGTGATTCGCATAGTTTATTTGCCATTTGTTTTACGCCGGATGCCCTTCCTGACGCAACCCTCTGCATTTATCCGGGCTTGGGACCGGCGTGAGGGAGAGACACTGGTTTGTGCCCCCCCCCCCCCCCCGGCTGCATTCATTGTTTGCATGCTATCCTCATTAAAATATGAAAAACTATAAATGTTTGGGTGGTTTTAGTTAAAGCAGACACTGTTTTTTCATCTGTGTGATTTTGACAAAGATCAGATCACATTTGATGGTCATTTTATGCAGAAATGTGAGAAACTCCAAAAGGTTCAGATACTTTTTCATACCACTCTGTGTGTGTGTGTGTGTGTGTGTGTGTGTGTATATATATATAATGTTTTCATTTTGTATGTATAATATATTGTCCAGTTCAGCTCTATAATGCCACTCAAATGCCGACTAAGCGCCATCTCTTCTGAAGACATAAGACTTTCTCCTGGAGAAATGACACTTGCCTCTGAAGTGCCTGAACTTGAATTAAGTAATCTCATTTACTCCCTACAAACACAAACTGCATGCTCACCTCAATTAAAGAGTGCTTCTTAAGCCCTTACCCTTTGAATGTGAGACGTTTATTGCAGGTGGCAAACGGAGCTTGATCTTGCACACTTAAAAGATCAGAAGTCCGGATAAGCCGTGCTTCCTCTCACAAGCTCCGTTTGTCACCTGCAACAAACGTGTGAGTTAATCCTCTGTAGCAAAGATAAGCATGCTTGCATTTATTGATAGTAGATGAGAAGAGTGAATTCAGGTGTGAGCCACAGAGCAGCTCAGCCACGCCCCTCAGCCGGAGAGGACAGTTTGAGTTAGAGAACACAGCCATCAAAATCAAAGTCCCCCCAAACACAGATTATAACAAAAAGAACATGAAATGTTATAAATTTGATAAACAAAATAATAAACATGCTACACCACAGTACATAAAATCACACACACACAAACATTCTAAACATTAACTTAGGTACTGTACTGGAATAATGATTGAAAAAGACTTTAATACTAGAGTGCTTTCAGATTATTCCTCTTCAGGCACTTCAGAGGAAACTGTCGTTTATTCAGGAGAAAGTCTAATTTCTTCAGCAGAGACATCTAACATCATTACCTTTTCTAGCGCTTAGCCAGTGAAGATGCACAGCATTTGAGTGGCATCATACAGCTTAACTAAAACACACTAAAAAAAGAGGCTCATTGACAACTTGTGCGTGAATGAGGAAATAGAGGCATTACATCATCTCAACAAATCAGCAGGAAGGAAGAGAGCCATTGGCTGAATTTGAGTGATGTGTCAGTTGCTTGGCAAAACCGAGAAGTCAAGGGCCTACTGTATTGCATATTTATTATTATATTATGCATGATCCTGAATGCTATTTGATATCAGCATTTACAAATAACAAGTAAGAGAGCTCAGGACAAGAAAAAATGAGAAAGTAAGCAAACCAGTTGCTAACTGGCTTTGTCTGCCTCCCTTTATATGTGTTTTAATATCAAAAACGCCCGAATGTGCACTGCTATATTTCACACTGCACATTGTGCAAAAGGCCGTGTATCTGTCATGCTTCTTAATAAATGTATACGTTGTTGAATATTCCTATAAAAATTATTTTTTTCGTTTCACCATTTTGGGTTTCCCGCAACCGTTCAATGGTTGGCTCTGGTTACCACGAAGTGTATGTAAGATAGCCGCTGATTCGTGGAAATCGATCAACCTTGCTGCCGATTAATGAATCACGTGGTAAAATACAATAGTAACATCCCATGAGATTATCAAGTATCACGAGACTTGGCTTTTCCAGGAAGGTAAACATGGATCGAATTTGATGCAATTCATCAGAATTATTGATAAAATATTGTTAAATAAAATTGAAAGGAACATATTTTCCTGAAAGTTTGAAATTCATATTAATGTCTGAATTAATCGTATTATCGTATTTTATGTTATTTTTCGTATGAATACGGATAAATTCGTACAAGTTGGCAGCCCTGCAGTACTGTTTATTTGAGCCTCATTTCCTTCTCTACCAAGAAATATACCTACCATGCAACATCACAACACATTGGTGGAAACATTTTTATTAAAGTCCATTTGAATGCAGCACTGACATTTATTGAAATTCATCATTTACTGAAAAAGCAAAGGTCCTTTAGGCTTTTGTGTCATTCAGCAGACTCAGAATTCCGTCTCGCCTTGATGTGTACGGTGCATGTTTCATCGTCATCAGGCTGGCTGGGAATAGATTTCCACTTGGTGCATACATTTCCTCTCCCCTTGGCCCCATCAAAACACGCAAAGTCTTATTCCTTTCTAGAATCTTCTCATAGAACTCAACTCCACCCTTTGCATAGTTGTGGGATAAGCTGGCAGCCCGCCGGTCTGAGTGGAACTCCAGACACTGGTTTACGGCATCAGACATTAAAAAGTATGACACAGCTCCCAGACCCAGAGCAAGTGTGTTAACCCCAGCTCTTAATAAAACAGATTGAGCGAAGAGCCCAAAGATCTGCTTGAGAGCCACACTATAAATCCAGGCTCCAGCAAGGCATGTTGGAGCCACAGCAGCATGCAGCACCGGACCAGCACACTCCAACCGGGCCACCTCACGTGCTATGGCAAACTTCTGTGCATCTTCAGACAACACCAGGGCATTTTTTAGTGAACAGCCTGTCTCACTGTCCCATTCCAGTTTTTCACCGTTTATGAGAATGGTGCGGTTAGTGACTCCTGACAGGTCATCTGAGGTGCTGTTAAAGTTTGATGGGATGCCAATGTGTGCACCAGAAGGAAGCCACGGAATCCCTGCACCAACCGAATGGAAACCGTATGCCGCAAACGCCGTGTAGTTACCAGCAGAACTCACCGCCGAGTCTTTCAGCACCTGCTGAAACACATTCTTCAGCTTCTCTGATAAGGTACTCGGCTCTCCTTTGCTGAAGGCCTGATACAGTTTTCGGAACGTGTTTTCTGGAAAAACGTGGTAGAAAATGTTGGCCACAAAGACGCCTCCACAGCCAGTAAGGAGAAGTGGTGTCCGATACTTCTGCACCAGCACGGAGAACTTCAAAAAATGTGACATCATGACTTCCTTTTGGTGTTGTATCTCTGCAGGCATATAATGTGTTGCTATTTTAAGTATAATTCATTGTTTTATTAACTCATTCATTCATAAATGTTAGGATCTCAGATTAATACAATATTTAATACAAGTACATGAACAGATCATGAGAAGTGATATTTTGCTAGCATAATACAGTCGAGTAGCTTACAGATGAGAATAAAGTGCACTACAAAGTGTACATCAGAGGTTTCTGTGTCCCAGGTTAGCACAATACCTAGATCTAATTTAGCTATAATGGTAACAAACTGAACTGTGTTTTACACAATATACATGACCTACAGTACGCACGTATAAGGTTTCAAATACTACTTTGAGTTATAGGATCTTTAATTTCCACGCACTAGATGTCAGGGCTGCATTTCCACAAGGACACGAACGCCGAGCACCAGGCTAGTAAATAGAAACAGCTGCCGTAAAGTGTGTCACGGTTTACGTCGTTTTACGTCAGTTAGCGGAAAAGGAATGCAAAGCAGATACTGCGCTTGATAGAATCACACAGATCTCCCTACATATGTTCACTAATAAGGGTATGAATTAACGACGGTTATGCCCTTCATAGTGCACTCTATGTACAACATATTTAATCTTATAAGACAACACCCCGATTTGAATCTGTGTGTGAATACTTTACCAAAATGAAATACAAATACAGTATCTTTATTTACCAGTATATAAACGTGTGACACATCTTACAGACTGCTACATACTTTATTTTTTGGTTTAACTTTATAAATATGCTTAGAAACATTTTATCTAAAACGTAATAACCTATAAAAGTTGCATTTAATTGTTTTCTTTTTACTATAATGGGATCACACACGTCATATTTCTATTACTATATTTTCAAGGACATGCCGCAATTACGTCATTACTCATGTTATTGAATTACAGTTGCAGTGTTCAGCACTTCCTGAAACTCCTCACAGTCCAGAAACATGCACAGTAGGCTAATTGGCTGTTCCAAATCAACCATAGGTGCGATTGTGAAGAGTTGTGTCAGTGTTGGCCCCACAAGGGCCTGACGAGCTGTCCATGGTGTACCCCACCCTCGCCCAGAGTCAGCTGAAATGGGTGCCAATCTCTGCCATGACCCCAATTAAGCGGTTCAGAAAATGAATGAATGAGTCCAAAGACATGAACTGTACATTACACTCACTGGCTGATTCAAATTGCTCTTAAGTGTGAATTTGGCTCCAGAGTGGCGCATTGACAAGGCTCTTGACTATTAACCCGGAAATTGAAAGTTTGAATCCGGTTTAATCCTATGCAGGCTAATTGGCCGAGCTTTCAGAGGAGGGCGGAATGGCATGCATTCACTTTCCTGTCACTCCCAGGAATCGTCACAAAATCATGGCCGTCTGTGAGCTTGTTCAAACGAGGGCAAAAATAGATTTAATCATGGGGCAGCATCTATTTTATAATGTTCAAACGCTTCTGAATATTATTCACTCCAATCCATGTTCAATCTCCCCAGAAATTGTGTTATCAATGGATGTTGAAAAGGCATTTGATAGGATTGAATGGGACAATTTGTTCAAAATACTTGGTAAATTCGGTATAGACCCTTTTCAGATGACGTCACACATCCAGGCTTCGCCGGACAGCCGCCATTTTTTTGGGTCAAGCTGAAGCTGATAGTCAGTTACATTGCGGCGAAAATTGCCTGGGGAAAGCTTTTTGTTCGTTTGCTGTAAATATCAACGGACAATGGTTCACACGTGTGTTGTAATTGGGTGTAGCGATCGGTCCAATCAGGAAATCAAGCGAAAATTTTGAGAAGAGTAAGGCTTCAATGTGACTGCATGCCTCTCCCAGACCAGCCATGCAGTTGCAATGTGCCGCTAGAATGGGCCCTTCCTTGCTGGCAGTAACCCACGGCTTCAGAGGTGGATCATTCAATCTCTGAGAATGTCGCACCTGAAAGCAAAACTGTCCACCACTATGTGCAAATGTTTACACAATTTGCAGCAATGTTTCATGTCTACAATACATAATACAGTATTTACTGTCTTTAAACTTAAATTTCTGAATTGTGTAAGTTAATTTTTTAACATTTTCACACGTGACAAAATGTGCTTGGTAACATTTTCTAATGAGCGATTTCTCAGCGAGATTAATCTACACAAACGCAGTTATACGACATACATGTCTGTCTTCTTTTCGGCTTTTTCCCTTTTTACTCGGGCGTCACCACAGCGAGTCATCTGATTCGCACATTTGATTTGGCAGAGGTTTTTACGTCGGATGCCCTTCATGTCACAACCCTTCTAGCAAGGGACAGAAACACGCTGACGACTTTGCAGCTACTCTTTACGAAAGTCAGCAATGGTTCTTTTACATGCCTCTCACCATAGACAGTGAGAGACATGGCCCGCCTTTGATAACCCAGTTAGCTGCACTGGGGGGACAGTGACAACCTTGTGGAGAGTGGGACTCGAACCCCCAACCTTTGGATCAGCGATCCAGTGCCCTATACCACTAGACCCCCACTGCCCTTATACGACATACATGTAACAGTAACAAAATGAAAGTGATGTAAACTAGTAATTTAGTATGGCTTCCGTCAAAAGAAAAACAGATCCTCATTTTATACTCATTGTATCTCACAACATTTATTTAAAACTGTGTAGGCGAGTTGAAAAAGATCATCAAGTGTACGATCATCAAGTGTACTTACTCTTGCCCGTAGTAGACCGTTGTTGTTGATATTTGTATGGCACGCGTCTGCCACCCAACCACAGACGAACTGGTTGTATACCTCCAGCGATTTGTAAGCCTTTAGTTCTTCAAATGTGTCGGCACTTCTTCCGTTCACCAGATAATTTACAATGTCGATGTAGGTGACATCGGGGAAAGTATCTCGGGCTTTCGTCCACTCTTGCGCTGGTATGTCTTCGTATGGTCCTCTTTGGTTGATCAACAACAACTTCTCCTCGTACCTCTCTCGAGAAACAAAATCTAAAGTGTCTCTGTAGTTCGTCTTCGCCTTGGAAAATGTGGTCGTGTTCAACCATTGCGACAATGGCCTGACACAGTGGCTTTTACTTGCTTGACCCAAAAAATGGCGGCGATGCTGATTACATCCGGGTTACTGCACAGGAGTGAAAACGCTTTTTAGGCAATACATTTATTTCCTGGATAAAGCTTCTTTACACTTCTCCATTTGCCAGTGTCAGTACTAATAACATTCAGTCCAGTTATTTTACTCTTTCCTGTGGTACAAGACATGGTTACGCCTTCTGCCCTTTACTGTGCTCTGGCAATGGAACCATTCATTCGTCATTCATTCGTTTTAATCCTATGTAGGGTTGCAGGGAGACTGACGTCCATCTCAGCTGACCATAGGCAAGGGTGAGGTACACCGTGGATAGCTCGCCAGGTCACTGTAAGGCCCAAACTCACAACCATTCATACTCACACTCACACCTTGGGGTAATTCGGAACAGTCAATTAACCTTCTGTGTATACTTTAGAACTGTGGGAGGAAACTGGAGTACCTGGAGAAAACGAACGCAAACACAGGGGAACATGGAAACTCCACCATAAACACCTGAGTTTGGGCATTTAATTTGATCCGTTTAGAGTTTAAATTGTCTCTTTACAGTATTTGGACCATTTGCTTCTGTATGTCTCCAATCCAAATAGCTCAACTCCAATAAATCTAGAGAGGTTCAGCATTTTTTTCAGATTACAAATTCAATATCTTTAAAAGTGAATCTTTTCCGGTCAACCCGAAGTTTTTCCTACTAACACAATCAGATCTTTGCTTCAAACTTAGTCGTTCTGGTTTTAAATATCCGGGGATCAGTATCATAAGGGCTTTATCATCTCTCTTTACTGCCAACTTCTCAGTAATTCGGAAGATGAAGTTGGACTTTCAGAGAAGAGAAGACTGCCACTTCACTTAACACTGTGAAAATGAACGCCTTTCCTAAATTCCTGTGCTTGTTTCAATGTCTCCCTTTATTCTTACCTAACAACATTTTAAAGACAATTGATCGAAATATATCTTCTTTTCTGTGGTGTGGAAAGATGCCAAGAATTCGTAAATCTGTTCTTTCATTGCTGTAAATACAATGGCGGGCTCTCTCTGCCTAATTTTCAATTGTATTATTGGGCGGCTAATATTCAAAAGATTTCTTTAGGGCTTAAATTTCCAGACTTGCTTTGGTGCAGATTAGAGGCACAAACATGTGGTGTGGCTTCCTTTTCACGGGCTTTAATTACCGCTGCTATTCCAACCAATCCCCCTGGCTTTATGGATAATCATGTGGTGAGGTCAACACTCAAAATTTGATACTAATTTAGGAAACACTACAGATTCATCTCAATATCGGATTCCGAAAAAGTTGGCACACTATACATATTGTGAATAAAAACTGAATGCAATGATGTGGAAGTGCCAAACTTCAATATTTTATTCCAAATAGAACATAGGTGATACGTCAAAAGTTTAAACTGACAAAATGTATAATTTTAAGGGAAAATATGTTGATTTTAAATTTCATGGTGCGAACAAATCTCAAAAAAGTTTGGACAGGTATCAGTAAGAGGCTGAAAAAGTCAATTGCACTTATAACGAACAGATGGAAGACCAATTACCACTATTGAGGTCCGTTGCCAACATGACTGAGTATAAAAAGAGCTTCTCAGAGTGGCAGTGTCTCTCAGAAGCAAAGATGGATAGAGGATCACCAATTCCCCCAATGTTGTGTAGAAAGATAGTGGAACAATATCAGAAAGGTGTTTCCAAGCGAAAAATTGCAAACAGTTTGAAGTTATCATCATCTACAGTGCAGAACATCATCCAAAGGTTCAGAGAATCTGGAACAATCTCTGTGCGTAAGGGTCAATGCCAAAAAACATACTGAATGCCTGTGATCTACGGGCCCTTAAACGGCCCTGCACCACAAACAGGAATACTACTGTAAGGAAAATCACAGAATGGGCTCAGCAATACTTCCAGAAACCATTGCCGGCGAACACAATCCACCGTGTGATCTGCCATTGCCAGCTGAAACTCTACAGAACAAAGAAGAAGCCATTTCTAAACAGGACCCAGAAGCACAGGCATATTCTCTGGGCCAGGAGTAATTTAAAATGGAGTGTGGCAAAGTGGAAACCTGTTCTGTGGTCAGACGAATCACGATTCGAAGTTCTTTATGGAAAACTGAGACGCCAAGTCATCCGGAATAAAGAGGATGTGGACAACCCAAGTTGTTATCAGCGTTCAGTTCAGAAGCCTGCATCTGTGATGGTATAGGGTTGCATGAGTGCATGTGGCATGGCCAGCTTGCACATCTGGAATGGCACCGTCAATTCAGAAAGGTATACACCCATCCAGACATCGTCTCTTTCAGAGAAGACCTTGCATTTTTCAACATAATAATGCCAGACCACATGCAGCATTAATCACAACATCATGGTTGCGTGGGAAAAGGATCTGGGTATTGAAATGGCCAGCCTGCAGTCCAGATCTTTCACCTATAGAGAACATTTGGCGCATCATAAAGAGGAAGGTGCAACAAAGAAGGCCCAAGACAGTTGGACAGTTCGAGGCCTGTATTAGACAAGAATGGGACAGCATTCCTATTTCTAAACTTGAGAAACTTGTCTCCTTGGTGACAAGCTGCACTGGGGGGACAACAACTCGAGACTCGAACCCCCAACCTTAGGATCAGCGATCCAGCACCCTATACCACCAGGCCACCACCACCCACCCATACCTTTCATTGTAATCTTACCCATATGTTTTACTCTTGCACATTGGTTTACAGTTTCTTGCAGAGATACTCCAATATCATATCAAAAATACTTTCAATCGGTCTCAAACCTTCCCCTCATATCGCCATAGTCAGTCTTCAGAGGAATATAAACAGATTTCTGCTTATCAGTTGGATGTTTTATCTTGACATCAGTTGGATGTAAGATCACTCATTCAGCAAGAGGTACCATAGCAAAATTCCTTCAAAAGTGGGAAATCCCATTTGGTTACATTCAGTGCTG
>CM045729.1:74726549-74756549 GCA_024760905.1 Plotosus lineatus
TAAAAAATATATATATTCATCAAATTAAAAAATAAGGAAATTAAGGAAGACTAGGGGGAAAGGTTAAGGGAAAACTCCACAAAACAAGGCCAAATATCCCAAAAAAAACCCCCAAACAAACAAAAACAAAAAACAAACCATAACCCCCAACGAAACTACTTACATTTTTATATGAGGCATTATTTTTGAATGTTTAATTGTTATTATAAGCATTTATAGTGTTGAATATGTATTTATTGATATTATATACACATATACATGCCCCCCAGTGCGGCTAACTGGGTTATCAAAGGCGGGCCATGTCTCTCACTGTCTATGGTGTGAGGCATGTAAAAGAACCATTGCTGACTTTTGTAAAGAGTAGACTGCAAAGTCGTCAGCGTGTTTCTGTCCCTTGCTAAAAAGGGTTGTGACAGGAAGGGCATCCGACGTAAAAACCTCTGCCAAATCAAACGTGCGAATCAGATGATTCGCTGTGGCGACTCCCAAGTAAAAGGGAAAAAGCCGAAAGGAAGACAGACAGACAATATACACATATACATGTATGTATATGTCAGTCGGGTGTGTGTGTGTGTGTGTTTGATCCTACTTCGCAGAATTTGGTGATCGCGGGGTCTGAGTCCCAATTAACCGCTGAAAGTGAGGGATCCCTGTACAATACAGTTCAAGGCAGCACAGTGGGGTAGTGGTCATAATGTCCTGGGTACGAGTTCTGGCCCGGCAAAGTTATTTCTGAGTTTTTATGTCCCCCTGTGCTTGAATGGGTTCTTCCGTGCATGCTGGTTTCCTCCTACATTACAGAGACATGCATATTGGCTGTTCCAAATTGCCCCAAGGTGTAAATGTGAGTGTGAAGGGTTGTGGGCGTATGTGTGAGTGTTGGCCCTATGATGGTCTGTCGAGCTGTTCAGGGTCCACACGCTTTTGCCCAGTGTTAGCTGAGATAAGCTCCAGCCTCTCTGCAACCCTAGTAGGATTACAGTAATCCCCCTGCCACGTCGCGTTTCCTACTTCGCGTCCCTGCAATATCACGGGATTTCCCATCGGGAAATTAAAAAAATTAAAGATTATTCAAAATTCACGAGCAGTACAGCACCACATGTACATTCAACTACGCTACCCAACATGCTCTGTTCTCCTACTTGACTTGAGTGTTCTCTGATTGGCTGTGAATCCAGCATGCTGATTGGTCGAGATTATATTTCCCAGCATCCAACACACTTTCCTCCCTCATGAAACAATGACTTTTTTTTGAGCTCAAGGGAAGCACTGGGCTGTGGGAAAAATCGTGTTCACCGTAGCGGTGAGGGAAAAACAAAAACCAAAATCACTGGGAGAGTATCAACACGGAAACTGATCGAGCATGGAGCTATTCATAGTGCACTCTGATGGCTGAGTGAATGCAGGTGCGCTCTCTGGATTTCGCCTGTGTGTAACAACCACGGCCCTCACCAGCACATGCAGTGTATTAGGAAAGAGAGAAAGAGCGTTAAACGCCTGTGAGTTTGGACACTAACATTATACGAATTAAAGCAAAGGCTCTGGAGGCGCTGACAAGCCCCAACCAATGATGCCAGTTGATTCTCCTTCTCGACATGGCCGTGGATTTGTTATTGATAAGGTTTGTTATACAGTATTTACATATATTTATTGTCATTATAAGGTGTATAATTTATGTATATATTAAAACACGTTGCCTGTATGACATTAACATGCATAGAACACTTTAAAATTTCATCCTGAATTACATGCATATCAATATTCATATTTAAAAGTAATTGTTATATGTGTAGGTAATAAAGGCTGTATTTTTTAAAGTTTTCACCTCAGGTTTCTCATATTATGTTACCCACATTGACACCTATATGCTGAGCGTGGCATGAGTAGGAAGTCCATTTTCATTTAATTTTCAAAACCACTGCCCTGAAAAGATGAAGGTGCTGGATCACTGATCCTAATGTTGGGGGTTCAAACCCCTCTCTCAACAGGTTGTCACTGTCCCCCCAGTGCAGCTAACTGGGTTATCAAAGGCTGGACATGTCTCTGACTGTCTATGGTGTGAGGTTCATGTTAAAGAACCATTGTTGACTTTCGACAAGAGTAGCTGCAAAGCCGTCAGCATGTTTCTGCCCTCTGATAGCCTGGTGAGCTGTCCAGGGTGTACTCTTTCAAACTGTGGCGCCTCAATCCGTCCTCGCATACGAATGAGCTCACAGATGCCCATGATCGGCTGGCGATTGCTGTGAGTGACAGGGAAGTCCCTCCCTCCTGTGAGAGCTCCGCCAATTAGCTCACAAAGATTCCTGGTCACGGATGGCTGTGGCAATAAACCGGATTCGAACTTGCGATTTCTGGGTTAATAGTCATGCACCTTGTCAGTGCGCCACTTGGGAGTCTGCTGGCCCCAATCTAAAGGTAGTGTATGTTATCGCAGGGCAAGACACACACACAGCCATTCACACTTACCCTCATACTAAGGGGCAATCGAGTATATCCAATTAGATGAATGTACATGCTTTGGACTGTGGGAGGAAACTGGAGAACCCAGAGGAACTTCCCACAAGCACATGGAGAACTCCACACAGAAACATGCCAGGGACACATAGTTTGAACGCAGGACCTTCTTGCTGTCACGTGCTGCCACTGTGCCTCCCAAATAGGAAATTCATCTCTACTTAAAGAGAGTGAAAGCTTTAATGTCTTCATGTATACACGTTGCAGAAACAAGTAAGTTTCTAAAGCATCAATGTTCGTGAGAGTACTCGCCCCTCAATGCTGTTACATTCCTCAATTCATAGATTGCTCGTGACTTTGATGGTCATGGGAAACCAGTGAGCGAGAACCTGCATGTTTTCTCTTGTGGTTGAGGTTGTTCAAATTATCTTTCTTCCAATAAACGCAATTGTAATTTATTGAAAATCTCCTTCTCGGACATCAAAGCATGGGATGTCATGGAATTCTTTTTCAAAAACGCAGCTTCAAACAACAAATTAACACAGGAACCACTGAACACATTGCAGTATTTATAATAAAAGACATTTCATGTATTTCACAGCAGAGTTTCCTTTAATCATTATTGTCCTGGAATAAAGTAATGGCCTGGAATGAAACCAGAGATCCAATCACTAATGGTTTATATTGTACTGGGATCATGTTAACCAGATGTGCCAGATGAAAGGCAAATCATTTTGGTCAGAAGTGCAAGTTCGGTTTGAAATCATTCACTGCTGTGTTATTCGAGTAGATTTCGATATGTTCCCGATATGAAAGTGTTCTTTGAGTGATTGGGATGGGGCACTGGCATGAAATGGTGATGTAGTGGTTATTTCAATGACTGAAATGTTTCAAGACCTTTCAGTGTGGTGTGTGAGCCTGCGTGGGTTTCCCACAGACTGAATTTATAGACTGAACATTCATTCATTTGTTAAGTGGTAGCCTGTCTCAGCCAACTCTGGACGAAGAACAGGAACACCCGGAACAGCTCGCCAGTCCATTGCAGGGCAACACACTTGCAGAGCCCTTCACACACACTTGCACCCAGGGTCAATTTGGTACAGCCAATTAACCTAATATGCATGTCTTTAGATTTGGGAGGAAACCCGGGCATCTGGATGAAACCCATGCAAGCACAATAGGGAACATGCAAGCTTCACACTTGCACCCAGGACCTTCTGTGTAGCGGACATGCTAACCACTACATACTACCATCATGCTTCCCCTGGCACCCTTGACCCAGTTTTAATTTGTCCCATGCTTTGAAAACATGAAAACTGGATTCTCTGAATTACCCATAGGTTTGAATGGCTGTCTGTCTGCCAGCCCTATTGAGAGACTGGTGACCTGTCCAGGGTGTCCTGCTCATGAGGCTCAGCCAAAGGTCAGCTGGGATTGGCTCCAGTCCTGCCCTTGCCCACAATTGGGTAAATTGTATAGAAGAGTGGTCCCCAACCACCGGTCCATGGCTCAAGTGGTACCGGGCCGCAAAAGAAATAATTCTTATTATTTCCGTTTTATTTATTAGCTGATTCTGAACGGTCTTTAATTTTGGAAAAAGTCTATTATTTTGAAAAATGACCGGATTCTCTCGTTATATGTCGGTTATTTGAGCGCTAAAATGTAACCCACAAGGGAACGGCACATGAACAGAGGCGTGCTGGACGTGTTTCAAACAATAGCGGGGATTTTGGGTGAGACTGAGCCTGAGCCTTCATTCTACCAGCTGGTGCACCATCACCTGTTTTTTTTTTTTTTTTTTTTAGGAAAAGTTCAAGCTCTACTTCCCAACCAACTTTATTTCAGCTGTTGAAAAAAAAAACATTCATGGAGTGAATAAAGTAATAATAATAATAATAATAATAATATTTTATAGAAATATATTTACAATACAAACTATAAACCCCCCCCCCCCCCCCCCCAGTCTGTGGTAAATTTGCCAAGTGTTGACCGGTCCGTGGTGATAAAAAGCTTGGGGACCACTGGTATAGAATACGATAGATAAATACTTCCTCAAAAGGTTTAGGCTACATCGACCGTATCACAGACTGCACATATTAAGCAATCACTCTCCTCAATAGGTAGCCGTTGTGTGGTAGAGTTGAGGTGCCTGATGGGTGGGAGTTGGCAGATGAAGAAGTTGGAGAGAAAAGCTGATCTATCCAATAGGCAAGCTTGTTGTGCACATCCTGCCAATCTTACTAGGGATTCAGTGCTGGAGACCCAGCCTTCTGAAAACTCTCATAGTGACTCATTGTCCAGAATTATCTCAAGGTTAAAAGGTTAAAAAAAGCCACATTTCCATGGTGCTTTTAATTAAGCATGCTGACCTTTTTCTTCAAGTAGCGATGTCATAGTATATTGTTGGCACGGGTGTCAAGAATTCCAGCATAGAGACATCTGTCGGGTTTTCCCAGTCTGACACATACATTACTGCAATACTGGAAATTCTGGTCTTTCTTTACTCACTGATTTGCTGAATTCTTTAATCCTACTGAGTTTGCAGGGAGGGAGGAGCCTATTCCAGTCAATATTGGGTAAAGGTGGCAGACCATCGAGATGCTAACACACAGAACCTTTTACACTTACATCCACACATGCGGGCTATTGGGACCAGCCGATTAGTCTGAATGTGAGTGTATTTGTTGGGCTTTGGGATGGCACTGCAGTACCTTGAGGAAACCCACCTAAGCTCGGGGAAAACGTGCAAACTCCACCACAGAAATAATGCCCTTGATGAGCCCTGGACCTTCTGGCTGTGAGGCAGATGGGCTAACCATTGCGCTTTTGTGCTACTCATGCTTTCTTTAACTACAGAAAGTGTTCTGGGTACATGTGAGAGTGAGACGTCTCTCCGATTCCCCCGCAGTAAGGTGAATGTGAAGTGGAATTAGGAAGGAAGGAAACGCGGTGTTTCCTTGCATTGTGCAGTACGGGAAGGGCTGGCCATCGCCCGCTGACAGGCGTTTCCTCCTGGGGTGTTTCACAATGACACTTCGGGGTGGAGTCTGTTCACTGGGCACAGCTGGTATCAACAGTGTGTCAGTAGGTCAGTGATCACTTCAACATTCAGACCTGCCTCCTTTGTAGGTAAGAATAAAACGCAATTGAACAAGACGTGGTACTTGTTTGCTGAGTGTGTCGTTAGGATGTATTGTATAGTACTACGTACAGTACAGATGTTTTCATTTTACCAGTGGAATGTCCTCAGTGAAATTTGTAAGTTTAGACTTCTTCATTTGATGCCTTTTGAGTTGAACTGGAGAGCATAAATATTTAAAATAGAAGCAACAACAACAGTTAGGGTTGTGAGTGAGGGTGTTGGTTGATGACTGGTTTAATTTTTAAACCTTCAGTAATCATTAACTGGGTTTTTGATGGTCATTTCAATGACAGTTATACAATAATGCTGGTGTTATAATTTATATACCCCACAGTCATATCATAATGTCGTGGCAAGGGTTCCCAACCCCTCTGTCTTATACATTTTGATGTTTTTCTTGTTATTAACGGACTAACTAATTAGTTAATTCACAGCTGTTCATGACTTGAAGTGTCATGAAGCATGTAAAGCACTGCATCTTCCATTACCAGGTGGGGAACCCAGGTCAAAACTATTTATTATAAACAATGGCACAAAAAGAAATGCTGAGAAATAATAATAATAATAATAATAATAATAATAATAATATCAATGGTTTGGCATGGCATTGTGTGGTTTTTCTCCAGGTACTGTGGACAGTCCAAATACATACACGTTAGACTAATTGGCTGTATCGAATTGACCCTTGATGTGTGTGTGTGTGTGTGTGTGTGTATATGGCTCGAATAATAATAATAATAATAATAATAATAATAATAATAATTTACATACACACACTTGTTTCAAGGATAGAAACATTTGGACCTCTGTTTCTGTACAAAACATCTTCGTCTTTCCATCTGTCATTTAAAGTTTGTCTAAACCCTAAGTATGTGGTGGGAAGTTTTATATGATCTCTTCATTCCAGCAATGGAAAGTCCCAGTATAAACGACAGAGCGTAGTACAGATCTGAGCCCTTATTGCCATCAGGGGAGTCAGATTTAAAGAACTAGAGTACAACTGCACAGCTGCTCTATATCCCTGCTTGATGCCTTCACATCTGTAATTCTTTAGCTGTCTTGGCTCCGATGTGCCGGCTACAAATATCCAGTCAGAAGACACAAACCATTTTTCAGTTGTATCCATCATCCGTGCAATCATTGTTGTTTTTTCTTGTACCAGTTCTATTGTCCTTGTATATCTGGCATTGGTTACCGTTTATGTTCACTCCTGTTGTCACTAAAGCTTAAACGATTCAAGACAAACTAATCTGGAAAGTTTTCATATTGGCATAAAATATACAAAGGCCAGTCTATACTGAGTGAAAAAGCAACAAGCTCACACGAGATCTCTACTTAAGAAACTTCAGAATGCTGATTGAAGCACCGTCCCAAGAGAAGGCCAACCAAACCACACCATGGTCTGTGGGACTGCAGAACCACAATTGTTTTACTTCTTCTTTAAATTAAATTACAAGTTCTTTCTTTTTTTTTTTTTTTTTCTTCTTCTTGAAACGCTTTGTTAAATGTCGTCCTTAAGTATTATTTGAAGAAAGTTCTCCTCCTTCCCTCCACGTCTAAGACACTGCCAAATAACAATGCATTTTCTCCCACTGTCTCGCAGGTCTAGCTGTTGCCATGGCGACCAGTGCTGTGCCTAGTGACAATCTGCCAACCTACAAGCTGGTGGTGGTGGGCGACGGTGGTGTGGGAAAGAGCGCCCTCACCATCCAGTTCTTCCAGAAAATCTTCGTCCCTGACTATGACCCGACCATTGAGGACTCCTACCTAAAGCACACGGAGATCGATGGCCAGTGGGCAATTCTGGATGGTACGACTACTAACGCTTCAATGCTAATTATAGCGTTAATTAGGAGTATCCCTAGCATTACCCCTGATGAGTTTGATTTTTTTCAGTGCACATGCATTTGTAGCTCGCCTGAAAAATTCAAGCTTTCCTATCACTTTAATCATTCAGAATAAGCCATCTGTTCCTTATTTTTTTCATTTATTCACTTATAATAACTTGAGCCTACACACTGGTGCAACAAATACAGCATAGGTGTTGTAGCTACTAATTTATATTTTGAACAGCAGAATCCTGTCTATCTTTGAAAAGCCTTTGCATACAATGACTAACCCTGCGTATCCACCTATGTTTCCACTGATTGGATGGTTCCGTTACCCTCTCACTAATACCAACTTCACTGGTGTACATATAATGGGATAAAATATCTCAATACGTTCTTAATATAGAAACCATTTTTTGTTACAACAAAACCCCTGTTAGTGTTATATTAAACTTTTTTTTTACAGTGTACTGTGAATTGCATAGTTACTACAATAAAACGATTAAGAAATATCAAGTTTTAAAATAAAATTTAAAAATGCCCCCGAAATCTAGTTTTAGTTTGTTTTTATTGAGTTTCTTTGTGTTGTTCATCCTTCAAGGTCAAAGATGATGATGATGATGATGAGTTCATATCAGATCGATGATCTGCAGTATGGGTGAAGTCATGACTCGTCAGCCTGACTCTGTCTCGTCCCGGTCTATCTGAGTAAAGTGGCACGACATAGTCGAGATGGCTGGCCATAGGTCAGGATGCAGTGGATGGCCAATAGTGTCTCATTGCGCCTTGATTGTGATGCACAATGCTTTGCTGGGTCCGCTGAACCAATTTGTTTCTTGTTTGAGATGAGATTTCCTTCGACTTTTTCCTTTTTTCAGGGGTCGCCACAGCGAATGATTCGCACGTTTTATTTGGCATGGCTTTTTACGTCGGATGCCCTTCCTGACACAACTTTTTTTTTATCAAGGGACAGAAACACGCTGACGGCTTTGCAGCTACTTTTTTTACAAAAGTCAGCAATGGTTCTTTTACATGTCTCTCACCATAGACAGTGAGAGACATGGCCCGCTTTTGATAACCCAGTTAGCTGCACTGGGGGGACAGTGACAACCCTGTGGAGCGTGGGACTCGAACCCCCAACCTTTGGATCAGCGATCCAGCACCCAATACCACTAGACCACCACTGCCCCACCTTTTGGCCTAAGAGAGCCAAAAAAAAAAAAAAAAATCTAATCCTCAGAGAGCCTAATATATATATTTTAATACTGAGACCAACAATTTTAGAGTATAATGAGACTCTGAATTTTTTTCAAACAACATTGTTATAACCAAGTTATTTATTAATAAGAAAAGTACTTTTTACTATTAATGCGACTTTTGGTGCTGCATGGTTTTGCTGATGGCTTTGTAGTCTGGTTGATACGTGCTGAGGTTCAGCTTCATGCAGGCGTTTAGATTTCCATCTATTAAACGTGACCGCAGGTTGGTCTTGATGCTTTTCAGGTGTGGGAAGGACTGCTCGCTGTGCGCATGTGGAGCCAAACATGGTCAATATGACAGGACTCACACGCTGCAGTGTTTATGTGACAGGAAGCACGTCCCAAGTTTTGGTAATCAGTTGGTTTGCGGGTTGAAGTTTTTCCATTTTGTCTATTTGTGTTTTGCTTGCCAGCTCTGGTTTGCTTCTTGCACATGAGCTGATCAAAACGAGGGAAATTTACATCTTTACCCAAAAACAACTCTCACAGGCTGTTGCATATAATCCAATAAAATTAGAGTTTCAAGGTATCGGCCTCACCCACACACTGGAGTACAGAAAGGATTGGCTCTCCGCTGCGTACCACAGCGACAAGTGGCATTGAAAATAGATGTATAGATTGAAATGCATGAGATTTATTTATGTTTTTGTTTTATTTGATGGCTTTTTTCTGTATTTTTATTTAAAGGACAGCGAAATTATGTATTAATTATTCTGTTAAGAAAGGCCACCTGATTTATCGGAGAGCCAGATGCAGTCATCAAAAGAGTCACATCTAGCTCGTGAGCCATAGGTTCCGGACCCCTGTACTAGTGTGTGCGCTTGCAAGCTCACTTGCATTCATCACACTTGAAAAAATATTAGAAATGCACCATGAAAATCGAGTTTTAATGTGCTTTTTTGCTTTTTTTGCTTTAGTGAATACTAAAACACGCACCCCCCTCAAAAAAAAACATTGAAAAGAAAACATTTTTCAATGTAAAAACATTAAATTAGTTTTTAAAGATGTCATAATGTCACACTAATAAATGTAACAACATACAATATAGGCCTCCTTTTAGTTTACTTTCCTCATGTCCCTTTATATTAGAATAAACCTTTGAATGGATTTCAAAAGATGTGAAACAGCTTGTAAGACCATCGTTATTCTGAAAATTCATCATTCCTTCATTTTCTGAACCGCTTAAGGCTAATTAGGGTTGCAGAGCGGTTGGCGCCCATCTCATCCGACTCTGGGCGAGGGAAGAGTACACCCTGGACAGCTCGTCAGGCCATCGCAGGGCAGAAACACGCTGACGGCTATGTAGCTACTCTTGAGGAAAGTCAGCAATGGTTCTTTTATATGAACCTCACACCATAGACAGTGAGAGACATGGCCGGCCTTTGATAATCCAATTAGCTGCACTGGGGGGGACAGTGACAACCGTTGATCGTGGTGATTTTACCTCTGACCTTGGGATCAGTAATCTAGCACATTACCACTGGCCCACCATTGTCCTACTCTGAAAATGTAAGAAGAATAAATAATAATAAAAATAATAAAATAGTCTTGTTTTAGTTTAGTTTGCTGAATTGTCCTCTTGAATGGTTGACATGTTTTGTGCCAGGCTTTAAGCCAGTTTTTTTTGCTGTTATCTATATTATTTTAATTGTACTATTAGCTATTATAACTATTTTTTATAGCTGTTTGCGGTATGTGCTAGTTCATGTTGACTCGATCAGAGAAAGTTTGAACCAGGTGGACATGTATCTTCATCACCATCAGTCCTGACACAGATTTCCTCCAGGACTGTATTTTATCATTTTTGATTATGTATTGTGCATTACAGCACCGTAGGATTTTAATGTTTTTCTCAGCAGGATATATATATATATAAACACACACACACACACACACACACACACATATATATATATATATATATATATATATATATATATATATATATATATATATATATATATATATATATATACAGGGATCCCCCCCCCTCTTTCTGTGGTTAAGTGGGACCGAGATCCTCCCGTGGCCGCCGAATTCCACGAAATAGGATCAACCCTCCCGACTGACATATACTTACATGTATATGTGTATATAACATCAATAAATACATAGTCAATGCTATAAATGCTTATAATAACAATTAAACATTAAAAAAATAATGCATAAGATGTAAATAAAATATAAATACACACATATACAGACATACGCACACACTCAGATGTGCACCTCATATAAAAATGTAGTTTTGATGGGAGGTTTTGTTTTTTTTGGTTTTTTTTTTTTGCGTAATTGGCCTTATTTTGCGGCATTTCCCTTAACTTTCCCCCCTATTCTTCCTCAATTTCCTTATTTTTTAAATTCGATGAATATTTTAAAAAAAACAAAAAAAAAAACCACGATGCACTGAAGCTGCATGAATTGATGCGTGAAGTAGCGAGGGATCCCTGTATATTTTTTAATAGTGTGTCACTGCAACACTGCAATTTGAATTTTTCCCCACAGTACTGGACACAGCAGGCCAGGAGGAGTTCAGTGCCATGCGGGAGCAGTATATGAGGACTGGAGATGGATTCCTCATAGTGTTCTCTGTCACAGACAAGGCCAGCTTTGAGCACGTTGACCGATTTCACCAGCTCATCCTCAGGGTGAAGGATCGGTGAGCTTGCTGCTCATCTCATCCCCACTGAGACCTTTACACCTGAAAGTAGAGCATCTCACAGCTTGTGGCTTTAATCTTGTGTTGTTACCTTTGTGTTGTTTATGCTTTTCTCATGTCTTCCTTCTTGCAGAGAGTCCTTCCCCATGATCCTCGTCGCTAATAAAGTAGACTTGGTTCATTTGAGGAAGGTGACCAATGAACAGGGCTGCGAGATGGCCGGCAAACACAACGTAAGTTCCAAAAGAAATTTGTTTTCTTTTTTTCATCCCTGATGTTATAGTTCAACAATTTAACTAAATGACGTAGAACGTCAGATTGTCAAGTAACTTCCTGCTATTGCTTACGTTATATATCAACTGTAAACAGTCAGTCCATCACTTTGTATTGAAGACAGAAAGATGGAAAACTTCTTCACTATTTGCTTACCCCTCATGCTGTGTTAATGATTTGATAATGTAACGTATAATATGATCTATAGAGACACGAATTAAAATGTTTAAGGATTTTTTTCTTACAGCATTAATTACAGCCTGACTTCCTATTTATGTCGACACATGAATATGAAATTTTATTTTAAAATCAAATATATATATAGAATACATGTCTGTCTCATTAAGTGATCTCATCACTTTGGTTTGAATTCCAAAACCTTCACGTCAGAGCTCACTGCAGGAGCTTTTAAAAAGCCTCAGCATTCTTCGAACACACCTCCAAGTCAGCTGCTACTGCGTCTGCCTGTAATTAGAGAATGATGAGCGAGTCCAAATGCAGTCTTAATTCTTTAGCAAACATGAAACCCAGCACAGGAAGCGAGCGATCTGGAGAGCTTTTTTTTTTTTGCTCGGGGCTGAAAACCAATGGAATTGGCAGACAGACGTAGCGCCAGAGGCTTATTTTAGTGTGTGTGCTGAATTGCAGGCTGCCGTGTTGAGTCACCCCTAAAAAGAGGCTGTGATTAAGGCCCGGTTTGCCCACGTGATGAGCCAATCGAAGGTGGCCCCATTATTTTCGGCTGTCTTATTTATAGATGGAGTGAGTCATCATTTGAGAGATGCATGCAGTCATTTTTTAACCTCTCATGCACAAAACAGATCACCTACATCGAGACGAGTGCTAAGGATCCGCCAATGAATGTGGACAAAGCCTTTCATGAGCTGGTGAGAGTAATTAGGTAGGTAAATGATTCAAGATGTAGATCTATACACTGAATGTATGTATGTAAGATGTATGTCTATAGCACTGAATTTTACCGTTTCCTCCTGCTGTAGACTAGTCCAGTAATTCTTAAAATGTTGCAATCAGACGCCTCACTATTTGAATGAATGTAATCCGAGTATCCAGATTTTGAGACGGAATCAGGGATATTTATCATCATATTTATTTCGTGCTCCCACATTTGACAACCCCAGTTCCAAAAGCGCTGTGACTCTGTGTAAAGTCGCCATCCATTTCCTGTATCTAATGCTTCTAAGGTGCTAGAGAGGCTGCAGCCTATCTTAGTCAACTCTATGCAAAGGTTGGGGTGCACCCTAAACAGCTTCGCAGTCCATTACGGGCCAACATACAACCATTCACCAATAGGGGCAATGTTGAACAGCCAGTTAGTAGAATTTGTATGTCTTTAGACTGTGGGAAGAAACTGGCGTACCCAGAGGAAATCCCTACAGGCAAAGGGGGGAACATACAAACTTCGGCAATCCCAGGACTCAGACTCAGGACCTTTTTGCTCTGAGGCAGGCATTACGCCACTGTGCCGCATGGCGCGAGTTCTCATTAAACCATGTTTTATTCATAGTAGAACAAAGAAACGTATGTTGAAAGTAACACATTTTACTATTTCATTAAATATTTTAATTAGATTACGTTCATTATCAGTGCCCAATACACACTCCTGCATCTTTGTGAACTATTTTCACATACAATGATTTCTGGAAGTGTTCCTGAGACGATTCAGTGATTTCCTTGGCAGACCCATGCATGTTTTCAATGTACAGGTCCTTCTCAAATAATTAGCATATTGTAAAAGTTCATTATTTTCTGTAATGTACTGATAAAAATTAAACTTTCATATACTTTAGATTCATTACACACCAACTGAAATAATTCAGGTCTTTTATTGTTTTAATACTGATGATTTTGGCATACAGCTCACGAAAACCCAAAATTCCTATCTCAAAAAATTAGCATATGATGAAAAGGTAGTCTAAACGAGCTATTAGCCTAATCATCTGAATCAACCAATTAACTCTAAACACCTGCAAAAGATTCCTGAGGCTTTTAAAAACTCCCAGCCTGGTTCATTACTCAAAACCGCAATCATAGGTATGACTGCCGACTTGACTGCTGTCCAGAAGGCCATCATTGACACCCTCAAGCAAGAGGGTAAGACACAGAAAGAAATCTCTGAGCGAATAGGCTGTTCCCAGAGTGCTCTATCAAGCCACCTCAGTGGGACGTCTGTGGGAAGGAAAAAGTGTGGCAGAAAACACTGCACAACCAGAAGAGGTGACCGGACCCTGAGGAAGGTTGTGGAGAAGGGCCGATTCCAGACCTTGAGGGACCTGTGGAAGCAGTGGACTGGGCTACAGGTGCTGCATTCCCCAGGTCAAGCCACTTTTGAACCAGAAACAGTGGCAGAAGCGCATGACCTGGGCCACAGAGAAGCACCACTGGTCTGTTGCTCAGTGGTCCAAAGTACTTTTTTCGGATAAAAGAAAATTTTGCATGTCATTCGGAAGTCAAGGTGCCAGAGTGTGGAGGAAGACTGGGGAGAAGGAAATGCCAAAATGCCTGAAGTCCAGTGTCAATTATCCACAGTAGTAAGATGGTCTGTGGTGCCATGTCAGCTACTGGTGTTGGTCCACTGTGCTTTATCAAGGGCAGGGTCAATGCAGCGAGCTATCAGGAGATTTTGGAGCACTTCATGCTTCCATCTGCTGAAAAGCTTTATGGAGATGAAGATTTCATTTTTCAGCACGACCTGGCACCTGCTCACAGTGCCAAAACCACTGCTAAATGGTTTACTGACCATGGTATTACTGTGCTCAATTGGCCTGCCAACTCTCCTGACCTGAAGCCCATAGAGAATCTGTGGGATATTGTGAAGAGAAAGTTGAGAGACACCAGACCCAACACTGTGGATGAGCTTAAGGCCACTATCGAAGCATCCTGGGCCTCCGTAACACCTCAGCAGTGCCACAGGCTGATTGCCTCCATGCCACGCCGCATTGAAGCAGTCATTTCTGCAAAAGGATTCCCGACCAAGTATTGAGTGCATAACTGAACATAATTATTTGAAGATTGACTTTACTTGTATTAAAAACTTTTTTTATTGGTCGGATGAAATATGCTAATTTTTTGAGATAGGGATTTTTGGTTTTTCTTTACTTTTTTGCCAAAATTATCAATATTAAAACAATAAAAGGCTTGAACTACATCAGTTGTGTGTAATGAATCTAAAATATATGAAAGTCTAATGTTTATCAGTACATTACAGAAAATAATGAACTTTATCAGAAAATGCTAATTTTTGAGAAGGACCTGTAATGTCACTTGAAATCCTGAAGATCACATACATCTAACATAGATTTTGAGCTTTGTACCTTGTATATAGAGATTTTTCCAGATTCTCTGTATTTTAATCAACAGTACAATCGGCCCTCTACTTACGAAAGCCTCTGAATACGAAAAATCCAGGTTACGAAAAACATTTTCCTAAATTTTTGTCCTCTGTGCACGAAACAGCCTCTTCTTATGAAAGGCACCAAACGCGCCATTCAAAAATTTAAATGCGCCATTCAAACAATGTGCAAGTTGCTCTCTCGTTGGCTGTCTCCCAACACCCCGCTCCGCTGGCCTCCCATTGGCTAGGAGAGATGACACAGCTCACTCCCATTGGCTATCTCTCAACATCCCGCCCCTCTGGCCTCCTATTGGCTAGGAAGGGATGACACTGTCATTCCAACTTTGATCATGTTTGTGTGTGAACCATGTTCATCTTTGTGTGTCATTCCAACTGTATTTTAAGGCTCAGCCTTTTAACCTTCTATAAACATTTGTAAGATTATAACTCTGCTAAGAAGAGATGGTCAACATACACGCGCACACACACACACACGTGCTCACGCACGCGCACACACACACACACACACACACACACACACACACACACACGCGTGTGATTCCTGGTGAAAGTAATTCCCGGTGCCATGGTCATTGTAAGATTATAAATCTGCTAATATGACATGGTCAACATGAAGTAAGTACCTTAAAAGCTATGCTTTTGTAATTTTTAAAGGGTAGTCTTGGGAGGCTTGGAACGAATCACGGGTTTTACATGTAAAATGCACATCTACTTACGAAAAATCCAGGTTCTGAAAAAGGTGCTGGAACGGATTAATTTCATAAGAAGAGGGCCGACTGTATACGCATACTGTGGATAATACGTTCTCCCCAATTTTAGTTGAAGGAACATTATTCTGAAATTGTTCTACAATTTTTAGATGCAGTTTGTGCAGAATAGTGAACCTCTGCTCAGATACTCTTTTTGACTTGGTGGCAGTTAACCATATTGGAATTATATATACAGACGCTCCCCGACATTCATCCGTTTTACGGTTTTTTTTTTTTCAAGAAGAGTTTAGACGTACCTACATAGTACTCTGATGTAATGACGCAATGACGTAATGATGCAGCGTCCATTGTTTACAAACGACAGACTGAACGTGACCCTCCTTCATCCCAGTTCAGTTATATATATATATATTCTACATCACACGTCATACGTCACTGTAACAACTTGCGTTCACTTTCAACTTGCGTTCGCCCGTCCGGAACCAATTAAAAACGTAAGTACGGGAGCGTCTGTATAACAAAGTGTTCCTCCAGCTGTTTCCTTTTAGGCCATTTACTTTTACTGCCTTTTGTTGCCCCCACATTTTTGAGAAATACAATAAGTATTGTTCACGAAATAGTAAAATATCTCACATTTACCATCTGACATGTTTTCTGAATAAAATATGTGGTTGTGAGATTTGCAAATCATAGCATTCTGGTTTTGTTTATATTTTATATCCCAACTGTTTTGGAATTGGGGTTGTACATTCCTCCAAGCACGATTTTTATTCTTTTTAAACAAACTGGTTTCTTTGCCTTCAATGAGTTGAAACATATTTTACCAAATTAAGGGCCATATTCAGAAAAGAAATCTTGTGATCATCCCATGTTTACCCATATAATGCAGAACTAATCTGCATTTGAATACATGACATGGTACTCATTTCTCTTCTGCCCGCCATTTTGTTTTTACTCTTTTCCCCTGGGGAGTTTTTTCTTCATGTAGAAGAATCTTTGCATACCACAGAGTTAGTGTGTCATCCTGGTAACTTTTGAAGACTATAAAATGCCATACATACAATCATACCGGCATACTTTATCTGCCTTATGCAGCCTAATGTCATGCAAGTACGAGTATTCAGATGTAGCCTTATATTCTCTTGCTGCTTCATTCATTCATTTTCTTTACTACTTTGTAGTAATCAGGGTTGCAGAGAGGCTGGAACCTCATTCAGTTTATTCAAATTATTTGCATGTAGTTTATGCCTCCGGGGTTGCTGAATGTTTCTTAAAAAGAAGTGAGTTTCACTACTATCTAGAACACCATCTGGAAACATCAAATACCTGCCTTCAGGTGTAAAAAAATCTGGGAATAGAAAATATAAACTGAGGAATAGGGTAATTTTTTTTATATGTTTGTTTGTTTTCCAAATATAATATGAATGTAATAGATAAAGGCAGTAGACTTTTAAAAAAAAAAGTCATAGGAAGGGGACGATGACCAAACATCCATCTGCTACATTTCGAGATCATGTAAGCAGGTATTGGTCAAAATGTTAGAAATATTTAAATATTTTGACGAATACCTGCTTACATGATCTATAAATGGAATTATGTCAAGACTAATACTAGATGCATAAAGAACTTGAAAAACACGCAAAAAGCAGTCTCCATTTCAGATTTTTCCAATCTTTTTCTGGCTTGTGTGGGAGATAAATATAAAGCAAATAAAACAAAACTTTGCAGCCAAAAAAGAATATGAGAGTGACACTTGTTTGCTGATTACTATGTAGGGAAAGACCAGGACTTTTGAAAGAATTCAGTCTAAACTGACAATTCAAAGAGAGAATTATTTGTCTACAGTCACAGTTGAACAGGAGAACCACAAACCACATGTGAAGCATGCTGATGGAAAGTTATGGTTTTGGGTTGCTTCGCTGCCTCAGGAAACTGACAGATGGAAATCATTGATTCAGCTATCAATCCGGCATGAAGAAAATGTGAAGCCATATCCAAAAATATTCCAAAAGTTGAACCAGAGGTACAACCCTTTAAACAGGATAATGAGCCTAAGCGCACATGCAAATACACCAAGAAATCGATCAATTGAACTGACCAAGTCAAAGCCCAGATTCGAAACCCATTCAAATGTTAACGATAATTTAAAAATGGCAGTACATGCAAAGAAACACTCAAACATCATTGAACTGAAGGAGTAATGGTCAAAATATTTCTGGAAGATACCAGTGGACAATTATGCAAAACACCAATGGGAAGTTATTTCTGCTAAAGGGTGCTATACTAGCGTTCGTGACCGAGGGTCTACTCACTTTCCCTACAGAATAAAACTGATTATCAATATTTTTATTGAATAAATTATTGATTTTTATTGTTGTTATTAATCTGTTCAAGTACTGTACATCTTCATCTGTAGGTGCAGTATTAAAGAGGGCAAAATGGAAATATAAAATCAGCAAGTTTTATGCCATGTACAACTGTATGTATTTTATATTGTAATTAACAGAGTCCCATTCTACTGTCTTTTTTTTGGCACCCTGCATGCAAAACTCTCATTAAACTTCAGTAGTCAGGTCTGAATTGTGAATAAAGTTGTTTTAGTATGAACTCTACTCTGTGTGCATAAATTAACTCTAAATTCAGCCCTAGGAGTGCAACATTCAGCTTGAAGTAATCTGTGCTTGTTTTTAACAACCAAATGACTGTCAGTGTTAGTTGGTAGTCAGTGATACTGATCATCCATTTTGTGTGTGTGTGTATATATATATATATATATATATATACAAAAAAAAAAAAATATATATATATATATATATATATATATATACAATATATATATATATATGTGTATATATATATATATATATATATATATATATATACACACACACACACACACACACACACACACACACAGTGGTACCGCAATTTACAAAATTAATCCGTTCCAGAGCTTTTTTTGTAACCTGCATTTTTCGTAAGTTGAACCACATTTTACATGTAAGACACACGATTCGTTCCAACGATCCCAATACTACTCCTAAACCCTTTAAAAATTATAGAAGCATACCTTTTAAAGACCTTCTACTTCAATATCGTACCGATGGTAGACGGTTTGGCCATATTCCTTTGTGATATCACTCGAGCCCATTTCTTCTTCTCACGCGCATGTGTGTGTGTGTGTGTGTGTGTGTGCGCACGCATGCACGTGTTGACCATCATGTCTTCTTAGCAGAGTTATAATCGTACAAATGTGTATGGAAGGTTAAAAGCCTGAGTCAAGAAATAAAGCATTAAAAAACAGTAACTCTGTCCTTTACACGAAAAGCATCATGGTGGTTTCAGCTCTATAATAGGCAATGGGAGGTAGCTGCGTCATTCCTCCTAGGCAATGGGATCCCTGTCCAAGATGGCGTCAGGTGGACCTATCCAAGATGGTGCTTGAGTGAAAGCGACATAAACGACAGCTCAGTTGTTAGCCAATGGGAGGCCAGCAGGGCGGGATGTTTGAACGTCATTGATGGGAGAGCAGCTTGTGCATTGTTTGAATGTTTGAATGGCGCATTTGAATTTTTAAGATGGCGCTTTCGTAATGTGAACTTGTTTCGCATTCTGAGACAAAAATTTTTGGAAAATGCTTTTCGTAACCTGAATTTTTCGTTTGGAGAGACTTTCGTAAGGGGAGGTACCATTGTGTATATATAAGCCAACATGGATTTAATGCAATGAAAACCAAAAAGATGTAACGCCCATACTAAAGCTGAATGATTTAAGGATAGAACTGACACAATGCACACAGGACCTACCCAAATGATTCTAGTTAAAATGATCTGTGAAGTAAATTTCTCATAAAATAGTCCCTAAACCATCTGGCAGCATGCTTGTTCCAATTTTGTATAATAAATATGCAGAATATTTTACCATATTGATGGGACTTTCCCGTTCCTATATAAAGAAATACTTGACCACAGTACAGGAATGTACAGCAAAGCTGAAAGGGAAATCAATCTTACTACAACCACCATCATTTCCTCCACCCCCACTCACTGTGATATCTCTCCACCCCATCTTCTTACTTCCCTTTCCTTCTTTAACTTCCTGTTTTCTCTCTTAGACAACAAGTACCAGAGAGAAATCTGAAGAAAAAGAAGAAGATGAAATGGCGAGGAGATCGAGCTGCCACTTCTCCCAAACTCCGCTGTGCAATATTGTGACTGCCTGCTCATCCATTCAATACAGAACACTGTCTCGGTCTCACAGAGCTGGCATTGTCAGGGAAGGACGAAAAAAAAAAAAAGAAAAGAAAAAATAAATCCGCCAGGCCAAGGAGAGGCTGACAAGACTTTGTTAAAGTGTTAACAAAGATGCAGCTGTTTTGCACACATGCAGAGACAAGTGGAGAAGAGTGTGCTGGAGTGCAGTCATTATGTCCTTTTCTTCACTGCTGCAAGCCGAAGGGTGTTGGCTGCCTTCCGAGTACTCTGTGGGAGTGGACAGTATTTTTGCCTTATTGCTTCTCTGCATCTCTGAACTGATATGAAGTGTTAGGATGTAGCTCGGCCAAAGAAAAGCAAGTCATGAGGACCGAAGGTGGCTAATTCTGTATTGGGATTTTGGGATACCTCCTCAACATGGCCTTTACTGTTAAGCACAGATGTACAGGTGTGACTGAAATGGACCCTTTTGCACTTTGATATTGCACAAATATCACATCATGTGGTCAACGTATTAAAGTGATTTTAAAGCATTTTAGCCGTTGCTGAAGGCTTTAGTTGTAAACGGCAAAACATATATGGATTATGTTGCACTTATGTAGGCTGCTCATTCAGTTTTATTTTAATTTCCTGTTTTTTTATTTATAAACCTTACTGTAAATATTACTTTCTCTCTCATTGTATTAAGGATTCATTTTTTTTCTGCTTGATTACTTTGCTTTTAGTTGCACTAACTTTCAAATTTTGCCCCATAAACACTTAGGAGCACATTTTCTTTTTCCCATCTTTTCCAAACTGTTTTTTTCATTACTATTAATTTAAATAATAGTCTTTTACTTTAATGATTGCGTTTTGTTTTCTTCCACGAGTCCGGTGCATGAAGACTGTTGCCTCAGAGTGATTTTTTTTTTTTTTGGTGATTTTGCTTTACTCAGATCAAAAAACAAAGGCATCCATTACAAGAGATTCTGCTGTAATACTGGCACACTACTCCTTTGGATTAGGGACCCAATAGGTGCACATATATGTTATGAAGAATAATTCTCCATTTATATATTTAATCAACATCACTATAAGTTGAGGTTAAATGTAAATATGGAAAGTGAAAATATATGGGGTCAAATCACATGACACCGAGGATTCATTAAGTCTTTTTCAACCATTGATTTATTCCCATTGATATTAAACGTTACAAACCCGCTCTGTAAATCCATTCAGGTCTAAAAGCAGGAAATTGACTGGCAACACAATTCTAATTTTACAATGTGTAATGCTGTATCGAATACTGTACTACTATATTAAACATGGAAACTTCCAGAGAACTTGGAAAAAATATGGATATCCACAGTAAAACCGTCACACATTGTTATTATCTTTATATGAAATGTATAAACAAGTTATTGTAGTTCAATCACAATACAACAATCATAGTAATATCAGTGAAGCTCGATCAGACTTGTGGGCAATAATCAATTTTTACAAACATCTTAAAAACTGCATCTGTGGCAAATTCTCCATTATACTATATTCTGTTATCTCTATACTAAGATAATATCTATATTCTAATCTATTTAAAATAAGACAATTCATAGAGCACAAACCTCTGCCAATATTAAGTATTATATGGCGACCCCTACAGTGCCTGCTATTGTACCACACTTCCAAAAAATGGGATTATCCATGTTAAATTTAAATTTCTGCCAAATGCCAATGTGAATCAAATCTCGATGAAACTTGGTATGACATCAAAGCATCTGATTCTGAATATTGATCTTATTTACTGATAATTATATTAATGCATTTTTTTTTCAAATTAGATGTGTTTTGAACACAGTTTTGAGGTGTGATTTTTATTAAACTTCACAAATTATCTGAGAAATTTTGATAATTTTTTGTAATTTCATCAGTGTGTGGATTTTTACCAAAACGTACTAGGAACATCCGTGGGTGATCACCTACCCTTCATTAGAATTTCAGCTTGAGCTGTGACAGATTATGAACAGGAAGTCGCTAACAGGCAGGCAGACAGATAGGCAGACAGAAAAACAAATAAATAAACCCACACTAATGAAAACCTCCTTGGAGGAATTAATGAAACCAAATAACACATCCTATCCTATACAGTATGAATTTTTAAAAGTAATTGAATAACATTTATACATCTGACGCACAGCAGGATGCCATTAATGTTGTTATATGTCAAATCAGGTAAATCTGCTATGCGTTTAAATATTTTTCAAGCTGAAGGTCGTAATTTCTGAATTTCCAGCATGTTATAAAAAAAAAAAAAGGTAAAGTCTGTTGGGATTTTTACACCCAAGCCTTGTGGTTCATTGGACTGGTGCTTATCCCTGGTTTCCATAGCGTGAAGCGACTAGGAGTTCAACTCCCCTTTATGGGATGCTAGTCCATCACAGGTTACCTTCCCAGTATATTTTTACTGGTACCCATTGGTACTGCTGGGTGAACAGAGACACACTTGTGGTTAAGACCTTGCCCAGGGGTCTTAGCGCAGTGGGGGTTTAACAGGGATTTGAACACACAACCTCCCGATCATGAGTGCAGCCCCCTAGCCACTACACCACCGGCCCCTCTATGTTATGAAAAGCAGAATCTATAATGAGTTATAACATCATGCCAGATGGAAACTAACTGTGCCAGCGTACCATTGACAGCATCCGTAGGAGCATCATGAGCAATGTTTTGGAAGTACAAGCCTCTATAACGGGTTTCAGGGGATCTTTAATAGTTCAAACATTCTAAGAGAGTTATACAAGGAGCTCTCTTTACTCAATAAAGCTTCAATTGAACGAACTTCTCAGAGTTTTTCAGTGTTTATATTTAGTTTCTAATAGGATAGTGAAGTGAAAAGACCACAGATGAACATATGATGTAATTACATATTTGTGGGCACACAAGCCTTATATGTTTTCAATGTTGTGAATATGTGAAGGGTAACTTGTGACATTACTTGTAGCGCTGTTCTAAGAATCTTTAGGTGTAAAAATAAATGTGATTGCTCACAGCTTTCATAGTCATTTTATTATAATTAATCACCATGGATTACATATTTCTGTTAGTACGTGCAACGTAAGTGAATACTTCTTTGTTTCCAAGACAATGAACTGTCGTAATTCCTCCATGTAATAGGATTTATTACATGCAGGATGTGACTGACAAGAATAGTCTCCACATTTTTTAATAAACTCTGGGGATCCTATTAAAATGTTTTTCACAGATTTGCTATGAAAATATTATTGGGAAATACTATTAAATGCATACAACCTTGCCAAAAGAAAATCTGAGAAGGTGCTATTGTACTTTTTTATGTTGAATATGTATGCAGTGTTTGAAGCAATTACGTTTTGGTGTATAGCTATCTGAATTAAGGGTATACAGTATTCTTTTTTTGTCAATTTTACGTTGCCATTCCTTTATTTATTTTACTTTCTGTTATTCAGAATAAAAAGTTGATAAGCAATTACAATTTGATTTATTAAAGTGCAACTCTGGATTTAAATGTGCACACAGACACCTTACAATCACACTCATATATATATATATATATATATATATATATATATATATATATATATGTATATATATATATATGTATATATATATACGCAGTATATACTAGTATACACACACACACACACACACACACACACACACACACACACACATACATACAGTACGTGTGTGTGTGTGTGTGTGTGTGTGTGTGTGTGTGCTTCTTAATCCTATTAGGGGTAGCTCTTATCTCAGCTGACAATGGGAGAGGTCAGCCAACACAATGAACAGCTCATCAGACCATCGCAGGGCCAATAGACAAAAAACAATTCATACTCCCATCCACATTTTGGGGCAATTTGGAAGAGCCAACTTAGTTTTTTTGACCACAGGTGCCAAATACAAGGGCCGTGGGCCAAATCTGGCCTTCCAATAAATTTGATGAGAGACTTAATAGAATATTATTATCATTCTCTGAATATCAGAATACTTTATTCATGCCAGAAGCACTTGTGTGCACATACTAAGTAAATAAAATGAAGATAAACTCAATACAACAGAAAGATCTCTCTCTCTCACACACACACACACACACACACACACACACACGTGTGTGTGTATGTATATATATATATATATATATATATATATATATATATATATATACTAGTCCTCAAAAAATTAGCATATTGTGATAAAGTTCATTATTTTCTGTCATGTACTGATAAAAATTAAACTTTCATATATTTTAGATTGATTGCACACTAACTGAAATATTTCAGGCCTTTTATTGTTTTAATACTGATGATTTTGGCATACAGCTCATGAAAACCTAAAATTCCTATCTCAAAAAATTAGCATATCATGAAAAGGTAGTCTAAACGAGCTATTAACCTAATCATCTGAATCAACCAATTAACTCTAAACACCTGCAAAAGATTCCTGAGGCTTTTAAAAACTCCCAGCCTGGTTCATTACTCAAAACCGCAATCATGGGTAAGACTGCCGACCTGACTGCTGTCCAGAAGGCCATCATTGATACCCTCAAGCGAGAAGGTAAGACACAGAAAGAAATCTCTGAGCGAATAGGCTGTTCCCAGAGTGCTCTATCAAGCCACCTCAGTGGGACGTCCATGGGAAGGAAAAGTGGCAGAAAACACTGTACAACCAGAAGAGGTGACCGGACCTGAGGAAGATTGTGGAGAAGGGCCGATTCCAGACCTTGGAGTACCTGTGGAAGCAGTGGACTGGGCTACAGGTGCCGCATTCCCCAGGTCAATCCACTTTTGAACCAGAAACAGCAGCAGAAGCGCCTGACCTGGGCTACAGAGAAGCAGCACTGGACTGTTGCTCAGTGATCCAAAGTACTTTTTTCGGATGAAAGCAAGTTTTGCATGTCATTCGGAAATCAAGGTGCCAGAGTCTGGAGGAAGACTGGGGAGAAGGAAATGCCAAAATGCCTGAAGTCCAGTGTCAAGTACCCACAGTCAGTGATGGTCTGGGGTGCCATGTCAGCTGCTGGTGTTGGTCCAATGTGTTTTATCAAGGGCAGGGTCAATGCAGCTCGCTATCAGGAGATTTTGGAGCACTTCATGCTTCCATCTGCTGAAAAGCTTTATGGAGATGAAGATGTCATTTTTCAGCACGACCTGGCACCTGCTCACAGTGCCAAAACCACTGCTAAATGGTTTACTGACCATGGTATTACTGTGCTTAATTGGCCTGCCAACTCTCCTGACCTGAAGCCCATAGAGAATCTGTGGGATATTGTGAAGAGAAAGTTGAGAGACACCTGACCCAATACTGTGGATGAGCTTAAGGCCGCTATCGAAGCATCCTGGGCCTCCATAACACCTCAGCAGTGCCACAGGCTGATTGCCTCCATGCCACATCGCATTGAAGCAGTCATTTCTGCAAAAGGATTCCCGACCAAGTATTGAGTGCATAACTGAATATAATTATTTGAAGGTTGACTTTTTTTGGATTAAAAACACTTTTTTTATTGGTCGGATGAAATATGCTAATTTTTTGAGATAGGGATTTTTGGTTTTCATGAGCTGTATGACAAAATCATCAGTATTAAAACAATAAAAGACCTGAATTATTTCAGTTGATCTGCAATGAATCTAAAATATATAAAAGTTTAATTTTTGTCAGTACATTACAGAAAATAATGACCTTTATCACAATATGCTAATTTTTTGAGAAGGACTCGTATATATATATATATATATGGCAGTGGTGGCCTGGTGGTATAGGGTGCTGGATCGCTGATCCTGAGGTTGGCATATGGAATCCCACTCTCCACAAGGTTGTCACTGTCCCCCCCCGAATCCCACTCTCCACAAGGTTGTCACTGTCCCCCCCCATTGCAGCTAACTCGGTTATAAAAGGCCGGCCATGTCTATCTCTGTCTATGGTAAGAGGCATGTAAAAGAACCATTGTTGACTTTCGTAAAGAGGCTGTAACAGCCATGCCCCTCACCAGCACATGCAGTGTATGAGGAGAGAGAAAGAGTTAAACAGCGCCAACTAGCACAAATCATAACAGTTGTGAAAATGGAAAATACCTTATTGTTGTGGATTACAGACTGCTATAAAAATAATGTGAGTTTGGACACTAACATGATACGTACTAAAGCAAAGGCTCTGGAGACGCCAGTGATTCTCCTTCTCTGGACGTGGATTTGTTATTTATAAGGTTTGTTATACAATATTTATATATATTTATTGTCTTTATAAGGTGTACAATTTATTTGTGTATTAATACATGTTGCCTGTATGATATTAACATGCATAGAACACTTTAAAATTAACTTCTATATAAATTTTATGTAATATATATGTTACGTCTGGAGCATATGCGTCAGACCCAAAGATGCAGGAGACCATGTACGAAGATTCAACGATTTTATTTTTGCACTAGGAAAATCTAAATAACTGGAAATAATTATTCATGGGAAACTGGTTGAGCATAAAGCAGGATACCAGGAGTCAGAGAGATTGCAGAGAAATGGATTCACAAGGAAGGACAATCTTCTGATCTGAGGGAAGTGCGCCGCTCCTATTTATAGCTCGCTGATTGCTGAATGGAAACAGGTGCGCTGGCTGGACCTCGCCTGCAGGTAACAGCCACGCCCCTTGTCAGCGCCTGCAATGAATGAAGAGAGAGTTAATGCCTCCAGTCAGCACAGACCATAACAGTACCTCCCCCCTTAAGGGGCACCACCTGGCTTGTTCGGGAACTGACGATAAAACTCGTTTAATAAGTCTGGGTCCAGGATTAGGGAGCGAGGAATCCAGGAGTGTTCTTCAGGGTCATACCCCTCCCAGTCCACCAGGTACTGAAAACCTCGACCCCGTCTGTGTACAGCGAGGATGCGATTGACTGTGTATATGGGGTGTCCATCAACCAGCCCGGGAGGAGGGGCTGGGGGGTCGGTTAGGGGGGTGGAGGGGACTTTCCACCACGGGCTTGATCAGGGACACATGGAATACCAGGTTTACTTTGAGTGAGGATGGGAGCTTGAGTCGGACAGTGCTGGGGTTTAGAATTTCTTTCTATCACATAGGGCCCAATGTACCTGGGAGACAATTTCTTTGAGTCAACTTGCAGGGGCAGGTCCTGGGAGGAGAGCCAAACTTGTTGTCCGACCGTGTAGGGAGGTGCTAGGGTCTGATGACAATCGCGATTCTCCGGTTTCGGGCCACAGTTCGTTCCAGGGCGGCACATGCTTCTCTCCAGACTCGGCGTGCTCTGCTAAACTGCGGCTGGACGGATGGAACTGCCACTTCGACCTCCTGGCTGGGAAACAGGGGAGGCTGGAACCTGTTGATCACCATAAAGGGGGACATCCCATTGGAGGCGCAGACCAGAGAGTTGTGTGCATATTCGATCCATGGGAAGTGTGTGGCCTAGGAGGCTGGGAGATGGGAGGCGACACAGCACAGGGAGGATCTGAGAGTTTGATTTGTTCACTCCGCCTGACCATTAGACTGAAGATGGTAGCCGGTTGTCAAGCTACAGGAGACTCCCAAGGTGTCACAGAACGCCTTCCAAACTCTAGTTGCAAACTGGGGGCCCCGGTCCAAAACGACATCCTGGGGGATGCCATGGAGGCAAAAGACATGTTGGACCAGGAGACCAGCTGTTTCCATCGTCGAGGGGAGTTTGGGTAGGGTGACGAAGTGAACCGCCTTTGAGAACTGGTCCACTATCGTCAAGATGACTGTGTTGTCCTCGGACGGGGGTAACCCCGTAACAAAGTCCACTGTTCAACCTCCCATTGAGCTGCTCCTAGTATACAAGAGGCAGGCAGGATGGTCTCCATGTTGGTGTCTTCCCCTGAGGAGAACTGCCTGGAGAGAGTGTCTGGTTTTGTATTCTGGGAGCCGGGTCGGTACGTTAGTGTGAAGTTGAATCTTCCTAGGTAGAGCGACCATCGTGCCTGACGGGAGTTCAATCTCTTGGTCGTATGGAGGTAAGATAGGTTTTCATGGTCGGTCCAGACCACGAAGGGGTGGGCTGCCCCTTCCAGCCAGTGCCTCCACTCCTGGAGTGCCAAGACCACTGCCAGCAGCTCATGATTCCCAACATCATAGTTCTGGGACAAGCGACAGGAGAAGAAGGTGCATGGGTGTAGCTTCTGGTCTGTGGGAGATAGTTGGGAGAGGACTGCCCCCACCCCGAGTCTGAGGCATCGACTTCCACCACGAACTGCAGCGAGGGGTCTGGGCGGATCAGTACGGGCACATTGACAAATTTTGCCTTCAGCCTGTCAAACGCCTCCTGGGCACTTGGGGACCACTGGAATGGTGTTTTGAGTGATGTCAGCTGTGTGAGGGGGGCTGCTAAGCAGCTGTAGTCTCGCACAAACCGGCAATAGAAGTTCGCGAACCCCAGGAATCTCTGCAGCTGTTTCCGTATCCCCGGAGTCGGCCACTCTGCCATGCCTTTACCTTTGCCGGATCAGGTCTTATCTGACCCTTCTCCATGATGAACCCCAGGAAAGAGACTGAGGGGACACGAAACTTGCATTTCTCCACTTTGACAAATAATCTGTTCTCTAGGAGCCTCTTTACCACCATTCTCACGTGACGGAGATGCTCATCATGGTTTTTAGAGAAGATCAGGATGTCATCCAAGTCCACGAACACAAGGCAGTTCAGCATGTCTCCAAGCACATCGTTAACCAGGGCTTGGAAAACCGCCAACCGTTGGCTAGTCCGAATGGAATGACCAAATATTCGAAGTGCCCCAGGGGCATGTTGAAAGCTGTCTTCCACTTGTCCCCCTCCCGAATCTGGACTAAGTGATAGGCATATCTCAGGTCCAGCTTAGAAAAGACGGTTGCATCGTGGAGAGAGTTGAAGGCCAACTCTATTAGAGGGAGAAAGTACTTGTTTTTTCATAGTGATGTGGTTCAGGCCCATGTAATCAATACAAGGTCTCAGGGTTTTGTCTTTCTTTTCTACAAAGAAGAACCCAGTGCCTACCGGGGATGACGAGGGCCAAATGAGACCTGCAGTAAGTGACTCGTTTATATATACCTCCATGGTGTCTTTCTCTGGCTTCGAGAGGTTGTACAGTTGCTGAGAAGGGAGCGTGGAACCTGGGAGTAAGTCGACGGTGCAGTTATACGGTCGATGAGGAGGTAGTCATCGAGCCTTGTCTTTGCTGAAGACCTCTTTTAGATCATGGTATTGCTTCGGCACGCCGGCCAAGTCCAGATCCTCCAGGTCAACCGGGTTTTGTGAAGCTTGGGAGGGTACGGCCGCCTGTAAGCAGTGTTGTAGACAGTAATCACTCCAGCTGTGTATGGTAAGGGTGCGCCAGTCGATGTGGGGATTGTGGGTCTCCAGCCACGGCCACCCCAGCACCAGGGGAGAGAGCGGGGCAGAGAGAACAAACATCTCCAAATACTCCTGGTGGTTCCTGGACAGACTGAGCTTAACCGGCTTCGTCTTGTGCGTGATGCGAGCTATGAGTTGGCTGTCACTGGCCACTACCTCCTTGGGGGTTTTGAGTTCATATACGGGTATGTCGTGGAGCTCAACCATCCCTGGATCAATGAAGTTAATGTCAGCCCCTGAGTCAATGAACACGTCCACAGAATAGGAGTGTTGCGCTGAGTGCAGCATACCCTGAACTTGCAGGCGCTTCCCGAGTATCTTAGAGGGTTCTCTAGCAGCTGCTCCACTCCTCGCTGTCGGACCCTGTCGTGTGGGGCACTGGGCGAGTTAATGACCCTTTTCTGCGCAGTAGATGCATATACCGTTGGTCAATCGCCGATGCCTCTCCTCCCCGTCAGCCTGGTGCATCTCACCTGCATGGGCTCTTGATCATCATCCTTCCTCAGAGGAGGGAATGGCGAGAAGGTTCGAGGTGGTTCCTTCTTGGGATTCACGGAGGCGCTCGAGGACGGGTAGACATGACTGGTCTGCTCCTCCCGGGATCTATCCCTTTCTCTCAGCCGGTTGTCCAGCCTGGTCGACAAGATGATAAAATCCTCGAGAGTAGCCGTCTCATCTCATGCCGCGAGCTTATCTTTCAGCCTTTGATTCAGACCCCGCA
>CM045729.1:74759049-74769049 GCA_024760905.1 Plotosus lineatus
AAGACGGTGGTGAGGCCAGCGATGTTGTATGGTTTAGAAACAGTGGCGCTTAGTAAAAGGCAGGAGGCAGAGCTGGAGGTAGCGGAGATGAAAATGTTGAAGTTCTCTCTGGGAGTAACGAGGATGGATAGGATCAGAAATGAGTCCATCTGAGGGACAGCCCATGTAAGATGTTTTGAAGACAAAGTCAGAGAGGCTAGATTGAGATGGTTTGGACATGTACAGAGGAGGGATAGTGAGTATATTGACAGTAGGATGCTGAGGCTGGAACTACCAGGCAGAAGCCCTAGAGGAAGACCAAAGAAGAGATTTATGGATGTGGTGAAGGAAGACATGAAGGTCATTGGAGTCAGAAAAGAAGATGCAGAGGACAGGGTGAGATGGAGGCGGATGATTTGCTGTGGCGACCCCTGAAGGGAGCAGCCGAAAGTAAAAGAAGAAGATATATATATATATATATATATATATATATATATATATATATATATATATATATATATATATATATATATATCCATGTGAAGTCACTACTATTTATATAAACAGATAGAGAATGAATCCTGCCAGTGATTAATATATACAGTATTATCAATATGATAAACAGGAGAATGTAAATGCATTACAGTAGATGTTGTTGCCATGTGGAGGAGTTGTACAGTTTCATAGCCATAGGTAGGAGTGATTTCCTGTGTCTTTCAATGGAACATTTAGGTGGAATCAGTCTCTTAGTGGACGTGTTCCTGTGACTGATCAGCAGGTTGTGCAGCAAGTGGGAGGTATTGTTCAGTATCGTCTTTATTTTGGACAACATTCTCCTCTTCCACACCACCGTCAGAAGGTCTAGCTCCATCCTCACAACATTACTGGTCTGGAGAAGTTAAAAAAAAAAAAGACAAATAGATAAATTAACAATTTTTACTGATTTCATGGTTGGCCTTTTCAGAATAGGTGTTCAGTGATTATTTGGCTCTCAATGGCCTAGAAATTTAGTGATGTGACCCACTTGTTTTAGATTGTGAGTAGATACTAGAGTAACCTCTCTGTGTGTGTGTGTGTGTGTGTGTGTGTGTGTGTGTGTGTGTGTGTGTGTGTGTGTGTGAGAGCGAGACAGAGAGAGAGAGAGAGAGAGAGAGAGAGAGAAGATAAGATAAGATACAGCTTTATTAATCTCACAATGGAGAAATTCACTGTTACAGGCTCTTGAGGTACCATCAGTAGGGGGTGCAAAAATAGATACATATACAAACATACACACATACATATATATTATATAAGTAAATAAATAAATAGATACATAAATAGTATAAATTAATAAACAATAAAAGAAAAGAAGGGAGCAACTTTGTGGACTGGCCTATATTCAAGTGTATATGTAACTGAGGGCAGAGTAGATGGGTTGATATGGTTCACAGTCAGTGGGGTAGATGTGGTTGATTAAAGTGCACAGGGTTTTTATTACACATAACCCGTATTTTCACAGACAGTTACAAAGTGGCGTTGTACAGTCTGACAGCGGTGGGAATGAACGACCTGCGGTAGCGCTCCTTCCTGCACTAAGGATGTCTCAGTCGTCCACTGAAGGAGCTACTCAGCTTCTCTACAGTCTGGTGCAGTGGGTGAGAGCTGTTGACCATGATGGATGTGAGCTTTGCTACCATCCTCCTCTCACTCACCTCCTCCACAGAGTCCAGTGGGCAGCCTAGGACAGAGCTGGCCCTCCTGACCAGCTTGTTCAGTCTCTTTCTGTCCCGCTCTGTGCTGCCCGGGGCCCAGCAGATGGCAGCATAGAGGATTGAAGAGGCTACCACAGAGTCATAAAAAGTCCTGAGCAGAGGTCTGCATACTCCGAAGGACCTCAGTCTCTTCAGAAGGTGGAGGCGACTCTGGCCCTTCTTGTACAGGGTGTTGGTGTTGTGGGACCAGTCCAGTTTATTGTTAAGGTGAACACCCAGGTACTTGAAACTGTCCACTGTCTCAATGTCCTGTCCCTGGATGTTCACTAGTAAGTGTGTGTGTGTGTGTGTGTGTGTGTGTGTGTGTGTTAGAGTGCTTCTCCTGAAGTCGACCACCATCTCCTTCGTCTTCCTAGTGTTCAAGCACAGGTGGTTGCACTCACACCAGTCCACGAAGTCAACGATGACCGATCGGTACTCCAGCTCGTTCCCCTCTGACACACGGCCCACGATGAATATAAATATAAATAGAATATAAATATATCTACACAAATAAATCTTGATATGGGAGTATTTCAAATTCTGTCTTTAAACCATGTACTGTGCATGTTTGAAATCTGACTATCCATAAAAAGGAGACTGAAAATTGATTTCTTGTGAAATAAAATGCTAAATTGCCATTAAATCAAAATTGGTGTTCAGCTCACAGAAAACATTTTGAGTTGTTTTACACGTCACATGACTAGTAATGTGATGAAAAATCCATTTCAGTAAATTTAATTGCTATTTTTTACTTAAAAATAAAAGAGCTGATGATACAAATACATACAGTGGTACCTTACCTTACGAAATTAATCTGTTCCAGAACTTTTTTCCTAACCTGCATTTTTCGTAAGTTTAACCGTATTTTACATGTAAAACACATGATTCGTTCCAAGGCTCCCAATGCTACCTCATAAACAAAGCATACTTTTAAGACCTCCTTCTGCTTCAATATCGTACCGATGGTAGACTGGTTTGGCCATTTTCCTTTGTGATATCACTCGAGCCCATTTCGTCTTCTCACTGTGTGTGTGTGTGTGTGTGTGTGTGTGTGTGTGTGTGTGTGTGTGTGTGTGTGTGTGTGGGTGTCTTTCAAACAACCGTGTCTTGCACAACTGTGCTACACATGACATCTTTACTGTCAACTGCTATGAGATCTCCACCCTCTTCACTGAGTGGCTTTCCAAGGTTTTCAAAACTTTAAATAACAGATTACGTCTTTGTGTAGGGCAGTGGTGGCCTGGTGGTAATGTGTCGTCATTGATCCCAAGGTTGGGGGTTCAAACCCCACTCTCAACAGGTTGTTAGTGTGTCCCCCATTGCAGCTAACTGGGTTATGAAAGGCTGGCCATGTCTCTCAATGTCTATGGTGTGAAGCATGTAGAAGAACCATTGCTGATTTTCATCAAGAGTACGCTGCATAGCTGTCAGCATGTTTCTGCCCTGCATTGGCCTGCCAGGCCATCCAGGGTGTACTTTGGCTGCCATCTTGAAAGCCATGAGAATTTTTTTTTTTTAAATATTACCAGGTTATTTTTTATCAAAATACTTCAGACCATTCTTTACAGTTCTGACTCCTTATAAAAATAACTTGATTTAAAAAATGATTCTTTTTCCATTAGTTTAACCTTTCTAAATTAGCTCATTCGTTATCTGTTACTGCTTAATCCTAATTAGGGTCACAGCAAGGCCGACTCCGAGAAAGGACAGAGTACATCCTGAACAACTCACCAGGCCATTACAGGGTGAAAACACACTATGCAGCTACTCTTGACAAACGTCAGCAATGGTTCTTTAACATGAACCTCTCACCATCGACAGTGAGAGACATGGTCGGCCTTTGATAACTCAGTTACCTGTACCAGAGAGACAGTGACAACATATTGAGAGTTGGGCTTGAACCCCCAAACTTAAGATCAGTGATCCAGCACCTTTACCATCAGGCCACTAATGCCTGTGTAAATCAGCTAATAAGTGCAATTATAGTAAATAATACTCAAAAATCATTGGCCACATGATTGTAGTCACACGATATGTGATAATTAAACACTTTATTACACAAAAATCCAGAAATCACTATTCAGCCTTGTTTTAATTCTAAACAGATTTTACACATGTGCAGTACATGGATAAACACAGAATATTGAAAAGCCTCCATGTCTAGATTTATTTATTATGTGCAGATGTAAATTGTGCCAAGTTTCATGTTTCTATCACAAAGTGAGCAATTTCTTGATTTTTGTCCTTTAACATCAGGACTAATCTGGGGCAGTGGTGGTCTAGTGGTATAGGGTGCTGGATCACTGATCCAAAGGTTGGGGGTTCGAGTCCCACTCTCCACAAGGTTGTCACTGTCCCCCCCAGCGCGGCTAACTAGGTTATCAAAGGCGGGCCATGTCTCTCACTGTCTATGGTGAGAGGCATGTAAAAGAACCATTGCTGACTTTCGTAAAGAGTAGCTGCAAAGTCATCAGCGTGTTTCTGTCCCTTGCTAAAAGGGTTGTGACAGGAAGGGCATCCGACGTAAAACCCTCTGCCAAATCAAACGTGCGAATCAAGATGATTTGCTGTGGCGACTCACAAGTAAAAGGGAAAAAGCCGAAAGGAAGACAGACAACATCAGGACTAATCTGTATATTCTCTCTGCAAATGCCATTCCCAAAGTTGGCAACATGTTCAGCTTGTCTTCATGAGACCCAGAAAAAAGTCTACTGCTACGATGTCCAAAGAAAACTTGGTTGGAATGGAAGTACTTGGATGCACAGATGAATGGATGAACAGAGTCATGACCTCAACTCTACTGGACACCTTCAAGGTAAACTGGAACGCTGTCTGGAATCCAGGTCTGGTCATTCCATATTCCATACCAGGTCTGGTCATACCATATACTTGATCTAACCAACCTGTGGCTGAAAACAATCTCCAAGTACACATTCCAAAACTAAGTGGAAAACCTTCCCAGAACTAATTAAAGCAGAAAAAGGGGAAGAAAAAAAAAAAAGATTTTCAGATCAATCATGCATTTGTAATGGTTAGGTATCCTGTCCAAATATGACTGGATAGTATAGCCAAGAACCCTGCTAAGAAAGAGGGCAGGTGCATATAAGTTTAGAATTCTAAAGACCTTGGTACAGTAATACAATAGTGCAGTAATTATTACTCAGCATAAAAAAAAAATCATAACACGGCATTTTAGCCTCACAACTGAATAAAGGTACGTAATACATGTTTCCTTCTGATGTTGGTGCCCATATTGATGATTAAGTAACAAATACACTGTGTTATTGCTTCATTCAGACATTTATTCCAACTATCATATACAATTACATTACTGAATAATTATATTACATCCCATTGTATTTTGTTTCTTGGACTTCACCATGAATTTGATCATATTTGAAAAGGATCATCTACATTTTTGGATATTCCACACCAAAACAAAAGTGATTTTGGTTAACTTTGGCATTCCGTTACTGAAGCTGAGCTACAAGGCTGCTCTGGGCCACTAGATAGCAGCAGTGATTCATAGCTCACGATGATAGGCCGCAGTTACATTCTTCTTCAAGACTTGTGTTTTAAAAAAAAAAAAATCACAGAAATACAGAAATGGGTGTTAAAGGATGAAAACGAGCAATGAACAGTACTAGCCTACCTGAAAACTGAATCTCCAACAAATAACAAGTGCATATACCAAAGTTTTGCTGAAATTATATAAAGTCAGTTAGTTTTTTTAAACCATGCTCCCAATACACAGATTATGATTTATTACAGTTTTCTTGTGCATGAGGACTTATGTACATTTATAGCCATGCATGAATGGCCTCAAATCTGCAAATACGTACATTACATCATATTTTTATTAGTGGAAAATACAACCGTGATGAATATTTACCAGTGAAGGAAAAAATACATTGCACAAACAATATCCGAGATGGAACTTTGAAGGGACTACTCACTGATACTCACTGATACTTACTGATACTCACTGATATTCACTGATACTCACTGAGCTTGAGGAGAGTAACTGTTTTAGTAAAGACAGTACTATCACTACTAGCGACATAAGAAAAACAAACTAAAACAGCATTGCTGAGGCGGCAGCCCATAGCTGTGGCCGTAAGGTCGTCGGTGCTTGTCGTGGCGGTAATCCCCAAACCCGGTGGTGGACACCTGCGGTGAAGGGGGCCGTCCAGCTAAAGAAGGAGGCCTATCGGGTTTTATTAGCCTGTGGGACTCCTGAGGCAGCAAACGGGTACCGGCAGGCCAAACGTGCTGCAGCCGAGGCTGTCGCGGATGCAAAATCTCGGGCGTGGGAGGAGTTCGGTGAGGGCCTGGAGAGTGATTATCGGTTGGCCTCAAAACGGTTCTGGGCCACCATCCGACGCCTCAGGAGGGGGAAGCAATTCTTCACAAACACTGTTTACGGTGGAGGTGGAAAACTGCTTACCTTGACTGGCGATGTTGTTGAGAGGTGGAGGGAATACTTTGAGGACCTTCTCAATCCCACCAACACGCCCTCTGTGGAAGAGGAAGACCCTGGGGGTTCGGGTGAGGGTCCACCCATCACTGGAGTGGAGGTCATTGAGGTTGTCAAAAAGCTCCTCGGTGATCGAGCTCCGGGGTTGGACGAGATCCGCCCAGAATATCTCAGGGCTCTGGATGTTGTAGGACTGTCTTGGTTGACACGTCTCTGCAACATCGCGTGGTCATCGGGGGCTGTACCTCTGGATTGGCAAACTGGGGTGGTGGTCCCAATTTTTAAGAAGGGGGACCGGAGGGTGTGTTCCAATTATCGGGAATTACACTCCTCAGCCTACCTGGGAAAGTCTATGCAGGGTACTAGAGAGGAGGATCCGACCGATAGTCGAACCTCGGATTCAGGAGGAACAATGTGGTTTTCGTCCTGGCTGCAGCACTCTTGACCAACTCTATACGCTCCACAGGATTCTGGAGGGGGCATGGGAGTTTGCCCAATCTGTCCACATGTGCTTTGTGGATTTGGAGAAGGCTTTCGACCGTGTCCCTCGAACAATCTTGTGGGGCGTGCTCTGAGAATACGGCGTTCCGGATCCGTTGCTACGAGCTATTCGGTCGCTGTATCACTGGAGCCAGAGTTTGGTCCGTATTGGTAACAGCAGGTCGGATTCGTTTCGGGGCTGTGACAACCCGTCGAGAGTGGGTCTTAAACCTCCAACCCTAGGACCAGTGCACCAGTTTACCATCAGGCCACCACTGCCCTGAATGAGCTGAAGTATGACATACAAAGTTTTTCAGTATCAGGGCTGTTTGGCTGAGGCAGATAAAACCCTCTGACACTGAATAATTCTCCATATTATTCCTTCATTTATTTATTTTCTGAATCGCTAAATCCTAATTGGGGTTGTAGGGAGGCTGGCAACCATCTCAGCCGACTCTGGGTGAGGGCAGAGGATAACTCTGTTTATCTGAAAAATTGTTTATTTGTTAACAACCAGAAGCCGTGAATGACTGCAAAAGTGCATGCTCTTCTGAAGCCAAGAGACTGCCTTTAGAGCAGGGGACAAGGCGGCCTTAAAAACAGCAAAGGACAAACTCTCCAGAGCTATCAGAGAGGTGCACATGCCCAGAGAAGCCACAGCAACTTCCAGAAGAGCAGAGAGTCTTGGTGCATGTGGCAGGACACAGCAACTGTGTGGGACAGTGATGCCTCTCTTTCAGATGCGCTGAACTTCTACACTTGGTTTCTTCTACACTTGGTTTCTTCTACACTTGGTTTCAGTCACAGGACAACATGATAGCAAGGAAGACCATCCCTCCTTCTAACGACCAGGTGCTCTGTTTTACCATGACTGACGTGAAGAGAACTCGATTCAGAGTCAACTCACGGAAGTGTGCTGGATTGGTCAATATTCCTAGCAAAGTGCTCAGAGAGTGTGCAGAGCAGCTAGCAGATGTTTTCACAGACATCTTTAACATCTCGCTGAGCAGCTCTATCATCCCAATGTGCCTCAAGACAACGGCTATCATCCCTGTGCAAGAGGTCTATGATCTCCTGCCTTTATAACTATCATCTCATTGCACTCATACCAACTTTGAAGAAATGCTTTGAGAGGCTCATCATGAAGCACATCAAATCACAGCTACTATCCTCACTTGGCCCCTTGCAGTTTGCATATCATCTTAACTGCTCTATAGGGGATACCATCACCATAACTCTCTATCTGGCCCTCACACACCTAGACTCTAACAATATGCATGTTCGAATGCTGTTCATAGACTTTAGTTCGGCATTCAACACAATCTTCCCTCAGCAGCTGATTGAGAAGCTGAGTCTTCTGGGTTTAAACACCTCTCTCTGCAACTAGATTCTGAATTTCCTGACTGGGAAACCCCAAACAGTCCAGATGAGGAACAACATCTCCAGCACCAACAAGTTGAACACTGAGCTCAGGGCTGTGTGTTCAGTCCACTTTTGTTTACATTATTGACTCATAACTGTGCATCAATGCGCAGCTCCGACCACATCATTAAGTTCATTGATGACATGACCATGATGGGTCTCATCTGTAAGAACAATGAGTGAGCTTATAGAGAGGAGGTACAACAGTTAACAGCCTGGTGTAGAGCCAACACTGAATGTTGACAAGACGAAAGAGATAATTGTTGACCTCAAGAGAGAACAGCGTGACCATTCCCCATTGTTCATTGATGAATCATCTGTGGAGATCTTCAAGAGCACTCATTGGTGTTCATCTGGCAGAAAACCCCCACAAACCCCTCACACACACCCATCACCCTCCTGCCATGTGTAAAGAGATGCTGGATCATTCTTGCCCACACAACCAGACTGTGGAACAGTTTCCTCAAGCCATCAGGTTCCTCAACACCTAGGACTAAATAACACAAATCACCCCCCCCCCCCTCTCACACACACACACACACACACACACACACACACACAGAACTGTACATGACTAAAATAACTTAACTGTACAAAACTCTCTGTCCCTCTCGCACACACTCTTCCATCTGTATCGACACCCACACATTATTTATTCCATTCATTTTCTGAGCGGCTTAGGCCTAATTAGGGTCAGGGCATGTGCAGAGTAAAGCTCGCCAGGCCATCGCAGGGCAGAAACCAGAAACACGCTGACAGCAATGCAGCCTACTCTTCACGGAAATCAGCAATGGCTATTTTACACGCTTCTCACCATAGACGGTGACAGACTTGTCCGGCCTTTCATAACCCAGTTAGCAGCACTGGGAAGACAGCAGTGACAATCGGTGATTGTGGGGCTTGAACCCCTGACCTTGGGGTCAGTAATCCAGCACCCTACCACCAGGCCAACGCTGTCCCACTCACATTGTTTATACTGCTCACTATTTATTGCACTACCTCAGCCGTGTTATTACTGTATTTAACTGCGCTGCTATGTTTATATTTATGTCTATACCTATTTCTATTTGCACGACTGAAACCGCTGCTGCCATGTACATCATTTATTTATTCAAGCTCATTGTTTTTACATTTCACTACGCATGTTCTTTTCTTTCTTTCTTTCTTTTTTTTTTTAAATCTGTGCAGGCTTGTTCTTGTGTTATCTTTTTCCTTTGGTACTGTTTCTACACTGGATTGTCCTTTGCATTGTTTGCACCTAATTGCACACTTTGCACTTTGTGTGTCTTGGACGAAAACCTGTCCTATCTCTGTGCTATTTATTTATTTATTTATTTATTTGATCTTTATGTTGAAATGGAGGACACCCACACCAGCACATGGCAAATAAACAAATTCCACACATAAATGCTGCTATGAGCCACAGGATTTGGGTCTAAAAACTACTTGCTTTGAGGCAACTGTACTTGTCACGTCAATATTGTGTAGCTTGTTCGATCTCAAATACAAATGCAAAACATTCCCTGTGTTACCTATAATTTTGGAAGGGAATGTACATAGTACAAGTAAAAAAAAAAAAATTAAAAAAAATGGCCCGGTGAGATCTCTTGGACTCTTCCCTCACCCAAAGTCAGCTGGGATGGGCCTACTTGCGGCCCTAATTAGAAAATGAATGAATGAAAATGAATTTATAAAATAATTCATCCTCATCACATTGTTTTTTGTACAAAATGAATTTAATTAAACATTTATTACAAATTCTCACAGTATATCGGTTATCCAGTATAATTTATTATTCAGTACACGTGTTTACGGATGGCTAATTCATCATGAATGAACCATTTACATTTATTGAATGAAGAATAATACAGTAATTCACCCTTTATTATATATTAATACACAGAAT
>CM045729.1:74774049-74911549 GCA_024760905.1 Plotosus lineatus
AGAAGGGAGCAACTTTGTAGACTGGTCTATATTCAAGTGTATATGTGTCTGAGGGCAGAGTAGATGGGTTGCTATGGTTCACAGTCAGTGGGGTAGATGTGGTTGATTAAAGTGCACGGGGTTTTTATTGCACATAACCGGTATTTTCACAGACAGTTACTAAGTGGCGTTGTACAGTCTGACAGCGGTGGGGATGAACGACCTGCGGTAGCGCTCCTTCCTGCACTGAGGATGTCTCAATCGTCCACTGAAGGAGCCACTCAGCTTCTCTACAGTCTGGTGCAGTGGGTGAGAGCTGTTGACCAGGATGGATGTGAGCTTTGCTACCATCCTCCTCTCACTCACCTCCTCCACAGAGTCCAGTGGGCAGCCGAGGACAGAGCTGGCCCTCCTGACCAGCTTATTCAGTCTCTTTCTGTCCCGCTCTGTGCTGCCTGGGGCCCAGCAGATGGCAGCGTAGAGGATTGAAGAGGCTACCACAGAGTCATAAAAGTCCTGAGCAGAGGTCTGCATACTCCGAAGGACCTAAGTCTCCTCAGAAGGTGGAGACAACTCTGGCCCTTCTTGTACAGGGCGTTGGTGTTGTGGGACCAGTCCAGTTTATTGTTAAGGTGAACACCCAGGTACTTGAAACTGTCCACTGTCTCAATGTCCTGTCCCTGGATGTTCACTAGTAAGTGTGTGTGTGTGTGTGTGTGTGTGTTCGAGTGCTTCTCCTGAAGTCGACCACCATCTCCTTCGTCTTCCTAGTGTTCAAGCACAAGTGGTTGCGCTCACACCAGTCCACGAAGTCAACGATGACCGACCGGTACTTCAGCTCGTTCCCCTCTGACACACGGCCCATGATGGCGGAGTCGTCCGAGAACTTCTGGAGGTGGCAGCTGTCTGTGCTATATATGAAGTCCGAGGTATAAATGTTGAAAAGGAAGGGTGAGAGGACGGTGCCCTGCGGTGCCCCCGTGCTGCAGACTACCACCTTTGACTTACAGCTGCGCAGCCGCACATACTGTGGAGGTATGTGTAAGGTAGTCGATAATCCAGGCAGCAAGATGCCCGTCCACTCCCACGTCCTTCAGCTTCCCCCGCAGACGCGCTGGCCTGATGGTGTTGAAGGCGCTGGAGAAGTCTAAGAACATGACCCTCACAGCGCTGCCAGCGATCTCCAGGTGGGTGAGTGCCCGCTGCAGAAGGTAGATGACGGCGTCTTCTACCCCGATGTTGGGCCTGTAGGCAAACTGCAGCGGGTCTAGGGTGGGGCTCACCATAGAGCGGAGGTGTTTCCATGGTCTTCATGAGGTGGGAGGTCAGGGCGACAGGTCTGTAGTGGGCTGGTTCCTTCGCTTGAGCTGTTTTGGGAACCGGAACCACACAGGAGGTCTTCCATAGGACGGGAAAATTCTCCAGGCTGAGGCTCAGGTTGTACAGGTAGCATAGTACCTCACAGAGCTGGTCTGCACAGGTCCTCAGCAGCCTGGGACTGATGCCATCTGGTCCTTCAGATTTCCTCTGATTTAGCCGCCTCAGCTGTCTCCTCACCTGGTCTGATGTGAGGGAGAGGGGGGTTGGGGTGGGCTGCAGAGGGAGGGGGATGTGTCTGTTGGGCTGTAGCAGTCAAGTGAAGTTGGCCTGGGGAGGGGGGAGGTGTCTGCTGGTCTGGAGACGTGTGAAGAGGGGAGTGGAACGGGGAGGGGGGCAGAGGGGGAGGGGGGAGAATCAAACCTGTTGAAGTAACAGTTTAGTTCATCCGCCCAGCGCTGGTCACCATCAGCTGTCCCTCTGACACTCTGCCCAAATCCAGACATGGTCTTTAGTCCTCTCCAGACGTCCCGCATGTTGTTCTGAGCCAGCTTCTCCTCCATCTTCTTCCCATAGTCCCTCTTGGCCCTCCTGATCCTCCACTGGAGCTCACGCTGGACCTTCTTCTGCTCCTCTCTGTCCCCCGAGATGAAAGCCCTCTTTTTCTGGTTCAGGAGGACTTTGAGCTCAGGGGTGACCCATGGGTGGTTGTTGGAGAAGCACCGTACCCTCCGTGTTGGCACAGTGCTGTCCACGCAGAAGTTCATGTAATCGGTGATACAGTGTGTGAGGCCGTCAATGTCATCACCAAAGGAGTTACAGAGCATGCTCCATTCTGTGGTCTGGAAACAGTCCCTAAGCCTCTCGTTGGTCTCCTCGGTCCACACTTTCACAGTCCTCTTCTGCACAGGTTCCTTTCGCACCCTGGGTGTGTATTGGGAGAGCAGGTAGACCAGGTTGTGGTCTGAGCATCCCGGTGGGGGGAGGGGGGTGGAGCTGTAAGCGTCCTTCACATTAGCATACAGCAAGTCCAGAGTTTTATTGTGTCTTGTGGTGCACTTCACGTATTGCGTGATATGAACCCTATTGAGATGCTGTTCATTCCCGAAAACCATCCAATCTGGTTCATCTTAAAAAATTTTTCAAGAGAAGAGTGAGACAAACTCCCATCAGAGCGATGTGAAAGACTCACCGCCTCTCATCGCAAACGCCTGACTGCAGTTATTGCTGCAAGAGATGGTTCAACCAGTTATTAGATTTAGGGGGGCAATTACTTATTCACACAGCCCTTGCAGGTTCAGATGTTTTTCCCTCTTCATAAATGCAGTTGTCACTGAAAACTGCATTTTGTGTTTACTTGTATTTTATTTTTGTAGAATATTTAGGTTTGCTTGATCACAGGCAGAAGGCCGAGAGGAAGACCAAAGAGAAGATTTATGGATGTGGTGAAGGCGGACATGAAGGTCGTTGGAGTAAGAGTAGAAGATGTAGAGGATAGGGTGAGATGGAGGCAGATCATATTGCTGTGGCGACCCCTGAAGGGAACAGCCGAAAGGAAAAGAAGAAGAAGAAGAAGACGATTTAGGTTTGCTTGATCTGAAATGGATGACAGTGACAAACCTGCAAAAAAATGTCAGAAATTGTTCGGGGGGCAAAACATTTACACAGCACTGCATATAAAATTTAATATTGGAAATTAAAAAAGTTTCTTAATTTAATGCTGATTGCTTTTTTATTGATTAAACTTCCGAGATGAAAAGTCCACCAAAAGTCTGTTTGATATAATTTTCCTATTTCTTACATTTTTCTTAAATTCTGCTTATGCATTCTGTATGGTGTTTATTACAGAACTAATATGAATTAAAAAGTACCTAAAGAAAACATTCAGGGCTGCACATAAAAATAAAAACTCGAATACCTAGCATTCATTGGATCTACTCCAGTGATCCAGAATGCAGACGGCAATCAAATTACAGTCGGCCCCAAACCTACGAAATTAATCCGTTACAGAGCCCTTTTCGTATAGCAGGGATTTCGTAAGTAGGGGCCGCACCTTTCATGTTAAACGCCCAATTTGTTCCAAGGCTCCAGTCTTTGGATTGGACAAACCCCATAAACCCTTTAAAAATGATAAAAGTACACCAATTTTGTATGAAATATGTGTTAAAAGTAAAAGAAAATTATTTATTAAACCATTTAAACATTTTATTAACATATTAACCCATTTTATTAACATATTTATTAATTAAACCATTATTAAACATTTTTACCAACACACACACACACACACACACACACACACACACACACACACACACACACGCACACACACGAGATGTGAATTCAAAGCGCATCCCCTGGTTGAACATTTACTGAATTAAAACAACTTCAAAATCTCAACTAAAAACTAAAACGTTATTCTCTCTCTCTCTCTCTCTCTCTCTCTCTCTCTCTCTCTCTCGTGCGCACGCGCGCACGTTGTGGGCCATGCCCACAAGAAATGAATTCAAAGCGCATTCCCTGCTTGACCATTTACTGAATTAAAACAACTTCAAAAACTCAACTAAAAAACAAAGCGTTATTCCTTTTCTCTCTTTCTCTCTCTCTCTCTCTCTCTCTCTCTCTCTCTCGCGCTTTCTCTCTCTCTCTCTCTCTCTCTCTCTCTCTCTCTCTCTCTCTCTCTCTCGCGCGCGCGCGCGTGCACACGTGAATTCAAAGTGCATTCCCTGCTTGACAAACTCAACTTTAATTTGATTTCTTGGGGGATCGGAATTCCAGATGAGCTCAAATGCGCCCACATTTATTAAACATTTACTGAAATAAAACAACTTAAAAAACTAAAAACTAAAGAGTGAAGCTTCCTTCTGTCTCTATCTGGGAGGCCAGCAGGGCGGGATGTTGAGAGACAGCCAATGAGAGAGCAACTCTCGTGTCCTGTGAAATTTTGATTGTCGCATTTGAATTTTGAATGCCTTTTCGTAAGAGGGGGTTGCTTCGTATCTTGGGGACGGAAACTCAGGAAAATGTTTTTTTGTAATCCGGGGATTTCGTACACAGGGGTTTTCGTAGGTTGACAACCATGTGACAGTTGCTGTTATATATTGAACTTAAAGGAAAGCACACTTAGCAACTTTCAGTTCTTTGGCCATAAGTATTCTCAATATTGTTCATTTTGTTAATTTTCTGGAACCACTTAAGCCTAATTGGGGTCACAGGGAAGCTTGTGCAGTCCCAGCCGACTCCAGGCGAGGGCAGAGTACACCCTGGACAGCTCGCCAGGCCATCGTAGGGCAGAAACATGCTGACAGCTTTGCAGCTACTCTTGTCGAAAGTCAGCAAAGGTTCTTTTATAGCCTCACAGCACAGACAGTGAGAGACATGGCCGGCTTTTAATAACCCAGTTAGCTGCACTTGGGGGGGAGAGGGGGGGTTGTGACAACCTGTTGAGAGTGGGGCTTGAACCCCTAACCTTAGGAGCAGTGATCCAGCACCTTCACCATCAGGCCACCACTGCCGCAGAATTCTCAATATTATTGCAGCTTTAAATGAGGATGTTCCTGAAACTAAGAGGTGAAGAAATATCTGGTGCAGCAAGAAGGCAGAAAATTAGCAGGCATCTGCAAGCACAGTACTAATGGGACTGTAACACAGGTAAACACATGGTTACTAATTTTATTGGAAAAAACCCTAGTTTCCAACACTCCCTGAAAGCACTAGTTTCCTAGTCCCCTTGAGCGCGTCATAGGCACGTGCTGCATGCGACCAGCAGAGCGTGTAGGAGAGCGTAAAGAGCAGGACGCATACAGAGCCCTCGGCGACACAGTGAGTCAACGATCAAAAATGTGATTAAGTGAACTTTTAACAAGTTTAACTAAGTTTGTGTGCTTTTCAGAGCCTTGTATGTGTTTTGTTCTCTCTCAATCGAACCGGGTGGAGAGAGTTTGTTTTCTTGGAAGCTCCGGTGAGTCATTGCAATATGAAGCTAGTTTAAGAACCTATGCTAACTTTACACGTGGTGACTTTTAAAGCTGTGTGCACTAATTTTGTCTTTAAAAGGCTAAGACCAGTCGGAGTACATAACAAAGATTGTGCTGTGCACAAAATGAACCTTACATTTTATTTTTCTAAATGTTTTGTTGAAAGCACTTTTGCTAATGCACTAAAGTAGTGCAGATAAGCTGTGTTGTTTTGTATTACATTCCATTCAGTGCCTTTCATGCACTTTTGTCACTTTATTTAGGAATTATTGTTGTTAAATATTTTATTCATTGTGTCTGTACTGCATGTGCAGACTGGTTTTAGTGGATCTGGATTTGATCTTTGAAGCTGGTTTCGACACGGATGGCGAGCCAAATCCAGTGAGAACTCTTGGTAGATCCAGAAGCAGTGTGGCCAACTGTTCTCTGGATGCGAGAGTAGATCTACAGACCCAACCACTTCAAATCACAGGATCCCAGATAAGAACAGATAAAAACACCTTTATCCCAAACGGATCACAATCCTGGAAAAGACTCCCGGGTTCACACGAATCAAACCTTAGAGACTTAAGCTTATTTTATTTTATTGTTAATTTGTAAAGAAAGTTCTACAACATTGTTTGCACTGTTTCTTGTAGTATTGTTAGTTGTAATAAATCTGCCGGCTGTTCAAATTCAAATCTCCACAATTCATTTTACTCCTCTAGAACCTAGTATAAAACCTAGCACAGCTATATCAAGCTGGTGTTACATCAAAGTGGCGAGCCAGCCAGGAGGAGTTTTGGCTACATTTTGCCTCTAAATTAATAATTTGGCATACAGTTTGGCAGTTTTATGACAGTTTTTGTAGAACTTTTCCCACAAAAGAAATATGGATATCATTGAACGTGAAGGTATCAAAGTACCAAATGCTGTATTAATTAGTGGTTTTCTGGTACTGAGACTGATGAAGAAGTTATTAAGTTTTACAAAAGTATGGTTCTATTACACCAACAGTGAAACTTACTACTTCTGACCCTGACTTTGAAAATACAGCCGTAGTTGAGTTTGAGTATGGCACTGCTATTGAGTCAATTCAGGCTGAACTACCATGTCAAAGAGCAACATCTGACCCAAAGGTTGTTCACAAAATTCAGCTCTTATTCCCACTTTATAGTGATAAGTTAACAGCTGATCTGACCAAGTCTTTTCTCTTTGATTTAAAGGGAATTGCCAAAGCAAGCGGAATAGATTATGAGAAATTGTTGCTTGGTGAACTTAACAAACTTCAGGCCTCTGCTGCTGAAAGTGAAGGTATAGCTTCCACTGACGCTACTCCAGTAACTGAAAGTTTAACAGGTGATTCTGTTGTGACACAAACAAATAGGGAAACTCTCACAACTACCTCAAACTCTGATATTCCCAGTTCTCCAATCAACAGCAGACCAACTCCTATTTTAAATCCAGATCCACTAAAAAACCAGTCTGCACATGCAGTACAGACACAATGAATAAAATATTTAACAACAATAATTCCTAAATAAAGTGACAAAAGTGCATGAAAGGCACTGAATGGAATGTAATACAAAACAACACAGCTTATCTGCACTACTTTAGTGCATTAGCAAAAGTGCTTTCAACAAAACATTTAGAAAAATAAAATGTAAGGTTCATTTTGTGCACAGCACAATCTTTGTTATGTACTCCGACTGGTCTTAGCCTTTTAAAGACAAAAATAGTGCACACAGCTTTAAAAGTCACCACGTGTAAAGTTAGCATAGGTTCTTAAACTAGCTTCATATTGCAATGACTCACCGGAGCTTCCAAGAAAACAAACTCTCTCCACCCGGTTCGATTGAGAGAGAACAAAACACATACAAGGCTCTGAAAAGCACACAAACTTAGTTAAACTTGTTAAAAGTTCACTTAATCACATTTTTGATCGCTGACTCACCTCGTGTCGCCTTTTCGAGGGCTCTGTATGCGTCCTGCTCTTTACGCTCTCCTACACGCTCTGCTGGTCGCATGCAGCACGTGCCTATGACGCGCTCAAGGGGACTAGGAAACTAGTGCTTTCAGGGAGTGTTGGAAACTAGGGTTTTTTCCAATAAAATTAGTAACCATGTGTTTACCTGTGTTACAGGACTCTGAAATTAATAACTGGAATCAAATGACTGACTGGCAGATTAAGAAAGAAATTTGAACAGCTAAACATATAATATACTCTGCATGAGTCTCGAAGCAGCACTCAGTCTGTGGTCAATCATTGAATTATGGAAATCTGTTGAATGCTTTTTTTCGAGATGCATATGAAGTTCATTTACTCTTCATCACTATACTGGTTCTATGTAATGCTGAGTAAATTAGATTCCAGATTCTATGTACTACAGTTTCCGAAATAATTTGAGTAATAGAATTTATTCATTTGTGCTTAATGCTAAAAATATCGCTGCCTTTCATGTAACATGTACTTGAACAATTGAATATGCTCAACACTTCACGCCAAGGCTTCAAACACTTATTGACACAAATAAGAGGAAAATAGCTATTCGTTTCAATGAAAAAGAAAAGCAGGTGGTGCTTTCAGGATTGTGGAGAAAGCAATTTTTAGAAGGCAATTTTCAATGACTTTCAGTAAACCCCCTCCCACAATTCCATGAGCACAATGAGAGTCGTTCTACAGTTAAAAAGGAAATGGTAGTAGGCATTGCAAGAATGATATTGTACTGACTGAATGTTCTCTTTCCCCCACTTAGACACAGTCTTTGCTAGATTAATATGAGAACAGGAAGTAATAAGCAAGTCGTACTTCCAAGTCACAATCATGTGACTAGCAGCATGAACCTGCCCTTGATGTAAAAGTAGGGGAAATCAAATACTGCGCTGCGAGAATACAGTTTGATTAGCATGCCTACAAGTTTTTTTTCTTTTTGCTAATCTACTGCTTTCATCATGCCTAAAGGATACTGTGGAGTGAAATGTACGTCTAATACAGTGTTTTTCAATTATTTTCTGTGGCACCCCCTTTAGGAAGAAAAAACATTTCACGCCCCCCCCCCCCCACCACCACCCTGCGAGCGACCATAAATAGTATTATATGTCTCTAAAAATTGTTATTAGTACACCCCTGCATAACATTGTATCTTTATTATGATTAACAACAAAAATATAAAGAAATATAGTTCAACTGACTTCTTCTTCTTTTCCTTTCGGCTGTTCCCTTCAGGGGTCGCCACAGCAAACCATCTGCCTCCATCTCACCCTGTCCTCTGCAACTTCTCTTACTCCAATGACCTTCATGTCCTCCTTCACCACATCCATAAATCTCTTTTTTGGTCTTCGTCTAGGCCTTCTGCCTGGTAGTTCCAACCTCAGCATCCTACTGCCAATATACTCACTATCCCTCCTCTGTACATGTCCAAACCATCTCAATCTAGGCTCTCTGACTTTGTCTCCAAAACAAATTACATGGGCTGTCCCTCTGATGGACTCATTTCTAATCCTATCCATCCTCGTTACTCCCAGAGAGAACCTCAACATTTTCATCTCTGCTACCTCCAGCTCTGCCTCCTGCCTTTTCCTCAGCCCCACTGTTTCTAAGCCATACAGCAGGGCTGACCTCACCACCGTCTTGTACACTTTTCCTTTCATTCTTGCTGACACACTCCTATCGCACATCACACTGGACACTTTTCTCCAACCAGGTGCTTCTTCACCTCTTTTCCACACTCTCCATTGCTCTGGACTTTTGAGCCTAAGTACTTAAAATCCTCCACCCTCGTTATCTCTGCTCCCTGTAACATCACCGTTCCTCCTGGGTCTTTCTCATTCATACACATGTATTCTGATTTTCTGAGGCTAACCATTCCTCACCTTTCCAGGGCATACCCCCACCCCTCTAGATTTTCCTCCACTTGTTCTCTGCTCTCACTGCAGATCACAGTGTCATCTGCAAACATCATAGTCCATGGAGATTCTTGTCTAACCTCATCTGTCATCCTGTCCATCAACATAGCAAACAAGAAGGGGCTCAGAGCTGACCCTTAATACAGTCCCACTTCCACCTTGAACTCTTCTGTCACACGAACAGCACAGCTCATCACTGTCTTACATCTCTCATACATGTCCTATAGCACCTTCTTTCCCATAACTTCATCATATGGCTCATCAACTTTATCCCTCTGTAGTTGCTGCAACTCTGCACATCTCCCTTGTTCTGAAAAATGGGCACCAGCACACTTCTCCTCCATTCCTCCGGCATCTGCTCACTCTCTAAGACCTTGTTGAATGTTCTTGTCAGAAAATCTACTGCTACCTCGCCTAGACACTTCCATACCTCCACAGGTATATCATCAGGACCACTGCCTTTCCATTTTTCATCCTCTTCAGTGCCCTCCTCACCTCACCCTTACTAATGTTTGCTACTTCCTGCTCCTCAATGGTCACCTCTTCTACTCTTTTTTTCTCTCTCTCATTTTCCTCATTCATCAGCTCTTCATAGTACTCTTTCCATCTTTCCAGCACACTTCTGTCATCAGTCAATACATTTCCCTCTCTGTCCTTTATCAATCTAACTTGCTGCACGTCCTTCCCATCTCTATTTCTTTGCTGTGCCAACCTGTATAGATAATTTTCTCCCTCTTTACTGTCCAAACTATCATACAAGTCATCATACACTCTCTGTTTGGCCTTAGCCACTGCTACTTTCACCTTACGCTGTGTCTCCCTGTACTCCTGTTTACTCTCTTCGGTCCTCTCAATGTCCCACTTCTTCTTAGCTAACCTCTTCCTTTGTACACACTCCTGCACTTCCTCATTCCACCACCAAGTCTCCTTATCTACTTTCCTTCCAGAGGACACACCAAGTACTCTCCTACCTGTGTCCCTGATCACATTTGCTGTGGTTTTCCAGTCATCTGGGAGCACTTCCTGACCACCCAAAGCCTGTTTCAACTCCTCCTTGAAGACAACCCAACCCTCTTCCTTTTTCAACTTCCACCACTTTGTCTTCTGCTCTGCCTTTGCCTTCTTCACCTTTCTCATCATCAGCGTCATCCTGCACACCACCATCCTATGCTGTTTGGCAACACTCTCACCTGCTACTACTTTGCAGTCACTGACTTCCTTCAAATTACATCGCCTGCACAAGATGTAGTCTCCTGTGTGCTCCTACTTCCGCTTCTATAAGTCACCCTATGCTCTTGAAGAAAGTATTTACCACAGCCATTTCCATCCTTCTTGCTAAATCGATCAACATCTGTCCTTCTGTGTTCCTGTCCTGAGTACAAAACCTGCCCATCACTTCCTCGTCCCCTCTGTTGCCTGCACCAACATGTCCATTGAAGTCTGCACCAATGACCACTCTTTCACCTCTGGGGGTATTCTGCATCACTTCATCTAAGTCACTCCAGAATCTCTCCTTCTCTTTTAGCTCACATCCTGCCTGTGGGGCATAAGCGCTAACAACATTGAACATCACACCTTCAATTTCTAACTTGAGACTCATCACTCTGTCTGACAGTCTTTTCACTTCTTGACCATTCCTGCCAAACTCCTCCTTCAAGATGACTCCTACTCCAATTTCTCTTCCCATCCACACCATGAAAAAACAGCTTAAACCCTGCTCCTAAGCTTTTAGCTTTGCTACCTTCCCACCTGGTCTCCTGAACACACAGTATGTTCACCTTCCTCCTCTGCATCATGTCAGCCAGCTCTCTATCTTTTCCTTGCATAGTTCCAACATTCAAAGTCCCTACTCTCAGTCCTCGACTCGTGCTTTTCCTCTTCTCTCTCTTCCTACCAACACGTCTCCTGCCTCTCCTTCTTCGACATCTTCGACCAACAGTAGTCCAATTTCCACCAGCACCCTGTTGGCTAACAGCACTGATGGCAGTCATTGTTAACCCGGGCCTCGACCGAGCCGGTATGAGATTTGTGTTTCCGGTTTGCATTTTGTAGTTTGGCAAAAGTTTTACGCCGGATGCCCTTCCTATCGCAACCCTCTGCATTTCTCTGGGCTTGGGACCGACATAAGGGGGGAGAGACACTGGTTAGTGCCCCCCCCCCCGCCTCATGGCTGCATTAAATATAGTTCAACTTGCAATAAAGAAAAACTTCATTAACATGGCTGTTTAATCTGTAATAGAAAATTTTTAAAGTGCACCAATGTGCCTTTCGGGCAGTGGTGGTCTAGTGGTATAAGGCGCCGGATCGCTGATCCAAAGGTCTGGGGTTTGAGTCCCACTCTCCACAAGGTTGTCACTGTCCTCCCAGTGCAGCTAACTGGGTTATCAAAGGCCGGCCATGTCTCTCACTGTCTATGGTGTGAGGCATGTAAAAGAACCATTGCTGACTTTCGACAAGAGTAGGCTGCAAAGCCGTCAGCGTGTTTCCGCCCTGCGATGGTCTGGTGAGCTGTCCAGGGTGTACTCTGCCCTCGCCCTGAGTTGGCTGGGATGGGCACCAGCCTCCTCGCGACCCTAATTAGGATAAAGCGGTTACAGAAAATGACCTGAACTGAACAATGTGCCTGAAATAAAAAAAAAATCCATATTTAAACTCATTTAAATTATAAGATATAATATCTGAATATCTCCGTCTCTCTCCACCCTTCTCTGCGTTCTTATTAGAAAATGTTCCGTGTTGTTTACATACAAAAAAACACTACACCATAGCCTGACAATGAGAGCACTACTGCCAACTAGTGGAGTAGAGGTGCAATTACACTTAAAACTCAACAGTATTCCAGAAAAGCATGTTCCCAAGGGTCATACGCATTTCTCCCGAGGCATCACACTGCGCCCCCCTGGCATCATACCGCCCCCCCCCCCCAATGGGGGTGTGCCCCACTATTTGAGAAGCACTGGCCTAATGTCAAGAAAGACAATCATTTAAAGGGCGGTATCTTTCCACTCACTACGAAAAGACACAGATAAGTGGGTTAATGGGTGCCAACAAGCGGTGTGCATTAAAGCCCGATGAAGCAGTCAGTCCAGGGAAGATATAGGAATTTAAATCAAATTATAATTACTTTTATGGCCTGCATTTTTTTTTTCACTGATGAATTTATATTTTTGGTGGACTTAAATTTTGACATATATAATAGACATAGTGGATACACAACTGTACTTAATTTAATTCTACTTATGCTGCTGTTAACATATACCCGTAATAATATTTATGACAAGAGATTTGAGACCTTCTTTACAGTTTATATGAAATGTATTTTAAACACATAAATAAACATAAACAAACATATCAGTTTACAGTTGGGCCTTTACCTTTAAGACAATTATAGCAAATATAGTTATGAAATATGAAAAGTTTGATGAAAAGGCTTTAAGACACATTTAGACCAAATAAGCTTAGATTTACTGCAGCTTCTGAAATGTGTAGGAGAGGAAAATGAGAGTGAGACTGAGAAAAAATAGGAAATTATAAAGATCAGGGTTGCCATGACAGTGTTGCCATAAACAGACTTCCACATTATAAGTTGTAATGAAGTATCAGTAAAGCAAAAATGCGTTTTCTAAATGGGTAGAACTTTTATCACTGCTTTTCCAATCCAACAAACATGTTGATGATGATTTATGGCTTGTACTAAGTGTTCCTGAGAAAGGCTCCATCACCTGGGTCTCACACGGCTCGACAGTAAGAGTAGGTGTAAGTGTGCTGGGCACTTCCATTGGAATACTTGAGTAACACGAAGCTAGTTTGACAATCAGATGCGTGTGGCTTCCTTTCTTGGGAAAGATTGATTGTGTTAAAAATTGTTTTGTGGCAATCGCCAGATCAATTGAACCACATTGGTTTTTATCAATCACTAACATGTCTTCATTTGCATATTTCCACTGTTTTGGGATCGATCACCTACAGATCCACTGGAATGGCTACAGTAGTCCAAGAGATGACTTGCAACTATCAACCAGCTAAGCATGTATATATATATATATATATATATATATATATATATATATATATATATATATATATATATAAAACAAAAATAAAAGGACAGGACAAAGACTTTCTATTGAAACTCCATTTATCACTACAGATCTGTTTCGAGGGGTGGTGAAACCATCCTCTCTCTTCAGGTGATTATAGAAGAATCTAATCTTCTTCTATCTAATCTCTCTCTATAATCACCTGAAGAGAGAGGATGGTTTCACCACCCCTCGAAACAGATCTGTAGTGATAAATGGAGTTTCAATAGAAAGTCTTTGTCCTCTCCTTTATTTTTGTTATTTGCTCTACCAAAAGTATTGAGCACTCTCCTACGGAAGGATCTACTCAGAAAAGCCTATATATATATATATATATATATATATATATATATATATATATATATATATATATATATATATATATATATATATATATATATATATATATATATATATATATATATATATATATATATATATCTATATCTATATCTATATCTATCTATCTATATATATATATATATATATATATATATATAGATAGATATATATATAGATGTATACAGTGATCCCTCGCTACTTTGCACTTCAGTTCCTGCGGCTTCAATGCATTATGAGTTTTTCAAAAATATTCATCGAAAAAAAAAGAAATTAAGGAAAAATAGGGGAAAAGTGAAGAAAAATGCCACAAAAAAGGCCAATTATGCAAAAACTCCCAAACAAACAAAAACAAAAAACAACCCAAAACCACCCAACAAAAAACTACAGGGATCCCTTGCTACTTCACACTTCAATTCATGCGGTTTCAGCGCATCGCAGTTTTTTAAATAATATTAATCAAATTAAAAAATAAGAAAATTAAGGAAAAATAAGGGAAAAGTTAAGGAAAATGCCACAAAACATCGCCAATTATGCAAAAAAACCCCCAAACAAAAACAAAAAACAACCAAAACCCCCAACAAAACTACTTACATTTTTATATCAGGTGCGTGTCTGTATGTGTGTGTATTTATATTTTATTTACATCTTATGCATTATTTTTGAATGTTTAATTGTTATTATAAGCATTTATAGCATTGAATATGTATTTATTAATATTATATACACACATACATGTACGTATACATTAGTTGATCCTAATTCGTGGAAATTTGGTGGTTTGCGGGGATGGGGGTTGGGGGGTGTCTCAGCCCCTAATGAATGAAAATGAAAAACTAATGAAAAACCAATGAATTAACTTATTATCATGAGAAAATACACTGTCTGAATGCATGTCCACTAAGAGCTTCCGTATATACAAAAGGAAAAACATTACCAGAATTTAACGGTAATATGATTTACATGTAAAACAAATACAAATAAAAACGCTCAGGCTTTTTTTGTGTGGAGTTTGCATGTTTTCCTCATTTTTCTGGGTACTGTGGTTTCGTCCCACAGTCAAAAAAAAAAAAAAAAAAAAAAAATCCACATTAGGCTAATTGAGCATTGTCCCTCGGTGTGAGTGTGAATGGCTGTGCATGTTGGAACTTGAATAATCTGGCGAGCTGTTCAGGGTGTACTCCACCTTCATGCAGTGTTGGCTGAGATAGGTTCCACTCTTCTAGTGAGTCAAGTAGGATTAAACGTTTTAGCAAGTGAGTGAGAAAGTGAGCGAGTGAGTGAGTATCGGAGGAAAAAAATAGAGTACCTGGTAGAAGCCCACACAAGCATGGGGAGAACATTCAAATGCTACACAAAAGGTCCAAACGGTAGCAAAAACCTGTGGAGAAGAAAGGGCCGTCTGGACTGTTACTGATAATTCAAATTTTCTTATCAGAAGATTAACACTTCCTATAATAATTATAATTCCCCCCACAGACGCTTTATTTTTAAATCAATTTTCATAAAAACAAACACAACATACCTTGGATAATTGCCAAGGTGTATGCAATGTTTTATTCAAAAACTCATTATCATATTATTTTTATCAAGAGTTCTATATTATGTGCTTTCTCATAAACATCACATTTGTTTCGCCGAGTTGATCTGTTTTGTAATTATTGCACCTAAACCAATTAAAATAAGTTTCTGTCATGTTGCCTGTTTTTGGAGTTGAGTTAGTATACCTCAGGTACCAAATACATGAAATAAACTATTCATGATGCCTTGGTCACCGTGTTCAGAGAATGAGAATAATCCGTTCCCAGGTCCCCATAAAACATAATTTTCTACTAAATAAGCCTTAAAACTACACAAAAATATACCTTATTTTATGTATAATAAATGTGCTATTGTATTGTAATTAAAGAAATAAACTGTACTGTATAATAAAGTCGTTTTATTTACCTTTGTGATGGTAGTTGATGGCTTGATGGAATGGAGTGGGAGGAGGAGGGAGGGAGGGACTTACTGTTTGGAAGGAGTGTTTGGAAACGCCTACTGTTTGGAAACACCCTTAGCCACACACGCACCCTTAATAGCTTCCTTGTTCTTAAGGATGGTAGCAATGGTAGACTTAGCGTACTGGTACTGGGACGCTGAGTCACACAAACGCACACCTCGTTCGTGTTTTTCAATGATCTCCGCCTGTGCTGGGGTCTTTTTCGGTCCCATAATAGCAAAAGTACACTCAATATGGTCCAAAATGTCTATCAAACACAAACCACGTCCGTACTCAAAGAAAGGGGGTGACGAACTGGGACGCCGTGAGCGTGCGTCAACTTTTCGTGGCTGCCACCGTGGCGCTGTTCGACCGCGTGGTTTGGTTCGTCCGCCGAAAACTAGTTCGTCAGCAGAGACGATATGCTCGTAAATTTAATGTTCTTGAGGCGAAAAGTTTGTGAGCTTAAGCGTTCGTCAGCGGAGGTTTTACTGTACATAAAACAGAAAAAAAGGACTTTTAATGCTGTTATTATATATGTAAACTTAGATGAGGGTGTTTCTGTATCAATACTCCTCCTTTCCTTGTGTGGGTTTCCTCTGAGCACTCTGGTTTCCTCCAACAGTCCAAAGATTTGAACATTAAGCAAATTCTTCTTCTTTTTCTTCTTCCTTTCCTTTCAGCTGTTCCCTTCAGTGGTGGCCACAGCTAATCATCTGCCTCCATTTCACCCTATCCTCTGTATCATCTCATCTTACTCCAACTACCTTCATGTCCTCCTTCACCACATCCATAAATCTTCTCTTTGGTCTTCCTCTGGGCCTTCTGCCTGGTAGTTCCAACCTCAGCATCCTATTACCAATATACTCACTATCCCTCCTCTGTACATGTCCAAACCATCTCAATCTAGCCTCTCTGACTTTGTCTCCAAAACCTCTTACATGTGCTGCCCCCCTGATGTACTCATTCCTGATCGTATCCATCCTCGTTACTCCCAAAGAGAACCTCAACATTTTTATCTCTGCTACCTCCAGCTCTGCCTCCTGTCTTTTCCCCAGGGCCGCTGTTTCTCAACCATACAACATCGTTGGGCTTAGGCTAATTGACCGTTTTAAATTGACCCCAGGGGGATATGAGTGTGAAATGTTATGTGTATGTTGCGAGCTGTTCAGGGTGTACCCTATCTTTTCCAAGTGCTGACTGAGATAGGCTCCAGACTACCTGTAACCCTAATAAGATTCAGCAGTTTGGAAAATAAATGAATAAAAGGGGGTACATCAGTATAACCTACAGCAAGTACATTACAATTTACTGTATTTTCACTCCATCCATGGATTGGGCCCCATCCCAAAAGGTTCATGGGATTCCTCTTTCCTGAGAATGAAGAAGAGGCAGTTTTTGTATTCCCTCAAGCATATTCAGAAGTATCCAGATACTTAACAAACCTATGTAATGGTCTATGGATTCAGTGTATCATGCAATGGAGTCAGAGATGTTCTGCCGGTTTGTGCCCCACCAGCCTCTTAAAAATGAAATGGCACTGTTGGGGGAACCTACTTGAAAGCCACTACAGGCCACTGTTGGAGGACAGAGTGCATATGAGATGGACAAACATCATGTTCTCCACAGCAGATCTATTGCATCCATGAGCACTGAAATATTCTGTCAGAACTGAGAGGAAGTAGTCAGGATGTAAGTTCAGAGCATGTTGTCGATTAAAACTTCCAGGATGTAATTGTTAACATGATCCAAATGGTGAAACCAAGAAAAAAAAAAAGAGAAGAATCCACATTGAGAACTCATGCTCTGCAAACCCAGAAGAAGAGATGTACAATGGAGGGGATCATCTGAGGAGATAATGTGACATGATCAAGTTAACTCCCTCAGAAAGAAACACATTCGTTCACTCCAGGCTTCAAAAAGCCCGAATGATATATTTAAACGTCTGAAAAATTTGAATCTCAAATGCCATCATGTTCTGTGACCTTTGGAGTTAGATCAATGAGATGATTAAGTTATATTGACATGCCAACTTCAAGGATCCCACATAATTCGACCATGCCAGCACAGTATGAGTCATACGCCTGGTACAATGAGCAGAAATGTGTGTGAGACTGATTTAAATTAATCAAAACATCCATTTCCTCTTCCTCTCAGGCACTATGCACAAGCAATTGCAATTCTAATACATTTACATAATGCAATACTGTAGCATAAAAAATTCTCAACTTGGTGCTGGAATCTGACATCTACAGTTAAATAAAAAGACTTGACCAGTCAACAAAACAATATAAAACAAAACAAAACAAATTACACACACTTTTGAATGTAGTGGCCAATACCCTCGAAAACTGTGGGGCTGGTAGCATAGTGGTTAGAGTGTGGCGCTCATGATCGGAAGGTTGTGTGTTCAAATCCCACTTCGACCCCCACTGTGCTAAAACCCCTGGGCAAGGTCTTAACCACAAGTTTCCCCTTGTTCACCCAGCAGTATAAATGGGTACCAGTAAAAATATCCTGGGAAGCTGATCTACGATGGACTAGCGTCCCATCCAGGAACTTCTGGTTGCTTCACGCTACAGAAACCGGGGATTACCACTAGGCTCAGGTGTAAAAACCCAACAGACTTTACCTACCTCCCCTCCAAAGCTGCCTCTTTGTTTCCCTTTTGCCATCCTTCCCTCCCTATGAACTTGACCAGCTAGCATTCCTGGGCTCACAAGGATGGCACATATTTGAGCCTGTGATCTCTAGATGATCGAAGGAACACATTTCAGTCGCCCCAGACAGGAGACCAAACATCCACCTGTTTACATTTTGGTATTTTTATATTTTTGTATGGTACCCATACAAACATGTGGATAGATGGATGATCATATGATTCCTGAAAAATCAGGTCTTCTTCTTCTTTTCCTTTCGGCTGTTCCCTTCAGGGGTCGCCACAGCAAATGATCTGCCTCCATCTCACCCTGTCCTCTGCATCTTCTACTCTTACTCCAACTACTTTCACGTCCGCCTTCACCACATCCATAAATCTTCTCTTTGGTCTTCAACGTTTTATTAAGTTCTCCAAAGTATAGATCATTTAGACATTTCCAGCATTTATTCACACTCTGGGGATGTGATGCTCTTGATTTCTTGCCAGGCTAAAATTCAATTGTGTCTGTAAATGGATCTCTTTTATCATCTTTCAAAACATGCTGTTACTCAAAAACTTTGTTTTTTTTTTTCCTCTTCACTATTTAAGTCAAAGGGAAATAAAGTGTGTATAATCTCCTCCTCTTTGGTTAAAAATAACTTTGACAAGAAGGATAAGAACGCTTTGCCTGGTCTGGTAAAGGGTTTCCCGGAGAGGTGTAAATTATGAGAAAGTCTTTGAGGTTCTCATCTGTGGCTTTGCAAAATGTCATCTATTGTCCTTTAGCCCCTGGACCTGTCTTTCTTCTTTCACATTTGATGAGGAAAAAAAAGAGACAAAAGCAAGGTGATCATTTACAATATTTCACAGGCTTATAGTGATGTGCTTTTTCTATTTTACACATATAACCAGAGATATTACAACACACTCTGTAAGAGAACGTTTCGGGGGTCAGTGCTTTGTAATAGTCAGTAAGTTTTGCGGCAGGTTTTTCTGTAAGAAGTTATGCCAAGCATTTTATCTTTATTAAATTGAATACAGAGAATAACGACAGGCAGGGAGCTGAACAATGTCTGTTTATGGTCGCTCTAATGGCAGTGATAATTGAAAACATCAGTGCTGTCCTGATTATGAAGCCTCAGTGACACAGTAATTAAAAATGTCTCATTTTTTCTCACTGAAGATGACAACCTTATCCATCACATCAAGTGTGACTCTAAATGGATGAAAATGTTCTTCATTAATAATAATAATAATAATAATAATAATAATAATAATAATGATGATGATGATGGTGATGATGATGATGATGATGATTATTATTATTATTATTATTATTATTATTATTGTCATTGCCAGATTGCTCTGGACAGAAATAATACATGTCTGGACATGCTGACTGTAGCAGTGCTCCCTTTAATGTCTTTCCAAATGTGAAACCACTTGTGAAAGAAAGAAAAAGGCAACCAGTGTGATTGAAAAAAATCTCAAACATCTAACTTCATTTAAAAATTTTATTTGAAAAGAAAAATGAGGACTATAGGGTTTACTTATAAAAACCAAAAGCTTCAGGCTCGACTCAACTTGTCTGAATGAGCCTAACTGAACTTAATGAGACTGATGCGAGGCACTGTAGCAGAGCATTCTACATGCATTTCATCATTTTCTGTAACCACTTAATACTAATTAGGGTTGCAGGGAGGCTGGCGCCCATCCCAGCCGACTCCGGGCGAGGGCAGAGTACACCCTGGACAGCCCACCAGGCCATCACAGGGTGGAAACTCACTGACAGCTTTTCAGCTACTCTTGTCGAAGGTCAGCAATGGTTCTTTTACATGAACCTCACTCCATAGACAGTGAGAGACCTGGCCGAACTTTTGATAACCCAGTTGGCTGCACTGGGGGAGACAGTGACAACCTTGTGGAGAGTGGGACTCGAGCCCCCAACCTTACAATCAGTGATCCAGCGCCCTGTACCACTAGGCCACTGCTGCCCCGTACATGCATTTCAAGGAAACGTTATCCTGTAAATCAAACCATATAAAATATATTCTGTAGTAATAGCTAAATATTATAAGCTTTACTGCACAACTTCTTTAAAAAATTATGGTGGCCTGCTGGTAGGGTGCTAACTTACTGATCTGAAGATTGGGGGTCCAAGCCGCACCATCAGCTGTCCTCCCCAGTGCAGCTAACTAAAGGCCAGCCATGTCTCTCACCGTCTGTAGTGAGAAACATGTGAAAGATCCATTGTTGTCTGTAAAGAGTAAGCCTTTGAGCTGCAATCAGATTGTTTCTACCCCGCGATAGCCTGGCGAGCTGTCCAGCATGTACTCGGCCCTCACCCAGAGTTGACTGAAATGAGCACCAGCCTTCTTGCAACCCTAATTAGGACTAAGCGGTTCAGAAAATTAATGAATATTACAAATTATTTAACTAATTTGTGGCCCCATGCCCCATGCATGAACCTGATAACACACAGATTCATGAATAGAATAATCTGTAAATTTCTTATATCCGAATTAGAAATTGATTTTAGGATTATGGCGACTTTCATACAAATGCATCTTATTAAACAGAAATTTACGTTGAAGAAATTTTCAACAACTTTTTCAAACATGACCAACTAAAATTGCCCTGCGGTGGCCTGGTGAGCTGTCCAGGGTGTACTCTGCCCTCGCCCAGAGTCAGCTGGGATGGGCGCCAGTCTCCCCATGACCCTAATTAGGATTAAGCGGTTACAGAAAATGAACTGAACTAACTAAAATCTTGGGAGCATGTGGGTTATCAGGTTCATGTGCGGCGGCACAGAAATAAAAGTCCATATGTGACGCGCTCCACCGAATGTAGGCGGTGTCGCAACTGACACCGGAGCTTTTGAAACAAAACGCGGCTTATTCAGACTTCCAAACTTTCAAGTAAGCAAGTGAATGTTGAGTACTAAACAAGTGTTCAAAGCGCACTTACTTACTTGACAGATCGGAAGTCCGGATAAGTCGCGTTTTGTCTCAAAGGCTCCGGTGTCAGTTGCGACACCGCCTACATTCGGTGGAGCTCGTCACATATTTTCTTGATAAATTCTTCATAATATAAGATTACACTATAAAACTAACTGATACTACTTTATTAAAAAAAAAGTGGCTTTGGCATTGAAAATAATGAATTGAGGTTGGCTACAGCATCTCATTAATGCAAGATTTATAAATCTTCAGAAAATCACATCTCACCAGTGCTCTCCAGTTCCATCATATGAAGTATTAAACGATATCAGTGTGATTATTGAATCGAGACGGAATACGTTGTCCACTTCTTCTTTTCATAAATACTAAGACATACGATATACGCTAATCAACTATAACGTATAAATCCGACAGGTAAAGTGATTAGCATTTATCTCATTACATGACATCTGTACGGAGTGAAATATATTTGTGAGAAAGAGTCAGTTCCCAGATTTGATGTGAAGCAGGAAAAAAAAAAAGAGCAAGGAAAAAACATATATTTTTGACAAGGACCAAATTGTCATGACTCGAAGACCAAGTAATAGCAAAGGGAGTGATTAGCGGTCCGCGTGGTCTGATCCCATAAAAGAGCAAAAATTGAAAAAGTGAATGCTAGCTATGATAAAAGGGTCTTAGAACACTTAGCGCATTGCAGATTTCAACACATCAGTGTATCAGTAGACCGGGGCAGTGGTGGTCTAGTGGTATAGGGTGCTGAATCGCTGATCCAAAGGTTGGGGGTTCGAGTCCCACTCTCCACAAGGTTGTCACTGTCCCCCCCATGTGCAGCTAACTGGGTTATCAAAGGCGGGCCATCTCTCTCACTGTCTATGGTGAGAGGCATGTAAAAGAACCATTGCTGACTTTCGTAAAGAGTAGCTGCAAAGTCGTCAGCGTGTTTCTGTCCCTTGCTAAAAAGGGTTGTGACAGGAAGGGCATCCGACGTAAAAAAAAAAACCTCTGCCAAATCAAATGTGCGAATCAAATGATTCGCTGTGGTGACTCCCGAGTAAAAGGGAAAAAGCCGAAAGGAAGACAGTGTATCAGTAGACCAGTCAGAGGGTGCAGGCTTGACCATGTCTACACTCTTAATCAATGATGTCCCTGATGACACTAATCCCTTTCAGTCAGATAATGCACCCTGACATACGGCGAACACTGTGGGTTTGACGGAAAATTGACTTCCAAACTCTCCATTTGTGGATGTGCTGGACAAACAAGCCTAACTCATGAAGAACCTACATTTTAATTTCTAGATATCAAAGGATATGCAGGGATCCCGCGCTACTTCGCGTTTCAATTCATGTGGCTTCAGTGCATCGTAGTTTTTTAAAAAAAAAATTAATTGAATTAAAAAATAAGGAATTTAAGAAAGAATACGGGAAAAGGTTAAGGAAAATGCCGCAAAACAAGGTCAATTATGCAAAAAAAAAAAAAAAACCCCAAAAAAACAACCCAAAATAAACAAAAACAAAAAGCAACCCAAAACCCTCCATCAAAACTACGGACATTTTTATGTGCGGTGCGCATCGGGATGCATGTGAGCACGAGTCTGTATGTGTGTGTATTTATATTTTATTTACATCTGATGCATTATTTTTGAACTTTTAATTGGTATTATAAGCATTTATAGCGTCGAATATGTATTTATTGATATTATATACACATATACATGTACATATATGTCAGTCAGATCCTACTTCTTCGTGGAATTCCACGGTTGTGCGGGGATCTCGGTCCCAATTAACCGCAGAAAGTGAGGGATCCCTGTACTGCTAACTGTTTCATGTTAGATAGCGCAGCAGAACCATGCCTGGTATGGTTAAGGCTTTTTCGGCAACACAAGGAGGACCGACACAATATTAGGCAGGGGGGTTAATGATATATTCTGTAAATAGACAGATGGTCATTTTTGGGTAAATTGGGATATTTGGCTTCAATATCACCCTGGATTCATTCATTTTCTGAAAAGCTTAATTACAATTATGGTTGGTGGGACACTGTGGCGCCCATCCCAGCCAACTCCAGGCAAGGGCAGAGTACACCCTGAACAGCTCACCAGGCCATCTCAGGACAAAAAACAAGCTGATGCAGCTACTCTTGATGAAAGCCAGCATTGATTCTTTTACAGCCTCACACCATACACAGAGAGAGACATGTCCGGCCTTTGATAAAACCACTTAGCTGCACCTGGGGGGACAGTGACAACCCATTGAGAGTGGGACTTGAACCCCCAACCTTGGGATCAGTGATCCAGAACCTTACCATCCGACCACCACTGCCCAAATACAATTCATTCATCTAATAATCCACTTCCTACATATGACCAATGAAAGTTGGCAAACTATCCTACTAGGGTCACTATAAATCTGCATGAAGACAGGAAACATCCTGAACAGCTCCCCAACCCATCAGGGGGCCAACCTCGGGGCAGTTTGGAAAAGCCGTTTAGTCTAATGTGCATGTTTTTAGAAAGTGGGAGGAAACAATAGTGTATAGGTTAGCACATCTGCCTCAGAGCAAGAAGGTCATTAGTTCAAGTCTTGTGCTCAGGTGTTATTGTATGGAGTTTGCATGTTCTCCCTGTATTTGTTTCTTCCAGGTATGCTGATTTCCTTCAAAAGTCCAAAGACATGCACATTAGGGTAGTTGGCTGTTCCAAATTGACCCTAGGTGTGTTGGTGAGTGTGATTGGTTGCATGAGTGTGTGTGTGTGTGTTGATCTATGATGGATTGGTGAGCTGCTCAGGGTGTATTCCACATTTGCACAGTGTTAACTGTAGACTCCAGCCTCCCTGCAACCATTAAGTGGTTCAGCAAACAAGTGAGTATGAGGGCATACTCCTGCCTGAGCTTTAAACAGAAATTACATTATTTTCTGTAACCGATTAATCCTAATTAGAGTCGCGGGGAGGCTGGCGCCCATCCCAGCCGACTCCGGGCGAGGGCAGAGTACATCCTGGACAGCTGAACAAGCCATCGCAGGGTGGAAACATGCTGACGGCTTCGCAATTACTCTTGTCAAAAGTCAGCAATGGTTCTTTCACATGAACCTCTCACCATATACAGTGAGAGACATGGCCGGTCTTTGATAACCCAGTTATCTGCATGGTGGAGGGGGTGGGGTGGGTGGGGGGGCAGTGACAACCTGTGGTGAGAGGGGCCCGAACCCCAATCTTTGGATCAATTATCCAGCACCTATACCACAAGGACACAACTGCCCTGAATGATGAAATGTGGATTTTAAAGAAGATGCGTTCTTGAATTGACAGGTAAATGTTTTTCCTCTTTTTGAGGGCTCTATAAACAACCTGAGAAATATTAATGAACTTTTGAGACCATGTTAATATAATGATGGTCGTCAGGGAAAACTAGCTTGAGACCTAAACAAAAAGTATCTCAAAACCACTTGTTGGAACAAAGTGCTTCAGATCAGTTTTACAGAGAAAGACCACAGGAAGACCACAGGCCATTACAAAAATGACCTTAATTAAGCAGCACAGCAAATCGTTTCAAAACACTGAAAACCACTTTCCAAATAAGAAACGAGAGGGTACCATCGTGACCTCCATGAGCAATGCTATAAATCTTCCACAATGAAAACAGGTTCAGCAACAAATCACATTTGAGCCTGCAGTCTTTTTTGGGAAGAGAAATTGCCAGTTTAATGTCTGTTCAAAGACACAGAGGACAATAATTGAAACTTTGAAACAGGTTATTTTTAAAAAATCAGAGCCATAAAAATAATTTTATCAAGAGCTTTTTGAACTTGTTTTGCAACCGCCTGTGTTTTAAGTAAAAAAATAGAGGCATGATTTGCATGCAAAGAACAAAAAATGGCAAATGTATAGAACAGAGCTTCACACGATGCTAAAGTTGTGTTGTGAACTGCCAAATTTGTTCAATACAGACTCGACTAGGTGTAAGCAAGATGTAAGAAAACACAGATAGATGTAGAGCCCTGACATAACTGTAATGACAATACAGGTAGTGTCCGACTTACAACCACATTTGATTCTGACCAACAGGTCGTAGGATGGTTTGGAGGTAAGTCGGGTCTGTACAGGTATTACTACTAGTATGTATTCTGGACCTTTTTACACATTCATTCATTTTCTGTAACCGTTTAATCCTAATTAGGGTTGTGGGGAGGCTGGTGCCCATCCCAGCCGACTCCGGGCGAGAGTAGTGTACACCCTGGACAGCTCACCAGGCCATCACAGGGTGGAAACATGCTGACAGCTTTGCAGCCTACTCTTGTCAAACGTCAGAAATGGTTCTTTTACATGAACCTCACACTACAGAGAGTGAGACATGGATGGCCTTTGATTACTCAGTTAACTGCACTGCGGGTTTTTACAAGTACTTGTCAAAATTTTGGTTGCAATCTTTCCCCCTATATATATATATATATATATATATATATATATATATATATATATATATATATATATATATATATCCTTTCAGCTGTTCCCTTCAGGGGTTGCCACAGCGAATCATCTGTCTCCATCTCACCCTATCACCCATCTTCTTCGCTTACACAAACTACCTTCATGTCTTCCTTCACGACATCCATAAATCTTCTCTATGGTCTTCCTCCAGGCCTTCTGCTGGGTAATTCCTACCTCAGCATCCTACTACCAATATACAGTAAAACCTCCGCTGACGAACGCTTAAGCTCACGAACTTTTCGCCTCAAGAACATTAAATTTGCGATCATATAGTCTCTGCTGACGAACTAGTTTTCGGCGGACGAACCAAACCACGCAGTCGAACAGCGCCACGGTGGCGGCCACGAGAAGCTGACGCACGCTCATGGCGTCACAGTTCGTCACACCCCTTTCTTTGAGTGAGGAAGTGGTTTGTGTTTGATAGACATTTTGGACCATATTGAGTGTACTTTTGGTATTATGGGACCGAAAAAGACCCCACCACAGGCGGAAATCATTGAAAAACACGAACGAGGTGTGCGTTTGTGTGACTCAGCGTCCCAGTACCAGTACGCTAAGTCTACCATTGCTACCATCCTTAAGAACAAGGAAGCTATTAAGGGTGCGTGTGTGGCTAAGGGTGTTTCCAAACAGTAGGCGTTTCCAAACACTCCTTCCAAACAGTAAGTCCCTCCCTCCCTCCTCCTCCCACTCCATTCCATCAAGCCATCAACTACCATCACAAAGGTAAATAAAACGACTTTATTATACAGTACAGTTTATTTCTTTAATTACAATACAATAGCACATTTATTATACATAAAATAAGGTATATTTTTGTGTAGTTTTAAGGCTTATTTAGTAGAAAATTATGTTTTATGGGGACCTGGGAACGGATTATTCTCATTTTAATGGTTTCTTATGGGAAATAAATGTTCGGAAGACGAACTTTTCGCCTTACACACACTTTCTGGGAACCAATTATGTTCGTGAGCAGAGGTATCACTGTATTCACTATCCCTCCTCTGTCCATGTCCAAACCATCTCAATCTAGCCTCTTTGACTTTGTCTCCAAAACCTCTTACATGTGCTGTCCCTCTGATGTATTCAATCCTGATCTTATCCATCCTCGATTACTCCCAAAGAGAATCTCAACATTCTCATCTCTGCTACCTCCAGCTCTGCCTCCTGTCTTTTCCTCAGTGCCACTGTTTCTAAAGGAGAGAACATCGAACCAAACTGTTGTTCACAAATGACAACCTCTGCCCTTAGTCAAGCTTCCACTATTCTTTCCCATAATTTCATCATATGGCTCATCCACTTTATTCCTCTGTAGTTACCACAACTCTGCATGTCTCCCTTGTTCTTAAAAATGGGCACCAGCACTTATCCTCCATTCCTCTGGCATCTGCTCACTCTCTAAGACCTTGTTGAATGTTCTTGTCAGAAAATCTACTGCTTCCTCTCCTAGACACTTCCATACCTCCACAAGTATATCATCAGGACCAACTGCCTTTCCACTCTTCATCCTCTTCAATGCCCTCCTCACTTCACCCTTGCTAATTTTTGCAACTTCCTGGTCCTCAATGGTCACTTCCTGTACTTTTTTCTCTCTCATTTTCCTCATTCATCAGCTCTTCAAAATACTCTTTCCATCTTCCCAGCATACTTCTGTCATCAGTCAATACATCTCCCACTTCTGTCCTTAATTACCCTAACTTGCTGCACGTCCTTCCCATCACTATTTATCTACAGTGCCAACCTGTATAAATCAGTTTCTCCTTCGTAACTGTCCAACCTAGCACACAAGTCATCATACACTCTCTGGCTTTTGACACTGCTACCTTCACCTTATGCTGTGCCTCTCTGTACTGCTGTTTACTCTCTTCAGTCTTCTCAATGTCCCACTTCTTCTTAGCTAACCTCTTCCTTTTTACACACTCCTGCACTTCCTCATTCCACCACTAAGTTTCCTGATCTACTGTCCTTCCAGAGGACACACCAAGTACTCTCCTACCTGTCTCCATGATCACATTAGCTCTAGTTGTCCCGTAATCTGGAAGCACTTCCTGACCACTCAAAACCTGTTTCAATTCCTCCTTGAAGACAACACGACACTCTTCCTTTTTCAGCCTCCACCACTTTGTCTTCTGCTCTGCCTTTGCCATCTTCACCTTCCTCACCATCAGTATCATCTTGCACACCAGCATCCTATGCTGTTTGGCAACACTCTCACCCACTACCACTTTGCAATCAACAGCTTAAACCCTGCTCCAAAGCTTCCAGCCTTGCTACCTTTCCACCTGGTCTCCTGAACACACAGTATGTCCACCTTTCTCCTCTGCATCATGTCAGAGAACACTCTATCTTTTCCTGTCATAGTTCCAACATTCAAAGTCCATACTCTCAGTCCAAGACTCATGCCTTTCCCCTTCTCTCTCCTCCTACGGACATGCCCCCCCTGCCTTTCCTTCTTCGACCAACAGTAGTCTATTTTCCACCAGCACCCTGTTGGACTGCACTGATGGCGGTTGTTGTTAACCCGGGCCTCGACCGATCCGGTATGACATTCTTATTGATGAGTTGCATAACAAATTTGGCAAATGTTTTAAATTGGCTGCCGTTCCTGACACAACCCTCTGCATTTATCCAGGCTTCAGACCGGCATGAGGATGAACACTGGCTTGTGCCACCCTTCATGGCTGCATTTTATATATATATATATATATATATATATATATATATATATATATATATATATAATTCATACCGGATCGGTCGAGGCCCAGGTTAACAACGACCGCCATCAGTGCTGTCAACCAACAGGGTGCTGATGGAAATTGGACTACTGTTGGTCGAAGACGTCGAAGAAGGAGATGTGTCCATAGGCAGAGAGAGAAGAGGAAATGCGTGAGCCTAGGACTGGGAGTAGGGACTTTGAATGTTGGAACTAGGCAAGGAAAAGATAGGGAGCTGGCTGACATGATGCAGAGGAGGAAGGTGGACATACTGTGTGTTCAGGAGACCAGGTGGAAAGGTAGCAAGGCTAGAAGCATAGGATCAGGGTTTAAGCTGTTTTATAATGGTGTGGATGGGAAGAGAAATGGAGTAGGAGTCATCTTGAAGGAGGAGTTTGTCAGGAATGTTCTAGAAGTGAAAATAGTGTCAGACAGAGTGATGAGTCTCAAGTTAGAAATTGAAGGCATGATGTTCAATGTTGTTACTGCTTATACACCACAGGCAGGATGTGAGCGAGAAGAGAAGGAGAGATTCTGGAGTGAGTTAGATGAAGTGATGCAGAATACCCCCAAAGATGAAAGAGTAGTCATTGGGGCAGACTTCAATGGACATGTTGGTGCAGGAAACAGGGGGGACGAGGAAGTGATGGGCAGGTTTGGTATCCAGGACAGGAACGCAGAATGACAGCTGTTGGTAGATTTTGCAAAAAGGATGGAAAAGGCTGTTGTGAATACATTCTTCCAGAAGAGAGAGGAGCATAGAGTGACTTATAAAAACGGAGGTAGGAGCACACAGGAGACTACATCTTGTGCAGGTGATGTAATTTGAAGGAAGTCAGTGACTGCAAAGTAGTAGCGGGTGAGAGTGTTGCCAAACAGCATAGGATGGTGGTGTGCAGGATGATGCTGATGGTGAGGAAGGTGAAGAAGGCAAAGGCAGAGCAGAAGACAAAGGGTGGAAGCTGAAAAAGGAAGAGTGTTGGGTTGTCTTCAAGGAGGAGTTGAAACAGGCTTTGGGTAGTCAGGAAGTGCTTTCAGATGACTGGACAACCACCGCCAATGTGATCAGGGAGACCGGTAGGACAGTACTTGGTGTGTCCTCTGGAAGGAAAGTAGATAAGGAAACTTGGTGGTGGAATGAGGAAGTGCAGGAGTGTGTACAAAAGAAGACGTCAGCTAAGAAGAAGTGGGACATTGAGAGGACTGAAGAGAGTAAACAGGAGTACAGGGAGACACAGCGTAAGGCGAAGGTAGCGGTGTCAAAGGCCAAACAGAGGATGTATGATGACTTGTATGATAGGTTGGACAGTAAGGAGGGAGAAAATGATTTATACAGGTTAGCACAGCAGAGAAACAGAAATGGGAAAGACGTGCAGCAAGTTAGAGTGATAAAGGACAGAGAGGGAAATGTATTGACTGATGACAGAAGTGTGCTGGGAAGATGGAAAGAGTACTTCGAAGAGCTGATGAATGAGGAAAATGAGAGAGAAAAAAGAGTAGAAGAGGTGACGGTTGAGGACCAGGAACTAGCAAAGATTAGTAAGGGTGAAGTGAGGAGGGCATTGAAGAGGATGAAGAGTGGAAAGGCAGTTGGCCCTGATGACATACCGGTGGAGATATGGAAGTGTCTAGGAGAGGAAGCAGTAGATTTCCTGACAAGAACATTCAACAAGGTCTTAGAGAGTGAGAGGATGCCAGAGGAATGGAGGAGAAGTGTGCTGGTGCCCATTTTTAAGAACAAGGGAGATGTGCAGAGTTGTGGCAACTACAGAGGGATAAAGTTGATGAGCCATATGATGAAGTTATGGGAAAGAATAGTGGAAGCAAGACTAAGGGCAGAGGTCAGCATTTGTGAACAACAGTTTGGTTTCATGCCAAGAAAGAGCACCACAGATGCAGTGTTTGCCTTGAGGATGTTAATAGAGAAGTACACAGAAGGTCAGAAGGATCTGCATTGTGCCTTTGTGCATCTGGAGAAAGCATATGACAGGGTGCTGAGAGAGGAACTGTGGTATTGCATGAGAAAGTCTGGAGTGGCAGAGAAGTGTGTTAGAGTGGTGCAAGCCATGTATGAGAGATATAAGACAGTGGTGAGGTGTGCTGTCAGTGTGACAGAAGAGTTCAAGGTGGAGGTGAGACTGCATCAAGGGTCAGCTCTGAGCCCCTTCTTGTTTGCTATGGTGATGGACAGGCTGACAGACGAGGTTAGACAAGACTCTCCATGGACTATGATATTTGCAGATGACATTGTGATCTGCAGTGAGAGCAGAGAACAAGTGCAGGAAAACCTAGAGAGGTGGAGGTATGCCCTGGAAAGGAAGGGAATGAAGGTTAGCCTCAGTAAGACAGAATACATGTGTATGAATGCCAAGGACCCAAGAGGAACGGTGAGGTTACAAGGAGCAGAGATAAGAAAGGTGGAGGATTTTAAGTACTTAGGCTCAACAATCCAGAGCAATGGAGAGTGTGGAAAAGAGGTGAAGAAGCGTGTGCAGGCTAGTTGGAATGGTTGGAGAAAAGTGTCCAGTGTGATGTGTGATAGGAAGGTATCGGCAAAAATGAAAGGAAAAGTGTACAAGACGGTGTTGAGGCCAGCGATGTTGTATGGTTTAGAAACAGTGGCACTGAGAAAAAGACAGGAGGCAGAGCTGGAGGTAGCAGAGATGAAAATGTTGAGGTTCTCTTTGGGAGTAACGAGGATGGATTGGATCAGGAATGAGCACATGAGAAGGACAGCGTTTTGGAGACAAAGTCAGAGAGGCTAGATTGAGATGGTTTGGACATGTACAGAGGAGGGGTAGTGAGTATATTGGTCGTAGGCTGTTGAGGTAGGACCAGGCAGAAGGCCTAGAGGAAGACCAAAGAAACGATTCGTGGATGTGGTGAAGGAGGTCATGAAGGCAGTTCGTGTCAGAGAAGAGGATGCAGAGGATAGGGTGAGATGGAGGCGGATGATTTGCTGTGGCGACCCCTGAAGGGAAAAGCCGAAAGGACAAGAAGAAGAAGAAGATATATATGTAAAATAAATGGGCACCAGGATACTTCTCCTCCATTCCTCTGGCATCCTGGCATGTATATATATATGTGTGTGTGTGCCCGTTTGATGCTCACAAATAGGCTAGAATCACGTCAGCTCGGCTGATGATATTCACATACATCATACCCAAGTATATAAGCTATGTATTAATTATATTTTTAATTCATGGGTGGTCGTAAAGTCACAAAATCGTAAGTTGCGCAGGTCATAAGTCTGACATTACCTATCTTAGGTGATGACTTTGCTGCCGATGCCAACAGAGCAGAATAAGCCGGCTTTATTGAGATAGTGCCCTGTAAAGTCTGATGCCACATCTCATAACTCTTCATTTAGCTGAGTCAGCAGCCTAACATGTCTCAGGGCTCACACAGTATTTCACTTTTATTTTGATCAGAAAATTATGGTTGATGCTGAATGTTTGCATGCAGCACACATCGACAAAATGGTAAAAGCTTCATTGTTTGTTCTCCCAACTCCATTTTCCTTCATTCATTAATTTATATTACCGCTTAATCCTACTAGGGTTATGGGGAGGCTGGAGTCCATCCCAGCCAATGCTGGGTGAAGGGAGGGTATACACTGAACAGATTAACCAGTCCATCACAGGGCCAACCAACAAACATTCATATTCACACTTCAAGAACATTGTCTAAGAGCTAGTTTGTGTAATGAGCATGCCTTTGAAACCAAATTAACCAGAAGAAACCCATGCAGGCATGGGGAAAACAAATTCAACAAGCACCCGGGTTAATCGAAGGACTTGAACAGAACATTCTTGTAGTCAGATGGGCATGCTAACCGCTACACCTAAATAAATACTTCCTGTTTTATTTCATACAAACATACACTCTTTTTTCCCCCTTCAGTGATCCTTTAAAGAAAACAACATTTAAAAACTAGTACTGTATTAGCTTTAATTCAGTACATCAGAACTCCTGTGTACCATATGTGTGTGTATACAGTGATCCCTCGCTACTTCGTGCTTCAGCTTCTCCAGCTTCAGTGCATCGCAGGTTTTTCAAAAATATTTATCAAAAAATAAAAAAACAAGAAAATTAAGGGAAAATATGGAAAAAATTAAAGAAAATGCCACAAAACAAGTCCAATTATGCAAACAAAAACCCCAAACAAACAAAAACAAAAATACAACCCAAACCTCCCAACAAAACTACTTACATTTTTATGTGAGGTGCACAGCTGTGTGTGCGCGTCTCCGTATGTATGTGTATTTATATTTTATTTACATCTTATTCATTATGTTTAATTGTTAAGCATTTATAGCATTGAATATGTATTTATTGATATTATATACACATACACATGTATGTACGTATACGTCAGTGGGGGGGGGGGTTAATCATTCTTTGTGGAAATCGGCAGTTGCAGGGGGTTTCGGTCTCCCGTTAACTGAGGAAGTGATGGATCCCTGTATACACCAAGTTTACATACAGAGTGTTACGCAGAAAGGTAGCATAGTGGATAGCAAGTCCACCTCACAGCCATGGAGACTTGGGTTTGAGGCCTATGCTTGGAGAAGTTATCTCTGAGTAGAGTTTGCATGTTCCCAATGCTTGTGAGAGATTTCTTTGTGTTTTTATTGGGTGATTTTTTTTTTTATTGGGCATTCTGTTTTTCCCCCACAGTCCAAAAACATGCACAGTTGGCTAATTGTCTGTTCCAGATCACCGCTAGGTGTGCGTGAAAATGATCGTGTATGTGTTGGCCCTGCAATGCTCTGGCTAGCTGTCCAAGGTGTATTATGAACAGTTTGTCACTGTGTGTTTGTTCAGATTCTGTGTTATTGTTCTGATGTTTTTGCCCCTAAAGAAGTACTGTTGTTATGGTCTGTGCTTGCTGGCGGTGTTTTAACTCTCTCTCTCTCTGTCTCTCTCTCACCATACACTGCAGGCGCTGGCGAGGGGCGTGGCTGTTACCTGCAGGCAAAATCCAGAGAGCGCACCTAAATTCACTCAGCAATCAGTGAGCTATAAAGAGGAGCGGCGTGCTCCCCTCCAGCGTCAGAAGATTGTCCTTCCCATGTGATTCGGTTTCCCTGTAATCTCTCTGACTCCTGGTATCCTGCCTTGTCCTCGACCAGTTTTCCGCTTAAGAATTATTCCCAGTGATTGTGTTTTCCCCTGTGCTAAAATAAACTCGTTGAATCTTCGTACATGGTCTCTTGCATCTTTGGGTCTGACTCATATGCTCTCGTCATCACAACTTTACTTGAAAATAAATATTTTGCCATGTATTATATTATGTTTCTCACATCTTACATTATGCACTCAGGGATGTGCACAAGATTCAAGAATCAAAGTCAAAAAAGAGGAGACTTTTAAACTTCTTCGTATGATACATTTTTTTGAGTTGCACAGTTCCTGCAAGAATCCTATCTTGCTTTCATCCCCGCTTTAATGTACACTGCATGATTAAAAAAAAAAACAGACACGGGGGATATGAATGAATACAACTAAAATCCTATTCGGTTAATGCACATTTTATCATTAGGAGAAGTGTTAACTAAAGGCAGAGCCATTTCTGAAATATGATATAAAGAATAATATATTTAAGTATGAAGTATCATAAATCATTCACTATTATTATGCTTTTTTCCCCATTCATTCATTCATTTTCTCAACCGCTTAATCCTAATTAGGGTCACGGGGAGGCTGGCGCCCATCTCAGCTGACTCTGGGCGAGGGTAGAATACACCCTGGACAGCTCACCAGGCCCTTGCAGGGCAGAAACACGCTGACGGTTATGCATCTTTCCTCTTTCGAAAGTCAGCAAAGATTCTTTTACATGAATCTCTCACCATAGACTGTGAGAGACATGGCCAGCCTTTGATAACCCAATTAGCTACTCCCGGGGGTGGGGGTGGGGGGTGGGGGTGGGGGTGGGGGGGTGTTGCAGTGACAACTTGTTGAGAGTGGGGCTTGAACCACCAACCTTGGGATCAGTGATACAACACCTTACCCCCAGGCCAGCACTGCATGTTTTTTTTTTTTTGTTTTTGTTTTTTTTAAGAAAAAACATTACAGGAATATACAAAGAATATCTTAGAGCATTCAACACATAAGCACACACTACTATATATTCACAGGAGCTCGTAACCAGATCTCGGCAGCACAAACACCTCTACGCAATTGTACAAAAAAACAAACAAAAAAAAAAAGCAAACAAAAATGTCAAAAACCGTGACTTTATTATACAATTTAATTTTTCATATGTATACAGAAAACCAGCCGTAAACACAGAGCCTGCAGTATGATAAGCATTCAGAAAATGATTTGCACAAAAGATCAAAACATGCCAAAAACGTCACAACCTAGATTTAAATGAGGAAATAGGCAAGAGCCTTTGACTGGATAATTAGTGAATACTCTGCTTCAGATGGCAGCATGTTATTTAAATTTAACTGATGCAGTGAGTAGCTTTTCATTTCTTCATCCACAGTGTTGCAGACGTGTCCTCTGGTCATGGAAAATCACTATCTCACTCACTCATTTTCCAAACATATAAAATAATGATGAATAATATTTGAATTAAAATCATTTCATATAAAATAATAAGAAAGGCATAGTGGTGGCCAGGTGGTAGGGTACTGATCCCAAGGTGAAGGGTTCATGCACCACTATGAGTGGGATTAAGAGGCTTATAAAGTGAATGAATGACAATAAGAAAGTAATGTCCACACACATTACACAAGAACTCACAGAATTGTCCTGACAACAGCTGTATGGCCATAAGAAAAGAGCTGTTCATGAGAATAGTTGGGATTCAGTTTGCTAGGGAGCATAAAGATCACTCTTGAGAGCAGTAGAAAAAGGTAACGTGATCTGACGAGTCCAGATTTACCCTGTTTCACACTAATGGGTGGAATCAGGTTAAGAGGGAAAGCACACGAAGAAATGGAATCATCATGCATAGTGGCCACTGCACAAGTCAGTGGAGATAAGAGCTGTAATGGCTCCAGTTGGTCACGTCAAGGCTCAACAACATTAATGTGGCAATAAATTGAAGTTGGCTTGCCACCTGAATGTAGTGAATGAGCAGGTTATCAGATCAATGGATTTTTCTTTCCTGATGCCATAAATACAAAATTGGAGCTTAAATAGTGAAAGAGTGGCTCAGGGAGTTCACAGATGAACCGGAACCATTGAATCCTGACCGTGACATTGCAGAAATTTTTATCAAAATGATGCCATGACTAAAGCATGCTGACTGAACAACAAAACTATTGGAGTTGGCAATTTGTTTTTAATCATATCTCTTGGATCCAAGACCAATAGCATGCACAAGAAACATTGCACCAAAACAGGAACATCATTTTTCTGATTTAAAAAAAAAAAAACCCCAAAACATTTATCCCGATATATTGGATCAGGTAGTAGAGGATAGCTTTGCCACCTCAGAACTCCACAGCTATATCCTGAATGCAGCTGAGAGATTTTCTGTGCACGTTCTCTAAGTGTCACCATGGGATGTCTCATCTTCCTAAAATAGGAGGGGAACTGACTACTATAAGTGACTCCAAGTGTAATGTATCTTGCAATAGACTGTAGTCCTCCTATCCAAAGTGTATTCCCGTCTCAACCCAATGTTCAGGGGATAAATGTTGGATCCATTGTTATCCTGACTAGAATTAAAGTGCTTACTGAAGATGAATGAATATTTAGGCCTTTCAGTCTCTAGGTATCCTTAGCCCTTGTGTGATCTTTTATAGAATTATACGTGCAACAAGTATTTTATTTTATTATACAGTGGTACCTTACATTACGAAATTAATCCGTTCCAGAGCCTTTTTCTTAACCCTGGATTTTTCGTAAATTGAACTGTATTTTACATGTAAAGCCCCGGTCACACAGCATTCCACGTGTAAATCACGTACAAAAAATTCTGAAAATCTGGCGGATGTGGTCGTAACTCTTAACTTTTGGTCAATTTTGGCTTGGCCGTGCTTTGTACGTGATTTTTACGTGGTAAGGCCGTCGGCGGCTGTTCCACTGCTAAAATACTGCCTAAGCACGGCTAACCATGCCCAGCAACGTGTAAGGCAACTTAGGCAAAACACGTGTTCGAACGTAGGAAAAAAATCCTCCAAGTTACCACAGCTAATCACAGTCTCATCACGCCTGTATCACTGCCGATCACGTCTTGAGAGCGGACGTAAAATGGGCACTCCACTGCCATAGCACTGCCATAGCACTGCCATAGCACTGCCTTATCACAGGAGGCATCCTCATAAAGTTCTGAAAGGCTCTTGGAGCTCATCTGGAATTTCGATCCCTCATGGAATCAAATTAAAGTTGAGTTTGTCAAGCAGGGAATGCGCTTTGAATTCACGTCTTGTGAGTGTGGCCCACAGCGCGTGCGTGCGCGCGCGTGCGCGAGAGAGAGAGAGAGAGAGAGAGAGAGAGAGAGAGAGAGAGAGAATAACGCTTTAGTTTAGTTTTTTAAGTTGTTTTAATTCATGAGACAGTCATAAAGCCCCTGCTTAGGTCTCCTCCCAATCCAGTCACACACCCAGATGTTCCATACCACCCCCTCCTTCTTCTTCTTCTTCTTCTTCTTCTTCTTCTTCTCTTATACGTGGGCCTGTATCAGTTGGTTCTGTTGGTGGTGGAGCATGAAGATGAGGACATTATGGCATTGAGGGTTTATGTTCACCCCTTGACATCTAGACTGCAAGTGCCGAGGTCTCAGAAAATGACGGTATTTTATATGCCGTGAATCAGAAGTGATACAGAAGTGATGAGGCAGTGATCAGTCGAATTTAGATCGTGATCAAGACGTTGTTTAACGGGTTTAGGTAGTGCTATGTACGTGCTATGTACATGGAAAAGTCCATTTGTCAGTGATAAGCCGCTATTTCTCGTGATACCAATGTGTAACACCCGCCCAATGGCCGTGCTCTGGACGAGACAGACCGTGACAGACCCCTAAACTTTTGCGTATTATCATGTCTCCCCAAGTTTTTATCACTGCCAGAACACGGATTATTACGTGTGTTTTACGTGTGTTGCACGTCTTTAGCACGTCTTTACCACGTGGTTGTCCGCGGTCTAAAGTTTTGAGCAGTTCAAAACTTTTTTCCACATCCAGCGCCGTTCAAATTTTTCTCCACGTCCTGCTACGTCTAAAAATCGACTGTAGCACATCTTAAACTCGACATCAACACGAACAACACCGTCTGCTTCATGGGAAACCATTTTTGGAAGGGTTTTGGCCGTGATTAAGCCATAAAACACTATGTGACCAACCCATAAAATGCATGATTCGTTCCGAGGCCCTCAATACTACTTCCTTCTGCTTCAATATTTTACTCATGGTAGACGGGTTTGGCCATATTCCTTTGCGATATCACGAGCCCGCTTCCTCTTTTCACTCGCACTGGAAATCACACGTGCGTGCACACACACACACACACACACACACACACACACACACACACGTGTGTGTGTGTGTGTGTGTGTGTGTGTGTGTGTGCGTGCGCGCGCTTGTGTTGATCATGTCTTCTTAGCAGAGTTATAATCTTACAAATGTTTATGGAAGGTTAAAAGCCTGAGTCAAAAAACAGTAACTCTGTCCTTTACACGAAAAGCATTCCGGGAGATGCAGCTCCATAATAGCCAATGGGAGGAAGGTGCGTCATCCCTCCTAGCCAATGGGAGGCCAGCGGGACACGATGTTGGAAGATAGTCAATGAGAAAGCAGCTCGTGCATTGTTTGAATGTTTGAATGGCTGGGACTGTCGTAAGGTGAGGTACCACTGCATTTGCCTGTGGCAAACAGTAATAAATAAATAAAATAATTGTAATTGCCTGTGGTACATGGATTTTTCCGGGGGTGGGGGTGGTGGATTCAAAAAGTATTTGTAAATAATATCTATCCAAGTTACCTCATGCACATTCTCAAACATCTGCAGTCATGAAACCAGTGTGATGGGCCCTGCTGGTAGATTGACACTTCAGAAATTGCTCTGGTAAATGAGGAAAGAGTTCAAGAGAACAGTTTGCGGAGTATTACAGAAGGGATTCAGCATTGAATGCTTGCACTCCAGGGTCCACAGGATCTGCAAGTTATCACATCAATATTGGACCAGAACCAAGGTTAAGTCCACAGGTCCAGTCTGTGGGGAAACCCCATGGAGAAATGTAATCACTAGAATATAGATTAAAGAACCATTGCTGGCATTGTATAGAGTAGGCTGCATTGGCATCAGCATATTTCTACCCTGTGATGGCCTGGTGAGCTGTCCAGGGTGTACTCTGCTTTCGGCCAGAGTTGGCCAGAGCCAGCCTCCCCGTGACACTAATTAGGATTAAACGGCTTAAAAAATGAATGAATTAATTACTTTGGACAGGGTAATAAGAACAGGTCTTTTATTTATTTATTTATTTATTTACTGTTTTTTTTTAATAGTTTGGACAGACAAGGTTCCTAAAATGACCCACAAAACAGCTCAGCTATGTAACAACCGAAATGCAATAGCCCACGGTTTGTCTTAAACGAGTGCAGGTTGGTTGTAGATACAGATTTTATTTCTCATGCTTCTTAGAGAATAGCATAATGATTGTGTATTAGTCTGAGCCCCCTTTCCAGATAGATGTCTTTGAAGTTTTTAATACATTTAGCTCGTTTTAAGGTGTAGAGGGGTGGTATAGTGGCATAGTGGTACACATGTCTGCCTCACAGCAAGAAGATCCTGGGTTTGTGTCCCGGGCTTGGAAGTTTCTGTGTGGAGTTTCCACGTTCTCCAATTGATCGCAGAGGTTTACTCCAGGTACTCCGGCTTCCTCCCACAGTCCAAAGACATGCACATTAATCTCATAGGCTGTACCAAATTTTTCCTTTGTGTAAATGGTTGTGTGGGTTTTGGTCCCACGATGGTCTGGCAACATTTTCAGGGTATACACACCACCGTCTCCCAGTATCAGCTGTGATAGGCTGCCTTAGTATGATTAAGTCATTCAGCAATAGACTGAGTAAGTTATGTGTAGCAGTAATGGGCTGAAATCACATGGCTTGAGGTATAATGTAATATCATTGGGTACATGTTCCACTATTAAGTCTCAGGTCCAGATATTGTTAACTACAAGGTCTCCTCGTCATCTTCAGGGGCACTACTGCGAAGTACAGGTAGTGACTCCTTCAGAAGAATGTCATCTACCTGCTTTGCACTGTCCTCTGATTCTTCAGGAATAGATGGCGGTAGGCTGTCAGCATCTGAAGTGCTAAGTACATAGCCCGGCAGGGACATGTGGGCACTGATGGAGGGGACTCCTTTGCTTCGGTAGACCTGGCTGGAGAAGAGTGTGGTGGAGCGTGTACCAGGTGCTCTGGCGGCCAGGTGCGATTGGCTGCTGGTGCTGTTGTTGATACCTGTTGGCACTGAACCATAACGGTAAGTGCCACAAACTACTGGACCCTTCCAATCGAAGGCGAGGTTCCACCGCATCCAGGTCTTTTTGATTTCTGTCTGGACCTGAAATGGAGAGATGGATACTTCTCAGTAATAGTTCGTCAACAGAGTACTGGGTCCCCAAAATAATGAGAGAAAATATTATTATAATATTTTATTATATAATTTAAAAAATAATAAATAATATTATCATTCATCATCTGATTAATTTGCTGAACTGCTTAATTCTATTAGGGTTCCGGAGAGGCTGGAGCTTATCTTAGCTGACTCTGGGTGAAGGTTGGAAACACCCGGAACAGCTCAACAATCTTTCGCATATTTCAATTTAGAAACATCGACGAATATACATACATCGATTTACTTCTTGTTTCGGGGTACCAGCCAGACTGGAGTCTATTTATGTCCTTAACCTTTCTGCAGCCCATTGGCATCCCATTAGTAATGGTTTCACGTTCTGCTGTAATGTGAGAATATGATGGTACAGTAGGTCCTTGTCTATTCACAGTTTTGCACTCACGGTTTGAGTATTCGCAGACGGCCAAGCAACTGACATGTCACACAAATTCAGCCAATGGCTGTCCTCCTTCCTGCTGATTGGTTGAGATGATGTAACACCCCTTTTTCCTCATTCGCGCACAAGTTGTCAATGACCCTTTATTTTGTGTGTTTTAATTACCAGTTCAGCTCTATGATGCCACTCAAACACTGTGCGTCTTCTCTGGCTAAGCGATAGAAAACGCTGGATGTCTTTTCTGAAGAAATAAGACTTTCTCCTGAAGAAATGACAGTTTCCTCTGAACTGTGGAATTAAAGTCTTTTTCAATTATTATTCCAGTGCAGTATCTAAGTTAATGTTTAGAATGTTTGTGTGTGAAATTTTATGTTCTATTGCATATTTAACAAATGATACCAAAAAGATAAACTTTATTACGCTTCATGTCCTTTCACATTGAACTTGGAGTGACATCTTGGAATGACGTCTCCAAGATGGCACTGCCTAGAGGGTGACGTCGTGGAGTTCTCAGAGTCAAATTGTTTCTTTGTTCATTTTAATTTGTTTTATTTGCACTATGCTTGTCTATGACCGGTTGTCCCTACTACAGCTATGAGATCAGAGTCTTCTGAAGTTTAGCACCTTCCTATCCTGAGCTAATATGCTATGAGTTCTCAGAGTCTCCGGCGCTTGGTTAGAAGTGGAAGGTTAGCATTTCCGGTCATACTGCTCGAAAATGTTCAGTCCCTGCGAAACAAGATGGACGAGCTTCATGCTCAGATTGCAGTGAAGAGGAATCTACAGGACTGCTCCATGCTGTGTTTCTGTGAAACATGGCTCGAGGAGTGTACACCCGATGAGGCGATTGCACCAGCCGGCTACACGGCCTTCATCCTCTACAAGCCCAAGCGCCGGAGTCGTCGTTTGGCCCCTTCCTGTTTGGGCTTATAGCATATGGACAGCAGGGAAGAAACACGCTGACGGCTGTGCAGCCTACACTTGACCAAAATCAGCAATGGTTCTTTTACATGCCTCTCACCATAGATTGTGAGAGACATGGCTGGCCTTTGATAAACCAATTAGCTGCACTGCTCACCGGGCCACCACTGCTCCGAGACCCCGGGAAAAAATTAAAACAATCAGGCACAGGAGAACATGCAAGTGAGGCCAGGATTTGAACACAGGACATTCTTCCTGTGTGGCGAACATGCTGTCCACGCCACCGTGCCTGAATCAATTTTATTTTACTTTAAGTAATGTATATGTATGCATATATGTATAAAAAAAAGGTAAGGACCGTTGGGCTTTTTACACCTGAGCCACTATGCTCACCCCTGGTTTCCATAGTGTGAAGTGACAAGGAGTTCAACTCCTCCTGGATGGGACGCTAGTCCATCCCGGGTTACCTTCCCAGTATATTTTTACTCGTACCCATGTATACTGCTGGGTGAACTGAGGCACACTTGTGGTTAAGACCTTGCCCAGGGGTCTTAGCACAGTGTGTGTGTGTGTGTGTGTGTGTGTGTGTGTGTGTGGTGGGGGGTGTGTGTCTAACTGGGATTTGAACACACAACCTCCCGATCATGAGTACAGCACCCTAACCACTACACCACCGACCCCACTTCACATATATGTCTGTTTTTGTATAGTGCTTTGATAATGGTATTGCCACAAAGCAGTGTTACAGTGTAAATAGTTTTGGTTCTAAATTTTAAACATATGAATTTATTCATGTTTGTTTTATTTATTCATGCACGTATAAAATATTTTAAATGTCCCTAAAGTGCAAGTCAGTGCTGACAGTGGAAAGGAAAATGTCCTTGGGACAACCTTTATCATCTGTGTGACACTAGACAATGTACAGAACTCTTTTCTAACCCTATATGTTATATATGAGCAAATGACTTTATGCGTAGTATAATATGAGAAAGATCAGGATGTAATAAGATCTTTATATATCACTAATACAGTCATCATCATCATCATCATCATCATCATCATCATCATCATCATGAAAGTTATAATGTATATTCATCACCAGTAACACCGTGCCACCCCACTACAATGTGTCATTGGCCCTTACATAATCACACTTAGTTCATTCGTAATTCATGGTTTAAACAAAGGAAATTGTGTTTCAGGATACAGTATTGAAGGGGAATGGGACAAAACCCTCAAAACAGCATGAACTTGCACAATAGAAATCTCGTTGACTTACCTCTCCATTGCAGTAACAGTAGATTATGGACACAAAGAAGCCCTAGGTGAGGGGAAAAAAAAAGGGAAATGAACACAAAATTTTTGACACACACTTGATTGCTTATTTGGATTCAGTATGTGAATAAAAGATTCATCACTGTTTATATAAAATACAGGGATCCCTCGCTACTTTGCTCTTCAGTTCATACAGCATCAGTGCATCGCGGTTTGCTTTTTTTTTTTTAATATTCATTGAATTAAAAAAAAAGGAAATTAAGAAAGAATGGGGGAAAAAAAGTTATGGAAAATACCACAAAACGAGGCCAATTATGGAAAAAAAACCCTAAACAGACACAAAACAAAAAACAACCCAAAACCTCCCATCAAAACTAGTTACATTTTTGTGAGGTGCACGTCTGAGTACATGCACGCACATGTGTGTTTATTTATATTTCATTTACATCTTATGCATTATTTTTGAATGTTGAATTGTTATTATAAGCATTTAAAGCATTGAATATGTTCATCAGTTCATTTTCTGCACCCGCTTAATCCTAATTTGGGTCGCAGGGAGGCTGGCGCCCATCCCAGCCAACTTCGGGCGAGGGCAGAGTACACCCTGGACAGCTCGCCAGGCCATCGCAGGACGGAAACACGCTGACGGCTTTGCAACCTACTCTTGTCGAAAGTCAGCAATGGTTCTTTGACATGCCTCACACCATAGACAGTGACAGACATGGCTGGCCTTTGATAACCCAGTTAGCTCCACTGGGGGGGGACAGTGACAACCTTGTGGAGAGTGGGACTCGAACCCCCAACCTTTGGATCCGCGATCCAGCGCCCTCTACCACTAGACCACCACTGCCCCGCATTGAATATGTATTTATTGATATTATATACACATATATATGTACATATACACAGGAAGGGCATCCGACGTAAAAACCTCTGCCAAATCAAACGTGCGAATCAGATGATTCGCTGTGGCGACTCCTGAGTAAAAGGGAAAAAGCCGAAAGGAAGACAGACAATATATATGTACATATACATCAGTCAGGAGGGGCCTTGGGGGGGGGGGGGTCCTTCTTCGTGAAATGGGATCCTGGTCCCAATTAACCGCGGAAAGTGAGGGATCCCTGTATACATAAAACCATGATGTATATATACCCTTCATAACATTTTATACTTCTGTATAAATACGACCCAAAACATCAGGTTTTCACACAGGTCTTGAAAGTAGATAAAAGAACCCAATTAAACAAACGAGACAAAACAAACACATAAGAAAACAAACAAACAAAAAAAAACGGAAAAAAAAAAAATCCCCTTTCTGTTGGATTTTATTTATTCAGGCAAATCATCCATTATTAGTATAACATATAACAACAGTGTGAACCTCTCGGATTACCAGTTAAATTTGAAGGTGAAATCAGAGTCACATGTTTTGTATGTATTCAATCAACTGAGTCATAATCAGATTTGAGTGAGCAGTCAGTTTTATATAAAGAATTGGAATCAGCACACAAATGTGAGGAAACTCACCAACATCCCAAAGGTAAAATTGTTCTGTATGGCAGAAGCTTTAAGTTATAATAATAATTATAGGACTGATCAGCAGTATATATATATATATATATATATATATATATATATATATATATATATATATATATATATATATATATATATATATATATATATGAAAATATATGTGTGTGTATATATACATATATATATATATATATATATATATATATATATATATATATATATATATATATATATATATATACACACACACACACACACACACACACACACACACACACACACACACACACACACACATGCATGGGCTCTGTGGAATCTGCATGTTTTCCTTGTGCTTGCCTGACACTATTTATGAGCTTATTTTTCATATACTGACATTTTTGTATACTGCACAGAGACCTGCCATCTTCAGAGGTTTTCTGATGACTCTGCAGGAGTCGGATGTATCGGTGGAATCGAGGAGATGGAATAATGGCCTGCGGTGGATTCCTTCGTCACACAGTTAGAGCAGAATCATCTGCAGCTTAATGTGACAAAGACCATGGAACTGATTGTGGATTCTAGGAGATCCAGAACACCAGCTACCTACCGCTGTTTCCATCCAGGGTGACAATGCGGAAATGGTGGAGGATTAAAAATACCTTGGAGTTCTTATTGACAATAAACTAGACTGGGATAAGAACACTCCTGCACTTTATAAGAAGGGCCAGGGCCGTCTCTATTTTTTGAGATTTACCATCTGTCAGACACTGCTCAGGATGTTTTATGAGTCTGTTGTGGCCAGCGCTATCCTCTATGCTGTTGCATGCTGGGGTAACAGGCTGGGGATTGCAGTTGCCAACAAACTGGAAAAACTGATCCGCAAGGCTGGTAATTTTGTATGGATGAACCCTCTGACGCTGGCGTCGGAGATGCGAATGTTGTCCGTAATCAAGATATAATGAACAAAACCTCCCACTCACTGCACAAACTGCTAATCAGTCACAGGAACAATTTGAGTAGAGGCTGGTTGCACGTAAATGCAACACTGACTGAGACAGGAAATCATTCCTACCCGTGGCTATTAAACTGTACAACTTCTCCATATGGCAACATCATCATCATCATCATCATCATCAGCCTGTCATGCCACTGCTGTCAGATGGCCTCCACAACCATCTCCACTCAATTTGATCTTGGGCGATTCTCATCCAGTTCTTCCAAATCTCTTCTTCGATTACATCCCTCCATCTTCTCTTTGGTTTACCTCTCGCTCTTGTGCATCCTCTTGGGTACCATTCTGTAGTTATTCTGGCCCATCTGTTGTCCTGCATCCGTGCTACATGGCCAGCCCATTTGCTCTTCAGGCCTCTAACAGTTTGGATGACGTCTTTGATTTTTGTCCTTTCTCTGATGATTTAATTTCTGATCTTATCTTTGAGGCTGATATTTAGAATGCTTCTTTCCATACTACTTTGTGCAACTGCCAACTTCCTGGATTGCTGTTTTGTGAGTGCCCAGGTTTCTGCTCAATATGTCAAAGATGGAAAGATGACAGTGTCCATGATTCTTCTTTTCAGGCTGATTGAAATGCTTCTTTCTTTCAGAAAGTGACTGTGGCAACAACATCCACTGTAACACATTGACATTCTAGTGGTTATCTTTATTGATAATACTGTACATATCAACCACTGGCAGGATCATCAGCATCTGTTTATATCAGTGCTTCTCAATTATTTTCTGTCGCGCCCCCTCTAGGAAGAGGACAATATTTCGCAAACCCCCCCCCCCCCCCCAATATGAATAGTGTTATTTATCCAAAAATTGTTATAAGTAATCCTCTGCATACACTGTATTATGTCCTTATTAACATAACAAATCCTTATTAACATTGTGGAATACAAAAAAATGTAAGAAATATTGATCAACTTCCAACAAAGAATAATTTTAACAATTTTTTAGTCTTAAAACAAAAAGATTTAAAGTGCATCAAATTACCTGAAATAAAAAAGCATCCTTTTTTAAACTGTAAACATTTTTTGACCAACAATTTGAACAATGTTATACAGAAAAATAAACTTAAATAAAATCAATAAATGATAATTAATTCAAATTGATCAACAATATTAACTCAGAAGCACAATATATAAAATACTTTAACCTACAAAACAAAAATGAATAAAACAATTTGTATTATTTTTTATTATTATTATTTTGTCAAAATGATTAAGTCCAGATTAATGACTATAATGAGCACGTTTCGCAGTGGACAGCTTTTTGAAGCCGGGTTTAAAGCATGATGCTGAACTCTCAGCTCCTGCTCAATGCTGAACTGGGACCTGGACTTATTTCCGCAGCAGTGACGTCATCCAGCATGACCGAGACCATGTCTGCAGCAGGTTGGATCAGTTCCTCTGCCCTGCTGTGGAGTTTTCTGCACTGAGCAGTTTGGTACTCCTCCTTATCTGATGCTAACACAGCTCGATGGTTTACTGAAGTATCATTCACAAAGAGGGTTGGTTGTTGGCAATACTCGGCATGTTTCTGATGAAAAAACTCACGCGGCTCATCACGTGACCGGATCTAATGTCTTTAAGAAATGCCTGAATTTATTTGGGTTCATTACTGTCCACTGCCAATGTTTTCAGACACAGTAAACACAGCGGCCTTTCCTTGATTCTCACCGCAGCACAGTGGAGCCGAGTGCTACATCCGCTTCATCATACCTCCTCGACTTAGCTTTCTAGAGACTTTAGCTTGTCTCACCGTCTCGATCTCTCTCCGCCTCTCTTTCTGTCCCTGTTAAAAATTTCCATGGTGGGTTTATTAAATTCACTTCATATTTTACCTCTGGGCACACTCTAACAGTGAGGAAGCCACTGCCACCTGCTGTAGTGGATGTAGAATTACATTTTATTGTAATACGGCAAAAAAAGCATGTTCCCTGGGGTCACACGCACCGCGCCCACCACTATTTGAGAACCACTGGTTTATATAGATTTCAGACACACACACACACACACACACACACACACACACACACACACACACAAACATTTTATATATATATATATATATATATATATATATATATATATATATATATATATATATATATATATATATATATATATATATGTGTGTGTGTATATACATGCAGATTCTTTATGTACAGTTATTTTCTTAAATTTTCTCTGAGGAGACTTTATCTTTATCTCACTTTTACTTGTATGGAGGAAATATGTGCATACAATTTCTTCTGAGATAAATAAACTATTCTGATTTGAGTTCTGATTAAATGCAGATGCAATAATTTCCCTTGCGAATTAATACAGTATTGCAAAATTAGAAAAAAAAAGTTGAAGATGAACATCTTGTTGCTTTGTGAGAGTTATGACTTGCATACACTATAACTTATACAGTACAAATTAAGAGTGCCTGATTTAAACTGATATGCACGTGTGTCAGCATGAAAATCTAAGTCTATGCATGTAAATGAATTAGCACTGCCAAAATCAGGAAAAGAAAGCACATACAAGTATATCATAACTAATCCTCAGTTCTGACTTGCTTTTAGTGACCATGGTATCCATACTTTCTGGTTTGACACATACTGTAATAAACCACAATGAGAAAAAAAAAAAACAACAAAAAAAAAAAACAAGTAAAGTTGCAAATGTCTTCAATATAATAGCAACGATTCAGGTTTCATTACAGGAGAGCTCCATACTTATACGGATGCCATAAAGCTATGATCTTGATATTGTTGTCACATCTATACTCACATGCCCACACAGGCAACCCAATTAATAAAGAAAATGGTGGGAAAAATATATCGTGCAATTGCTCTGTCACCACCAGCTGAGTGCAAGTGAACTCCACATGCATCCGTCAATTGTAGGATACCTTGCCAGTATTTTTTACTGAAACTCATTTATATTGCTGTGTGGACTGAGGCACACATGTGGTTAAGACCATGCCCAGGAGTCTTAGCATGGTAGGGGTCAAATGGGGATTTAAACCCACGACCTCACAATCACGAGCCAAGCACCCTAGCCACAACACCACTGCCTCCGCCAATAAAATAAATAACTAACAATTATTAATGATTTATGAGATTGATAAGCTTGACTGAAGTCTTTTTATGCAAACAATTGATTGAACAATGATTAATTGATTGATTGATTTATATTGTTAGTTGGTTAGTTATTGGTAAGCCTCTGTTAGTCATTATCAGAAGGTCACAGATGAGCAAAAAGCTACACAGGGATATCACAAGACAATTTGCTTGGATCAGTTTTATGTCAATGCTCAACAATCCAGAGCAATGGAGAGTGTGGAAAAGAGGTGAGGAAGCGCGTGCAGGCAGATTGGAATTGTTGGAGAAAAGTGTCCGGTGTAATGTGTGATAGGAAGATATTGGCAAGAATGAAAGGAAAAGTGTACAAGACGGTGATGAGTCCAGCGATGTTGTATGGTTTAGAAACAGTGGCACTGGGGAAAAGACAGGAGGCAGAGCTGGAGGTAGCAGAGATGGAAATGTTGAGGTTCTCTTTGGGAGTCACGAAGATGGATAGGATCAGGAACGAGCACATCAGAGGGACAACTAGTCAGAGAGGCTAGATTGAGATGGTTTGGACATGTACAGAGGAGGGATAGTGAGTATATTGGTAGTAGGATGCTGAGGTTGGAACTACCAGGCAGAAGGCCCAGAGGAAGACCAAAGAGGAGATTTATGGATGTGGTGAAGGAGGACATGAAGGTAGTTGGTGTAAGAGAAGAAGATGCAGAGTATAGGGTGAGATGGAGGCGGATGGTTTGCTGTGGTGACCCCAGAAGGGAACAGCCGGAAGGAAAAGAAGAACAGTTTTATGCCAATGTTTACAGGATCGATGGACATGTGGATGAATATACACCTTTCTTTCTATGAACTAGAAAAATAAATAATGTAATATAAAGAATAATAACATGTATACTTCCCTCCACAATTATTGGCACTCCTGGTTAAGGTGTGTGCTTTAGCTTCTAATAAATTCAGTTTTTTTTTCTAAATACAATAGGACCACAATGAACAAAATAGGTAAATTCAAGTGCATTTATTTGGTGTGGATTCGTTTACATCAAACCATGTGTGCCACACTTATTATCACTTGTGATGTTAATAATGAAGTTAATTTTCTCCAACCCCCTTTAACCAACAAAACAGCACCTAATCTTCTCCTATAATGTTCCGTAAGCCAGGAGAATACAGAAAGAGAGATTTTGGTCCATTCCTCTCTGCACAATCTCTGTAAATCATCCGGTGAACTGGTCCTCTCCTCTGCACTCTCCTCTGCAGCTCACTCCACAGGTTTTCAATGGGGTTGAGGTCTGGGAGCTGAGATGGCCATGGGAGGGGCTTGATTCTGTGTCTGGTGAACCATGTCTGTGTAGATTTGGCCACATGTTTGGCATTGTCTTGTTGAAAAGACCCAGTGACGGCCCATCTTCAGCTTTCAGGCAGAAGCCACCAGATTTTGATTTAAAATGTTCTGGTATTTCAAAGCATTCATGATGCCATGCATCTTAACAATGTTCCCAGGGCCTCTGGAAGAGAAACAGGCCCACAGTATCACTGATCTTCCATACTTCACAGTGGGCATGAGGTGCTTTTCTGCATACTCATTTTTTTTTTGTGTTCAGCCAGGCCAACTTAGCGTTTGTTGCCAAAAAGCTCTATTTTGGTCTTATCTGACCAAAGCACATGGTCCTAGCTGAAGTCCCAGTACCACTTGGTGAACTCCAGACATTTATGTTTATGATTGTGAATGAGAAAAGTATTTTTTTCGTGCATGCCGCCCAAACAGCTTGTTGGGATGTCGATGGCGCCTGATGGTTATTTTGGAGACTTTGTGAAACCAAGAATCTACCATTTTTTGCAATTCTTTAAAAGTGAGCTTTGGAAAACTTTTAATTTCTCTTACCATATTCCTGACTGTGTGTGGTGGCAAAATAGCTTTGTGTTCACATCTAGCCTTGTTTAGCACTATTCCAGTGATTTCTTTGACAGTAAATATGCGCAGGTGCAGGCGAGTTGCTATTTTCTTGGAGCCATTGTCTGACTTTGAAGGTTGATACACATCTGCCTTATTGAATGGTGGGTTCCTTTGTCTTTCCCATGTGTGGTAGAGTAGATAAGAGAAATCGCCTCTGTGTCATATATATATATATATATATATATATATATATATATATATATATACCCCAGGGAAACAGCAAGTTATGAATTAATAATAAAATATTCCTAGCCAGATGTGGCTCTTTTGATGACTGTATCTCGCTATCAGATAAATCAGGTGGCCTTTCTTAACAGAATAACAAATACATAATTTCACTGTAATTTAAATAAAAATACAAAAAAAGTCATCAAATTAAACAAAAACAGATGAATAAATCTCGCACATTTAAATCTATACATCTATTTTCAATGCCATGTCACTGTGGCGTGCAGCGGAGAGCCAATCCTTTCTGTACGCCAGTGTGTGGGCGGGTCCGATACCATGAAACTCTAATTTTATTTGATTATAAAAACAGCCACAGACTGCGCAAGTTGTTTTTGAATAAAGAGGTAAATTTCCCTTGTTTTTGATCAGCTGATTTGCATGAAGCCAAGCACAGCTGGAAAGCAAACACAAATGGACAGACATGGAAAAACTTCAACCCGCAGACCAGCTGGTTGCCAAAACTTGGGACGCGCTTCCTGTCACACACCAAACACTGCAGTGTGAGTCCTGTCATCTTGACCATGTTTGGCTCTACACATATGCAAGCAGTCCTTCTCATCTGAAAAACATCAAGACCAACCTGCGGTCACGTTTAACAGATGGAAGCCTAAACGCCTGCATGAAGCTGAACCTCAGCACGTATCAACCAGTCTAAAAAGCCATCAGCAATGCAGCACCAGAAATCGCATTCATAGTAAGAAGTACTTTTCTTATGAATAAATAACTTCGTTGTGAAGATGTCAGCTCAAATAAATTCAGAGTCTTATTATACTCTCAAATTGTTGGTCTTCTTTTCAATTTAGTTGTATACAGTATTAATATATATATATATATACTGTCACTGCCCCCCCCAGTACAGTTGACTGGGTTATCAAAGGTGGGCCATGTCTCTCACTGTCTATGGTGAGAGGTTGATGTAAAACAACCATTGCTGACTTTCGCAAAGAGTAGCTGCAAAGCCGTCAGCGTGTTGCTGTCCCTTGCTAAAGGGTTGTGTCAGGAAGGGCATCCGACGTAAAAAAAAAAACAAAAAACCTATGCCAAATCAAATTGTGAATCATTCACTGTGGCCACCCCTGATAAAGGGAAAAAGCCAAAAAGAAATGGCTCTCAGAGGATTAGATTTCAAAATACAGTGATACCTCTGCTCACGAACATAATTAGTTCCCAGAAAGTGTGTGTAAGGCGAAAAGTTCGTCTTCCGAACATTTATTTCCCATAAGAAACCATTAAAATGAGAATAATCCGTTCCCAGGTCCCCATAAAACATAATTTTCTACTAAATAAGCCTTAAAACTACACAAAAATATACCTTATTTTATGTATAATAAATGTGCTATTGTATTGTAATTAAAGAAATAAACTGTACTGTATAATAAAGTCGTTTTATTTACCTTTGTGATGGTAGTTGATGGCTTGATGGAATGGAGTGGGAGGAGGAGGGAGGGAGGGACTTACTGTTTGGAAGGAGTGTTTGGAAACGCCTACTGTTTGGAAACACCCTTAGCCACACACGCACCCTTAATAGCTTCCTTGTTCTTAAGGATGGGAGCAATGGTAGACTTAGCGTACTGGTACTGGGACGCTGAGTCGCACAAACGCACACCTCGTTCATGTTTTTCAATGATCTCCGCCTGTGGTGGGGTCTTTTTCGGTCCCATAATAGCAAAAGTACACTCAATATGGTCCAAAATGTCTAGCAAACACAAACCACTTCCGCACTCAAAGAAAGGGGTGATTTAACTGTGACGCCGTGAGCGCGCGTCAGCTTCTCGTGGCCGCCACCGTGGCGCTGTTCGACCGCGTGGTTTGATTCGTCCGCCGAAAACTAGTTCGTCAGCAGAGACTATATGATCGCAAATTTAATGTTCTTGAGGTGAAAAGTTCGTGAGCTTAAGCGTTCGTCAGCGGAGGTTTTACTGTTTGTCTTTTTTCGGCTCTCTTAGTGAAAAAGGTTCCCGACCCCTGTCCTAGATGCTCTGATAAACTTTTTAAACTACTGTACAAATGACACTAATACTTCAATTACATTTATTTCCTAGGAATTGTTAGGGTGCCAATAATTGTGGAACACATGATTTTATGAAAAACAATTATTTCTTAGTCAGGAATTCCCCTCCCCTAAAATTCACTTGAATTGAAGATTACATTTATTTCTACAATTTTCATTGTGAGAATAGATTCTGCAATAAAATTTTTATTCATTTTAAGGCTTTTAACACATCTTAAACAGAGCTGCGTATAACTATGGAGGGCACACACTCAAATCTTTAACTGATGTACAAATATAGGAAACAGAATAATGACTTGTTCATTCAGGCACGTCCATGCAAGGTTGGAGAATTTTATTTTTGCCCCTGAAGTGATTTTAGTATTCAGAGAATCTCCTAATGAGATTCAATCCACAATACACAGGTTGATTAAAAGAAGTGTTTAGAGTAATACGTGTTTTAGTTATACAGCACGATTAAATCCAACTGTGTTTTCTTGTACTAAATGCTAACAGAGAACTCATTGTGCATTCACACGGCACAAAATTAAGAAAATTTTCCACCAGACCTGGTGTTAGACGAAAATTTTTTTTCTGGACCCCACTTTTTCTGGAATGAGTAATTATGCGATAATTTGTTATTATTATTTTTTTCCTTGCACTTCTTCACCTGTCAATATCTTTGGTTTACAATAACTATTATGATTGAATAAGAAACATACTGTACATCTAATCCAATCCTATATCATATATAACTCTTTATTTATTATTCTTCTGATCAAAATAAAAACGTAGTGAACATAGAATAACAATGCAAAAAAAAAAAAGATGTAAACAAGAACTAGATTGAGTCTCTAGATCTCGAGCCTAATTATGTTCTCAAACCTTCACATGGAAATCAGTAACCTCGGGTGATTATCAAAGTCTCGAGATAGCATTCTACATAATCAAATTATTTGTGATATTTTCCTTCAGTTTTAGCTTCTGTCCTGTTCCTGTCCTGAGTCAACACCAATTTATTGCACGTGAATTTTCCCCGTTGTCGAAAGATGTCACATCAACGTAAACAAAATAAAACATGGACGGTCTTTAACTATCAGTGTGACTTTATCAAGTTTATGAAGTCTCATATCTGATATATATAGATGACGGTGGATTGTTCATTTTACTGAAAAGGCCTTCTGCCTGACACGGGGCTCGGTATTGAGTTGGATTTTTTCGGACCTCCCACAAAAATGCCGGCAAATGCCGGTGGACCAGCACTAATTTCGCACCCTGCAGAATATTCATTCATTCTTAACCGTGGAGTCCGAATTAGGGTCATGGATAGACGATTCTGTGCAAGAGCAGAGTACACCCTGGACAGCTCTCCAGGCCATCGCAGAGCAGAATCCTGCTAATGGCTATGCAGCCTACTCTTTACCAACAACAGCAATGGTTCTTTTACATGCCTGTCTACATAGAACCTGAGACACATGGCCAGCCTTTTTATAACATAGTTAGCTGCACTGCAGGGACAATAGTAACATCCCACTGATAGTGGGGCTTGAACCCCCAACCTTGGGACCAGTAATCCAGCACCCAACCATTGGGACACCATTGCACTGTAACTGATATGTTTTATCACATATTCTTCTGACATTCCAAATAAATGAACACAAGTGGAAAAAATCTGCTTCCTTCTATTATGTCCTTTCATTTTTATTCTTATTGCTTCACAGTCCTGGTTGAGTATAGACCAACCATTTATTATTATTTTTTGGCTCTACATTTTTGTTTGATTTGGCAGATCAGCAAAACTATGTTTAATGAGTCGCATATACAGCATCCTACAGAGTCATTGGCAGAAATTGGGGAGTGACAGTTATATGTAACAGCATTGCAGTAGTGAAAAACCCCCAAAAAAGAACAAAAAACAAAACAAAAAAAAAAAACAAACAGTTATCAGTTTACTGGTACATTTTGGAAAGACGGATATTACCGTTAAAAGGTTACGTTTTGAATTCATTAGAAACAGGATACATTACAATTGGATGCACAGTACGAACACAATTCCACTATTCGAAAAACATCTGCATGACAGGTGTTGTGTTGTAAAGTGTGCAAGAACGTGCACAGCCTATTAAAGTTGAACTGCAGAGTTTAGAAATGTCTCCAGTTACTTGTGTCTGGGTAAAAAATGGTAATAAACAGTCAATGTGCATCACCTCGTGTCTCTGCTAAAAGTAAAAGACTTGTAATGATTAGTAATTGTACAAGATTACATTTTTAGAGGCATCCTTCCAACCCTTATTTATTGGTAGCCCTGATCTGGTCTTTCCCCCCCCCCTTGATATTCTGTGTAAACAAAATCAAAACGCAAAACCTACCAAAAGGATTAGAATAAAATCCACCTCTTGGTGAAGTAGCTTGATCTCACACTGAAAATAAATAAATAAAAAATTTCCATCCTTTAATCAAATTACATTTATTCACATATTTAGGGGCAGCTGTAGTCTAATGGTTAGAGAAGTGGTTTTGAGACCAAAAGGTCGCTGGTTTGAGTTCCGGAATCGCAGCAAAAAAATGTGGCAGTGTGAGAATGAGCTACACCTTTACCTCCTCCACGTTCATGAATAAAGAACACTTCAGCAAGTGTTACACTTCTGTAACCGCTTAACCCTAACTAGGGTCACAGGGAGGCTGGCGCCCATCCCAGTCTGCTCTGGGCGAGGGCAGAGTTTACCCTGGACGGCTTGCCAGGCCATTGCAGGGCGGAAACACGCTGACGGCTTTGCAGCCTACGCTTGTCAAAAGTCAGCAATGGTTCTTTTACATGAACCTCACACCATAGACAATGATAGATATGCCCGGCCTTTGATAACCCACCAGGGTCACTGACAACCTGTGGTGAGTGGGACTTGAACCTCCAACCTTAGGATCAGTGATCCAGCACCTATACCACTAGGCCACCACTGCCCCGATGCACTGACAATAGTACTTTATTTTTTCTGGAAGGCAACCAAACTTTGATAATATATAACATCGTGGTGTAATAAAATATGCAGGTGTTGCATGGACACCATGATGCATGCACCCACATAAAGGTAAAGTCTGATGGGTACATCAGTAAAGTCTGATGGGTTTTTACACCCGAGCCTCATGGCTCGTCAGGCCGGTGCTTATCCCCAGTTTCCATAGCGTGAAGCGACCAGGAGTTCAACTCCCCCTAGATGGGATGCTAGTCCATTGCAGGTTACCTTCCCAGTATATTTTTACTGGTACCCGTTTATACTGCTGGGTGAACAGAGGCACACTTGTGGTTGAGACCTTGCCCAGGGGTCTTAGCACAGTGAGGGTCTCGGTGGGATTTGAACTCACAACCTCCCGATCATGAGCGCAGCACCCTAACCACTAAGCCACCTGCCCCACATAATGCACCCAGATAAGCCTTCACATCAAAAAACAACCAAAAAAAAAAAAAAAAGGTTGGGAAAAGCTTATTTTCATTGTTGATGTCCCAATTCTATTTTTTAATTTACAAAAAATTCATTTTTTGTATTTTCTTCAACACATTATTTTTTTGTTTGTTTTATAAGGCCATAAAACACAGTTCTAAGAAAAGTTTTAGTGAATTCCATAATGTCTGCTCAATTTTCCCTAACACTTTTTTACAAGGAGTGCCAACAGTTGTGAGGTGCGTCATATATACCATGTACAGTGTAATTGTATCTTATCTTGTATGGTAAATTTAAAATTTAATTACATTAATGATGTGAATGCTTAAGCAATGATCCAGTACCTGGAAAGAGTTGAAGAAGAGCTCGCAGTACATGCGTACTTCCCAACTGAGTCCCTTAAAGGTGTGTGGCATCCCAACAAACACAATGTAGTGCACACCAAAAACGAACACCAATACCAGTGTGGATTTAGCCAGTTTCCTATTTGGAAAAACAAACAAACAAACAAACAAACAAACAAAAAACAGATGGTGAAGATTAGAGAAGACGGTACACTATTTTCTCTCTTGTTAATATGGAGGCATGAGTGAATCGATCACATACGGAGCAATACACAATTCTTGCTATTCCGTAAATAATATACCTGCGATTTTAACTAGCCAGCACAATGCAGTACATCACTTTAACCCTGAGATGAGGTAAGTTTATACGTCAGTAATTTTCTGTCAACACTTTATTCTGAACCTTTATTTGGAACCGGTCCCACATGTATGGAGTGATGGAAAGCCAGAAGTCTAATTTAACTTGGCTCACCTGCATACTGGTATGATTTTGGGATGTAGCATAGACCTTCTGCTATCCCGCCCAGCATTCCAAAGTATTAGAATAATTTCAATGTGACATCATAGGGATCATATCAGAGACTGTCATGGTGGCAAAGATAATACTGCGCTTGAAAAATTCTCAAGTGATCTACCAACAATCCACCAGCACAGTCCCACAGAAGACTCATCTAGGTACTACAAGAATGTTCCAAACAAAATGTAAAACTTGTGCAATAATTGGGAAGGTTGAGGGAATAAATCTAACACAGGAAAGTAATAAAAGAGTTATTAATTTAATTCCAAATTTAATTCTATATTACATATAGAAAGTATTATATATTGAACAGTCAGTAATATTGTCGTTTGATGGAACAGTATATAATAAGCTTTCTTCTATCTATAATCATTAAAAAAGTTCAAATAAGGTATGATATATCCAGGGATCCCTCAATGCAGCCTTGAGGGGGGTGGGGGGGACTAAACAGCCCGGAAAAATGCAGAGGGTTGTGTCAGGAAGGGCATCCGACATAAAACCAATGCCAAACTTTATCATGCAAATCACAAATATTACCTCCATACCCGATCGGTTGAGGAATGGGTTAACAACGACTGTCATCAGTGCTGTTAACCAACAGGATGCTGATGGAAATTGGACTACTGTTGGTCGAAGAAGGAGAGGCGGAGGCGTGTTCATAGGCAGAGAGAGAAGAGGAAAGGCATCAGTCTAGGACTGAGAGTAGGGACTTTGAATGTTGGAACTATGCAAGGAAAAGATAGAGAGCTGGCTGACATGATGCAGAGGAGGAAGGTGGACATACTGTGTGTTCGGGAGACCAGGTGGAAAGGTAGCAAAGCTAGAAGCTTAGGAGCAGGGTTTAAGTTGTTGTATCATGGTGTGGATGGGAAGAGAAATGGAGAGTGCAATGGACAGTGTGGAAAAGAGGTGAAGAAGCATGTGCAGGCAGGTTGAAATAGTTGGAGACAAGTGTCCAGTGTGATGTGTGATAGGAAGGTATCGGCAGGAATGAAAGGAAAAGTGTACAAGACGGTGATGAGGCCAGCGATGTTGTATGGTTTAGAAACAGTGGCACTGAGGAAAAGACAGGAGGCAGAGCTGGAGGTAGCAGAGATGAAAATGTTGAGGTTCTCTTTGGGAGCAATGAGGATGGATAGAATCAGGACTGAGCACATCAGAGGGACAGCACATGTAAGATGCTTTGGAGACAAAGTCAGAGAGGCTAGAGATGGTTTGGATATGTGCAGAGGAGGGATAGTGAGTATATTGGTAGTAGGATGCTGAGGTTGGAAGTACTAGGCAGAAGGCCAAGAGGAAGACCAAAGGGACCATTCATGGATGTGGTGAAGGAGGACATGAAGGCAGTTGGTGTAAGAGAAGAAGATGCAGAGGACAGGGTGAGATGGAGGCAGATAATTTGCTGTTGCGACCCCTGAAGGGAACAGCCGAAAGGAAAAGAAGAAGATATATATATATATATATATATATATATATATATATATATATATATATATATATATATATATGTATATATATCATCATCATCATCTTCCGCTTAGTCCAGGGTCAGGGTCAGGTCGCGGGGGCAGCAACCTTCGCAAAGAGGTCCAGACGTCCCTCTCCCAAACCACTTCCTCCAACTCTCCCGGGGGGACACCGAGGCGGTCCCAGACAAGCCGAGAGACATAGTCCCTCCAGCGTGTTCTAGGTCGACCCCGGGATCTCTTCCCGGTTGGACATGCCCGAAACACCACACCAGGGAGGAGTCCGGGGGGCATTCTGACCAGATGCCCGAGCCACCTCAACTGGCCCCTCTCAATGCGGAGGAGCAGCGGATCTACTCTGAGCTCTCCCCGGATGGTGGAACTTCTCACCTTATCTCTCAGGGAGAACCCCGCCACCCGACGAAGGAAGCTCATTTCAGCCGCTTGTATCCGTGATCTTGTTCTTTTGGTCATTACCCAAAGCTCGTGACCATAGGTGAGGGTTGTAACGTAGATCGACTGGTAAATTGAGAGCTTCGCCTTGCGGCTCAGCTCCTTCTTTACCACGACGGACCGGTACAGGCACCGCTAAACAGCAGAGGCTGCAGCGATCCGTCTGTCGATCTCTCACTCCATCCTTCCCTCACTCGTAAACAAGACCCCAAGATACTGAAACTCCTCCACTTGGGGCAGGACCTCATTCCCGACCCGGAGGGTGCATTCCACCATTGTCCGACTGAGAACCATGGCCTCGGACTTGGAAGAACTGATCTTCATCCCAGCTGCTTTGCACTCGGCTGTGAATCGCTCCAATGAGAGCTGGAGGTCCCGACTTGATGAAGCCAAAAGGACAACATCATCCGTAAAAAGCAGAGACGATATCCGACGGCCACCAAACCAGAACCCCTCATCGCCTCGACTGCGCCTAGAAATTCTGTCCATAAAAATTATGAACAGAATCGGTGACAAAGGACAGCCTTGGCGGACTCCAACTCCCACTGGAAACGAATCCGACCTGCTGTTACCTATATGGACCAAACTCTGGCTCCGGTGATACAGCAACCGAATAGCTTGTAGCAACGGGTCCGGAACGCCGTACTCTCGGAGCACGCCCCACAAGATCGTTCGAAGAACACGGTCGAAAGCCTTCTCCAAATCCACAAAGCACATGTGGACAGATTGGGCAAACTCCCATGTCCCCTCCAGAATTCTGTGGAGCGTATAGAGTTGGTCAAGAGTGCTACAGCCAGGACGAAAATCACATTGTTCCTCCTGAATCCGAGGTTCGACTATCGGTCGGATCCTCCTCTCTAGTACCCCTGCATAGACTTTCCCAGGTAGGCTGAGGAGTGTAATTCCCCGATAATTGGAACACACCCTCCGGTCCCCCTTCTTAAAAATTGGGACCACCACCCCAGTTTGCCAATCCAGAGGTACAGCCCCTGATGACCACGCGATGTTGCAGAGATGTGTCAACCATGACAGTCCTACAACATCCAGAGTCCTGAGATATTCCGGGCGGATCTCGTCCAACCCCGGAGCTCGACCACCGACGAGCTTTTTGACAACCTCAGTGACCTTCTCTCCAGTGATGGGCGAACCCTCACCCGAACCCCCAGGGTCTTCCTCTTCCACGGAGGGCGTGTTGGTGGGATTGAGGAGGTCCTCAAAGTATTCCCTCCACCTCTCGACAACATCCCCAGTCAAGGTAAGCAGCCCCCCACCTCCACTGTAAACAGTGTTTGTGAAGAACTGCTTCCCCCTCCTGAGGCATCGGATGGTGGTCCAGAACCTTTTTGAGGCCGACCGATAATCACTCTCTAGGCCCTCACCGAACTCCTCCCACGCCCGAGATTTTGCATCTGCGACAGCCTCGGCTGCAGCTCAGGAGTCCCACAAGCTAATAAAACCCGATAGCCCTCCTTCTTCAGCTGAACGGCCCCCTTCACCGCAGGTGTCCACCACCAGGTTCGGGGATTACCGCCACGACAAGCACCGATGACCTTACCTCAGTAATGGAGGCACGAAACATGGCTCATTCAGATTCCATGTCCCCCGCCTCCTCCAGGATGTGGTTGTAGCTCTGCCGGTGGTGGGAGTTAAAGGCCTCTCGGACAGGGGACTCCGCCAAACGTTCCCAGCAGACCCTGATTACACGCTTGGGTCTGCCAGGTCTGGAAGGCAACCTCCCCCACCACGAAGCCAACTCACCACCAGGTAGTGATCGGTAGACAGCTCAGCTCCTCTCTTCACCCGAGTGTCCAGAACATATGGTCGCAAGTCCAATGACACGACTACAAAGTCAATCATCGAACTGCGACCTAGGGTGTCCTGGTGCCAAGTGCACTTATGGACACCCTTATGTTCGAACATGGTGTTCGTGATAGACAAACTGTGACGAGCACAGAAGTCCAACAACGAAACACCATTCGGATTCAGAATGGAGAGGCCGTACCTACAGATCACACCCTTCCAGGTCACACTATCGTTGCCCACATGGGCATTGAAGTCTCCCAAGACAGCGAGTGAGTCTCCCGAGGGAGCGTTCTCCAACACCCCCCCCCCCAAAGACTCCAAAAAGGGTGGGTACTCTGGACTGTCATTTGGTGCATAAGCACAAATAACAGTCAGGACACCCCCCCAAAGACGGAGGGAAGCTACCCTTTCGTCAACCGGGGAGAACCCCAACATTTGGGCACCGAGACTGGGGCAACAAGAATACCCACACCGGCTCGCCGCCTTTCCCCATGAGCAACTCCAGAATAGAAGAAGGTCCAGCCTCTTTCGAGATGGATGGTTCCAGAGCCCAAGCTATGCGTTGAGGTGAGCCCGACTATATCTAGTCAGTACCTCTCCACCTCACGCACCAAATCAGGCTCCTTTCCCGCAAGAGAGGTGACATTCCATGTCCCGAGGGTCAGAGTAAGTAGCCGAGGATCGGTCCGACAGAACCCATGCCTTTGGCTGCCACCCAACTCACATTGCACCCGACCCCTAAAACTCCTCCCACGGGTGGTAGGTCCATGGGAGGGCGGACCCATGTCTCCTTTTCGGGCTAGGCCCGGCCAGGCTCCATGGGCATAAGCCCGAACACCAGGCGCTCACCTTCGAGCGCCTCCCCTGGGCCTGGCTCCAGGAGGGAGCCCCAGTGACCCGCGTCCGGGCAAGTGAGACTGCTTCAAATGTTTACTCCGAGATGGCATAGGGGTCTTCTGAATCGCACTTTGTCTGGACCTTTACCCAGGACCTGTTTGCCTTGGGTGACCCTACCAGGGGCATTATGCCCCCGACAACATAGCTCCTAGGATCATTAGGTCACGCAAACCCCTCCACCATGATAAGGTGGCGATTCAGGGAGGGGTATATATATATATATATATATATATATATATATATATATATATATATATATATATATATATATATACATATATATATATATATATACACACACACACACACACACACTAGTCCTTCTCAAAAAATTAGCATATTGTAATAAAGTTCATTATTTTCTGTAATTCATAATGAATAAATTCATATATTTTAGATTCATTGCACACCAACTGAAATATTTCAAGTCTTTTATTGTTTTAATACTGTCATGGTCTGTGCTGGCTGGAGACACTAACCTTTCCTCAGTTCATTGCAGGTGCGGGCGAGTGGCGTGGCGATCGCCGGTAGAGGAGTTTCGGAGCGGAGCGCACCTGGTCCTAATTGGCAATCAGCGGCAGCCAGCTATAAATGGGAGCGGCATGCTTCCCTCCGCTGTCAGAAGATTGATTCCAGTGACCCTGTTCCTCGACGTTCTCTCTGATCCCTGGCCCACGCTTCGTGCACAACCAGTTCCCGCCATTCTGCGTTTTCTAGCGATTTCCAGTTCCGAACGTTTAATAAATCGTTGAATCTTCTTACATGGTCTCCTGCATCTTTGGGTTTGACGCATATACTCCAGGCATGACAAATACTGATGATTTTGGCATGCAGCTCATGAAAACCCAAAATTCCTATCTCAAAAAATTTGCATATTTCATCTGACCAAAAAAAAAAAAAAAAAGTGTTTTAATACAAAAAAGTCAACCTTCAAATAATTATGTTCAGTTATGCACTCAATACTTGGTCGGGAATCCTTTTGTAGAAATGACTGCTTCAATGCGGCGTGGCATGGAGGCAATCAGCCTGTGGCACTGCTGAGGTGTTATGGAGGCCCAGGATGCTTCGATAGCGGCCTTAAGCTCATCCACAGTGTTGGGTCTGGTGTCTCTCAACTTTCTCTTCACAATATCCCACAGATTCTCTATGGGGTTCAGGTCAGGACAGTTGGCAGACCAATTGAGCACAGTGATAGCATGGTCAGTAAACCATTTAGCAGTGGTTTTGGCACTGTGAGCAGGTGCCAGGTTGTGCTGAAAAATGAAATCTTCATCTCCATAAAGCTTTTCAGCAGATGGAAGCATGAAGTGCTCCAAAATCTCCTGATAGCTAGCTGCATTGACCCTGCCCTTGATAAAACACAGTGGACCAACACCAGCAGCTGACATGGCACCCAGACCATAACTGACTGTGGGTACTTGACACTGGACTTCAGGCATTTTGGCATTTCTTTCTCCCCAGTCGTCCTCCAGACTCTGGCACCTTGATTTCCGAATGACATGCAAAATTTGCTTTCATCTGAAAAAAGTACTTTTGGACCACTGAGCAACAGTCCAGTGCTGCTTCTCTGTAGCCCAGGTCAGGCGCTTCTGCCGCTGTTTCTGGTTCAAAAGTGGCTTGACCTGGGGAATGCGGCACCTGTAGCCCAGTCCACTGCTTTTACAGGTCCCCCAAGGTCTGGAATCGGCCCTTCTCCACAATCTTCCTCAGGGTCCGGTCACCTCTTCTGGTTGTGCAGTGTTTTCTGCCACACTTTTTCCTTCTCACAGACGTCCCACTGAGGTGGCTTGATACAGCACTCTGGGAACAGCCTATTCGCTCAGAGATTTCTTTCTGTGTCTTACCCTCTTGCTTGAGGGTGTCAATGATGGCCTTCTGGACAGCAGTCAGGTCGGCAGTCTTACCCATGATTGCGGTTTTGAGTAATGAACCAGGCTGGGAGTTTTAAAAAGCCTCAGGAATCTTTTGCAGGTGTTTAGAGTTAATTGGTTGATTCAGATGATTAGGTTCATAGCTTATTTAGACTACCTTTTCATGATATGCTAATTTTTTGAGATAGGAATTTTGGGTTTTCATGAGCTGTCTGCCAAAATCATCGGTATTAAAACAATAAAAGACCTGAAGTATTTCAGTTGGTGTGCAATGAATCTAAAATATATGAAAGTTTAATTTTTATCAGTACGTTACAGAAAATAATGAACTTTTTCACAATGCTAATTTTTTGAGAAGGACTAGTATATACCTACATGGGGTGCAGGTGCCATCTTGCACCACCATGTTTCCACAGTAGTCCAGAGCCATATAATTTTCTCTCGGTTGAAATCTGAAACCAAAGCACGATATGCTATGACATACTGCACACTGTACCTTTAACGGCACATGAATCAAAACGGATTGCTTCTGCATACTTTATTATGACTTTGTAAACATGGGTGACGTGGCCATTACTAAATACTGCCATCTGGTCAGATGGGCACCTGTGATATATTGCGTACTGCAGTGGGACAGCATCCAATAGCACGGAATTGATTACTGTTATTAACCACATCAAATTGCATGCTTTTGCAGTATGCTTGTTCCCTGACTGAACACTTCTACAGATAAATGGCCTTTTAACCCTCTAAAGCAAACGGTAGTAATTATCATCACTTTATGTGCACGATCTGGCATCTTTCCCCTCGATTTGCAATGAAAGTGCAGTTAAACGACTGCTTTGTTGATTTATTGAACTTAAATCAGCAAACAGACAGCACCACAGCGAAAATGGTGTCTGATAGTCAAACAGAACAAAATACTGTTACTGGGATGAGAATCATATTATGATGCCTATAGGCAGCTGCACCGAGGAGTCTATTTCTCATTTGACTTCTTATAACAAAAGAGAATTATTCCTGGAGCATGCACTTTATCTCTTTATGATGAGGTGTGCCTAAAGCTATCTTCTCATTTTGAGTTGTATTCATTCTAAAAGCTCCAAAACCAGTACAGTCTTTCATTGAATAGAAGAACATTTCACCGTGCCAAATATATAAAATATATAAATATGTAATGAATTAGAGTAGGCAGTGGTGGCTTGAAGGTACGGTGCTGGATCACTGATTCCAAGGTTGGGGGTTCAAGCCCCACTTTCAACGAATTGCCCCCCACTGCAGCTAACTGGGATATCAAAGGCTGGGCAGGTCTCTCACTGTCTATGGTGTGAGGCTGTAAAAGAACCATTGCTGACTTTCAACAAGAGTAGCTGCATAGCCGTCAGCGTGTTTTTGTCCTGCAATGGCCTGGTGAGCTGTCCAGGGTGTACTCTGCCCTCGCCTGGAGTCAGCTGGGATGGGCGCCAGCCTCCCCGCGACCCTAATTAGGATTAAGCGGTTATGAAATGCTTATTAAAATTCTAAGGCTGCTTCACAAACCTGTACTGCTTTCTTGTGTCATATCTGCCTGCATTGGTCTCCCGGATCTTGGTTGCCAGCACCCGAACAATATTCACGAATAGGATAAAGTTCAGCTGAGTATGAGAGAATAAACAAACAAACAAACAATCAAACACGCAGAAACAGATTTAATTTTCAGTTTAGTTTTTCTGATAAATCATTTACTTCAAAGAAATTAAATGTTTCATATATTCAAGACATTTTTAGAGCATTCAAACAAAATATCCCCCAATGCACACCCACAGACTGCACACACACACACACACACACACACGCACACACACACACACACACACACACACACACACACACACACACACACACACACACACACACACACACACACACACTGTGCTCTTTATACAGTTGTCAACGATTCAGAATATCTCATAATCACACTGATAGTAAAGTCCAAAACATTCGTGGACTAACTTAGTGAATGTAAAGTTACGAACCACGAGCTATTAAAATAGAAGTCGACATTCAGAGTATGTAAAGGACCCGAGTGTCTGTGTCACTCATGATCAAAAACAATGTAGTAAATTCATGAGGATTCAAGAAGTACTGAACTCACACAGATAGTATATACGGTCACATTTTGAGAATCCAAGCCTATCACTGTTATGTGTCACCAGATTTCTATTTTTGTTTGAAACTCAAAGTGTTTTGTTTAGCTGTTGGAATGAGTTTAATTACGTTTTTTGATGTTAGGTGACGAATCGTTTAATAACTGATAATTGCTTGCTGAATGTCCCTACACAGCTGGGGGTCTGTGAGTCAGGTTTGTTACAGGGATAGAACTGTCTACTGAACTGCAATTTCAGGATAAATAAACAAATAATTAAATAAAAATAAATAAAACACACACACACACACACACACACACACACACACACACACACACACACACACACACACACACACACACACACACACACACACACACTCCTACTATATCTAGTCAGCATCTCGCCAGCTGACGCACCAGCTTGGGCTTGTTCCCTGCCAGAGAGGTGATATTCCATGTCCCAAGACTCAGAGCCAGTAGCCGAGGATTGGTCCGACAGAACCCATGCCTTTGGCTGCCACCCAACTCACATTGCACCTGACCCCTATAGCCCCTTCCACTTCCACAGGTGATGGGCCCATGGGAGGGCAGACCTATGTCTCCTTCTTGGGCTGGGGCTGACCAGGCTCCATAGGCTCACCTTCGTGCCCCGCTCCCAGGCCTGGCTTGGGGGGGGGGGGGTTGTCCAGGCAAGGGAAACTGTGTACTTGATTTATTTTTATTATCATAGATTTCTTCTGAGCCGCACTTCCTCTGGACCTGCACCACCACACCTAGGACCTGTTTGCCTTGGGTGACCCCAACAACATAGCTCCTAGAATCGTTAGGACATGCAAACCCCTTCACCACAATAAGGTGGCGATTCAAGGATTCCGGAAAGTCTCTGCAGGGGTATTGGAGAGGTTAGTTGAACCTCAGATTCAGGAGGAACAATGTGGTTTCTGTCCTGGCCGTGGCACTCTTGACCAACTTTATACGTTTCACAGGATCTTGGTCTGAGCATGGGACTTTGCCCAATCTGTCCACTTGGGCAGAGCTTGCTCCAGGAGTACGGTGTTCCGGACCATTGTTATGGGCCATTCAATCACTGTAGCACTGGAGCAAGAATTTGGTCTGTATTGGGAACAACAGCTTGAATTCTTTTCCGGTGAGGGTTGGAGTCCACCAAGGCTGCCCTTTGTCACCGATTCTGTTCATAATTTTTATGGACAGAATTTCCAGGCACAGCCGAGGCGTTGAAGGGTTCTGGTTTGGTGGCCCTCAGATCTCACCTCTGTTTTTTGTGGATGACATTGTCCTTTTGGCTTCTTCAAATCGGGACTCCAGCTCCCACTGGAGTGATTTGCAGTTGAGTGTGAAGCAGTCGGGATGAAAATCAGTAACTCCAAGTCCAAGGCCATGATTCTCAGTCAGACAAAGGTGGAATGCCTCGGTGCCCCCCTGGAAGAGCTGGAGGAAGTGGCTGGGGAGAGGGACGTCTGGACCTCATTGCTCAGGCTGCTGCCCCCACAACCCCATCCCAGAATAAGTGGAAGAAGAAGAAGAAGATGATGATGATGATGATGATGATGATGATGATGATGATGAATAACTTATTTATTTGTAATAAATAATTTATTAATTCATTTAAAACTAGGATTGAATTACTAATATGGTGGTGACAGCAGATGGAAGTCCTGGGATCAAGTCCTGGGCTTGGCTAGAGCCTTTCTTGTGTGGAGTTTGCAAGTTCTCTCCATTTTCTCCAGGTACTCCGCTTTCCTCCCACAGTCCAAAGACATCTACTAATTGGCTAATTGGCTATTCCAAATAGCTCTGGGGTGTGAGTGTGAATAGTTTTATTTATATTAGCCCTGTGATGGTTTGGTGCTGTTCGGCTGTTCAGGGTGTAGCTTCCCTTTGAGTTGGCTGAGACAGGCTTGAGCCTGCCTGTCACCTAATATGACTGAGTGGGTGGGAAATTGAATGAATGAATGAATCATTCTTGGTCGTTTACTTAGTCAATGGCGAGTTATTTTTAGTTTTATTTCATCAATAGTGTACTTGATAATTAACTTTGACCAAACATATGTGTCTTCTGTCATGTTCTGGACGTTACCTGAAAGTCTGAGTGCCACAGAGCCGATCTTAATGTGCCAAATGACGTTCCAGTTTCCCAGACCAAATGGAAGATTGCAAGGCTTGGCAAAGATTTTCAGTCTGTGAATGCTCTTGCTTTCCATGAGAAAATGGGATTTGGGGATCAGGCGTGCTTCAGATCCTCCCTCTCACAAACAGATTATGTAATGTGTGTGTGTGTGTGTGTGCGTGTGTGTGTGTGTGTGTGTGTGTGTGTGTGTGTGTGTGTGTGTGTGTGTGTGTGAACCAGTGTGTGCCTTGTCAGGAATTGCTTGTGTATGACATAGAACTCGACAACATCAAATAAGTGATCACAAGCGATTAAATCTGTTCGGTGTGAAAGGGCCACCAATTTTAGGGGTTTTGTATGTCATGCATTATGCATACAGCTTGAAAAAGGAAAATGTTTTTATTTTCTTTTATGATTTGATTTAAAAGCTTCATCAAGTACTATTACACAACTAACATTGTGCTCTAATTTCTTCTGAATTCTAGAAACAAATTTGTTCTCAACACTGCTAAACCTTGGCTCTTCACAAGGCTCCTTCTTCTTGGCAGTACCATCGTGTCACAACATGAGTTGAATGAAAATTCAGAAAGTGACAAATAACTGAAACAAATAAATAAAAATAAACCAAGCAAAGTTAAATACAAAATAATACAAAAAAACCCCAAAAAAACTAAACAGTCAGGGGAAAAAAAGAAAAGAAAATAAACAGGGCAAATTAGTCAAGAGTATTGAGACACTGCAACATGAGACGATCAAAGTGCTGAAAAATGCAGAGCCCTTATATAGTGCATGCAATAAGTGGAATGAGAGCGACCAGCATGTGACAACCATGTGTTCTAGATCAGGCCACTGCGATTGGTGTGAGGAGTTCTGGGAAATGTAGTGAGTCCAGAGAGCTGCAGATACAGGATAACGCTGTCACACAGACAAACAATAAACTTACTCAATAACACATTTTCCAAACCACCTAATCATATTGGGATCACAAAGAGGCTGGAGCCTATCTCAACTGACACTGGGCGAATAGGAGACCCTGCCCTGAAAAGCTCGCCATACTAGGACCTGGGCGAACAGACATGCAGCCATTCACCCTCACACCTAAAGGCAATTTAGAACAGGCAATTAGACTAATGTGCAAGTCTTTGGCCTGTGGGAGGAAACCAGAGTACCTGGAGATAATCCCACGCAAGCACGGGGCTCTGCGATCTCCACACATAAGCCCAGGGCTCAAACCTAGGACCTCCTTGCTGTGAGACAGAAGTTCTAACCAGTATGCCACTGAGCCGCCTCAAATTATAAAGTCTTTCACATTCATTTCCTTCTTCTTCTTTTCCTTTCGGCTATTCCCTTCAGGGGTCGCATTATTTATTTTTCTAGTTCATAGAAAGAAAAGTGTATATTCATCCACATGTCCATCAATCCTGTTAACATTGAACTAAAACTCTTCTTCTTTTCCTTCCGGCTGTTCCCTTCGGAGGTTGCCACAGCGAATCATCTGCCTTGATCTCACTCTTTCCTCTGCATCTTCTTCTCTTACACCAACTACCTTCATGTCCTCCTTCACCACATCCATAAATCTCCTCTTTGGTCTTCGTCTCGGCCTTCTGCCTGGTAGTTCCAACCTCAGCGTCCTACTACCAATATACTCACTATCCCTCCTCTGTACATGTCCAAACCATCTCAATCTAGCCTCTCTGACTTTGTCTCCAAAACCTCTTACATGTGCTGTCCCTCTGATGAACTCATTCCTGATCCTATGCATCCTCGTTTCTCCCAAAGAGAACCTCAACATTTTCATCTCTGCTACCTCCAGCTCTGCCTTTTCTGTCTTTTTCTCAGTGCCACTGTTTCTAAACCATACAACATCGCTGGCCTCATCACCGTCTTGTATACTTTTCCTTTCGTTCTTGCCGATACCTTCCTATCACACCGGACACTTTTCTCCAACCATTCCAACCTGCCTGCACACGCTTCTTCACCTCTTTTCCACACTCTCCATTGCTCTGGATTGTTGAGCCGAAGTACTAAAAATCCTCCACCTTCCTTATCTCTGCTCCCTGTAACCTCACCGTTCCTCTTGGGTCCTTCTCATTCACACACATGTATGCTGACTTACTGAGGCTCCTCACCTTTTCCAGGCATACCTCCACCTGTCTAAATTTTCCTCCACTTGTTCTCTGCTCTCACTTCAGATCACAGTGTCATCTGCAAACATCATAGTCCATGGGGAATCTTGTCTAACCTCGTCTGTCAGCCTGTCCATCACCATTGCAAACAAGAAGGGGCTCAGAGCTGATCCTTGATGCAGTCCCACCTCCACCTTGAATTCTTCGGTCACGCAGACAGCACACCTCACCACTGTCTTACATCTCTCATACATGTCTTGCACCACTCTAACATACTTCTCTGCCACTCCGAACTTCCTCATGCAATACCACAGTTCCTCTCTCAGCACCCTGTCATATGCTTTCTCCAGATCCACAAAGGCACAATGCAGCGCCTTCTGACCTTCTCTGTACTTCTCTATTAACATCCTCAAGGCAAACACTGCATCTGTGGTGCTCTTTCTTGGCATGAAACCAAACTGTTGTTCACAAATGCTGACCTCTGCTCTTAGTCTTGCTTCCACTATTCTTTCCCATAACTTCATCATATGGCTCATCAACTTTATCCCTCTGTAGTTGCCACAACTCTGCACATCTCCCTTGTTCTTAAAAATGGGCACCAGCACACTTCTCCTCCATTCCTCTGGCATCCTCTCACTCTCTAAGACCTTGTTGAATGTTCTTGTCAGGAAATCTACTGCTTCCTCTCCTAGACACTTCCATATCTCCACCGGTATGTCATCAGGGCCAACTGCCTTTCCACTCTTCATCCTCTTCAATGCCCTCCTCACTTCACCCTTACTAATCTTTGCTACTTCCTGGTCCTCAACCGTCACCTCTTCTACTCTTTTTTCTCTCTCATTTTCCTCATTCATCAGCTCTTCAAAATACTCTTTCCATCTTCCCAGCACACTTCTGTCATCAGTCAATACATTTCTTTCTCCGTCCTTTATCACTCTAACTTGCTGCACGTCCTTCCCATCTCTATTTCTCTGCTGAGCCAACCTGTATAAATCATTTTCTCCATCCTTACTGTCAAACCTACCATACAAGTCATCACATGCCCTCTGTTTGGCCTTTCCACCTGGTCTCCTGAACACAGAGTATGTCCACCTTTCTCCTCTGCATCATGTCAGCCAGCTCTCTACCTTTTCCTGTCATAGTTCCAACATTCAAAGTCCCTACTCTCAGTCCTAGACTGATGCCTTTCCTCTTCTCTCTCTGCCTATGAACACGCCTCCCGCCTCTCCTTCTTCGACCAACAGTAGTCCAATTTCCACCAGCACCCTGTTGGTTAACAGCACTGATGGCGGTCCTTGTTAACCCAGGCCTCGACTGATCCGGTATGGAGCTAATATATGTTTGCATGATAAAGTTTGGCATTGGTTTTATGTCGGATGCCCTCCTGACGCAACCCTCTGCATTTATCCGGGCTTTGGACCGGTGTGAGGGAGAGACACTGGTTTGTGCCCCCCCCTCACAGCTGGATTTTTCATCATTCATTTACTAAACCGCTTAATCCTAATTCGGGTTACTGGGAGACTGATGCTTCGCCAACTCTGTGCAAGGGCAGGGTACACCTTGGACAGCTCACCAGACCATCGCAGGGCCAACACTCATACATACATTCACATTCATCTAGAGGCAATTTGGAACTTCCATTTTGCTAACTATGCATGCTTTGGGACTGTGGGAGGAAACCGTAGTAACTGGCGGAAACCTACGTAAGCACATGGAGAACATGCAAACTTACAGGGGAGTGGTAAAAGGTGCTGGATCACTGATCCTAAGCTTGGGGGTTCAAGCCCCACTCTCAATGGGTTGTCACTGCCCCCCCAAGTGCAGCTAACTGGGTTATCAAAGGCTGGCCGTGTCTTTCACTGTCTACGGTGAGAGGTATGTACAAGAACCGTTGCTGACTTTTGTCAAGAGTAGGCTGCATAGCCATCAACATGTTTCTGCTCTGTGATGGCCTGGTGAGCTGTCCAGGAGGGATTCTGCCCTTGCTAAGAAAGAGCAGATACATGCAAGCGCCAGTGATGCCAGAAGCATATCAACACACCAGTAACTAGTAACATGCAAACTTCATACAGAAACGCCAAAGCTGGGAATCATACCCAGCCCTTCTTGCTGTGAGGCAGATGTGGATAAACTCTTCCACTAAAATGGACTTTGCATAGAGGATGACATTTAATTAGTTGTACAGAAAAATTCAAGACCACTTTACGAAAATGATGGCGTGTCAGAAGCAGAACTGAAAGGGGTGTCAAATAGTTCAGTCAATTATTCATTACACATGATTTTTTTTTGACAAATGTCCTTCTCTTGGTGGGGACAATGGGAGTACACTGTGGACAAAAATATATTTCAAACATCCAGTTCATCATTTTTTGTAACCATTTAATCCTAATTAGGGTCGCGGGGAGGCCGGCACTCATTCCAACCAACTCTGGATGAGTGCAGAGTACACCCTGGACAGCTTTTTTTTACCTAAACCTCTCACCATAGGCAGTGAGAGACATGGCAGGCCTTTGATAACCCAGTTAGCTGCACTGGGGGTACAGTGACAACCCTGTGGAGAGTGTGACTCGAACCCCCAACCTTAGGACCAACGATCCAGTACCCTATACCACTAGGACACCATTGCCCCCTATTTCAAACATATGAAGCTATAGTGTATATAAAACAAAAAATAAATAGCTTTGTAATTATTAAGAATTGTTGGTAACCTTCAACACTCATGATACTTATACTGCCTTTGAAACCTGTCTCGGTTTCTTTCCAGGTACTATTATAGAAGGCAATACTATCGAAAATATTTAACTGGTACCTCCTAATATAACAGACTTATAAGACACCAAGTCATAAAGACAACAAGGACTTGTCTTTCAGACCAAGTCAAGAAGAAATACCAGAAATCCACTTCCCAGATACACAACACATATTAAACAAGGACAAATATAAAAACATTCAAGTGCGTCTGACTGGACAACATCTCAATGAATATATATATTGAATATAAAATCTTATTATGAAAATTCAATAGTTTAAAAAAGCCTATTTTTTCATTTCCTTCACACCTGTTCTTAAATATACAGAGTTCCATTCATATCATCAGTGCAGTGAATCTTTCATCTAAATGATTCTGCAAACCAGCTAAGCTCCCTGTGCTCTGTGCCTAACGCTACCTAACATTCCTCATAAGTTCCAATGCACCAACAGGAACCCAGAAATAGAGCAAATTCAATTTAAGAGAAAATAAAGCTGCACCACTAAAAAGCTGGGCAGTGGTGGTCTAGTGGTATAAGGCGCCGGATCGCTGATCCAAAGGATGGGGGTTCGAGTCCCACTCTCCACAAGGTTGTCACTGTCCTCCCAGTGCAGCTAACTGGGTTATCAAAGGCCGGCCATGTCTCTCACTGCTGACTTTCGACAAGAGTAGGCTGCAAAGCCGTCAGTGTGTTTCCGCCCTGCGATGGCCTGGCGAGCTGTCCAGGGTGTACTCTGCCCTCGCCCTGAGTTGGCTGGGATGGGCACCAGCCTTCCCGCGACCCTAATTAGGATGAAGCGGTTACAGAAAATGAACTGAACTGAACACTAAAAAGCTATAAGGGGAGAGGACAGAGGTCAGTGGTAAGCCAAAGAGTGTGTGTAGTTATTTAAAAAGTCCACCGGTTAACCCATTACTGTACCTGTACCAGACATCGGTAAGTTTTGCAAGGGAGGCAGGACCCAATCCCAGCAGGGTGAGATTTGGGGACCTGTGCACAGTCTAGTTTTTCTCTACATCATTGGCCATAGTGCAATCAAGAATAGTCAATTAGTCTGTGAAAGGAAACCGGAGGTACCCTGAGGAAACCCATGCAAGCATGAGGAGAACATCCACAGAGAGTCACTCTTACTGGGCATGATGCTCAAATGCAGGCATTCCTGCTTTGGGAGCAGTGACAACCACTGGACCACTGTATCACCACTAAATAATTTCATACAAAGTTTGAAGTGAATTAAATGTTAAGAAGCTACATTAAATTTATTGTAAAACATAAAGCCTTGCACATGTGAAAAGCATTATAATGCTTAAAAGAATTTTAAAGTGCTTTTGTACTGAAGAGCATTGACCTTCTATCTCTTAAGGTTCATATATGTCCTTTTTTGCAGCTCATAGGAATGTTCTCCTACATTTTCACAGGAACAATACAAGACAAAAAACCAACATCCATCAAAACATGTGCACTACTCATTGTTGTTTCTTACTCAGTAACTTGCATTGTTATCGCACTGCATGCATTGCATTGTTATCACATCACAATCGATGCTAAGGACAGTACTCTAGGGCCATGTTTTTATTATTCCATACTTTTTCATTATCATAGGTGTTTTCACCTGTCTTCACCTGTTTTCTCTCTTTCTCTTGATTTGCTTTATGTATAATCACAAACTTCAGAATGTTTGATCAAGGAATGGAAATATACTTCATGATACAGGATACTCCAAACACTTTCCAGACTAATTTCCCCTGAGAACCCAAATCCTTAGCTCGGTATTTATCTGCTAAATTGTGTACAGAATAAACAACAACCTGAGTGCTTCAGATTCTGATGATTCAATCATTTCTTCTTAATCCTGTGTGTGTGTGTGTGTGTGTGTGTGTGTGTGTGTGTGTGTGTGTGTGTGTGTGTGTGTGTGTGTGTGTGTGTGTGTGTGTGTGTGTGTGTGTGTGTGTGCGTCTTAAGTAAGCTTCAGAGCCTGTCTTGAAAGCATATCTTGAGAAACTGAACGGCTGTACATTACATTTTATACCTCAGTGATGTTGTAGATTCTAGTTCCTGATTCTGGTCAGTCAACAAAGTTATACAACAGTTAAAATAATTAATGAGAGATTTAATGCATAGTAACACAGGTGATTTTTATAAAGTACTATTTATTAAAGCCAAATGTGATCCATCACAGCAAAGTGGGTTTAAGTTGAAAATTGTTCATTTTGTGTTACTGGTATTAAAGTGTGCTTCTTAAGTCCTTCCCCTTTGAATGTGAGGCGTTTGTTGCAGGTGACAAATGGAGCTTGCACACTTGAAAGATCAAATGTCCGGATAAGCCGCACTTCGTCTCACAAGCTCCGTGAGTCACCTGCAACAAACGCCTCACATTCAGAGGGGAAGGACTTAAGAAGTGAGCTGTAATTGAGGTGAGTGTGCGGTTTATGTTTATAGACAGTAAATAAGATTACTTAATTCAAGTATGAACTGCATTCAGTCCGAGCAGCTCAGCCATGCTCCTCAACCGGAGCGGAAAAAGCAGACACACACACACACACACACACACACACACACAAACATTCTAAACATTAACTTAGGCACTGTACTGGAATAATAATTGAAAAAGAATTTAATACTACAGCATTGCAACAGTGCAGATGATTATTCCTCCTCAGTCGAGGAAACATTTTATTAAAAAGTTTTATTTCTTCAGAAGAGACCGCGCTTAGCTTCATTTGCTGGAGGGGCCGGAACCGAGCTGCTGTATATTGGCCCTGGTACGGTCTGGTGAGCTGTCTAGTGTGGAGACTGAGGTAGACTCCAGCCTTCCCTTGACCCTAGTAGGAGAATTTGATTTGGCAATTTAATGAGTGTGTGAGTAATAATATAATATATGTCGCAGGAACTTTGCTTTAATACACAGTGCAAATGAAGCATTAGTTCTGTGGTTGAACCTTAGAGACTTCAAGCTTTGTTCACTTTCTGCTGCAAAGGAATAAAGTAACAAGCTATTAACACCTAGTTTGAACATAAGGTTTCCTGTGATATTAATTCATTTCTTTTTCCTTTAGATTTGACATTATTCTCATTATGTGTAGGCAAAAACATTACTATATGTGTCTCACATAGAAACACACTTAAACAAAGAGGCTGATACATTTGATATCTGCTTTAAGTTCACAATTGGTGTGATGTGACATAACATTGGGATAAAAGTGGGCAATTTCCCATTCTTTACATAAGGCTGCAGTCTTTCAGCTCACTGGAAGCACACTTTACTGTACTTCTTAAGAAGTGTTTATTACACGTTTGACTTTTTTCCCTCACTCACCCCAATGGCTGTCAGGATAGGGACTTGATAGATCCATTTGATGCTGCCTGCGCTTAGCTCCCAACATCTATATAGGAAACAGGAGATTTGAAAAACAATAAACAATGTGGAAGGATCCAGAATGGTGAGTAATACAAGGAGGGGGTGGGAAGACAGAGACAAAGGGAAGAAAACAGAAAACAAGTGATTGTTAATGTATTATTAAGAATTTCCATAAAGCAAACTTGCAATTTGCGGAATTGATGATACTGTATTAATTTGATTCCAGTTGAACTGAGATACTGCAGGTGTGATTTAAAATCTGTAGGTATTAATTAGGTGGGAAGTCTGGAGGTAGGAATTATCCAGAGCAGCAAAGGTATTCAGTCTTCGTGATACATTGTCCCTTTACAGTATGAACTGCTTTAAATGCACTTCAGGTCTGATCTCACTTGTTCTGGCCTCCCTGCGCTGGTTATAAATGTACTCTAAAGTGCAGTTTGGATCACTCATGAGAATTATCAGTTCAAAGATGATCATTCTACAGAATAATTGAATAATTGAAAATTTCCGAAGTTTTTTTTTTTAATGTATATTATCTGTATTACCCTTTTTTCATTGCTGATTATAAATTACACAATTAAACAATAGAGTCAGGTACATATGTGAGACTCGAGTTGCACGAAATTGGAGATTCTATTGCTGATGAGTGAATATCCGAGAAAATTCTTTTCCTTTCGACTTTTCCCTTCAGGGGTCACTCCAGCAAACCATCCGCCTCCATCTCACCCGATCCTCTGTATCTTCTACTCTTACTCCATTCTACCTTCATGTTCTCCTTCACCACATCCATAAATCTTCTCTTTGGTCTTCCTCTAGACCTTCTGCCTGGTAGTTCCAACTTCAGCACCAATGTACTCACTATCCCTCCTCTGTACATGTCCAAACCATCTCAATCTACGTCCAAACCATCTCAATCTAATGTCCAAACTATCTCAATCTATGAATATCTGAGAAAATAAAAAGCCTTATTTTGGAGACAAGCATCTGGATATTTTGTAGCTGGCATACTTGATTTCAACTCAAGATCCAAATACCGAATTGCCAGCAACTGAATTTCCTCATGCGTGGGTAAACTAGATATTCAGGTCCTCATAGGTCAGTATGAACATATTTATGCCGAGTTGTGTGAGTAGCAAGACAAAATAACTGATCTACTTGAAAACTTGCTCATAAAAGATATTGTTCCACACGACAAACTAAATGGATGGATAGAAAAAAATGTGTTTATATGACATTCATTCACCAATTATTCTAACAAAATAATGAAGGTAAAGATTGCTGACGATTACAGAGAAGTTTGAATTTGCCAACTTTCCTAAAAAATAAAAAATCAGGGGTCGCCTCTGCCATTTTGTGACATTTAGTGGCAATTAGCAACAATCGCACAAATGTTTGCCGAAGTGCTTGTGGAAAAAGACAGCTGGCAATCATAAGCGACTGTTAGTGACAATTAGCAACCATTTGCCACTGTTTGGGAACTTTTGTGACGTTTAGACAACTCTTCCTAAAATACCAGGTGACTGCTGAAACTTGGAACTGAACCACAAAACCTTTTAAAAAGCAATGAGCAAACCCTTCCAGATATAAAACATGGACTTCCAGAATATGGAAATTTGTAATTTTTGTCAGGAAGAATCCCAATGTGCTGCATTTCTGTCTGGATGACGATAGAAAAGGAAAAATTAATAAAAAAATAATAATTGATGGACCCTACCCTACAAAAAAGGTGGTGCAAACTCTCCCCAGAATCGTTTTCACTAGTTGGTGAACCAAAAAGAACTTTTTCTTAAAGACCATAAAAACGCAGTGCAATGGTGGCCTAGTGGTATAGGTGCTGGATCACTGATCCTAAGATTGGAGGTTCAAGCCAAGCCCCCCCCCCTCACCACAGGTTGTCACTGTCCCCCCCATTGCAGCTAACTGGGTTATCAAAGACCGGCCATGTTTCTCACTGTCTATGGTGCGAGGTTTATGTAAAAGAACCATTGCTGTCTTTGACAAGAGTAGCTACATAGCCAGCAGCGTGTTTCCACCCTGCGATGGCCTGGTGAGCTGCTCAGGGTGTACTCTGCACTCGCCCAGAGTCAGCTGGGATTGGCGCCAGCCTCTCCATGACCCTAATTCGGATTAAGTGGTTACAGAAAATGAACTAAACCATCAAAACAGTTGGAAAATTGATTGGCAGCATTTTACAAACCTTGACAAAAGCCAAAATTTGTTTGCTTGTCAGCGTTCAGCACTTTACAAAATACTATTTTAAAGGCCTTTGTGGAAATCACCAGCACAATTGGATTAACAAGTATACAACCATATCTGCAACAGGTCCTTTATCATACAGTACACAGTCATTAGTCTTGATAGCTGATTTCTAGTACAGTGGAACCTCATTGGTCGAACGACTCTTTAGTCGAACAAATCAGAGTTCGATCAAAAACTATGAGGAAAATATGCCTTGCTGTTGGAACGAATTATCAGAGTTCGAACCGAGTGTGATTTGAACACATGCGCAGTATGCATTACTTTGAACAGCCATTGAGAGAGTGTCTCATACGTGCATATTGTGTTTATTCGTTATATTACGGATACTTTAACCCCGGGTCCGAAGAAAAGCAGCAGTAATTCTACTGGAAAGGAAAAGAGAAAGGTTGTGAGAATGGGAAGAATCAACTGTGTTCAATGACAGAGAAGGGAAAACCGCCACGCCCCCTCAAAGCCATAACCCTCCCCCCAGCTCAACAAACGTGAACAAATAAAATACATAATTAGTTTAATTAAGTTTTACGTTTTAATCATTTGTACATTAATGTATGTATTGTATATTAATGTTTCATAAATACACCTCGTTTTCAAAATACTGTATATACAACTGTATTGACAGAAGTAAACATTCATCTGAGCGCATTAATCGACTTTTAACTATTTCTTAGGGAAAATATTGTTTCACTCTGCGAACAAATCAGTGATCGACCATATTTTTTTAAATGAATTGTGTTCCACTGTAATGCAAAGTTTTGGAATAAAACAATATGTCTCTGTATAATACCATTAGTAACCCCCCAGTGCAGCTAACTGGGTTATCAAAGGCGGGCCATGTCTGTCACTGTCTATGGTGAGAGGCATGTAAAAGAACCATTGCTGACTTTCGTAAAGAGTAGGCTGCAAAGCCATCAGTGTGTTTCTGGGGACAAGTAGCAAGCGTTCCCGAGTCCCGGTTTAATCTTCTCCGGAAGAGATAAATTGCTACACTACCCTACAGGGATAAGATATGATGATGATGACCATTAGTAACATAACTATGTTCCTCCATTCACCCCCTGAACATTCATTCATTCGGATCACAGAATTTATGCAGAGTCAGGACTGGTGGTACCTGGATAGCAGACCAACTGGGAATACCACAAGGATTTGGCAACCTGTGCTGTATTTGACTAGAGGTAGAAGAAGCACAATAACAAAGTGACTCTACTATGTCTCATGAGACCCCAAAGCACTGAATGTGAGCAGCTGAAATGCTCGTGTGAAGATAAACCTGATTCAAATTCAGTCTTCGGCAGCAGAATCTCCAGTTTCAGGCAGCTTGAGTCTCATGTATACTCTGGGTTCAAGGGCTGGTCTTTTTAATCCTAACGTTCTTCTGAAAAAGGCTTTAGACTAAAGCTCTGCAACATACGCAATATGCCAATATATTAAGAACATATCCTAGTACTCGTACCTATAACACAAATCTTAGTTATTAATAACGTCTAGGTACATGTAGTTAAAGAAAACTGATAAGAACTACTGCATTTAACACTTTTATGAAGTTCACGAAATCTTTCTTCAAGTAGGATGTTACAAGCTATTGCCGCAGCTCTTTAACTTGAAGCAAACACAGATATAACTAAATATGTACATAATTATAGGGAATATTTTAAGCACATACTTGATTAATAATTTATATAATTTCAATTGGGTGTGATTAATGGGGTGAAAAAAGACACATGGGGAAATGTGAATCAACACCTCGAGAAGAAAATAATCAAAACTTGACAAACTCAAATGTCAACGATCCATTTGGATCAATATCATATGAAGTCCTAATTAAAATCTATATAAAGTCTTGTTCTGTATTACCATATAAGTGTGTATATAGTGTACAGCGTCTGTATCAAAGCACAGATGAATTATTTTGCCAAGTAAAAAGAAGTTTGCAACACTTGCAAAACTATTATTATTGTTTTTATTTATTGACCTTTTTTAAGTGTTCCGTTTTTGGGGTCATAAACCTGATATGCCTATCAGAAAACATGCTTATTTCAATAAGATTTTTAAATGAGTTGATAATGGCTGTATTTTTATTCCTCATGTTCATTTGTACTTCACTGATTGCCAGTGATCTTAATGATAAACTAGATTAAAACCTCAAGCTATTTGACTCTGACAGCTCTCAAGGCTGAGATACAATTAACAGAGTAAGCTTTGAAGTTGAGCTTTTATAATGGCAAATATGCAAATGAGAAAATATACAAAAGCATGCTGAAATATAAGAGAGTTCTAATCTATTCTGTTTAATTTGCAATGATAGTGAAACCCTCACTGTGCCACACAGAGAAACATGATGAGAGTGACTTTTGGGGTCCATCTGAACACTAAGGATGTAGAGTAATAAAATGGTATCTTTGGCAGTAATGTCTGGTCATATGTGAAGGTCAGAGCACCAAATTTAATGGGACTTATTTAAATACCATAAAAACTATATTGTGTGATTATATATGTGGACTATATTTTTGAAAGGCTATAATTACACTGATTACAGATAATACAGTGTGTATAGAAAATAATCACCCTTCAAAATATTTCCATTTTGTTGCTTTTTAGCCTGAAATGAATACAAACATAAGCTGTTCAGTTCATTTTCTGTGACCGCTTAATCCTAATTAGGGTCATGGGGAGGCAAGGGCAAGGGCAAAGTACACCCTGGACAGCTCGCCAGACCATCGCAGGGTGGAAACACGCTGACGACTTTGCAACTACTTTGTTGAAAGTCAGCAATGGTTCTTTTACATGAACCTCTCACCATAGACAGTGAGAGACACGGCTGGACTTTGATAACTCAGTTAGCTGCACTGGGGGATGGGGTGTGTGTGTGTGTGTGTGTGTGTGGGGGGGGGGGTACCAACCTGTGGTGAGTGGGGCTTAAACCCCAACCTTAGGATCAGTGATCCAGCACCTATACCACCAGGCCACCACTACCCCAACATAAGCCGTATTTATTTATTATTCTTATTTTAGTACTGTATACAGCATTATACTGTCACTGCATTTAACCCATCTACACTTGGAGCATTGGGCTACTACATACTGGGGCACCCGGAGAGCAGTTGTCGATTAGACACTTTGCTCAAGAGCACTGCAGCCATTAAGATGGTGGAAGGGAAGGTGCAACCCACTCACCCCGCTGCAACACATTTTCTTGCTGTTTCAGGAATCGAACCAGTAACCTTTAGGTACCAAATAAACATTTACTCAGTGCGAGATTCATTCATTCATTTTATGAGCCACTTAATCCTATCTAGAGTTGAGGGGAGGGGGGCAGACATCTCAGCTGACTTTGGACGAGGCCGGGGTACACCCTGGAAAGCTCGGCAGGCCATCGCAGGGCAGAAACACACGGCAGCAACTCAATAGCCTACTCTTTATGAAACTCAGCGATGGTTCCTTTACGTACCTCTCACCACAGACAGTGACAGACATGGCCGACCTTTGATAACCCAGTTAGCTGCACTGGGAGGGGGACAGCAGGGACAACCTGGTGACAGCAGAGCCCAAACCCATGACCTTTGGATCAGTAATCCAGCGCCACACTACTGGGCCACCACTGCCGCTCAGTACAACACATAACATTCAATTGAAAAAATATAACAAGAACAGTTTAGAGGAAATAAAAAAACTAAGAAAAACCCACAAGATGATTAAAGGATCCTATATGAATCATATCTACTAATCTCTACAACACAATCTCTACATTCTCTACCTTGCTTATATCACTGATATTGTTGTCAACCATCCTTATAGTTATTACAGTTTTACAGATACAGTTATGTTATTCTTTTACGATAATTGTATCCATGAAAAGAAGTTTAAAAGTTTTTGCCTGCCCTTCTATTCGTACCTGTTCTTAGCTGTGAAGTTTCAGCCATGCAAGGACATTTACCTTTTTCTCCTTTAGCCACTTTGCAAATAACTTTGCTCTGTGCTTGGTGTCATTGTCATGTTGGAATATGAACCTTCTTTACATTGACAATGTGGATGATGGAGAATTTCCACTGTTTTGCCCTTTCCATTTTTATTTTAATTTGACAATGTTCGCAATCCCTTCGGCAAAAAATCCCCCCCAACAGGATGCTACCAACTGCATGCTTTACTTTGGGTATAACAGGCCTTTTCCTGTATAAAACAAAACAAAACAAAACAAAAAAAACACTTCTCAACTCTCACATGTACCCCTAGGGGTGCTCTTTTCACTCATCAATTTTTCTTCTTCTTCTGCACAAGACACTTAGGCTTTCTACATTTCCTTGTTCCTTGTTTTGTTTATCATCTCTTTTCAATCATTGAACACCTTTATCTCTAGGCCTTACTTACACTTAACCAGTCACTCTCTGTCCTTACCCTGCATGCGTGATAGAATATATGTTATTTAATTTAGAATTCCTAGTGATGTAATCAGAGCCAACCAATCACAGCACAATCTCAAATTATGCATAATGTAGGCTACTTGATAGACAGCAAGCATCAATAATGAGAATAAAAAAGCCGTTGAATAAAAAGTTACTTTCAATGAAAATTTCCAGTGTCTATTTGAGTCCTGATGCAGTGGTGGCCTGGTGGTAAAGGTGCTGGATCACTGATCCCAACACGACCGTTGCAGGACCCTGCTTTAGGCAGATTCTCCCATCATTCAGGTGAGAACTGGTTTAACTCACTACAGTCGGCCCCCAACTTACAATAACCCCCGTGTACAAAATCCCCGGTTTACGAAAAACATTTTCCTGGGTTTCCATCCCTGAGATCCGATACAACCTCCTCTTACGAAAAAGAAATTCAAAATTCAAACGCGCCAATCAAAATTTTACACGAAGTGCCAGTTGCTCTCTCATTGGCTGTCTCTCAACATCCCGCCCCGCTGCCCTCCCAGACAGAGACAGAAGGAAGCTTCACTCTTTAGTTTTTAGTTTAGTTTTTAAGTTGTTTAATTCAGTAAATGTTTAATAAATGTGGCCGCATTTGAGCTCATCTGGAATTCCGATCCCTCAAGGAATCAAATTAAAGTTGAGTTTGTCAAGCAGGGAATGCACTTTGAATTCACGTCTTGTGGGTGTGGCCCGCAGCATGTGCACACGCGAGAGAGCGCTAGAGAGATAGAGAGATAGAGAGACAGAGAGAGAGAGAGAGAGAGAGAGAGAGAGAGAGAGAGAGAGATGTGTGTGTGTGTGTGTGTGTGTGTGTGTGTGTGTGTGTGTGTGTGTTAATAAAAATGCTTAATAATGGTTTAATTAATAAATATGTTAATAAAATGTTTAAATGGTTTAATAAATAATTTTCTTTTACTTTTAACACATATTTCATACAAAATTGCTGGACATTTTTAAAGGGTTTATGGGGTTTTTCCAGTCCAAAGACTGGAGCTTGGAACAAATTAGGCGTTTAACATGTCAGATGCGACCCATACTTATGAAATCCCCAAAATACGAAAAGGGCTCTGGAATGGATTAATTTCGTAAATTGGGGACCGACGGTACTCCTAGATAGCCTCGGTAGCCCGGACTGCTTCTGTTGTGAGTAAATAAGCATAATTTTCTTTTTGGAATTGTTTTTTTGTTATGTAGTGGTTTTTGTATATGAAGCATGTTTGCACCCGTCGGCCACGGTAAAGTACACAGTCATTATTTTTAAAAGCCACAGAGCCGCATCAAAGAGGTGAAAGAGCCGCATGCGGTTCCGGAGCCGCGGTTGCGAACTCCTGGTCTATGGTGATAGTCTGTAAAAGAGCCATTGCTGACTTTCGACAAGAGTAGGCTGCATAGCCGCCAGCGTGTTTCCACCCTGCTATAGCCTGGCGACTTGTCCAGTGTGCACTCTGTCCTTGCCCGGAGTCGGCAGGGATGGGTGCCAGCTTCCCCAAGACCCAAATTAGAATTAAGTGGTTACAGAAAATGAAATGAAATGAATGATTTCGGCAAAATAGTTCTTCTTTCTTCTTTTCCTTTTGGCTGTTCCCTTCAGGGGTCGCCACAGCAAATGATCTGCCTCCATCTCACCCTATCCTCTGCATCTTCTACTCTTACTCTTACTCCAACTACCTTCATGTCCACCTTCACCACATCCATAAATCTTCTCTTTGGTCTTCCTCTGGGCCTTCTGCCTGGTAGTTCCAACTTCAGCATCCTACTACCAATATACTCACTATACCTCCTCTGTACATGTCCAAACCATCTCAATCTAGCCTCTCTGACTTTGTCTCCAAAACATCTAATATGTCCCTCTGATGTTCTCATCCCTTGATCCTATCCATCCTCGTTACTCCCAAAGAGAACCTCAACATTTTCATCTGTGCGACTTCCAGCTCTGCCTCCTGTCTTTTCCCCAGGGCCACTGTTTCAAAACCAGACAACATCGCTGGCCTCATCACCGTCTTGTACACTTTTCCTTTCATTCTTACTGATACTCTCCTATCACACATCACACCGGACACTTTTCTCCATCCATTCCAACCTGACTGCACATGCTTCTTCACCTCTTTTCCACACTCTCCATTGCTCTGGATTGTTGAGCCTAAGTACTTAAAATCCTCCACCTTCTTTATCTCTACCCCCTGTAACCTCACCGTTCCTTTTGGGTCCTTGTCGTTCACACACATGTATTCTGTCTTACTGAGGCTAAGCTTCATTCCCCTCCTTTCCAGGGCATTCCTCCACGTCTCTAGATTTTCCTCCACTTGTTCTCTGCTCTCACTACAGATCACAATGTCATCTGAAAACATCATAGTCCATGGAGATTCTTGTCTAAACTCATCTGTCAGCCTGTCCGTCACCATAGCAAACAAGAAGGGGCTGAGAGCTGACCCTTGATGCACTCCCATCTCCACCTTGAACTCTTCTGTCACACCGACAGCACAGCTCACCACTGTCTTACATCTCTCATACATCTCCTGCACCACTCTAACATACTTCTCTGCCACTCCAGACTTCCTCATACAATACCACAGTTCTTCTCTTGGCACCCTGTCATATGCTTTCTCCAGATCCACAAAGGCACAATGCAGCTCCTTCTGACCTTCTCTGTACTTTTCTATTAACATCCTCAAGGCAAACACTACATCTGAGGTGCTCTTTCTTAGCATGAAACCAAACTGTTGTTCAGAAATGCTGACCTCTGCCCTTAGTCTAGCTTCCATTATTCTTTCCCACAACTTTATTGTATGGCTCATCAACTTTATCCCTTTGTAGTTGCCACAACTCTGTACATCTCCCTTGTTCTTAAAAATGGGTACAAGCACACTTCTCCTCCATTCCTCCGGTATCTGCTCACTTTCTAAGTTGTTGAATTGAAAATGTTCTTGTCAGAAAATCTACTGCTACCTCCCCTAGACACTCCCTTGTTCTTAAAAATGGGCACAGGCACACTTCTCCTCCATTCCTTCGGCATCTGCTCACTCTCTAAGACCTTGTTGAATGTTCTTGTCAGAAAATCTACTGCTACCTTTCCTAGACACTTCCATACCTCCACTGGTATATCATCAGGACCAACTGCCTTTCCACTCTTCATCCGCTTCAATGCCCTCCTCACTTCACCCTTACTAATCTTTGCTACTTCCTGGTTTTCAACGGTCACCCCTTCTACTCTTTTCTCTCTCTCTCATTTTCCTCATTCATCAGCTCTTCAAAGTACTCTTTCCATCTTCCCAGCACACTTCTGTCATCAGTCAGTATCTTTCCCTCTCTGTCCTTTATCACTCTAATTTGCTGCACGTCTTTCCCATCTCTATTTCTCTGCTGTGCTAACCTGTATAAATAATTTTCTCCCTCCTTACTGTCCAACATATCATACAAGTCATCATACGCCCTCTGTTTGGCCTTTGACACCGCTACCTACGCCTTATGCTGTGTCTCCCTGTACTCCTGTTTACTCGCTTCGATCCTCTCTGCATCCCACTTCTTCTTAGCTAACCTCTTCTTTTGTACACACTCCTGCACTTCCTCATTCCACCACCAAGTCTCCTTATTTACTTTCCTTCCAGAGGACACACCAAGTACTCTCCTACCTGTCTCCCTGATCACATTGGCCGTGGTTTTCCAGTCATCTGAAAGCACTTCCTGACTACCCAAAGCCTGTTTCAACTCCTCCTTGAAGACAACACGACACCCTTCCTTTTTCAGCCTCCACCACTTTGTCTTCTGCTCTGCCTTTGCCTTCTTCACCTTCCTCACCATCAGCGTCATCCTGCACACCACCATCCTATGCTGTTTGGCAAGACTCTCACTCACAACTACTTTGCAGTCACTGACTTCCTTCAAATTGCATCGCCTACACAAGATGTAGTCTACCTGTGTGCTCCTACATCCGCTTTCATAAGTCACCCTCTGCTCCTGTCTCTTCTGGAAGAAAGTATTCACCATAGCCATTTCCATCCTTTTTGTAAAATCAATCAACATCTGTCCTTCTGTGTTCTTGTCCTGAATACCAAACCTGCCCATCACTTCCTCGTCCCCTGCACCAACATGTCCATTGAAGTCTGCCCTAATGAGCACTCTTTCACATGTGGGGATACTCTGCTTCATTTCATCTAACTCACTCCAGAATCTCTCCTTCTCTTCTAGCTCGCATCCTGCCTGTGGGGCATAAGCACTAACAACATTGACCAATACACCTTCAATTTCTAACTTGAGACTCATCATTCTGTATGACACTCTTTTCACTTCTAGAACATTCCTGACAAACCACTCCTTCAAGATGACTCCTACTCAATTTCTCTTCCCATCCAAACCGTGATAAAACAGCTTAAACCCTGCTCCTAAGCTTGTAGCCTTGCTACCTTTCCACCTGGTCTCCTGAACACACAGTATGCCCACCTTGCTCCTTTGCATCATGTCAGCCAGCTCTCTAGCTTTTTCGTTCATAGTTCCAACATTCAAAGTCCCTGCTCTCAGTCCTAGACTCACACATTTCCTCTTCTCTCTCTGCCTATGGACACACCTCCCACCTCTCCTTCGTCGACGTCTTCGACCAACAGTAGTCCAATTTCCACCAGCACCCTGTTGGTTAACAGCACTGATGGCGGTCCTTGTTAACCCGGGCCTCGACCGATCCGGTATGAATTTCATTTTGATCATTTGCATGAGAAATGTGGCAGAAGTTTTACGCCGGATGCCCGTCTTGTCGCTACCCTCTGCATTTATCCAGGCTTGGGACCGGCATGAGGGGGAGACACTGGTTTGTGACCCCCCTCACGGCTGCATTTAGGCAAAATAGTTCAACATATTTAAAAACCTATAAGGTACATTTTCAGAAATTGTGTAAATCAAGATTTGACATAGCCTTTCTTGAGGCGTGACTCTCATACAAGACACATTTGTGGCACTTTTATGAAATTTTTGTCAAGTACATACAGCAACCACTACCAAAATGTTGAAATTGCTTCATCCTCACATTTACATCCAGCTTGGTGAATTTCCTCATCCTAGTTGTATGAAACACTTTCCATTTCTTGATTACAGAGGTTACTGTGCTCCTACGGATTGAAAATGCTCTTAAATGTTTTGTCTTCTGTCTGTCTGTCTTCCTTTCGGCTTTTTCCCCTTTTACTCGGGAGTCGCCACAGCGAATCATCTGATTCGCACATTTGATTTGGCAGAGGTTTTTACGTCGGATGCCCTTCCTGTCACAACCCTTTTTAGCAAGGGACAGAAACACGCTGACGACTTTGCAGCCTACTCTTGTCGAAAATCAGCAATGGTTCTTTTACATGCCTCACACCATAGACAGTGAGAGACATGGCCCGCCTTTGATAACCCAGTTAGCCGCACTGGGGGGAACAGTGACAACCCTGTGGAGAGTGGGACTCAAACCCCCAACCTTTGGATCAGCGATCCAGCGCCCTATACCACTAGACCATCACTGCCCAAATGTTTTGTCTTCATCTACTGCTATTTTTGTCACCAAGATGTTTTGACCGTGCTTTGCTACCAATAATTGATTATTTGCTTTCTGTTATGTTTCCATGCCCTTTAATTCTCTAGGAATAGCTGGTTTAATGCTGAACTAATCAAATTAATTAGAATTGATCACAGATAGAAACCAATTAGCTTGGTATGCAATGGAGAAGGTGATTATTCATTCATTTTCTGAACTGCTTAATCCTAATTAGGTTCGCAGGGAGGCTGGCGCCCATCTCAGTCGACTCTGGGTGAGGGCACACCCTGAACATCTTGCCAGACCATTGCAAGGCTGACACTCACACACACACATACAGGTGATTTGGAACAGCCCATTAACCTGCTGTGCACTGCAGGAGTAAACCGGAGTACCCGGAGGAAACCCACGCAGGCATGGGGAGAACATGCAAACTCCAAACAGAAACATCCGAACTGGGAATCGAACCCAGGAACTGTTGCTGTGAGACAGACATGCTAACCACTATGCCGCCGTGTCGCTAAGAGAAGGTGATTAGTTAAACCCAATTGAATTTACAAGTATTGTTCGAAAAGGGGTGAGCCTTTAACCATCTCAAGGATTCTATTTTATTTATTCATTTTCTGAACTGTTGCTATTGTATATTTCTAAGCTGCACTAAGTAAACACAGCTGGAAAATATTTATTTATTTATTTATTCTCTCTCTCTCTCTCTCTCTCTCTCTCTCTTTCTCACTCTCACTCTCTCTGTGTGTGTGTGTGTGTGTGTGTGTGTGTGTGTGTGTGTGTGTGTGTGTGTGTGTGTGTGTTCATTTCAGGCTGCAAAACAGCAAAAATATTTAATATTCAATATTTTAAAAATGGCGATTCTTTTCCTAACTTACTCTAGATCAAAAAAAAAAAAAAAAAAAAAAAAGAATTTTTTTTAAAGTCTGCTTAATGATGGCCATTTTGATGTTAGATTCCGTGAATTTTTTTTTTGATAATTGATTGTTTTGAAGAGTAAGCATGTAAAAACCCATCACCTGGAATCCGCGACTGTTACTCTTACGATTGCCCAGGCTGACACAAAGAGGGCAGGCACACCTGAAATCAGAGACAGAGCAAAGGTACAGAAGTTATCCAAAGTCTACAAAAAGCTGCTTGTCAATGTGTTGATCCTTTGACAAACTCAGAGAATTACTGAAAGTGAAAAAACATTTCTTTAGCAGAGTATTACTTTATGTTACTGTTTTCCTTTTAATAATTTCATTCTAATTTTCTTAAATTTGTTTAAATTATGCTGGTAGAAGTGACTGTATATTATGAGAATGTTGTGTTGATCAACTTCCATTATATACGTTATATATAAAATTACATTTTTATCCAAATGTTGTCAAATTTGTGTGCTGAAGTTATGTTGCAAAATCTCTAATTTTTTCTAATAAATATTGTAATAAGACAGACTGCCCTTCCTGACACAAGGGGCGAAAACACGCTGACGGCTTTGCAACTACTTTTTGCGAAAGTCAGCAATGGTTCTTTTACATGCCTCGCTCCGTAGACAGTGAGAGACATAACCCGCCTTTGATAACCCAGTTAACTGCACTGGGGGAGGGGGGACAGTCACAACCTTGTGGAGAGTGGGATCCAGTGCCTTTTACCACCAGGCCACCACTGCCCATGTAGACATATATATATATATATATATATATATATATATATATATATATATATATATATATATATATCCTCTTCTTTTCCTTCCAGCTGTTCCCTTCAGGGCTGCCACAGCAAGTCATCTGCCTCCATCTCACCCTGTCCTCTGCAGCTTCTTCTCTTATGCCAAAGACCTTCATGTCCTCCTTTACCACATCCATAAATCTCTTTTTTGGTGTTCCTCTAGGTCTTCTGCCTGGTAGTGCCAACCTCAGCTTACTACTACGAATATATTCACTATCCCTTCTTTGTATATGTCCAAATCATCTCAATCTAGCCTCTCTGACTTTGTCTCCAATAATTCTAACATGGGCTGTCCCTCTGATGTACTCATTCCTGATCCTATCCTTCATCGTTACTCTTAAAGAGAACATCAACATTTTCATCTCTGCTACTTCCAGCTCTGCCTCATGTCTTTTCCCCAGGGCCACTGTTTCTAAACCATACAACATCGCTGACCTCATCACCGTCTTGTACACTTTTCCTTTCAGTCTTGCCAATATCTCCCTATCACACATCACACCGGACACTTTTCTGCAACCTTACCAACCTGCCTGCACACGCTTCTTCACCTCTTTTCCACACTCTCCATTGCTCTGGATTGTTGAGCCTAAGTACTTAAAATTGTCCACATTCTTTATCTCTGTGCCCTGCAACCTCACTGTTCCTCTTGGGTCTGCCTCATTCACACACATGTATTCTGTCTTACTGAGGCTAACCTTCATTCCTCTCCTTTCCAGGTCATACCTCCACCTCTCTAAGTTTTTCTCCACTTGTTCTCTGCTCTCACTACAGATCACAATGTCATCCGCAAACATCATAGTCCATGGAGATTCTTGTCTAACCTCGTCTGTCAGCCTGTCCATCACCATCGCAAAAAAGAAGGGGCTCAGAGCTGATCCTTGATGCAGTCCCACCTTCACCTTGAATTCTTCGGTCACACTGACAGCACACCTCACCACTGTCTTACATCTCTTATACATTTCCTGCACCACATACTTCCAGTGTACATGTCCTCCACCAACATACTTCTCACCTTCTGACCTTCTCTGTACTTCTCTATTAACATCCTCAAGGCAAACACTGCATCTGTGGTGCTCTTTCTTGGCATGAAACCAAACTGTTGTTCAGAAATGCTGACCTCTGCCCTTAGTCTAGCTTCCATTATTCTTTCCCATAACTTCATCGTATGGCTTATCAACTTTATCCCTCTGTAGTTGCCACAACTCTGCACATCTCCCTTGTTCTTAAAATTGGGCACAAGCACACTTCTCCTCCATTCCTCCGGCATCCTCTCACTCTCTAAAACCTTGTTGAATATTCTTGTTGGAAAATCTATTGCTACCTCTCTGAGACACTTCCATACCTCCACAGGTATGTCATCAGGGCCAACTGCCTTTCCATTCTTCATCCTCTTCAATGCCCTCCTCACTTCACCCTTACTAATCTTTGCTACTTCCTGGTCCTCAACGATCATCTCTTCCACTCTTTTTTCTCTCTCATTTTCCTCATTCATCAGCTCTTCAAAGTACTCTTTCCATCTTCCCAGCACACTTCTGTCATCAATCAATACATTTCCCTGTATATATACATATATAGTGAGAGACAGGGCTGGCCTTTGACAACCTTTTGAGAGTGAGGCTTGAACCCCCATCCTTAGGATCAGTGAGTCAGCACCTTTACCACCAGGCCACCACTGTCCCAATCATAAACCGTACCACTCAATTAATGTCTACCTCATCCCCAACTCCCAGAACGAATCTGTTAAATGTGGTTTTCTATTTCCTTGGCCTTTGTACAGTGACCTGCTGCCTTAGGAGACAGGTTATATATGCTGAATGTGTTTTAAAACAACTTTTTAATATAGCATTCTAAAAAAGGCCAGTCATCAGCTCTTTTACCAATTGTGTGTGTATATAGAACAGTAGTTGCAGTTTTTGCAATATTTTGGCAATTTTTTTCTTGGCCTCTGATTTCACATCAACTTTATTCTTTCTTCTGTGGTGCACACTTCACCTGAAACCCTGTTCACTGCGCCTCTGATCTGCAGTCTTATAGCCACTATTCATAAAACTAAATATAGTATCTACCCTAGAATTCACCTCCTGCAGCAGCATTTTCAGTTTAAAGTATAATTCTTCCTCCTTTCATACCCTGGTACTTCTGTATTCATAAATATTTGCGCACACACACACACACACACACACACACACACATACACACACACACACACACACACACACACACACACACACACACACATACACACACACACACACACACACACACACACACACACACACACACACACACACCATTATTTCCTTTTTGTGGGGATGTAGGGGTGTTCATCAATGCCAATTAAAGCAAAAAGCACCTTCAATTTGTCAATTTGTGAAGAGAATGGGTTCATCAATCTAAGAAGACAAACAAATCTGAGGTTTAAGAACACATCATTAATCTGATGTAGGTTTTTGCTTAATATAATAAGACTATATATTATATAATAAATATATAATAAAAAGAATAATACTTCCTGTCATCTAGATGATGAACAAAATCATAGCAAATGGCTTAAACCAGCACCCACGAGGTCCATTACAATATAATGTAGACAATACATGCAGATCTCCTGCTCCATAACACACACATAGCACATTTGAAGACCTTTATTGGAATGAAAAATTTAACTTCATTGTGGATGGACATGGTGGTGTAGTGGTCAGCATGTCTGCCTCACAGCAAGAGGACCCTTGGTTTAATTCCCAGCTCGGGCATTTCCGTGTGGAGTTTACATGTTCTCTGCATGCTTGCGTGGGTTTCCTCTGCATACTCCGGTTTCCTCTCACAGTCCAAAAACACGCACAGTAGATTACTTGGCTGTTCCAAATCGCTTGTATGTGTAAGTGGGATTATGAATGGTTGTGTGAGTGTTGGCCTTGTGATGGCCTGGTGAGCTGTCCAGGGTGTACCCTGCCCTTGCCCTGAGTCAGCTGAGATGCATACCAGCCTCTCTGCGACCCTAATTAGGATTAAGCAGCTCAGAAAACAAATGAATGTGGACATAACAAGCCATGCCAAACAAATGTCTGAGGGGAAATGAAAGCAACTGCTGGAATATGTATTAGAATGTAAGCATACATTGACAATGTCTGTGAGAGATGTACATAGAGGCATGCTTTCTTATTTCCCACCTCTAAAAGAGCTCAGAGATGGGCACGACCTTTCCCTGTCTCAGTCTTGGATATTAATCCATCATTGTTAAACATCACAGGAGTAAGTTGAAATGACCTTGAAATAGAACTGGCAGACAATGATGAAAAGCATGTTGGTATCCAACTTCAAAAGCCAGACAGCTGAGATTGAAGATATTGCTAATGAGAAGGCAACCCTTGAAGGCCTTCCTCAAAGCCACAGACTTGTGACAAACTTACTATTAAAACACGAAAACATGATATTTCAGCCAACTATGTCAAAATGCTGAAGAATGCATTGGAAATCAGGATTTCTCATGCATGAAGTACATAAAATCCAACAATCACTCCCACTTCACAGATGTGAGACTCCAGAGTTGTGTGAAGATCAAAATTATACCTTACAGCACTGATATCAAATGGATCTGAGGTGACATTCAGAAACAGAAATCCTATTCAACTGCTGAGTATTCGATGCTTTATTAGGTCATTATTTTACAACACATTATCTGGTCTTACAAGTGTTACACTGATTATCTTATTAAATTGAATGGCCATGATGTGATTCTGCCTTTTATGTGCATCCAGCCCAGAGAATTGACTGCTGGAGGCTGCCTTGTTCAGAAAGAAAGAAAGAAAAGAAAGAAAGAAAAACAGTAAAAGGAATAAATTGTGGAAGGAAGGCAGAAAGAAAGAAAGTAATTGATTTGCACTGAAATTATATATTTTTTTCAAAATGTATTTATGGGCTCCACTAACAGCCTGCAGATTGCCAGTTCGAATTCAAGTGGATGCCGCAGCGATTTGCAACTGGGAGTCCATGGGGGCTAATTTACCATGCTCTCATAATAGGAAGAGAATGCAGTGGCATCAACTTGAATTCGAATTTGTGTCTGTGGTATCATTTGAACAAAGAGATGGATAGTGCCTTCCCTTTGAGTTTGTTAAGGTAAGGTAATATGGGCTTTTTACAACCGAACCTAGTGGCTCATCAATTTTCTGTTTTCCGTATCACTAGGCCACCACTGCCCCTGAAAATAGTAGTGCCGGACCAGTTTAACAACATTTTTATTTCAATCAGCTACTCTGTCTTCAATTTCACAATTTCTCCAAACCATTAAATGAGAGTTGGCAGGGCAGTGGTGGTCTGGTGGTAAAGGGTGCTGGATCACAGACCTGAATGTTGGGGGTTTGAATCCCACTCTCCACAAAGTTGTCACTGTCCCCCCCAGTACAGCTAACTGGGTTATCAAAAGCCGGCCATGTCTCTCACTGTCTATGGTGAGAGGCTGTAAAGAAATCTTTACTGCCTTTTGTAAAGAGTAGCTGCACAGCCGTCAACATGTTTCTGTCCCTTGATAAAGCATTGTGTCAGGAAGGGCATCCAACGTAAAAACCTATGCCAAATCAAACATGCAAATCGGATGATTTGCTGTGGTGACCCCTGAAAAAAGGAAAAAGCTGAAAGGAAAGGAAGAATTAAGTGAGAGTTGGCCTTCAAAAGCTACCGTAATTCCAATATCCATTAAGGATATTTTTAAAAACTCACCAACACAGTTTTTCAATTGTGGGATACTTATCCTATGCTTCAGTACAACAAGAGAATTAGTGGCTTTAATGCATTTAAGTCGCTCTGGATAAGAAAGACATAAGTATCGATTTTGTGTTTTGCTGAAAATAGCACTGTACGGTGGCATAGTGATTAGCATGTCCACCTCATAGCATAATAGTCTTGCGATTACATTTCAGTATCGGCAAGGGCATTTCTTTGTGGAGTTTGCATGTTCTCTGTGAGTTTTATCTAGGTAATCCAGTATCAAATTAATGATTATTTCGAATATGAAAAAATAATAGTCAGGAAAGAGTACGAATGGATGGTACAAACAATGACAAAATAAATTACTTAGATAATTACATGAAATGACTAAAGAAAGAAAAAACCTCATAATAATAATAATACTGTATTTGACGTGATAAGCGCCCCCAGGGCACTCAAAAAAAAAATTGGAGTGTGGGCGCTTATTAAAATGTTTACCAGCGGAGTGGAACGGTAAGTGTTTATTACCATAGAGGTGGAAAACATGAATAATAACAGAACAATAAAAGAGTTTTACTGGTATTTGTATTATTCATTTTGTGGTATTAACCAAATTACTTACATGAAAGTAAACAGAAAACAGCATCACTTTTAAAAAAAAAGATCCTTTAATTTTCCCTCCCCGTGCCGTTCCTTTAAATATTTTCCCCCAATATAAAATGTCAACTTTAGCACATGGCACTTTGAAAAGCACATGGCTAGGAATGTCTTTAAATGTATAAAGTTAGTGAGTGTATAGACATTCCCCAGTGGCAGGGGGTCTTAAAATACCATGTAAACTCACTTTTACTGGCAGTGAATGCCTCATTTTACCGTTACAGTGACTGATCAAATAAAATTGGTAAGTTTGATCTACCATTTTGCTCCCAGTACACCTGGGCAGTTATTAGGTGTAAGATCAAAAATGGGGGGGGGGGGGGGGGTTAATATATATACTTCTGTGCTCAACGGGGCTGTGCTGTTGCTTCCCCTGCGTTGTCCTTGGTGGGTGAGTAGGATTGGGTCTAAATTCTTTTCAAATTATTTTATTTTATAAAATTATTATTTCTTCAAATAGACAATATGTAAGTTTTCTTTTTAGATGGAAATGAAATGATTTTGCATTTATTTAGCTATTCCATAACCCAAATAAAAACTTAAAACCAGTATTTTAACTACTTCTGGTGGAATTATGGGCATAATTTGATGTGAAAATACAGCTGAAGAAACAATCAAACCACCTATCAATGTTTCATCTGAAATCCAGTGAATGCAAAACTGCTTTTTGAGTGTTCATTCAGCCTGTATTTAATTGCTGCTAATTGATTAAATATATCAGTTATACATATAAAACATGGACATACTGTATGCTCAACACTTATCTTTTGCTTGAACACAAAAATAAATTTATTTATCAATGGAGAAGGTCATTATTCATTAGTTCTCTGACCTGCTTAAATCTAATTAGGGTCACAGGGAGGCTTGTGCCCTGGACACCCTTGACAGCTCACCAGGCCATCGTAGAGCACAAAAATAATTAATAAAAAAGCACTCTTATCAGTGGTCATCAACACTTGTACACACCTATTTCTACTACTACTACTACTACTACTACTACTACTACTACAAATGATAATAATAATAAACAGTAAAAGGTATGAAGCAAATGAATGAAGCAAACTAAATTGTCAACTAAAACATATTTGAAAGCGAGTGTAAAGATGAATAATCTTCATTAATCACACCCCTGTACCTATCAATTCTTAATTGTATTGATTGAATGGAGTTCGCATATTTTCCCTGTGCTTGCGTGGGTTTTCTCTAGGCACTCCATTTTCCGCCCACAATCCAAAAACATGCACAGTAGGTTAATTGGCTGTTCTAAATCACCTATAGGTGTGAGTGTGAGGATGAATGGTTGTGTTAGTGTTGGCCCAACAATGGCCTGGTGAGCTGTCCAGGGTGTAATCTGCCCTCACCTGGAGTCTTCTGAGATGGGTTCCAGCCTCACCGTGAACCAAATTAGGATTAAGTGGTTCAGAAAACGAATGAGTACACAACAAAATTAGAAAGAATTAATAAAGTAACCCATAAACCATAACTATAACCGAAAACGATAACCGTGCTGTGTCTTCCTGCTCGTGTTATTTGACTTTAGTGCATACTTTGACATTATTGATCATATTATTCTTCTTAACAGATAAGAAAATCTTGTTGGAGTTAAAGGAATGGCCTTCTCCTGGTTTAAATCTTATTTACCTGACCATTACTAGTTTGAGGATGTAAATAGTGATTTCTCTGTACATTCTAAAATAAAATTTGGTGTTCCCCAAGGTACTGTTCTAGGCCTGTTGCTTTTCTCTCTATACATGTTCCCTTTGGGAAATATCATTCGTGATCATGGTATTAGCTTTCATTGTTATGCTGATGATACACAATTATATATTTCAGCAAAGCCAGATGAGAGATATCAGCTTAATAAAGCTGAGAAAGGACATTAGACACTGAATGCTTACTAACGCCCTCCTGTTGAACTCTGATCAGACAAAAGTATCTGTACTCGGATCTCAGGCAGCTAGAACAAAGGTTTCTGATTATGTAGTAATTTTGTATGGCGTTTCAGTTTCATCATGTGGAGGAGTAAAGGACCTTGGAGTGATTATTAATGGTGGTCTTTCATTTGAAGCCCATGTAGGTAATATTACGTGGGTAGCCTTCTTTCATCTCAGGAATGGTAGGCCTCCGTCAGCCCCGAAGGACTATGGCTGCGCTCTGGCTGGTACCCCAGCTGGTGATACCCCCCCAGTGCGCAGAGCCTGGGTAGGGAGTAATGAGGGACAGGCTGTTACCCAAGCAGCAAGTCCCCCCCTGTCTTGGCGCCACCTGAAGGATCCAATGGAAGGGCAAATGCCGATACGACTGGGTTCCAGTGCCGCTGCAGGAGAGAATCTACGGTCAATTTAGAACGGCCAATTAACCTACAGTGCACGTCTTTGGACTGCGGGAGGAAACCGGAGCACCCGGAGGAAACCCGCACAAGCACGGGGAGAACATGCAAACTCCACACAGAAACGCCCTGGCCGGGAATCGAACCCGGGCCTTCTTGCTGTGAGGCGGACGTGCTAACCACTACGCCACCGTGCCGTCTCAGGAATATCTCAGGAATATTGCTATAGTAAGAAATATGATGTCACTGCATGATGTGGAAAAACTTATTCATGCTTATGTGACTTCAAAATTAGATAATTGTAATGCGTTACTGTCTGGTTGCTCTAATAGGTGTATAAACAAGTTTCATTTAGTCCGGAATGCAGCAGCGAGAGTCATTACTAGAACCAGAAGACACAAGCATATCACCCGATCTTATTTACACTGCACTGACGCCCAATTAAATTTGGAATCTAACATAAAATACTACTTTTAACCTATAAAGCACTTAATGGTCTCGCGCCACATTATCTTAACAAACATCTTGCAATTTATGATCCGGCACGCCCCCTTAGATCAAAAAGTGCAGGATGCTTAGTGATACCTCGAAGAATGAAGACAACTGCAGAGGGAAGAACTTACTCTTACAAAGCCCCACAGTTATGGAAGAACCTTCCAGTTAATGTTTGGGACTCAGGCACAGTTTCTGTTTTTAAGAGGAGGCTGAAAACTTGCTTGTTTAGTCCAGCATTTTGTTAAAAGCCTTTTATTAGGTAAAGGAGCAGATCTTGCGGTCTCAGGCATAGAGAGTTCTGGTAAACTGTGATGTTGGGATGCTGTCGTTTTGTCACTCTACATGCTCACCCAGGTCCATTGATAGTGGGGTGTCTGTTTGCACGAAGTCACAGGGTTCCCCCATGTCTGCCGTCCCTCTTTTTCGCTCTCTTTTAGTTCTGCTGATAGTGCCAGTCATGCTGGCATCCCTGCTTGTACGCAGCAATAATAAAAAATCTTCTATTTCCATTACACCATTATATTTACCAACCCCTAACAACCCCTCTCACTCTGTCTTTCTCTCTCTGGTGGGGTTAAACATTCTGCTTCTGGGATGCTGGTGATCCTGATCCTTCTGTTTTCTGAGTCCTGTGATCTATCCTGGTGTGCTGATGCTGGCTGGTGTTCTCATATTGGAAGCCCATCCTTTCTGCTGATGAAGATCTATACGGACTTAGATGTCCACTCAGACTGTGAAGATGACTTTTCACTGCTGGTGATATAAATTCTTTATCTCGCAATTATTTAGGACTTACAATTGTATAACCATCCACGTATATTTTGGATATTTTGGGAGTCACAGTACTTTACTGTGTAAAGCTGCTTTGTGACAGTCAATTGTAAAAAGCACTATACAAATAAAACTGAATTGAATTGAATTGAAAATGCCTTTTGATTACTCATCCTCCTCTTCATCCTTGTAACTCATTTAAATGATTTCTTTATTTTATTTTAAACTACTTAATGTTTTCTTCTACAATCCAAAGACAAGCACATCAGGCTCAGCGAAGTGCAAATGTTTGTGTGTGTGTATTTGTTGGCCCTGCATTGGTGTGGTGAGAACTTTAGGATGCACTGTGCCCTCGCCCAGAGTCGGCCAGCCTACTTGAGATGGGCGCCAGCCTACCTGTGATCCTAATTAGGATTAAACAGTTCAGAAAATGAATGAATGAATGAATGTTTGTGCATATTTGTTGGCTATGGTTGTGTCTACTGCCTTTTGCCCAACGCTGGATACAGCTTCCCTATGACCGAATATGAGTAAGTGATTAGGAAGATGAGTGAGTGTAACAGAAATGCAAAGTAAGTAAATTATCATAATCATAAAAACCCTTACAGTCTAGAAACCTTGGGATAAAACATATGCATAAATGTTCATTTAGATTGAATGCTTATTCAGTCACTGGAGGCAGCTGTGGCCTAGTGGTTAGAGAAGCAGCTTAGGGACTGAAAGGTCACTGGCTTGATTCCAAATCAGCAGGAAAATGTGTTTCCTTCTTCCTACTCCGTGGGCTAGATATGACCTACAGCCCTCCACCCCCCCAACTTGACTTCACTACATTTTTCTAAACCCTTGTCATGTTTGGTACATGAAATAGAGAGGTAACACTCAATAAACTCGAATACATAAGTCGTAATTGACACTGAATGTAAATTTTTAACATTTTAAAATTCTTTTCATATGCTTATCCATCAACAACCATAACATGTAAGGTATCATCTGAAAGCTCATTTAGAGGGTACTGTAAAAATAAAAAATAATGAAAGATGGGCAATACGTAAGTGCATTTGACAACCAAAGCTTGTCATCTGACACCACTTCGGAACACATGGGCCAATCGGATTCTTAAACAATCGAGTCTAATATTTTTTTGTTTCTGGGGGACATTGTGGAGGATAAATCTGCTCATTTTATTTTGAGTGCATTACCACATCAAAGGAACTTCATTTGATGTCAAATTTGCAGGCCTATGTCCTTGTCAAACGAACATATTAAATATTCAAAACTTGGGGGTTATGTCTGAATTTCAGTAATTTGTTCAATGGATGTATACTGTACTTATAAATTTGTGTGTTCTCCATGTCGATATCGTGAGACATTTGTTACCAAATCAAAACTAACCCAACTGGCAATGCATTATAATGCTTATTGTCACATTCTTTAGCACACCACTAAAATTATTGTACTTTTATTCTTCATACTTTATCCTACTTTTAGTGAAAGATTTTAATCAAGCTTATCATAAAGACGGCTCAGGAATCTTTACAATATGCAATTTTTTACATCAGAATTGTTAATATTTCTCAGAATCTGAAAGAATCAAGTCCTTTTACACAGTGTGAGAAAAGAGGTACAGTGGTATGAAAAAATATCTGAACCTTTTGGAATTTCTCACATTTCTGCATAAAATCACCATCAAATGTGATCTGATCTTTGTCAAAATCACACAGATGAAAAAACAGTGTTTGCTTTAACTAAAACCACCCAAACATTTATAGGTTTTCATATTTTAATGAGGATAGCATGCAAACAATGACAGAAGGGGGAGGAATAAGTAACGGAACCCTCTGCTAAGGAGACTTAAAGAGCAATTGAAACCAATTTTTACCAAACAATTTAAGTCAGGTGTGTGCCCAATCACTGATGAGTGGCTTAAAGTTGCCCTGCCCACTATAAAACACACATCTGGTAAGAATTGTCTTGATGAGAAGCATTGTCTGATGTGCACCATGGCTCGCTCAAAAGAGCTGTCTGAAGACCTGCGATCAAGAATTGTTGATTTGTATAAAGCTGGGAAAGGATACAAAACCATATCTAAAAGGCTGGATGTTCATCAATCGACAGTCAGAGAAGTTGTCTACAAATGGAGAGAGTTTGGCACTGTTGCTTCTCTCCCAAGGAGTGGCTGTCCACCAAAGATGATGCCAAGAGTTCAGCGCAGAATACTCAGAGAGGTAAAAGAAAAAACCCTAAAGTGTCTGCTAAAGACTTACAGAAATCACTGGCACAGTCCAATATATCTGTGCACACATCAACTATATGTAAAACCATGGCCAAGAATGGTGTTCATGGGAGGACTCCAAGGAGGAAGCCACTGCTGTCTAAAAAAAACATTGTTGCTCGTTTAATGTTTGCAAAAAGGCACTTGGACACGCCACAGAAGTTTTGGCAAAATATTTCGTGGACTGATGAAACCAAAGTTGAATTGTTTGGGAGGAACACAAAACATCATGTGTGGAGGAAAAATGGAACAGCTCACCAACATCAACACCTCATCCCCACTGTGAAGCATGGTGGAGGGTGCATCATGGTTTGGGGCTGTTTTGCTGCCTCGGGGCCTGGACAACTTGCAATCATTAATGGAAAAATGAATTCAAAAGCTTATCAGGATGTTTTGCAGGAAAACCCGAGGCCGTCTGTCAGACAGTTGAAGCTAAAAAGAGGATAGATGCTACAACAAGACAATGATCCAAAACACAGAAGTAAATCAACTTCAGAATGGTTTCAGAAGAACAAAATACACGTTCTGGAGTGGCCAAGTCAAAGTCCAGACTTGAACCCCATTAAGATGCTGTGGCATGACCTCGAGACAGCGATTCATGCCAGACATCCCAGTAATCTGACTCAACCACAGCAGTTTTGTAAAGAAAAATGGGCCAAGATTAGTCCTGATTGATGTGCCAGACTGGAAGACAGCTACAGGAAGCGTCTGGTTGAAGTTATTGCTGCTTTGGGGGGGGGCACAAAATATTAAATGTGATGGTTGAGTTACTTATTCCTCCCCCTTCTGTCATTGTTTTCATGCTAACCTCATTAAAATATGAAAACCTATAAATGTTTGGGTGGTTTTACTTAAAGCAGACACTGTTTTTTCATTTGTGTGATTTTGACAAAGATCAGATCACATTTGATGGTGATTTTATGCAGAAATGTGAAAATTCCAAAAGGTTCAGATACTTTTTCATACCACTGTAAGTCCATGTACAACATGAGGAATAATCACAATAAGAATCAGAATAATTTATTGGTCCTGGAAGAAATTCCAAATGCATAACAGTGGCTGTTATATGAAGAATGAAGGATTTGTACAGTTATACAGTTTAATGGCAGTTAGGACTGATTTCTCAGTGGTGCATTTGGGAGGTATTAGTATCTCACTGAATGTGCTACTGTGACTGAACAGCAGGTTTTGAATTGGGTGGGAGGTATCTTTCAGGCAGCTAACTGGGTTATCATAGGCCGGCCATGTCTCTCACTGTCTATGGTGAGAGGCCGTAAAAGACCCTAGGTAAAAGCTTACCTTCAACAACAGTACGCTGCATGGCCATCAGCGTGTTTCTGCCCTGTGATTGCCTGGCGAGCTATCCAGGGTGTACTCTGCCCTCCCCGTGACCCTAATTAGGGCCTTCTTGTGAAGTGAGTCAGTTTTCTTATCCCAGTACAGTTTACTGTCAATATGAATAAAGTTCATGACTTCTCCTTTTCCTTTGGGCTTTCCCCCTTTTTCAGGGGTCGCCACAGCAAACCATTTGATTTGTATGTTTGATTTGGCATAGGTTTTTACGTTGGATGCCCTTCCTGACACAACCCTTTAGCAAGGGACAGAAACCCGCTGACGGCTATGTGGCTACCCTTTACAAAAGCCAGCAATGGTTCTTTTACATGAACCTCTCACTATAGACAGTGAGAAACATGGCCGGCCTTTGATAACCCAGTTACCGGCACTGATGGGGACAGTGACAACCCTGTGGAGAGTGGGACTTGAACCCCCAACATTAGGATCAATGATCCAGCACCTTTACCGCCAGGCCACCACTGCCCTGAACTAAAGTTAATAACATGGTGTTCAAATTTAATCTTTTTTTTTATTATTTCATTTCCTTTATTCAAATTGCAAATTTCAAAATGATAGGATGAATACTGTGCCACTTGGGACTATTAGATCTAGACTAGATAATTACAGTATGAGATGAGAGAGGGATTTCCTTTCAGCTTTTTCCCTTTATCAGGGGTCGCCACAGCAAATGATTCGCATGTTTGATTTGGCATAGGTTTTTATGTCAGATGCCCTTCCTGACACAACCCTTTAGCAAGGGACAGAAACACGCTGACGGCTTTGCAGCTACTCTTGTTGAAAGTCAGCGATGGTTCTTTTACATGAACCTCTCACCATAGACAGTGAGAGACATGGCCAGCCTTTGATAACCCAGTAGCTGCACTGGGAGGACAGTGACAACCTTGTGGAGAGACTCGAACCCCCAACCTTAGGATCAGTGAGTCAGCGCTCTCTACCACTAGACCACCACTGCCCATTAGATAATTACAGTATATTATTTAATAATAGTGTTAATAATAAGTAATGCAAAATATAGAAAAATAAAATTGAAATTTAAAGCACTTCTATGTCGGCAAGATATCCAGCACAGTACTCTTAACAGTCCTGGCACACAAGAACACAGTCTATATCATTATACACATAATAAGGCCCTTATTTGTTATTCCTTGTTTGGCAGTTTTCTATTATGTAAACCCGGCACAACATCCCCCAACACCCCCCCCAAAAAAAACCAAACAAACAAAAAAAAAAACGAAGAACAGACATTCTATTTTTTTCTTTAGCAACACAACAAAACAAGAATAAAAAGAAGAGATAAATATAAATATTTTATTTTTTGCTCTTTCGTGTATTCTTAAAGAAACCTAAAATTGTACTTTAATTTAAACATTTAATAATTTGAATACTGTAGTCGATCCTGAGCTGATGGTGTACATGAAGTACTTTTCATGCTCTGCATATTGTGTTGAAACTACTGCTTTAAACAGACCGCATACTGCTCATGTTTTTCTTGCCATTCAAAACGGAGATTGTCCTAAAAACACTTACACCCCCCCCCCACCCCCCCTTCACCATGCCTCCAAGGGTGCGATTAAAAGTGACTGGACCCACAGGTTACTTTTGCCATCAGCCCAGGATGTTTTCTGTAGCATGTATGTAGAATCAAATCTGAAGCCTCTACTTTCCAAAATTAAAAATAAAAATAAAAAATAAAAAAAAACTGTGTTGACCAGTTTTGTATCACTGTTGATAGTCTCGTACAACAGAGGTGCACGCACTGTGTATATTGCTACAGTCAAAACAATGGCTTGGTGGCCTAAATCACATTTTCAACAGGCAAGTATGCATCAGAGATGTACATAATGCAAAAAAAAGAGAGAGACAAGAAATCATAAATATTAACATCAGCGGATCTGCAAAACGAGTACAGTGGTACTTCACTTTACGAAAGTCTCACCAAACGAAAAATTCAGGTTACGAAACACATTTTCCGAAAATTTTTGTCTCTGGATACGAAACAAGTTTACGTTACAAAAGCGCCATCTTAAAAATGCAAACATGCCATTCAAACATTCAAACAATCCGAGAGTTGCTTTCCCATTGGTTGTCTCCCAACACCCCGCCCCGCTGGCCTCCCATTGGCTAGGAGGGAGCTGAATCTCCATAATACAGTACTGTACCCATGATGCTTTGTGTGTGCCTTTGACCCATTGTTCATCACACGCTTGAAAGAGAGTTGTACTGTTGGTTCGTGAGTTTCGTGAGTTTTTTTGAGTGTGCTCATTGCAGCATTATTTTTCATTATTAATCATGAGCCCCACGAGAGTGATTCCCTGTGAGACTGAAAAGAAGAAGTGGGCTCAGTTATAAATTAAAGTAAAACAGGAGATGATTAAAACTATGAAAGCGGGATGCGGTTGAGTAAAATCGCAAAGGAGTATGGCCGAAACCCCTCTACAGTCGGGACGATATTGAAGCAAAGAAGAGGTCATCACTGAACAACGAGATGGAGAGACTTCTACTCCTCCTTTAGATAAAGAAAAAAGAAATTGCCGGAGATACAGTGACGGAGGCGATTATTTCGCAAAAAGCAACCGCCATATTTAAGGATCTTGTGAGGGAGGTAATTTTCTTTTATTTTTAACACATATTTCATACAAAATTGGTGTACTTTTATAATTTTTAAAGGGTTTATGGGGTAGTATTGGGAGCCTTGGAACAAATCACGCGTTCATCTCATCTCATCTTCTTCCGCTTAGTCCGGGGTCGGGTCGCGGGGGCAGCAACCTGAGCAAAGAGGTCCAGACATCCCTCTCCCGAGCCACTTCCTCCAACTCTCCCGGAGGGACACCAAGGCGGTCCCAGACAAGCCGAGAGACATAGTCCCTCCAGCGTGTTCTAGGTCGACCCCGGGGTCTCTTCCCGGTTGGACATGCCCGAAACACCACACCAGGGAGGCGTCCGGGGGGGCATTCTAACCAGATGCCCGAGCCACCTCAACTGGCCCCTCTCAATGCGGAGGAGCAGCGGATCTACTCCGAGCTCTCCCCGGATGGCGGAGCTTCTCACCCTATCTCTAAGGGAGAACCCCGCCACCCGGCGAAGAAAGCTCATTTCAGCCGCTTTTATCCGTGATCTTGTTCTTTCGGTCATTATCCAAAGCTCGTGACCATAGGTGAGGGTTGGAACGTAGATCGACTGGTAAATTGAGAGCTTCGCCTTGCGGCTCAGCTCCTTTTTCACCACGACGGACCGGTACAGGCACCGCTTAACAGCAGAGGCTGCAGCGATCCGTCTGTCGATCTCTCGCTCCATCCTTCCCTCACTCGTAAACAAGACCCCAAGATACTTAAACTCCTCCACTTGGGGCAGGACCTCATCCCCGACCCAGAGGGTGCATTCCACCATTGTCTGACTGAGAACCATGGCCTCGGACTTGGAGGTACTGATCTTCATCCCGGCTGCTTCGCACTCAGCTGCGAATCGCTCCAATGAGAGCTGGAGGGCCCGACTTGATGAAGGCAAAAGGACAACATCGTCCGCAGAAAGCAGAGATGAGATCCGATGGCCACCGAACCAGAACCCCTCATCGCCTCGACTGCGCCTAGAAATTCTGTCCATAAAAATTATGAACAGAATCGGTGACAAAGGACAGCCTTGGCGGACTCCAACTCCCACCGGAAACGAATCCGAGCTGCTGTTACCAATACGGACCAAACTCTGGCTCGGTGATACAGCGACCGAATAGCTCGTAGCAACGGATCCGAACGCCGCGTACTCGGAGCACCCCCACAAGATCTTTCGAGGGACACGGTCGAAAGCCTTCTCCAAATCCACAAAGCACATGTGGACAGATTGGGCAAACTCCCATGCCCCTCCAGAATCCTGTGGAGCGTATAGAGTTGGTCAAGAGTGCTGCGGCCAGGGCGAAAACCACATTGTTCCTCCTGAATCCGAGGTTCGACTATCGGTCGGATCCTCCTCTCTAGTACCCCTGCATAGACTTTACCAGGTAGGCTGAGGAGTGTAATTCCCGATAATTGGAACCCACCCTGCGGTCCCCTTCTTAAAAATTGGGACCACCACCCCAGTTTGCCAATCCAGAGGTACAGCCCCGATGACCACGCGATGTTGCAGAGACGTGTCAACCAAGACAGTCCTACAACATCCAGAGTCCTGAGGTATTCCGGGCGGATCTCGTCCAACCCCGAGCTCGACCACCGAGGAGCTTTTGACAACCTCAGTGACCTCCACTCCAGTGATGGGCGGACCCGAACCCGAACCCCAGGGTCTTCCTCTTCCACGGAGGGCGTGTTGGTGGGATTGAGAAGGTCCTCAAAGTATTCCCTCCACCTCTCAACAACATCCCCAGTCAAGGTAAGCAGCTCCCCACCTCCACCGTAAACAGTGTTTGTGAAGAACTGCTTCCCCCTCCTGAGGCGTCGGATGGTGGCCCAGAACCTTTTGAGGCCAACCGATAATCACTCTCCAGGCCCTCACCGAACTCCTCCCACGCCCGAGATTTTGCATCTGCGACAGCCTCGGCTGCAGCACGCTTGGCCTGCCGGTACCCGTTTGCTGCCTCAGGAGTCCCACAGGCTAATAAAACCCGATAGGCCTCCTTCTTCAGCTGGGACGGCCCCTTCACCGCAGGTGTCCACCACCAGGTTCGGGATTACCGCCACGACAAGCACCGGCGACCTTACGGCCACAGCTATGGGCTGCCGCCTCAGCAATGGAGGCACGAAACATGGCCCATTCAGATTCCATGTCCCCGCCTCCTCCGAACGTGGTTGTAGCTCTGCCGGAGGTGGGAGTTAAAGGCCTCTCGGACAGGGGCTCCGCCAAACGTTCCCAGCAGACCCTGATTACACGCTTGGGCCTGCCAGGTCTGGAAGGCAACCTCCCACACCACCGAAGCCAACTCACCACCAGGTAGTGATCGGTAGACAGCTCAGCTCCTCTCTTCACCCGAGTGTCCAGAACATATGGTCGCAAGTCCGATGACCACGACTACAAAGTCAATCATCGAACTGCGACCTAGGGTGTCCTGGTGCCAAGTGCACTTATGGACACCCTTATGTTGAACATGGTGTTCGTGATAGACAAACTATGACGAGCACAGAAGTCCAACAACGACACACCATTCGATTCAGACTGGAGAGGCCGTACCTACCGATCACACCCTTCCAGGTCACACTATCGTTGCCCACATGGGCGTTGAAGTCTCCCAAGACAACGGCGAGTCTCCCGAGGAGCGTTCTCCAACACCCCCAAAGACTCCAAAATGGGTGGGTACTCTGAACTGTCATTTGGTGCATAAGCACAAATAACAGTCAGGACCCGTCCCCCCACCCGAAGACGGAGGGAAGCTACCCTTTCGTCAACCGGGGGGAACCCCAACATTTGGGCACCGAGACGGGGGGCAACAAGAATACCCACACCGGCTCGCCGCCTCTCCCCATGAGCAACTCCAGAATAGAAGAAGGTCCATCCTTTTTCGAGATGGATGGTTCCCGAGCCCAGGCTATGCGTTGAGGTGAGCCCGACTATATCTAGTCGGTATCTCTCCACCTCACGCACCAAATCAGGCTCCTTTCCCGCCAGAGAGGTGACATTCCATGTCCCGAAGGTCAGAGTAAGCAGCCGAGGATCAGTCCGACAGAACCCATGCCTTTGGCTGCCACCCAACTCACACTGCACCCGACCCCTAAAACTCCTCCCACGGGTGGTGGGTCCATGGGAGGGCGGACCCATGTCTCCTTTTCGGGCTGGGCCCGGCCAGGCTCCATGGGCATAAGCCCGACCACCAGGCGCTCGCCTTCGAGCCCCTCCCCTGGGCCTGGCTCCAGGAGGGAACCCCGGTGACCCGCGTCCGGGCAAGGGAGACTGATTCCTGTGTTGTTTTCTCATGTCTTAGGGGTCTGTTTTGAAATCACGCGTTTTACATGTAAAATGTGGTTCAATTTACGAAAAATGCAGGTTATGAAAAAGGTGCTGGAATGGATTAATTTCGTAAAGTGAGGTACCACTGTAATCTGCAATAAAAGTAATAGCTTAAGCCATTTGCAGAGTAACAGAGGTTAATGGAGACAGTTTGTAATAGGATCCGATATTGTTCTCTGCATGTCACCATGATCACAGCATGTTTTATAGCACGCATATAATCTCAGCACCATCAAAAAGAGAATTAATACACACTTTTCTATTTTCAGAGAAAAGTCTTCATCTTTCTGCATGGATCCTTTCTCCGTAATATATGTTTTCCAAGTTTTTCGGTTCCTTTAGGTGAAATATATTTCACCTTTCATAAGCACAGCATCAGAAGGAGAAAAGTGCATGCCGATCATCCGCTCAGAGGAGACTTATGCAAAATAAACTAGGGTAAAGGTCAGGGTCAGTCCATGCAGAGGAATTTTGTATTCCACTAACCGAGAGCAGGGAGTACCCAGAAGCACTGCTAATGACTACCGTGGTCTGGAAGAGCAAATCAAGAATGAAGTGGCACTTGAAGATTGACAGGCCAGCATACTTGTTCGACATCACGTCATGAATAGCAGCTCATCAGCTGAACTTAATCCGAGAGAAAACTGGACTCTTCACCCAGGTCTATCCACATATCAGCATCTTCATGGAAAACCAATGAGAATAACACAGATCTCATCCTCTGTCACTGCAACCCAGGGGTAATCACAAACAATTACCTGTCGTGTCATGCTGGAACTGGCCTGCTGTGCTGACTTCTCCCTCACATCGTGGTTTGTCCACTTCTTCACACAAAGATCACGCAAATACACATTCAGTCCATGTCATTTCGGAACTGGACTACTGCCACTCGCTCTTGGCAAATCAGTCTCTGCATGTCATTCAACCTTCCAAAGCTATCCAACACCACAACATTGCTCCTCTCACTCCCTGTATAAAATCAGCCTCAAATGTTTTAGTACCACTCTACATTAAAGCAATGATGACACCCCACGCCGCATTGCCTTCTGTCGGATGCTTTAACACTGCTCAAGTGAGTTTTTTGACAGGCTCTACTTTTATTCCACTGTGGCTGCACTTGCTGCTACACAGATAAAATGTCAGCAGCTTTTCTTCATTCACCCGAGTTCATTTTTAATTTGATGGTTTACTTATATACGTTCCTCTTTGTATGTAGTCAGATAGAGATATTCAGATCTATTTATTTCTCTTTTTTTTTTCTTCTGGGGGTGGCAGAGTTTCATAGTGTAGGGCCGATGGCGTAGTGGTTAGCGTCTGATAAGACCCCTGGGCAAGGTCTTAACCACAAGTATGCCTCTGTTCACCCAGCAGTATAAATGGGTACCAGTAAAATATACTGGGAAGGTAACCTGCGATGGACTAGCGTCCCATCCAGGAGGAGTTGAACTCCTAGTTGCGTCACGCTACAGAAACCGGGGATAAGCACCGGCCTGATGAGCCACTATGGCTCGGGTGTAAAAAGCCCAACAGACTTTACCTTTTACCTTTACAGTTTCATAGTGGAAAACTGTACTACCTCACAGTTAGTGGCCCCTGGGTTTGAACCTTTTGTCCAGCGAAGGTGTTTCTGTGAGCAATTTGCATGTAATTACTGTGCTTGCATGGGTTTCCTCGGAGTGTTATGATTTTGTCCCACAGACAAAGACATGCACTCCAATTGCCCGTGTGTGTGTATGTGAGTATGTGTGTGTGCGTGTGTGTGTGTATGTTGTTGGCCTTGCAATATTCTGTTGAGCTGTTCAGAGTCTACTCTGCTTTTGCCTGGACTTGGCAGATATAGGCTCCCTCCTCCCCATCAACCTAATAAAGGGTAAAGTGGTTCAGAAAATTAGATGAGAAGAAATTACTTTATTTTAACATAACCTAGTACTATTTCATTTTAGTAGAAGTTTCATTCATTCATTGATTGATTGATTCATTCGTTCATTCATTCATTCATTCATTCATTTTCTATTTCATAAATTTTCTATTTAATCCTAATTAGGGTCTCAGGGAGGTTGGTGTCCATCTCAGCTGCCTTTCGGCAGGGCCAACACACATATATGGTTTTGGACTGTGGAAAAAAACCCACACCCAGAGAAAACCCACACAAGCATGGGGAGAACATGTAAACTCCACACAGAAACACCAGAGGTGGGAATCGAACCCAAGCCTTGCTGTGAGGCGGACATGAAAACTACTATCCCACCACGTCACCCAGAGACCAGAACTTATGTATTATTATTATTATTATTATTATTATTATTATTATTATTATTATTGTTATTATTATTATTATTATTATTTATTAATTAATTAATTAATTTATATATATATATATATATATATATATATTTTTAAGTAAAACAAGAAGAGGGAGAAGATAAAAATACAAGTAAAAAAAAAATAAAAATCCTACAGACTTGGCCTATTTCAACAATTATGAACAGTATTGAGTGATAAACTCATCAAAGTACTCCTGCATACCACTCTGGATAACAGTCTCTGACCAATTACATCAATACAATTAAAATAAAAATGGAAAATTGTTTTAGTATTCCTAGTTCTCACTAGTATTTGGTGATGATGATCAAGACTTCAGACTTCAGACCCAGATCCTGGTGGCCATATAGGAGGAAGGCTGTATGGATATTTATTCATGTAATTCATATAACCCTCCACATCTATGGGCAATATATCATTGGGCTTCATTATGGGTATTATTATGTAATATGAACATATGCCCACATATGAATTTCTCACTAAACTAGTATTTTACACATCTATACAAACACCTGTATTTACGTCATCACCGTCACAATGTCACAATTCTTTGGAGCTAGCTTAGTGTACACTAACAAGAGACTGTCACACTCATGCCAGGTGGGCCATGAGTTATGGTCCATTGTGATTATAATGGCTAAAGACTACATTTATATTTATATTTATATTTAGAGCATTTATCAGACGCTATTATCGAGAGTGACTGACAGAAGAGCTTTAAAGTCTCTATGAGTGAATAGATTGTTGTACTGGTTGGTTAGAACACTGACTAAGTATACCATCAGTCAAACTCAGAGAGTAGGTGATGTGTATTTTTGTGAGTGTGTGTGTGTGTGTGTGTGTGTGTGTGTGTGTGTGTGTGTGTGTGTGTGTGTGTGTGTGTGTGTGTGTGTCTGTCTTAAGTAAGCTTCAGAGCCTGTTGTGTGTGTGTTCATATACAGCATAGTGCTTAATGTAGGTACTGCTGAAAAAGGTAAGTTTTCAGTTGTTGTTTGTAGATACACAGTGAGTCAGCTATCCGGATATTCAGAGGAAGTTCATTCAGGATAAAAGACTATAATAACATATTTTGATACCGTATTCAACATGATAAGCGCCAGGGCGTTTTAAAAATTGAAGTAGGTGGGCGCTTATTAAAATCTTACCAGCGGAGTGGAACTGTAAGTGCTTATTACCATCGAGGTGGAAAACATGAATAATAACAGAACAATACTAGAGTTTTACTGGTATTTGTGTTATTCATTTTGTGGTATCAACCAAACTACTTACATGAAAGCTGAAAATAAACAAGAAAACAGCATTTTTTTTTTTTTTTCAAAAGACCCCTGAGTTTTCCCTACCGGTCTTCTTCTTTTCCTTTTGGCTGCTCACTGAAACATTTTCACTGAAGTAAAATCGAGCCAATCAACACGAATGTCAACTTTAGCACATGCAACATTGAACCAATCAACACAAACATAAACAAAAGCACATGTCCAGGAATGTCCTTAAATGTCTGAAATTAGTGAGCAGGAGAATTGGGTGAAAAATACTCGTCATCACTTTTCTGATAGGTCCATATCTGGCTCATCGCTCCATTCATTCTGTAGCAGCAGTTTCTAATGCTTCATCGGTTGTTGGACATTTACCAAGAGAACACAGCAGAATATTTTCCTGTTTTTAAAGCACGGCGGAACAATCAAATGTGTTGTTACTGATGAACATTATAGACATTCCCCAGTGGCAGGGGGTCTTGAAATACCCTGTAAACTCAGTGTTACAGACAGTGAACGCCTCCTTTTATGGTTACAGAGACTGATCGAATAAAATTGGTAAGTTAGGGGGGCTTTTTGGAGAAGGGCACTTGTTACGTCAAATATGGTATTTGCTATATTCCAGACCCATATAAGTTCAGCAGCAGTTGGATCATTCCAAGCCATGTGAAGCTTGCCAGCATGGGGATACTGACATACTGCCATGTTATGGATGAGCAGAACACCCTTACACATGAATCTGACTTTTATTTCTAGCAATTACTCTTTCTCAGTCGGTACTAGTTAAAATGGAGATTAAAAGTAAACTTCGGTGTTGACATTTTGCTCTTCTGCAATAGAATTTTCTACCTAGCTTTTTTTTCCTGAGTTTTGTGCTACGTTGTTTTTTTTGGACAGTCTGTATTATTTGCCAAGTGTGCATTTCCTCTAATTTGTGTTTCCTGCTGTTTCCTTACTTTTCTTTTTAATGTTTTTTCCTTTCCAATGGCTTTTCCAAACTGAACCTCCCTGCAGTTTTGCTCCGTACTCCACTGTGGTGTGAGACAGTTGAACCCTTGAATATGAGCTTATTATTTTAATAGGTTTCACAAGCCAATGTTAAGGAAATTCATTTTATAACAAAAGGCAGCATACCAAAATAATATGTATAGAAAAGATATTCTTTGCAAACTGAGCTTATAGTTATATTTTAATTATTTAGTTCTTCATCTAAAATCGGATGTAAACATTCATATGCTACTAATTTGATTGCTTTTGCACAAAGAAGGAATTATACTGCCTTATTTTTCCTGATTTTGCTGGTGTATAATACATAATTGCGATACAAAGACCCTGTAATTATTTTTTATTATGCACTATTTATTATATAATTGCAGTTGGATTTGGATTACAAAATTTTTGATTGGGACTTGACAATGTTCAGTGAACAACTGGTTTAAGAATATAAATCTTCTTAAAATGGTTTCACTATTTGTTGTGGAACACAGACAAGTGATGTCATATCATTCTCTCATATTCTTTCTTGTGACGTGCCCTTATTAAGCCACGACCATACAAAGAAACTGAATTGTAAAGCAACTAATTATAATTGTGACCAAATGTCATTGTTTATGTTAGGCAGGAACAATTACATAGCTGGTACTATTGACACCATTTGTTTTTATCTTGAAATATGCTGATTAAACCCACAAAAAACATTTCTAAACCTGATTCTGCATATCAAAGCTGCCTTATTACTCTGGCCTGTCAGGAGAAATAGATGAAGTGTAAAAGGCATATTGTTGCTTCCTTATGAAGCCACTTGAAAGGGATATATTGTATAAAAAAGAGAGGCGAATTTATATGATTTAGTATATGGGTCTCATCACAAAACTGGCACATTCTCCAGCTATCCAATTTCAAACTTGAATAGATATTTCCATGTCCAAGTTTATTTGTAAAGCAATGCATCAAAATCTTTAGTGCATGCCTGGGAGATAATATCATATCAAAATATGTACATATGGTGAACACAGTTTTTGAAATAATTCAAATACTTCCTAGTTTACACCCTTTTCATGCTCAAATTTTGTGACAAGAGAAAAATGTGATTATTTACACATCCTTCTGAACCTCTGTTAAGGTCTCCACAGATCCAATAACCACATGAATTGGAGCACAGGTGCACCATGAACCACAGAATTGACATGTGCAAGGCAAAATTAGTAAATAAACAAAAGACTTACAACGGGGTCAGTGATATACGTACCTTTTCCTGTCCATGTTACAAAGTGTGTCTTGTGCTCTCGTGGAATACTGATGGATCGGCATTTATTCATTTTAGATAATTATAAAAAAGTTGAACCACTATCAATTGGCACAGAGTAACTAATTACACAATTACTATCAAAAGGTATTATTAGTGAATAGAAAGCTAATCATTTTGTCCATGTTACATACAGGCTTTGAATTGTCCTATTAATAATTTTATGATGATGCTTCTCCAACAAATATTATCCTGCATCTATCAGGATTTAATGCATATTGGCCTTATACATTAAAAAATGGTGAAAACTATTTTTTTCTGAATCTGCAGAAAATGTAGAAGGTCGATGTCACACAGTTTAGTGCCAGTTTCATGATCAGACCCATGTACTACTTGGGGATGGTGATATCTGATTGGTCCACTATCATGGATTTCAAAAATGTTAATCTGACTTTATAACGCTTAAACAACCAAACAACAGACACCACACTTTAAACCCCTCATAGAGTTTGGTTTGAGCCAGTATGTACTAAACATGGAATGTGTGGGCTCAAAAGATGCTGGTAGCTACACAGTGCTTAGCTTAGCTCGAAGTAAAGACACCAGCTGACCCGCCCTTCTCATGCTTAAAATTTGTAAAGGTGAAAATAAAAAAGTCTAAAACGGGGTGGCAAGGTCCTGGGTTCATTCCCCAAGCTCGATTGTTTCTATGTGGCTATAGCTCGTTTACGTAGCAGCACTAGACCCAAGATCACTGACACTGAGTTTATTGAGAACTAATGAGAATGTAAACGAATAATCACATCAAGTAAAACACCACACAACATATAGGCTAATAAAATGTACAATACACAACATACCTTGTGGCTGCACAACCATAAGAGCTCATAATTAATTTCCTTGCATTTTCTACTTCAGCTCTGCCATGCTCCGTTAGATGGTGCATCACCAAAAGTGCACTATTCAGAATCAAGGCAGTTACAGTGGAATTTGTATGCTCTTCCCATGCTTGCAATAGTTTCCTCCAAATTTTCTCCCACAAAAGACATGCACATTTGGCTAAATGGCTGTTTCAAACTGCCCCGAGATTTAAGAATAAATGGTTACATGTTGCCCTGCGATGGTCTCGTGAGCAGTTCGAGGTGTACCCTGTTTTATTTTTATTGATAACGGAGCCCGTTTCTTCTTTTCACTCTCATCGGGAATCACTTTCTTGGGGCTCATGATTAATAACGAAAAATAATGCTGCAATGAAAACACTCAAAAACTCACGAAACTCAGGAACCAACAGAAGAACTCTCCTCCGCACCTGTGTCGAACAATGGGTCGAAGGCACACGAAAAGCATTATGGGTACAGTACTGTATTATGGAGATTCAGCTCCCTCCTAGCCAATGGGATGCCAGCGGGGCAGGGTGTTGGGAGACAACCAATGGGAAAGCAACTCGCGCATTGTTTGAATGTTTGAATGGCACGTTTGAATTTTTAAGATGGTGCTTTTGTTACGTGAACTTGTTTCGTATCCAGAGACAAAAATTTTTGGAAAATGCGTTTCGTAACCTGAATATTTTGTTTGGTGAGACTTTCGTAAAGTGAGGTACCACTGTACTAAGAATCATATGGACATCAATGAATACTAAGTATAAACCTAACACATATCTTCCCATATTCCAATAAATGCATTATTTTGTGTTCCTCAATTTATAATTTTGAGCTACCACATTGTAGATCTTTATAATAAAATGCCATTATAAAAACTCTCAGATGGATTGTCAGTCTTCAAGGGAAAAGTATTCGAGAGCACAATTTGAGGTATGTCATAGCAGGAATGTGGCTGAAAAAAGACACATGATGCAATGCGAAAGGCTCCAAGGTAGAGCTCGCATGTGAATTTGACCAACGGATTAAAGAAATCACCCTCACTGAACTATTTAACACAAAGAAATGCCCTGCTGCATACTCACCCCATCCAATCAGAGTGAAACCCCACAGGTACTTGGTGTCTGACAGGAAGGCCATGAAGATGAGGCTGTGCAGGTACAGGCCTTCAACAAGGATCCAATAGTAGTTTGTTGCCAGAAAATAGATGAACATGAAGACTGTCACCTTACAGCCTATCTAGAAATGGAAAGGAAACATCAATATCACAGTTTAAACATGGAAAAGCAGACATAATATGATGACTCATTTGGTCTCCTTAGCAGGATGTTGTAGAATAAAGTAAAGCCATATTCTTTGGGCATAAACAAAAGGTCAGATCGATCAAAATCAATAGGAAAACTGCACTTAGTTTAACTGTAGCGGTAATCGATTCTGAGCTCGGCTCACACTCTGTGTTCAGTTTGATTCTCTACGTCCGTGTGGTTTTCCTCCCACTGCCCAAAACATTCCTGTAGCTTGATTTTCCCAAAGTGCAAAGGTGTGTGTGTGTGTGTGTATGTGTGTGTGTGTGTGTGTGTGTGCGTGCGCTCCATGTTCACCTAACCAAAAAAAAAAAAAAAAAAAAAAAACAACAACAACAACAACAAAAAAAAAATCAACACATTATTTTCTGTATTGAGCAAAGCCACTGAAATTGATGGGTTATGATTAGTGACTGGATGAAAAGATGAAAGAATGGATTAATGAATGAATGCCATGCATATCTACACCCCAGATTGTGCACTTAATTTACCTGATGATTTACTTTAGATAAAAATACAGGATATCATTTCTAATAATCTCAAAATTGTACCTTTAAGATTAACATTAAAGCGAATGTCCCAAAGATAGCAAACAAAAACTTTGCAAAATCAATTGAGAGGTTTATATTTTTATATGTGTTCCTTTTCTTTAAAAAAGACTCGGTATCTGTCAGGTTTGTCTCCGGACTCATCACGTTGCACCCTTTGGATAGCGCATTCTGTATTGCAGTGGGAGTGGACACTTCCTGGTCAGTGGGAACCAGGAATGCAACTCTTATTATGCGTTGCAACATGAGGAAACATGGTTGGGCTACAATGATAAACTTGGACTATGCTTTCTGAAGAGCCTATAAAAGGAGCTTGTTTTCTACGCCTCTATGTTTACGCCATAGTCATATCCAAATCCTTCCCATCAAGTATTGCCTTCCTATCACATACAACCACCATCAACCAGGGAGCATGCATACGCCCCCTCCATAACATGCGAACTTTACGAACTGTTGCGCGTGCTCATACAGGAGTGGCTTAACATGCTACGACGTAAAGTTCTATCCATACCTTTGTACAAATGAGCTCACGGACAAAACCATAATTGAGTGTTGATTATTATAAGGGACCTTCCCTCCCATGATAGCTTGAGCAGTTAGTTCAGGGGACTCCAGGTTGAAGCTGGGTTAGAACCTTAGAGCTCCTGGTTGCTAGTCTTGTGGATGTCGTGTGCAATTTGTGGATGTCGTTTCAGTTTATATCTTGTCAACTTGTCTTGGGCGGGCTCAGTGGTTATAGGTTACTATGGGTTAAATGATTGGATGGTCAAATTGGCATAATTAAGTTTGGAGTGAACATCTTCAGAAAAGTAGATCACTGGGAATAGGAATGCTCTTCAAAAATGCTTTCCCTTATAGTTGATTGCAAAATTACACAGTATGCCATTTTAAAAATTAACTGAAGCAGAGGACTGAGAAACCCAAGCTTGGCAATAAAATTGACGCTGCAAACTAAACATATGTCCTAAAGATAGATTCATCAATAAATTAGTACATTTTGCAGTCTATTATTGATACAGATAGCATCTTTTTTTATTAGCATACGCGTGTTAGCATATGCATTTCCTTTCAGCTTTTTTCCCCCTTTTCAGGGGTCGCCATAGTGATGTGAATGTGATTCGCATGTTCGATTTGGCATAGGTTTTTACGTCGGATGCCCTTCCTGACACAACCCTTTTAGCAAGGAACAAAATGCTTCGCAGCCACTCTGATGAACGTCAGCAATGGTTCTTTTACATGCATCTCACCATAGACAGTGAGAGACATGGCTGGTCTTTGATAACCCAGGTAGCTGCACTGGAGGGACAGTGACAACCTGTTGGAGAGTGGGACTCGAACCCCCAACCTTAGGCTAAGCGATCCAGCGTCCTATACCACCAGTCCACCACTGCCCCAAATATGTTACCCCTTTGTTAGCATCCCTAGTTTACTTTTTCACGAGTGTCATGTATCTCTAAAAGCAACACTTCCAGATGGGCCTTCTAGCTTGCTTTCCCATTATCCCCTGTGTGCACGTTCTTGATCTTGAGCACCGCTTGCTGTGTTTTTTTGTTTTGTTTTGTTTTCTTTATTTTCCGACAGTTTTCTCCCTAATTTAGTTGTATCCAATTCACACCCATCAAGTATTGCCTTCCCTATCACACGACCACCACCAAACAGCTCGGGGCAAAAGTATGCCCATTGTGATATGCAGTGATAGCCACCCACTTCTTTTGGAACTGCAGCGCATGTGTATTTGGGTGCGGTCTAACACACCAAGAGGGAATGCACAATCTGCCCCCTCGTATGACTGAGCTCACAGATGCCCGGTAATTGCTGTGAGCGACAGGGAAGTGAGTGTACGTCATCACTCCCTCTCATGAAGGATTGGCCAATTAGCTTCCATGGACTCCCAATCACAGATGGGTGTGGCATTAAACCGGATTTCAACTTGTGATTCATAGTCACGCACCTTGTTGATACGCTACTCAGGAGCCCTGCTTGCTGTGATCCTTGATGATGAACCCTGTTTAAATTCAGTCTTTTTGGTCTATTTAAATACTATTGTTCATGATTTTAGATTATTTCCACTTAACACTACAATTGACAAAACTATTGAATTCCTAAATAAGCAGCTGAAAAAAATTCATGTATTTTTTTGTGTTAAAATACGTAAAAAATAGACCAGGGGGTTCAGATGCTGTACCATTTCAAAGTACAGTAGGCCCCTGTTTTTCACGATGGTTTGTTTCCGGCCCTTCCAGTGGATCATGAAAATCTGCAAGTTATTGACACAGTGGTGGCCTAGTGGTACAGGGTACTGGATTGCTGATTCTAGGGTTGGGGGTTCGAGTCCCACTGTCCACAAGGTTGTCACTGTCCCCCCAGTGCATCTAACTGGGCCATCAAAGGCCGGCCATGTCTCTCACTGTCTATGGTAAGAGGTGTAAAAGAACCATTGCTGACTTTTGTGAAGAATAAGCTGCAAAGCTGTCAGCGTGTTTCTGTCCCTTGCTAAGGGGTTGTGTCAGCAAGGGCATCCAACATAAAAAAAATAAAATAAAATAAAAAAACCTATGCCAAATCAAATGTGCAAATCAGATGATTCGCTGTGGCGACCCCTGAAAAGAGGAAAAAAGCTGAAAGGAAAAAAAAAAATTGATGCGGTTTTAAAACCCTATGTATGATATTACATGCGTTAAAATATGCTTCTTAAACACATTCTATAGACAGTCTTGCTCATTATTACAGTAATAATGATTAAGTAAAAACCTTTTAATTTTGTACTATGATAATATTTATGAATAAATAAAGCGAATAGGCTCCTTACCAGAAGCTAGAGGATGTGCAGGGTGTTTGAGCGGCATCATCGGGCTTAAACAATAATTAAAAACACACTAAAAAAAAACGTGAGTTCACAATTCAGGCAATCACATTGATGACATGAAAAAAAGAGGTGTACACACCATCTGTAACCAATCAGCAGGCGGGAGCAACAAAAGCTCTCAGCCATTGGCTAAATTTGAATCACACGCTAGTTACTTCCGGGTTTGTCGCTAATCCACGATTATGCGGGGGCGCAAGCGTTGAACCGCGAATGGTCAAGGGCCTACTGTATGCCAATGTAGAACAAGCATAGTAAATTTGAAAGCTTCAGCTTCAGTGCACTGCAAGTTACTGTCTGGAAAGCTATATATATTTTTGCCTTGGAGGTCTTAAAAAGTAGGGCAAGGTCACAAACTCATCCTAACACTGATAGCAGTGAGTCAGCATACAAAGTTTGAAAGCCCCAGCTTCAACCGGTGGTATGTACATGTCTATAAACTAAATGTGACAGTCAGACGGAAGAGCAGAACCTTTACTATCGACTATTTTGTGGCAGTTTGTGCGGTTGGGAACCACTGCTTTTTAATGAAGACATGTAAATATTTATTTCACAACATACTTTACTTAGAGCAACAAATGGAAATTAATAGCATTACTAGTGGAAAAATGAAAAAAAAAAAAAAGGTCAAATATATTGGCAGTTTTTAATACAACTAAATTATAATTAAAAATATGACCCATATCAGCATAATATAGATTATGTAGAAAAATTTGCAATTTGGATTATTTATATATTTGAAAAGAGAATTTTATACTTTTCAAAATGAGGTACAATACATGATTATAACATGAAAATTGACTGAGTTACATCACCTTGTATATCGCTAATTAGGAAATGCAACTTTTGAGAAAATCTAAAATAGTTCACCTTTGTATGCATGAGCTCCCAGAAATCTGAGATTAGCTACTGTCACTGTGAGTGACAATGTGAGTGGAAGAGAGCACAAGCCAACTCTATCTCCCTTCAAGCTCCTCCAATTACCTCTCATGGGCTCCCAGCCACAGATGGCTGTAGCTTGACTCCGGATTCAAGCCTCAGCCTTCTAATGATATGACAAATGGTTTTCTGTTTGGCCGCTTGAGCCCCAGAGAACAACTATTAATTTTTTTTTTTTTTTGATTAGCTTTTTTATTGCATGTGTGCCGTCTCTACCTTCTTGCAAAACCATCTCTGCACACCTTGAGGTCTAATTCTAATTATCTCTGATGTTTTCAGAACAGGGTGTCTTTATGGCAAACATTTCCAACCATTGGATTATAAAGAACTAAAAAAGCTTTTTTTTTTTTTTTTTTTTAAATAAAACTTTAGAAAAGTAACCTTTCCCCTTCGGAAACTGATTTTAGGTTCTTTCCTTTTCCCTTGAAGAAAGAAGTGAGAACAATATGTTCTCACATTCAATTCCAGGGCATAACTGTGATTTTGAGTGTTTTATTATTTCAATATCTATACGATTTCTACATCCAGTGCCTCACACTCACATTTCTTGACTTGTATAAATGAACAATTTGTATTGTTTGAGTAAATATAAAATATTGCCAAATATAAAAATAAAAATAAATAAAAATAATGCTTCTGAGTTGCAGTGTCACTGGGAAGCCAATTGTTGCTATTTCCTATTTTCATGGAGAAAACTGAGAAGCATTATTTACACACACACACATATATATATATATATATATATATATATATATATATATATATATATATATATATATATATATATATATACACACACACACACACAGTCGGCCCTCTACTTACGAAAACCTCTGAATATGAAAAATCCAGGTTCCGAAAAACATTTTCCTAAATTTTTGTCCTTTGTATACTAAACAACTTCTTCTTACAAAAAGCGCCAAATGCGCCATTCAAACATTAAAACGCACCATTCAAACATTCAAACAATGTGCGAGTTGCTGTCTCATTTGCTGTCTCCCAAACAATGTGCAAGTTGCTCTCTCATTTGCTGTCTCCCAAAATGCCGCCCAGCTGGTCTCCCATTGGCCTCCCATTGGCCAGGAGGGAGCTGAATCTCCATAGTACTGTTCCCATAAAGCTTGTTTGTCACACACGTAAAGGAGAGCTGTACTGTTGGTTCATGAGTTTCGAGAGTGCTCATTGCAGCTTATTTTTCTTTTTTTAAGTTGTAAATGTTCAGTAAATGTTTAATAAATGTGGCGCACTCTGCCGAATGTGAGTAAAACACAGCTCATCCGGACCTCCGATCCCTCAAGGATACAGGTTAATGTTGAGTACGGACCTCCGATCTGTCAAGCAGATAAGTGCGCTTTGAATACCCTGTCACAAAAGCTCCGGTGTCGGCTGCGCGCTGCATATGGGCAGAGCCCGCATTTGGTGGAGCATGGCACAAATGTGTGTTGTTTGTGTGTGTGTGTGTGTGTGTGTGTGTGTGTGTGTGTGTGTGTGTGTGTGTGTGTGAGAGAGAGAGAGAGAGAGAGAGAGAGAGAGAGAGAGAGAGAGAGCGAGTGATAGAAAGACAGTGTTTTTGTTTGTGTGTGGGTGTGCGTGTGCGCGTGTGTATGTGTGTGTGTGTATGTGTGGGTGTGAGAGAGAGAGAGAGAGAGAGAGAGAGAGAGAGAGAGAGAGAGACAGTGTGTGTGTGTGTATGTGTGTTAATAAAAAGGTTTAATAATGGTTTAATTAATAAATATTTTAATAAAATGGTTTAATATGTTAATAAAATGTTTAAAAGGTTGAATAAATAATTTTCTTTTACTTTTAACACATATTTCAGACAAAATTGGTGTACTTTTATAATTTTTAAAGGGTTTATGGAGTAGTCCTGCGAGCCTTGGAACGAATCACGTGTTTTACATGTAAAATGCACCTATACTTACGAAAACTCCAGGTTACGAAAAAAGCTCTGTAACGGATTAATTTTCTAAGTAGAGGGCCGACATATATATATACTAGTATATGTCTCTGTGTGTGTGTGTGTGTGTGTGTGTGTGTGTGTGTGTGTGTGTGTGTGTGTGTGTGTGTGTGTACCCCCCAGTGCAGCTAACTAGGTTATCAAAGGCCGGCCATATCTCTCACTGTCTACGGTGAGAGGTTCATGTAAAAGGACCATTGCTGACTTTCATAAAGAGTAGCTGCATAACCGTCAGCATTTTTCTGTCCCCTGCTAGAGGGTTTTGTCAGGAAGGGTAAAAACCTATACCAAATCAAACAAGCAAATCAGATGATTTGCTGTGACGACCCCTATTAAAAAAATGGGAAAACCCGAAAGGAAAAGAAAATGTGTGTGTGTGTCTGTGTGTGTGTGAGATATATATATATATATATATATATATATATATATATATATATATATATATATATATATATATATATATATATATATATATATATATATATATATATATATATATATATATATATATATAGAGAGAGAGAGAGAGAGAGAGAGAGAGAGAGAGAGAGAGAGAGAGAGAGAGAGAGAAAGCGATAGAGAGAGACAGTGCTTTTGTTTATGTGTGTGGGTGTGCGTGTGTGTGTGTGGGGGGGTGTGCGTGCGTGTGTGTGTGTGTGTGTGTGTGTGTATGTGTGTGTGTGTGTGTGTGTGTGTGTGTGTGTGTGTGTATGTGTGTGTGTATATGAACATTTCATAATTCTTCTTTTCCTTTCGGCTTTTCCCTTCAGGGGTCGAGACAGCAAACCATTCGCCTCCATCTCACCCTATTCTCTGCATCTTCTACTCTTACTCCAACTACCTTCATGTCCTCCTTCACCACACTGACGAAGATAAAATTAATTCATGTTCCTCATTTTCTTTCTTACTTTCTTGAGTTCTACAAGTTTCTTGGTGTCCACATGACTACACCTGGACCACAAACATCTCCCACCAGGTGGTGAAAGTACAACAAAGGATGTACTTCCTCAGAAAGGTCTGGCAAACTCGCCTACCCTGACCCCTACAGACAAATATTTACCACTGAATCATCAAGAGTCTCCTGACCTACTGCCGTAAAGTGTGGCTCAGCAGCTGAACTAAAGGGAAAAGTAAGGCCCTGTAGCGGGTTGTAAGGACTGCAGAACATATCCTCTCTCAGTGACATTTACAGTGGCGGACTTCAGAGGACAACCAGTAGAATTATCAGGGACACCACAAACCTTGGTTACCTCCTTTTCTCCCTTCTTCCCTCTGGGACATTTTACAGGACACTAAAACAAAAACCAACAGACTCAAGAACAATTTTTACCCGCAAGCTGTTCAGCACGCAACCCACCAAGACGTATACCACCACCATCACCATACTGGTCAACTTTCACGCATCAAGCGTGAGACTCACGCATTTCATGTCTGTCTGTCTGTCTTCCTTTCAGCTTTTTCCCTTTTACTCGGAAGTCGCCACAGCGAATCATCTGATTCGCACGTTTGATTTGGCTGAGGTTTTTACGTCGGATGCCCTTCCTGTCACAACCCTTTTTAGCTCAATCTCTCAAGGTGTCTAAAATCTCATGCATTAATACAATTATTTCCCAATTTTATTTTTATTTTATTTTTTAGGGATGTAATTTCCACGAGCAAATGTCAAATCACGACTTTTTTGGATTATAAGAGCCCCCCCCCCCTCACCCCCAGTTAGTTAGTGTTCAGTTGATTGGCTGATTACAGCCAATCAGCAATCGCTATACACAAATCTACCTCGTGCTTTGTTATTAGCGTGAAACGTGAAACTGGCTGGCTCGGTCGATGAGGGACCTTCAAAGACAAAAATCACGAAGTATCGAGGAGTTGCAACTTACCAAAGAAAATTTAACTGCGACTGGACATTGACGTATCCATGCATCATAGCCGACAAGTCAAGTAATACGCATTATCGATTGCAAACAGCTTTTCCTCAGCTAAAACAAAGACCACCTACAGTACATGCTGAATGGAGCTGTTGCACCATCCTTTCGCTCTAAGTATCTCGTACATTTTAAGTGAATCATTCTCATTGTGGCTGAGGTGTCAAATCACACAAATATATCACTGCATTAGTGTAATGCAATGTTCTTTATGAAAGGTTGTGAAACTTGCTCAGATGACGATTTTATTTACTAATTTAGTTAGAATTGTTAAGATTGTTAATAAGTTTCAGTTTGTAATTCCATGTGTTGTTGCAAGGTTGCTGCACAGGATACATACCATCTATATGAGTAGATTTGTTAACATGATTCATTGGTTTCAGTTTGTAAACTAATTGTGTAGTTGCAAGGTTGCTGCATATGATACATGTCATCTATGAGCAAAGACAGCAAAAATTATTATGAAGAATTATTTGGAGAAAACTTAAAAAAAAAAAAGAAATGTTACAATTAATACTTTACTTTAGCCAACCTTATTTTTGTTATAAGTTTACACTTCATATTTCTTTAGTTCTTTCATTGAAGATTTCATTTACATTACATTATTAAATCTTAACGTCATATGCGTAATTTTGTATTTTTTCCCCAATGTCTGTGTTTAATCATTACATATAAAACTTGCATGAAATGACTTAAAAATCACTCTGAATAACCCTTAAAACCAAAATTTTCTGCACCCCCCCCTCCCACCAGGGCATCGCCCTGGTCCTGACCTGGGGCTGCGCCCCTGGACCCCTCCTTCTCACTCTTTATTAATCTTCGGGGTTGACATCTATGCATCACACACTTGCTAAATAACCATCATCCAGACCATCTTCCTGAACAGGGCAATATTGCAATAAAATGTATCTGTGAAGTTATGTAGAACAATATATAACTCTGTACATGTGTGAACATGTAAATAAAGGGATCCTTCGCTACTTCGTGCTTCAATTAATGCGGCATCAGTGAATCTCTTTTTTTTTTTTTAAATTTAAATAAATATTCATGAAAATGTCACAAGGCCAATTATGCAAAAAAAAAACAAAACAAAAACAAAAACAAAGAACAACCCAAAATCTCCCATCAAAACTAGATACATTGTTGCATCTGTGTGTTCGCGTCTGCGTCAACTATACTACGTATACGTCAGTCGGAGGTGGAGGGGTGATCCTGCTTTGATAGTCACGTGGGGATCTCGTTCCCATTAACCCACGGAAAGTGAGGGATCCCTGTATATGTATATTTGTTTGCATATATAGGATGTATGTATGTATGTATGTATGTATATGTTTCTGTATATGTGTACATATAGATCAGGGGTCACCGACCTTTTTGAAACCGAGAGCTACTTCTTGGGTACCAATTAATGCGAAGGGCTACCAGGTCAAAACACACCTCTGAAATTACAAATTTGCTCAATTTACCTTTAATTATATGTTATCATTAATAATTAATGATATTTATCTATGTGAAGATATTGATTTGATTTAAAATATATTCAAAAAAATTAGATGCAGCTCAATGGAGAGTGGCGCTATGGAGCTGTGGGCCTGTCCTAAAACTAGCAGTGAACAGGTCCGCGGGCAACTTATAGTGTCCTTGCGGGCTACCTGGTGCCCACGGGCACCACGTTGGTGATCCCTGATATAGATAGTGTATATATGTGTATCTGGTATATGTGCATGCATAGTTTAGTGTAGTTTATTAGTTGTCGTTTGTGCACTTTTTAGAATTGCTGCTAAACTGATTTTAATTGATCATGCATCAGTTGGCAGTAAAAATCTCTTTATCTTTAATTATCCTGTGCAAATTGTTTTCCAGAATCCAAGCCACTGAACTGTTAAGTAGTGCTAACATTATAGAGTGCATCAGTAGGAGGGAAAATTCCTTATTCTCATTGATCGCAATACTAAAGAAAAGTTTTTGGAAAGTTTTTTAAAAATAAAATCACGAGAGACACTATAGCCAACAGTGGCAGCTTGATGGTACCAGTGCTTGAACTACTGACCTTTGGATCCAGAGCCTTATCCACTGAGTCACCATTACAGGTGGACTTAAGCTAGTATTACGGGCATGGCAGGCACAGGTTCCTCTGAGTGAAGTTAAGGTCAAGCTATAAAACAGTCCTTTGTCAATAAGAAATGAAGAAGAGCTATGCTGAGGTTTTCAAAAGACCATAAGGATTGGACCATAGATGACTGGAGTAACATTATTGCTGATTTGTCATTTTTCTGAGATCAGAATGAATTTTTTTTAAAGATCATTGATCTGCTTTTTGCATTAAACAGTCATAAGTGGTTAGACCGAGACCTGCAGAGGTCTACAAGCCACAGTGTCTCACACAGTGAAGATGTGCAGGTGCTTCAGTAAGGCTTTAATGTGGCAGATTTTTGTTTGAGAATGATATATTAATCTAGTACGTACAAGGTCATGTGAGAAGAAAATATGCTTTCTTCTGCTCTGACAATGTTATCAAACTTGAAGGATTGGGTTTTTCATCATGAAAATGCTGGCCTCTTAGCCAGGTCAGATAAGGTGTGAATGAAAGAAAACAAGATCAGGTGAAGATCAATTACCAGACATGAACCCCAGTGAAAATCTCTGAAATGTAATCAAGCCATCTAACAATGCTGAGCTGATTGAAATTTGCATCAGGAGTGGTATAAAAATCAATCTAGTGCATTAAAGACCATTAAAGACGGGTGGAGAGCATCCTAAGACACATGAAAGCTGTAATTAAAATGCCAGGTTTATTCTACAAAATATTAACTTCAAATGTCATCTGCAGTTTGACCAACCAGTGCAGCTAACTGGTTTATTAAAGGCTGGCCATGTCTCTCACTGTCCATGGCGAGAGGTATGCAAAAGAACCATATCTAACTTTTGACAAGAGTAGCTGCACAGCCACCAGTGTGTTTCCCATGGCTTGGCAAGCTGTGCAGGGTGTACTCTCTCCTTGCCCAGAGTCGGCTGAGATGGGTGCCAGCCTCCCCGTGATACTAATTAGGAGGTGGTGGTGATCGGTTGACAGCTCAGCTCCTCTTTTCACCCAAGTGTCCAGAACATGTGGCCACAAGTCCAGTGGCATGACTACAAAGTCGATCAGCGAACTGTGGCCAAGGATGTCCTGGTGCCAAGTGCACTTATGTGACACCATTATGTTCAAACATGGTGTTTGTGATGGACAACCTGTGAAGAGCAAAAAGGTCCAACAACAAAACACCATTTGGGTTCAGAGTGGACATGCCATACCTACCAGTTACACCCTGGAAGGTTGGAAGGTGGTGCCCACATGGCCGCTGAAGTCTTCCAGGACAATGAGGGAGACCCCATGGGAAGTGTTCTCCAACAACCCCCCAAAAAAGACTAAAAGAATGCTGGGCACTCTAAACTGTCATTTAGTACATAAGCACAAACAACAGTCAGAACCCATCCTGCCACCCGAAGGCAGAGGGAAGCTACCCTTTCATCAACTGGGGAGAACCCCAATGTGTGGGTATCGAAATGGGGGGCAACAAGGATGCCCACATCAGCTCGCTGCCTCTCCTCATAAGCAACACCAGAATGGGATAAGGTCGAGCCCCTCTCAAAAATGGGTGGTTCCAGAACCCAAGCGATGTGTTAAGTTAAGTCTGACTATACGAAGTCGATATCTGTCCACCTCACGCACCAGCTCATGCTCCTTCCCCACCAGATAGGTGATATTCCATGTCCCTAGGGTCAGAGTCAGTAGTTGAGGATCAGTCCGACAGAACCCATGCCTTCAGTTGTCACCCAACTCACACAGCACCCGAACCCTATAGCCCCTCCCTCAGGTGGTGGATCCATGGATGGGCGGACCCATGTCTCCTTTGCAGGCAGGGCTCAGTCGGGTTCCATAGGCAGATGCCCGACCACCAGGCGCTCAACTTCAATCCACTCCCCCAAGTCTGGCTCCAGTGACCCACATCTGGAAAAGGGGAAAACCGTGTTCTTTTATGGTTTTCCATCAGGGTTTTTGAACAGAAATTTATCAGGACCTTCATAGAGGACCTGTTTGCCTTGGGTGACCCCACCAGGGGCTTAATGATGAGAACATAGCTCCTAGAATCATTAGGACATGCAAACCCCTCCACCACAATCAGGTGGCGATTCAAGGAGGGGCATTCATACTGTGTTGTTTAAAATTGAATATGATCTTAATGTCTACGCATTATTCAAGGTTGGAAAACACTACATCTGTTTTATTTATTTATTTATTTTACCACTTCTTATTTTCTACAATCAGATGTTCTATTTTTTTGGAATTTAGACGAACTATTGTCAGTTATTTGTGGAATAAAGCTGAACATTGTTTGCATTACCAATAAATAGTAAAACCCAATAAACTGATTAAACAAAAAAATACATTATTATTTTAAGAGCAGTACATTAGCCTGGTACGCAGATACTTCTATGTCTGTCTTCCTTTCGGCTTTTTCCCTTTTTCGCGGGAGTCGCCACAGCGAATCATCTGATTCACACGTTTGATTTGGCAGAGGTTTTTACGTCAGATGCCCTTCCTGTCACAACCCTTTTAGCAAAGGACAGAAACACGCTGACGACTTTGCAGCTACTCTTTACGAAAGTCAGCAATGGTTCTTTTACATGCCTCACACCATAGACAGTGAGAGACATGGCCCGCCTTTGATAACCCAGTTAGCCGCACTGGGGGGTACGCAGGTACTTCTATACATTGTGTAAATACATTGTCTGTACATTCCAAAAAGAAAAAAAAGAAAAAAAAAACATTTAAAAGTAAAATGTGAACATTACCGTTAAAAACGCAAGTGTGTCAGTCAGATGAGAAAAATGGAATTCATTTTTGTGTTAATTAAAGCAACTCTGCTCAGAGATTTTATGATCAGCAGATATGGTAACCAATCTTAATACTGTATGTTTTTTTTTTTTTTTATTTTATTTTTTTTTTTATTTATGTTATACAGCTGTTTCGACATATCTTTTTAATCCACATTTAGACCAGAATCAAACACAGAGAGAGAAACAATTATTTACTCACACATTTACCCCTCTGAGTGGGAGGAAATTGGAGTACTTAGAGGAAACCCACACAACCACAGGAAGATATTCCGGGGCATATTTGTTTTCTTTTAGCAGTGAATCTTTTATTGTGATTGTCTGTCTATTCAGAAAATACACTTGGCTTGAGCTGAAACATTCCCACACCAGAAAATATTAAGGTTGTGCATATAATAGTCAGGAGGGTTCTTTTTAAATAAAGTTTAAAAATACATTTTGGAGGGGTGAAACCGTATCTAGAACAAAAAGAAGACGAGCACGATAAAGAAGAAGAGAAAATCTAACTCGGAAAATTGACTGCTGGAGGCTATGGGATTTTGAGAGAGCGAGAGAGAGAGAGAGAGAGAGAGAGAGAGAGAGAGAGAGAGAGAGAGAATTTGTATTGAAAAGTGTGAAAAATATTTTGCAAGCATATAGCATATCTGCAACCTAATCAAATTCTTTTAAATTTCAGGAGTCCTAATGTAAACAGACTGTATTGAAAGTGGGACAACCAAGAGGAAAGCTATAAAATAAGGTGCATAGACGATTGGCATAAATTATTATACATAGCATTAATAGATAAAAATGCATAAATGTAGTGATTGTGACAGTGCTTGGGTCAGCAAAGAAGTTCTCGAATAACTTGGCTGCTATAAAGTGCATTGAGTGAATATATCAGGAAGAATATTTTTGCAAATGTCTTCATTTCTGCAAAGGAACAAAATGTATATTTTACATGGTTTTACATGATATGATTCTACAGGCTCCCAGTGCAGCTAACGGGGTTATCAAAGGACAGCCATATCTCTCACTGTGTATGGTGAGGGACACATAAAAGGACCATTGCTGACTTTTTTCAAGAGTAGCTGCATAGCTGTCAGCGTGTTTCTGCCCTGCAAAGGCCTGGTGAGCTGTCCAAGGTGTACTCTGCCCTCACCGAGTCGGCTGAGATGAGCGCCAGCCTCCCCATGACCCTAATTAGGATTGAGCGGAACAGAAAATTAATGAACGGCTCTACAGGAACATGGACCTTTCACATGAGCCCAACAGTGGCAGCTTTGCAGTGCTGTGACTTGACCTTTTGATTACTAACCCATACACTTAAAAACTGAAAAATGTGGTAACACAGGCATCACAATAAATCATAACCAGTCAATGTCATACTAGTAAATCAACCTGCATAATTACTAATTTATGATCTGCTAGAAAATATAGACCCCCACTGCAGCTAACTGGGTTAACAATGATCAGCCATGTTTCACACCGTCTGCAGCGAGAGACATATGCAGTAATACCTCAGCTCATGAACATAATTGGTTCCCAGAAAGTGTGTGTAAGGCGAAAAGTTCGTCTTCCGAACATTTATTTTCCATAAGAAACCATTAAAATGAGAATAATCCGTTCCCAGGTCCCCATAAAACATAATTTTCTACTAAATAAGCCTTAAAACTACACAAAAATATACCTTATTTTATGTATAATAAATGTGCTATTGTATTGTAATTAAAGAAATAAACTGTACTGTTTAATAAAGTCGTTTTATTTACCTTTGTGATGGTAGTTGATGGCTTGATGGAATGGAGTGGGAGGAGGAGGGAGGGAGGGACTTACTGTTTGGAAGGAGTGTTTGGAAACGCCTACTGTTTGGAAACACCCTTAGCCACACACGCACCCTTAATAGCTTCCTTGTTCTTAAGGATGGGAGCAATGGTAGACTTAGCGTACTGGTACTGGGACGCTGAGTCACACAAACGCACACCTCGTTCGTGTTTTTCAATGATCTCCGCCTGTGGTGGCGTCTTTTTCGGTCCCATAATAGCAAAAGTACACTCAATATGGTCCAAAATGTCTATCAAACACAAACCACTTCCGCACTCAAAGAAAGGGGGTGACGAACTGTGACGCCGTGAGCGTGCGTCAGCTTCTCGTGGCCGCCACCGTGGCGCTGTTCGACCGCGTGGTTTGGTTCGTCCGCCGAAAACTAGTTCGTCAGCAGAGACTATATGCTCGCAAATTTAATGTTCTTGAGGCGAAAAGTTCGTGAGCTTAAGCGTTCGTCAGCGGAGGTTTTACTGTATTGTCATTCATATTGACAATAAACTGGACTAGGTTTGGAACACTACAGCACTTTACAAGAAGGGCCAGAGCCAGCTCTGATTTTTGAGGAGGTTAAGGTTGTTCATCATCTGTCGTACACTGCTCAGAATGTTCTATGTGTTTGTTGTGGCCAGCACTATCCACTACGCTGTTGCATGCTGTGGCAGCAGGCTGAGGGTTGTAGATACCAATATATTGAACAAACTGATGCGCAACGCCAGTAACATTGCTTGGATGGAACTGGATAATCTGACAGTAGTGTCTGAGATATGAATAACATCCAAAAGAAAGATGATACTGAGCAATACCTCCCACATGCTTTACAACCTGCTGATCAGTCACAGCAGCACATTCAGTAAGAGACTGATGCCTCCCAAATGCACATCATTTCCTACTTCTGGCCATTAAACTGTACAACTCTCCTATATAGCAACAACATCCCCACGTTCTTTCATCTATGACATTGATAATACTGTACATATTACTCACTGACAGTATTCATTTTGTATACCAATAATCTATTTATGGCGGCACGGTGGCGTAGTGGTTAGCACGTCCGCCTCACAGCAAGAAGGCCCGGGTTCGATTCCCGGCCTGGGCGTTTCTGTGTGGCGTTTGCATGTTCTCCCCGTGCTTGTGCGGGTTTCCTCCGGGTGCTCCGGTTTCCCCCGCAATCCAAAGACGTGCACTGTAGGTTAATTGGCCATTCTAAATTGACCATAGTTTCTCTCCTGCAGCGGCACTGGAACCCAGTCGTATCGGCACTTGCCTTTCCATTGGATCCTTCCAGTGGCGCCGAGACAGGGGGGGACTTGCTGCTTGGGTAACAGCCTGTCCCTCATTACTCCCTACCCAGGCTCTGCGCACTGGGGAGTATCACCAGTCGGGATACTGGCCAGAGCGCAGCCATAGTCCTTCGGGACTGACGGAGGCCTACGCTAATCTATTTGTATACCTATTCGTAACTTCTAATTTTAGTCTTGCAAAGTGTACAGGGCACACTCGGCCCTTGCCCAGATTTTTTTATTATTGTGGATGCTTATATAGCGCAATTTCATACATGCGTATGCTCAATGCACATGAGACCCCAGCGCTCCCTGTGCTCCGGGTACCCGTCGCCACTGTACGGCACCAGTTGTTGCGTTGTTCTATCCTTTTGAGGCTGAGCGCCAAGCAGGAAGCAACAACTCCCAAATTTTAACACCTCATGGTATGACACGGCCAGATTCGAACTCCGACCTTTCAGAGGATAAAGCGGACGCTCTACCAACTGAGCTAAATCCCTGGTGGGATTTAGATTTGGCTCAGATGGGATTCAGATTTGGCTCCAACAACCGCAACCCTAATCAGGATTAAGTGGTTCAGAAAATGAATGAATGAATGAATAAATGAAAAAAATACAATTTATACTTGAGAACAGAAAAGGATGCTTGGCTGCCATCTGTAACCAGCTCTGCATTCCGGTTGCTTACCCAAAAACATTAAAAATAATTGTTACCATTTAAAAAACAAATGGCAAACCATTTAATGGAGAAATAAATAATTAAATCCATGATAGTGCAATTGCCTTAATCCATGTATCTCTCCGTGTCCAAAAAACCTTCTGATAGATTATCAAAGGAAGTCATATTTTGGCTAAGATTGTGCTTTTCCTATTCTTCATTTCTCTTTCTTTGCTCTCACAGACTTCTTTTTTTTTAATACTTTTTTTGCTCATTTCAGAGATTACAGAACATTAAATTCCTCTTCAGCATGACAATGAAAAGAGAACTGAAGAGCAAATGTTGAGTGTAAACTTCAGACCACAAATCCGACTTTTTTCAGCTAGAATTTAGAAAGGTCAATAATCTAACACTGTACACACTTCTGTGTTGTTTATTTTTCCTTATTTTCTATTGAAATAACTATCTTAGATTTTATATTGAATTTTCATTATAAGTTTTCAAATTAGGATGTTGTGTATTTGCAGATTGAAGGCTATGTTTGGTGCAAGCTACACTAACCCGGAGTCACAGAAAGTATAAAGAGAGTAGTTTAATGTGCTTTATGGAATTGTGGCTGCATCAGGATATTGCTGATGGCAATGTATCCATTGCAGGATTTCACACAATGTTTGGGCCAACAGAGACTGCACCGCAGGCGGTAAACGGAAAGGAGGAGGGCTCGCCATTCTCATCAATAACCGGCGGTGTAACCCCGCCAACATAACCATCAAAGAGTAGAGTTGTGAACTCAACGTTGAACCGTGTGCTGTTGGACTCAGACCAGATTATTAGCCTTGAGAATAAATGTCATCTTAGTGGCTGTTTATATTACCCCTTTTTCCAACCCCACAGCTGCTTGTGACACTTTTCTTGCTACCACAGGCCGGTCACAGACTCAGAATCCAAGTGCTTTCATCATGATCTTGGGTAACTTCAAGCATATCACCATGCACAATACACTGCTAAATTTTGTGTAGTATGTGGACTGTCCTAGCAGAGAGTATAGAACTATAGTTTGGCTGTATGCAAATATTAAGGATGCCTACAGTGCCACTCCTTGCCTTCACTGGGAAGATCAGACCAAAACTTAAATTACCGCTCCTCATGGTATGTGCTTGTTGTGAAGAGGCAGCCCGCGACTTCAAGGACTGTTAGAAGATGGTCGGAGGAGGCCATGGAGGAACTTCAATTCATGTTTCAAACGATGGTTTGGCTCATGCTCTGTGAGCCACACAATAATGACATTGATGGGCTGAGTGCATTTCACACCATTTCACACACATTTCCGTACCAACACCATTGTCCCAACTCAGATGGTCGTTTGTTACCCAAATAAAAAGCCATGGTTGAATAAAGGCATTAAATCCCTCCTCAATGGAAACAAGAGATCATTCAGAGCTGGCAAATGAAAGGAGGTGAGAATGATCCAAAGTTTACTGAGAGTCAAGATTGGAGAGGTGAAGGACAAATACCAGAGAAAGCTACTCTCGACACTGCGGCTACTGCACAGCACCCCTCTAACTCATCAGACACAAGCCTGATCCCTTTGCCACGCTACTCTCTCTCTCTCTCTCTCTCTCTCTCTCTCTCTCTCTCTCTCTCTCTCTCTCAAAACTCAGAAAGAGCTGAAAGGACCCCACTCAGACAAGGTAGTATGACCGGATGGGGTGAGAACCCATGTAATTGAATCATCTGCCCTCCAGCTCTGTGGAGCCTTACACTACATCTTCACAATGAGCCTGAATCTACAGAAGATCCCAGTGCAGTGGACGACATCATGCCTCGTTCTTGTACCGAAGACCCCATTGATTTGTGGAGTGGCCCACAGGATTTCAGACTGGTGGCACTGTCTTCACATGTTATGAAGACCCTCAACAAACTAATATTGGATCAACTCTGACCCATGGTTGGACAACATATGGACCCGCTTCAGTTTGCTTTCCAGCCTCGTCTTGGAGTCGAGGACGCCATCATCTACCTGCTTAATCATGTCTACACCCACCTGAACCAGTCGGCGAACACTGTGAGGGTCATTTTTTTTTTTTTTTTTTACCTTTTCAGTGTATTCAACACCATCAGGTCAACCCTCTGGAGTGAGAAACAGACATCGATGCAGGTGGATGCCTCTCCTGTGTCCTACATTGTGGACTACCTAACTGAAAGGCCACAGTATGTACGGCTGCAGCACTGCTTTGTCAGACACAGTGGTCAGCAACACCGAGCACCACAAAGGACCATCTTCTTCCCTTTTCTCTGATGACTCTACTATAGTTGAATGTATCATTGGAGGTGATGAGATAGAGTATTGGGCTGCGGTGGATTCTTTTGTCACATGGTGTGAACAAAATAATCTCCATCTTGAAGTAACAAAGATCAAGGAACTGATTTTGGATTTTCAGAGATCCAAAAAAACCAGTGACCCCTGTTTCCATCCAGAGCATTAATGTTAGAATGGTCACGGATTACAATACCTTGCATTCAAATTGACAATAAACTGGAGTGGGTTAAAAACACTACCGCATTTTACAAGACAGCTCTATTTTTTGAGGAAGTTGACATCCGTCAATCCGAAGTTGACACTATGCTCTATGAGACTACTGTGGCCAGCACTATCCACTATACTGTTGCATCCTGAGGCAGCAGGTTGTGGGTTGCAGATGCTAACAGACTGAATAAACTGATCTGCAAGGCCAGTAACGTTGTGGGTTGTGGAGATGGAACTGCTTGATAGTAGTGTCAGAGAGACAAATGCTCTCCAAAATAAAGACAATATTGAACAATACCTTCAACCCGCTTTACAATCTACTGATGAGTCACAGGAGCACGTTCAGTGAGAGAGTGATACTACCTAAATGCTCAACTAAACAACGCAGGAAATTATTTCGACCTGTGGCCATTAAACTGTACCTCCATATCGGAACAACACTGACTGAAATACATTTACATTCTACTGTTTATTATATTGATAATACTGTACATATCACTCACTGACAGGATTCATTCTATATCTATTTATATGGATATTAGTAACTTCTAACTTCAGACTTACATATAGATATATTATATATGTATACAAATATAGAGGATTTTCTGAGTAGATCCTTCCGTAGGAGAGTGCTCAATACTTTTTGGTAGAGCAAATAAACAAAAGGACAGGACAAAGGCTTTCTATTGAAACTCCATTTATCACTACAGATCTGTTTCGAGGGGTGGTGAAACCATCCCCTCTCTTCAGGTGATTACAGAAGAATTCTTCTGTAATCACCTGAAGAGAGGGGATGGTTTCACCACCCCTCGAAACAGATCTGTAGTGATAAATGGAGTTTCAATAGAAAGCCTTTGTCCTGTCCTTTTGTATACAAATATATGTATATTAATATACAGTATATAAAAATATGTAATTTTCTTAAATTTTCTTTATCACGACTATCTGTTTCTCATTCTACTTCTTTGGAGCAACTGTGTGCACACAATTTCCTCTGGGATCAATAAAGTATTCTGATTCTGATAGCAATCACATGGTTATTTCTGTTTAATGCTGCTGTATGTAAAAGCTTCTGTTTTCTTATTTGTAACACAACCCTGTAAACTTGCTATATATAATATATAAACTATATATAAAACAGCACACCTTATATTACTCACCCAAGTACACAAACGGCCTTCTAGTTTTCCATTAGAATGCATCCTATTAAATTTAAAACAAAAGTGTCATTCACTGCAGCTTCCACACTGACCGAGCTCGATGCACAGGGTCTACGGTCACTGACAAACGTCTTGTCACACATGTGGCATTCATGTATAAAAGCCCATATCTAGCAGTAGTATTGGAAATAAATTTCTTCTAATCTTTCCAGTTTCTTAACCATAAACAATCCTGTTTTTGCCTTGAAAAAAAAACATGATTTAATTTGACTTTCAAGTATGTCTGTCCTCCTTTCGGCTTTTTCCCTTTTACTCGGGAGTCGCCACAGCGAATCATCTGATTCGCACATTTTTGATTTGGCAGAGTTTTTTTTTTTACGTCGGATGCCCTTCCTGTCACAACCCTTTTTAGCAAGGGACAGAAACACGCTGACGACTTTGCAGCCTACTCTTTACGAAAGTCAGCAATGGTTCTTTTACATGCCTCTCACCATAGACAGTGAGAGACATGGCCCGCCTTTGATAACCCAGTTAGCTGCACTGGGGGGACAGTGACAACCCTGTGGAGAGTGGGACTCGAACCCCCAACCTTTGGATCAGCGATCCAGTGCCCTATATCACTAGACCACCACTGCCCCTTATACTTTCAAGTATATCTATATTTATTTCAGAAAAATAATAAAATAGCCTTCTGTATAACTTAATAACTAAATCAGGGCTTCTCAAATAGTGACCCCCCCCCCCACGTTTGGGGTGCGGTAAGATGCGGGGGGAGGGGTGATGCCGGGGGAATGCGTATGACCCTGGGGGTACATGCTTTTCTGGAATTGTGTAGGAAATTTAAGTGTAATTGCACCTCCACTCCACTAGTTGGCAGTGGCACTCTCATTGTCGCGCTATGGTGTAGTGGTTTTTTGAACGAGCAAATGATCAAATGATATGAAGTGCAGTAAACAACCCCTCAAGAAACAAC
>CM045729.1:74916549-74926549 GCA_024760905.1 Plotosus lineatus
TTAAAAAGTATCTATTTTTAACCATGACACTGGGGCAGATAATTTTGGCTCTGCTCTATGAGTAAGCGCTCTGTAGCTCACAGAATCAGTTTTATTTACCCTACTCATTCTGAAACAAAAGTAAATATTCATTCATCCATTTTTTGAACCCCTTAATCTTACTCAGGGTTGCGGGGAGGCTAAAGTCCATATCAGCCGACTCTGGGCAAGGGTAGAGTACGCCCTGGACAGCTCACCAGGCCATCACAGTGCAGAAACATATTGATGGCTACGCAGCATACTCTTGATGAAACTCAGCAACGGTTCTTTTACATGAACCTCTCACCATAGACAGTGAGAGACATGGCCAGGCAACCCCTTGATAGTGGGGATTTACCAAACTGACCTTGGGATGAGTAGTCCAGCACCCTACCACTGGGCCACCACTGCCCTAAGTGTGAATCAGCGGTTATGATTTTAGCATCATCTAGTTTGAATAATGTCTAATCCCACCAAGATAGCTAGCCAATCAGATTGTATCATTCTCATGTGATATATGCAAATTATGTGTATATATGGATATACAGATGTTTAACTTTATGAAAGTTCACAAAAAAGTTATACATGCTAGACACACCAATAAGGAAACCCAAGCCTGTCATCTGCCAGGATAAATGGAGACAAGTTGCTTAAATACAGATATCTACGAAAACAATACACTGCCAAACATAAGTAAGATATGGCATGTGGTACAATATTTGTGAAACTCATCATACGGTGCATCAGGTTTGGTAAAGCAGTGAAATTACAAAAGCATGAAGTACAATAATTGGGATGAAAGCTGATGCTTTATGAAATGATGTATCTAATGAGGTACTTTTCCACAGGCTCAACATTACTCACATACTGAGAAGTGCTCACTGGGGTCACGTCCACTGTGTTTGCAAGGTTATTCATTAGTATATCATCAAACTCCTGGAGGCCCGCACTGGTGTGCACCACCTGGTCTTTTACGAAGATGCTTATAGCACGTAGTATGAAGGACACAAACAGGTGCATGTGGATGTAATTCCTTGTGCAATGCAGGCGCCTATAAATTTGCACAGGTGGGTTAGAACAGTAAAATATTACATTACATTTACAGCATTTGGCAGACACTCTTATCCAGAGGGACCCACAATTACATTTTTTTTCTACAACTGAGAAATTGAGGGTGAAGGGCCTTGCTCAAGGACCCAACAGTGGGGATTGAGCCGCTGACCTTCAGATCAGTCACCCATGGCCTTATCTACTAAGCCACCACTGTTCCTTCAAGTTTCTAATAGATCAAATCTCTTTTTGTTTATGATCCGCTGTCTGTTGCTTGCTCGTTGACCATTCTTGAGGCAGCTATTCCAATAAAACAGCTGAGCCAATTTTCATGATATTTGCTTTTTGTGTTTCATTTATATATTCAGTCTGCTCAACGGGCCACCATATTGATTTTTCTTGTGACAGCCATTTTAAGAATACTGTTTCACCAATCCTCATGATATTTGGCAAACAGGTTTGGCAAGCCCCATAGTCTTTATTGTATCTGGGTATTTGTATCTTATCTGCGTATTTGTGTTCAGATTAAGGGAATGATTGCCTGTTTCAGTTTTAGTATTTGGAACGCCTGACAATAAATCATAACTCAGCATCATAAAACAAAGCTGAAAACAAATGTTCTCTGCAACAAGTGAATATACTTTAGCAAAATTACAGCCAGTAAGAGCTAGGCTGTATAAATGTCTAATGTAGAGAGTCTTTGCCAAATGTATCAGCATTCTATATATTATTTAAATGTATGTAAATACTTATCATTAGTAAGAACATTAGATTCAGTGTTATATGGATGTCAATGATGGATATCAAGGTCCATATGACTCTCTGGTTTTAATGAATGTTCATATTACAGTGGTATGAAAAAGTATCTGAACCTTTTGGAATTTCTCACATTTCTGCATAAAATCACCATCAAATGTGATCTGATCTTTGTCAAAATCACACAGATGAAAAAACAGTGTCTGCTTTAACGAAAACCACCCAAACATTTATAGGTTTTCATATTTTAATGAGGATAGCATGCAAACGATGACAGAAGGGGGAGGAATAAGTAATTGAACCTTCTGCCTAAGGAGACTTAAAGAGCAATTGAAACCAATTTTTACCAAACAATTTAAATAAGGTGTGTGCCCAATCACTGATGAGTGGCTTAAAGCTGCCCTGCCCACTATAAAACACACACCTGTGAAGAATTGTCTTGATGAGAGGCATTGTCTGATGTGCACCATGGCTCGCTCAAAAGAGCTGTCTGAAGACCTGCGATCAAGAATTGTTGATTTGTATAAAGCTGGGAAAGGATACAAAACCATATCTAAAAGTCTGGATGTTCATCAATCGACAGTCAGAGAAGTTGTCTACAAATGGAGAGCACTGTTGCTTCTCTCCTAAGGAGTGGCCATCCACCAAAGATGACACCAAGACTTCAGCACAGAATACTCAGAGGTTAAAAAAAAAAATCCTACAGTGTCTGCTAAAAACTTACATAAATCACTGGCACAGTCCAACATCTATGTGCACACATCAACTATATGTAAAACAATGGCCAGGAATGGTGTTCATGGGAGGACTCCAAGGAGGAAGTCACTGCTGTCTAAAAAAACATTGTTGCTCGTTTAATGTTTGCAAAAGGGCACTTGGACACTCCACAGAAGTTTTGGAAAAATATTTTGTGGACTGATGAAACCAAAGTTGAATTGTTTGGGAGGAACACACAACGTCATGTGTGGAGGAAAAATGGAACAGCTCACCAACATCAAAACCTCACCCCCGCCGTGAAGCATGGTGGAGGGCGCATCATGGTTTGAGGCTGTTTTGCTGCCTCAGGGCCTGGACAACTTGCAATCATTAATGGAAAAATGAATTCAAGTTTATCAGGATGTTTTTCAGGAAAACCTGAGGCCATCTGTCAGACAGCTGAAGCTAAAAAGAGGATAGATGCTGCAACAAGACAATGATCCAAAACACAGAAGTAAATCAACTTCAGAATGGTTTCAGAAGAACAAAATACACGTTCTGGAGTGGCAAGCCAAAGTCAAGACTTGAACCCCATTGAGATGCTGTGGCACGACCTCAAGACAGCAATTCATGCCAGACATCCCAGGAATCTGACTGAACTACAGCAGTTTTGTAAAGAAGAATGGGCCAAGATTAGTCCTGATTGATGTGCCAGACTGATCTGCAGCTACAGGAAGCGTCTGGTTGAAGTTATTGCTGCCAAAGGGGAGGGGGGGGGGGGACACAAAATATTAAATGTGATGTTTCAGTTACTTATTCCTCCTCCTTCTGTCATTGTTTGCATGCTATCCTCATTAAAATATGAAAACCTATAAATGTTTGGGTGGTTTTGAGTAAAGCAGACACTGTTTTTTCATCTGTGTGAAAGAAGTAACAGAGAGATTTGAGAAATCAATGAAAATCATCAAACATATCTTACAAATAATTTATAAAATTAACCTTTATTAGTGGGTAGGGACTTTTGTGGTTGGCATCTTAGCCAAGGGCTTTTCTGTGTGGAGTTTGCATGTTCTCCATGTGGTTATGGGAATGTGCTAGCCCAAAGGTATAAGTTTGAACCGCTGTTCGTGTCTATTTTTGCCCTGAAGCCAATTGTTGTACCTCACCTCTTGCGCAAAGTCTTTTGGGATTGGCTACAGCTTTACCTGTGACTAACAGACAATCAGTATAAATAATGAATGGACAGACGAAAAATACCACCCACTTCAATGATGCCATGTCCTCAGATGGGGCTCAAATAACACCTGCTATGCATTAAGAATATACATTTCTTCCATTGGAAACAGCCTGAGAAATCAGGCTTCTGTTATAGTTTAGACCAGGGTTGCCCAATACTGTTCCTGGAGATATACCTTCCCAAAGATCTCAAAGAACTCCAACTCTAATTATGCCTTGCCAACCATCCAATCATTCAATCAAAATGTGAGACTTGAAAATGAAGACTTAAAGGGCACCTGTACCGAAAATTTACAGCTTTCAAAAAATATCCACTATACTTTATTAACTTTTCAACATCGCGTGATGTCGTTAATTTATTTATAAGTCCACATTTCCTTTTCTTCTATATGACATTCTTTGCTCACGAAGGTTGAGCGCGCGGACATGTTGGCTTCTTTTCACCGGGTTAAAGGTCATTGTGATGTAACATCGTTGACAGTCGTATCGCCAATTACAGAATGTCAGTATATTTTCCTCAAGCAATTCATGCTCTTTACAACAATAGCACTCCTGATCGTTTTTTTTGACGTATGCATTTTCCACAAGAGCACCAAATATTTGCTGGTTGTTTGCTACAATTTTCCCGTGTAAGAGCTTCTGCCAACTCTCCAATATCATCCTCCGAGTCGTCACTTTCCTGGTCCGATTTCACTAAATATGGATAGTCTTTCTTCAATGGTTCATATAAATAACCTTCTAATCCTTCTACTAAATTGTCTTCATTCATGGTTTAAAAAAAAAACCTACTATAATGTCTGTTTTTTCCAAGTTTCCGTGAGCTTGTGTTGTATATGTCAGGTATATAGCCTTACGTTTACATTGCAATCTCGCAGTTCTGGTTGAGGCTTTGTCAACGCTATGACGTCACTTCAAATGCGCCGTTTTAAAACTCCTGTGCTCTGAAGCTTGACGTTAGTGAAGCCCTTAAATTGCTTAAAGCTGGTTTGTGAGAAAATATAATAAACGCCTTATAGGTGTACTGTCACTAGCTATACACAATACATCAAATTAGGTATATGAGCGCTTTCACTACAGGTACCCTTTAAAGCAATTATTGGATTTGTTGGATGGGCACCATTAGAGTTAAAATTTTTAGGACGGTAGATAACTAGGAACTGGATTGGGCACCCCTGATCCACACAATATTATGCAAAATTATCCTTTTCGCTTTTTAATTGTTTTAGGCTCAACCTTTTGTAGACCAAACCCTTTATAATAATATATTGACTATATGTTTGATATACTGTGATGGCCTAGCACGCTGTCCAGGGTGTACTCTGCCCTCACCCAGAACTGGCTAAGATGGGCACAAGCCTCCCCGTGACCCTGCTAAGGATTAAACAGTTCAGAAACTGAATGAATGATGATGTTTGACATGTGATAAATATTGGATGACTCATTTACTGCAGATATCAATACTACAGGGGCATAACACCACAGAAGGTAGCATTGCATTATGTGGTTTTCCTTTTGGTATTTCAGTTTTCTCCAGAACACATCACTAGGTGGATTGGGCACTCTAAACTGACTCTAGGTGTGTTCCTCAATTAGTTGCAATGAAAAAAAAACTTTAATTATGCTTTACACATTTTCTCTCTGCACATACTTAAGAACAAATATCATTATCCCCATGATCGTTTTAAACCAAGGGTGCCTAGTAACTCTGGAGGTGACTGCAAGTGGAGCATAGAGCCTCAGTTTTAATTAAGTGTGCTCTGAAAGTGAAAATACTTCTTATAATCTTCTTGTTTGCAAGTAGTCCCCTTTAAACTGTATTCAGTCATAACTGGAAAAAAAAGCGACTGATCCGGGACAAGCTGGAAAAATAATTAGTAAAGATGAAAATCTCTCAATATGATCTGATTAATATTATTTTCATTAATTTATTTTTGTTATCATCATCATCATTGTTATGTAATTATCTTTATTCTATTTTAGGTCAGATGTGAAGCTATTGAGTAAAACAATACTTTTGAGGTATTCGGTTTAGTATTTTCATTCCATGTAAATAAGTTTTTAAGGTGTGGTACCATTGCTGACTTTCATAAAGAGTAGCTGCAAAGCCATCAGCGTGTTTCTGTCCCTTGCTGAAGGGTTGTGACAGGAAGGGCATCCGACGTAAAAACCTATGACAAATCAAATATGCGAATCAGATGATTCGCTGTGGCGACTCTCGAGAACGAGAAAAAGCCGAAAAGAAAAGAAGAAGAAGAAGAAGAAGATGAAGAAGAAGAAGAAGAAGAAGAAGAAGAAGAAGAAGAAGACATGTCTCCTGTTAAATAAAGGAATTATTATTACCAGAGAAGTTGCCAAGTCAACAAGTAAACCACACAAACAGATATGTTCTCCTGTGCACACGGGCCGATTAAAACAAATAATTAATGTGGCATTTGTTCGACAATCCTAAACAGCATCTCAACATTGATTTCAAGGGCGTAGGCTGGTCTGACCGTGGGAAGGGTGTGTGTGTGTGTGTGTGTGTGTGTGTGTGTGTGTGTGTACATCTCGGTTGACCGGAGCCTAAGCCTTAAAGGGGAAATGAAACCAGACTAAATAAGTTGTCGGTAGCTTAAGTATAATTTGTTGAAGTGATTGTGACTTAAATTTTATATCATAAATAAACCATTGCACACACAGCGGTTTTGTTTTATGTGCTTGTCGTATAAGTTATCGACCCAAAAGCCACCATTGCTAAGTGTCCGCCTACACAAAGTTACCGTGACGTCACTGACTTGATAAAGTACCACATGAAATATAGTGCATGCATGTCTGTCTTCCTTTCGGCTTTTTCCCTTTTACTCGGGAGTCGCCACAGCAAATCATCTGATTCGCACGTTTTGATTTGGCAGAGGTTTTTACGTCGGATGCCCTTCCTGTCACAACCCTTTTAGCAAGGGACAGAAACACGCTGACGACTTTGCAGCTACTCTTTACGAAAGTCAGCAATGGTTCTTTTACATGCCTCACACCATAGACAGTGAGAGACATGGCCCGCCTTTGATAACCCAGTTAGTCGCACGGGGGTTCAGTGACAACCTTGTGGAGAGTGGGACTCGAACCCCCAACCTTCATTCATCCAGCGCCCTATACCACTAGACCACCACTGCCCCATGAAATATAGTGCATGCATATCACAGCATATTATATGATATAAACAACATGGAATCTCACGCCAACAACACGCACAGTTTTTCAGCAGAAGATGATTCATCTATTACTCTCAGAAGATGAATCAAATATTATAGTTCAACCAAAAACATTCTCAAATATATTTCAAACTACATCTGCAAGTGCATGTGCTAAATACATTTACAAATCCTGCACAAACAAATATTAATACATATTTACAGCCCAAAAACAGACTATTAATTTTATAAAAGTACTGAGCATTAGGCTGCAGATCCAGGCTGGATGGCTTATGATTATTTTATCCATTCATTCTCTGTGCGTCAATGTTTGTGTTCGAACACATATGCAGGAGCCGGAGGCGGGACTAACAAACTGTGCTTTATTCTCACACCCGCGCTTTGTTTGATTGACAGTGTTCAGCTATTATTGCTTACTGATAATATTATGTTTATTGATTGGTCAATTCGGGCGTGCACATGCGCAGTGCCCATTACACGTTAACTTTCGGTTTACTTCCTGACTCTAGTCATGTGGAACTTATCTCCGACTTTCGACTTTCTCTTCAATAACAGTCATTAAGTTTATTTATAAGATTGTGAATACACATAATTTCTTGTCCAGCAGAACTCAACTCCTGCTGTATGATGGGGGGGGGGTTTGCATACGCTGCCCCCCCCATCCAGCCTGCGCCCTTGTTAATTTCCATCCAACATAGGGAGAATTTTTCAACAGAATCTTGAATTGATCGAATAATCGAGCCACTCAATAAAATCTTCTCCAGCACATTCCAAAGACTTTCAATAGGGATAAGGTTGGGACTCTGTGGTGCCAGTTTGTGTGTAAAAATGATTTCTCATGCTCCCTGAACCACTCTTTCAATATGTAAGCCTTAATTTTATATCCATCCTATCAGAAAAAAAATTGATGGCATTATCTGGTCATTCAGGTGAGTTCAAATCATTGCCACACAATATTGCTGAGCCTTGACCTGACCTACTTAAGCAACAATGCCATAGTGATAGTTCTCTATAATTAAGATGAGGTGGTCCAACTACATATTAGAGTGCAGGACATTGTTGGCTTCGCAGTGTATAGTAATGAATGCACTGGATACCTAAAGTAAATAATTGAGACTTACCCTTGGACACTGCTGAAAAAAAAAAATCTTTATTATGGAGTTACCGATTCCTGGTCAGCACTTTTTTTGAAACAAACTTTGGTGAACTTACAGCTTCAGGAGCTAAAGCAGGCGTCATTCTCCACATAGATATCCTTTCTGCCTCAAGGATTGGAAAAACTATCTTCAGAAAGATATGACCACAAAGAATCTTCTGCGTGCATTGTAGCCTAAAGAATTATTCTCTGACTCATTTCACACTTCATTTCCTGACAGGGCATTGCTGTGCCTATTCAGATAGGTTTTAAATGCTTGGAGCATCTTTCATTAAATATAACTATAATGAGTGTAATTAAAATGTTTTTTTCGCACTTCATACTAATGAATGATTACTGAACATATATATATATGTGTGTGTGTGTGTATACACTGGTCCTTCTCAAAAATTAGCATATTGTGATAAAGTTCATTATTTTCTGTAATGTACTGATCAAATTAAACTTTCATATATTTTAGATTCATTGCACACCAACTGAAATATTTCAGGTCTTTTATTGTTTTACTGCTGATGATTTTGGCATACAGCTCATGAAAACCCAAAATTCCTATCTCAAAAAATTAGCATATTTCATCTGACCAATTGAAAAAAAAGTGTTTTTAATACAAAAAAGTCAACCTTCAAATAATTATGTTCAGTTATGCACTCAATACTTGGTCGGAATCCTTTTGCAGAAATGACTGCTTCAATGCGGCGTGGCATTGAGGCAATCAGCCTGTGGCACTGCTGAGGTGTTATGGAGGCCCAGGATGCTTCGATAGCGGCCTTAAGCTCATCCACAGTGTTGGGTCTGGTGTCTCTCAACTTTCTCTTCACAATATCCCACAGATTCTCGAAGGAACTTCAGGTCAGGAGAGTCGGCAGGCCAATTGAGCACATTAATACCATGGTCAGTAAACCATTTCCAAGTGGTTTTGGCACTGTGAGCAGGTGCCAGGTCGTGCTGAAAAATGAAATCTTCATCTCCATAAAGCTTTTCAGCAGATGGAAGCATGAAGTGCTCCAAAATCTCCTGATAGTTAGCTGCATTGACCCTGCTCTTGATGAAACACAGTGGACCAACACCAGCAGCTGACATGGCACCCCAGACCATCACTGACTGTGGGTACTTGACACTGGACTTCAAGCATTTTGGCATTTTCTTCTCCCCAGTCTTCCTCCAGACTTTGGCATCTTGATTTCCGAATGACATGCAAAATTTGCTTTCATCCAAAAAAAGTACTTTGGACCACTGAGCAACAGTCCAGTGCTGCTTCTCTGTAGCCCAGGTCAGGCGCTTCTGCCGCTGTTTCTGGTTCAAAAGTGGCTTGATCTGGGGAACGCAGCACCTGTAGCCCAGTCCACTGCTTCCACAGGTCCCTCGAAGTCTGGAATCGGCCCTTCTCCACAATCTTCCTCAGGTTTCGGTCACATCTTCTGGTTGTGCAGCGTTTTCTGCCACACTTTTTCCTTCTCACAGACGTCCCACTGAGGTGGCTTGATACAGCACTCTGGGAACAGCCTATTCGCTCAGAGATTTCTTTCTCTGTCTTACCCTCTTGCTTGAGGGTGTCAGTGATGGCCTTCTGGACAGCAGTCAGGTCGGCAGTCATACCCATGATTGTGGTTTTGAGTAATGAACCAGGCTGGGAGTTTTTAAAAGTCTCAGGAATCTTTTGCAGGTGTTTAGAGTTAATTGGTTGATTCAGATGATTAGGTTAATAGCTCGTTTAGACCACCTGAACATGATATGCTAATTTTTTGAGATAGGAATTTTGGGTTTTCATGAGCTGTATGCCAAAATCATCAGTATTAAAACAATAAAAGACCTGAAATATTTCAGTTGTTGTGCAATGAATCTAAAATATATGAAAGTTTAATTTTTATCAGTACATTACAGAAAATATTGAACTTTATCA
>CM045729.1:74931549-74961549 GCA_024760905.1 Plotosus lineatus
TACTTACACAGCCATGCCACCCCAACGACCTCAAACAAAAGGTGGAAACATACCTCTTAAATAAAAGACTGTTTAATTTATTTCAGTGAAATCTAGTCATTCTAGATAATGCTGTAAATTTAAATATATACCTGTATGGTTGAAATCATAGATGTATCTTGGACAGGGCACCTTGGTCAGAAATCCAGGGGAACCTTGTGGCCAACAGATCAATCCATCCCATTCTGCAGGGCACACATCTTTTTTCAAGGAAAAGACAAAAAAGCTTATTCTTAATTATTACTTACTATAGTATCATGAGCGTTTATTATCAAGCATATGTTCAAATGAATAGGCTACATCCAGGGTTCATTAAATGTTAATTAACTACTTAAATTACATCGATCCATTATCTATAATGCTTATCTTGCAAGGTTGCACAGAAGCTGAAGCCAATCCTAGTTGACTTTGGCAAGAAGTGGGTAAAACTTGAACACATGTTCCATCTATTGCTGGCAAACCACCATTCTGGACTAAAATAGAAAGGTTGTACCACTAGCCACTTAGATTTCTTTTTTACATACAATATGTTGTTGTGCTGATATTCAGACTAATTTCATGCTATTTTGATTAACATGGTGACCCCCTGTCACGAAAGCTTGGACTCGAAGACGGGGTTGAGTGTGGAAAAAGTGCTGCTTTGATTACACAATGTGGGGATGGAGGAGAGCAGATGATCTTTCAATTCGGCGCTGTCTTGGCAAGAGGAGTAGCAATTTTGTGCTGAATTGTTTTACTTTTCTGGAAACATCTAGGGGCTGTCCTTTCAGAAGCCTGTTCATGGTTTGGCAAGGAATGTTTGCAACTTGAAGCAGTGGAGCGGCAGACCTGCTGTCACAGTACCTCTCCTCAGTTCCAAGCCAGTGTTAGTCTGGGTTTAAGCCCAGAGCTCGTACTGCCTGGCGACAGCATCTGTATTCTTATGGCGGATGCCCAATGTTGCGCCTGAAACAAGACATCCTGGATGGAGAGAACCCAGCAATTTATTCGGCTATTCTAGTTTTTGCCTTTTCCATCCACTCTAGCAGTGCATGATCTGTGATTAATGTGAAGAGTTGAAGAGTTATGATGTAATTCCTTTTACATTCATTTTACAGTAAGGGCTTCCGCTTCTACATACGAATAGCAGGTATTGGTAGGGATTAGTTTTCTACTCACATTAATGATCTTAGGGGCAGTGGTGGTAGGGGCAGTGGTGGCCTAGTGGTATAGCGCGCTGGATCGCTGATCCTAGGATTGGGGGTTCGAGTCCCACTCTCCACAGGGTTGTCACTGTGCCCCCAGTGCAGCTAACTGGGTTATCAAAGTTGGGCCATGTCTCTCACTATCTATGGTGGGAGGCATGTAAAAGAACCATTGCTGACTTTCATAAAAAGAGTAGGCTGCAAAGCTGTCGGCGTGTTTCTGTCCCTTGCTAAAGGGTTGTGTCAGGAAGGGCATCTGACGTAAAAACTTATGCCAAATCACATGTGCGAATCAGATGATTCGCTGTGGCGACCCCTGAGAAAGAGAAAAAGCCGAAAGGAAACTACATTAATGATTGGCTGCCGCTTTCCATTCAAATCCGATAAGACAGCAGTGCCCAGGCCAGTCCCTGAGGTGTTAGCATATATTATGAAAGGCTGTTTGAAGCTTGGATTTCTTAGCACAAGGTGTTTGTAAAGGCTGTTCGGAGGAAATGGAATCCCTCCTTTGCTACTACCTCAGTCCATCTGAACTTTTCTGGTTCAACCCTCTTAATTGGGTTTGGGGTGAATCCCACCTGATGGAGCTTGCTCAGGACATATCAAAGATGACACAGATTTTCTTGTTAGGTGGTTCAATGTATGATCTTGTCGTGCAGGTAGGCAGCGGGATACCAGTGCTGTGGGTGGAAGATATTGAGGATATGTGATATCCATTATCCGCTAAAATGTCGATGGAGCCCCAGAATCCAAAAGGAAGCATCTTGTACTGCCAGTATATAGTCATGGTGCTGAACGCTGTTTTGGAGGGATGAGACTAGCTGCCAAAGTCTGAGATTTTAATTTTTAGAGGTTGTAGTTAGTGTTTTGGCATGGTGATTATTGGGCTGGATTCAGGGCTGTTGGGTGATTCAGTGATGCTGTCCTGAGTGTTGAAACAGATGTGTTCACATAGGCTTGGTGAAGAACACATCTCTGATCATGACTGATTCTGAAAATATTACAGAGGCAGCTGAGAAAGATAGAATGTCCTGCGGGCATGACTCTATTGATCCTTTCTTGCATTTCCTGGACAAATTGTATGCATTATGTTAGTGCCTCGAGTTGAATCCAACTCTCGATGACTCTATACTGAGATTTCTTACAGAATAGTTTGCCAGCTCTTTTATCTAAGCCTTCACACCATCTGGTATTCTGAGGTGGTCTTCCACCCAAGCACATACCAAGTCTGACCTTGCTCAGCCCCTGAGATCAGATGGACGCTGGCCTCCCCATGGAGAATGTAAGTTGTACAAATTCTACAATGGAGAAAACTTGCTGATTAAAAGGCCACTTGTTTGCTGACTGAAAAAGAGCTGAAACAATGTGAATCCTGTGGAAACTTGGGACACCTCACAAACCACAAACAGCATATAGCATATATAACAGGGCAGAAGGAGAACTCCTGTCTCTGTAATCTACAACCACCACCTAGGCTCATGATTGGGAGGTTGTGTGTTCGAATCCCAGTTAGACTTCCACTGTGCTAAGACCACTGGGCAAGGGTTTTACCCACAAGTGTGCCTCTATTCACCCAGCAGTATAAATGGGTACCGGAAAAATATACTGGGAAGGAAACCTGCGATGGACTAGCGTCCCATCCAGGAGGAGTTGAACTGAACTCCTGGTTGCTTCACGGAAACCGGAAATAAGCACCAGCCTGATGAGCCACTAGGCTCGGGTGTAAAAAGCCCATCTGAATTTATCTTACCTCACCTTACCACTTTCCAAAGCATCTGCTTTCATGCTTGACTGAACAGACTGTCAGTTTGTGAGTGATACACCGAGGGACAGACGTGTTTCACCTGAAACAGCCAGCAGAGTTCAGCCATACATTTGGATTCAAAGTGGCCTTCTTGTTCGATCAAGAGACCCTTAAGGATTCCTACCCAGCTAAATAGCAGGAGCAGTTCAGGGACCAATTCAGACCCCATAATGATAACTGACAGCAGTTCAATTAAATACAGCAGATCTATTAAGACCCAGTAATGCTAACTGACTTTCTTGTTAGCACATTTGGATGTGTAGTAACCAGTTAGGAAAAATCAGTTCTTCTTCGTGGTAAACCGAGCAACTTCAATACTGAAGACTGATGTCGGTGTAAGACTTGGGCTGATTTGGCCTGGCGGAGCCCATCCCTCTCCAGGTCGTAGAAACACGCTGACGGCTTTGCAGCCTACTCTTTACGAAAGTCAGCGATGGTTCTTTGAGGAATAGATAGTGAGAGACATGGCCTGCCTTTCATAACCCAGTTAGCTGCACTGGGGGGACAGCGACAACCTTGTGGGGACTTGAACCCCCAACCTTAGGATCAGCGATCCTGCGCCCTAACCACTAGACCACCACTGCCCCAGTGCATTGCTCAGCTAAAACACAAATCCTTGACCAGACTGACTACTTGTGAGGAATTACAAATTGATTTATATGGAATACAAATATTCGTTTATAATGAACTTACTCTATTCAATAAACTTGTGTTAAATTGGACATGCATTTTGTTATCTTTCGAACAATATTTAACACAAGTTGGAGAACCTGTAGTGTCGTGAGAAGCCAAAATCCCTGGCAAGCGACTTTGGACTCAACTGGTTAAAATGAAAGTCAAATCATGGAATAAAACAGTCACCAATGTAGATAATAACAATCCTAACTTTCCAAATTGAACAAAACTTATTTCAGTTTTTAAACAAAAATGAATTCACCTTCCAACAATATGCTGTACAGTACTTAGTAACAGAAGTACAAATAGGAAGGGAGTGCTCTCGTAAAACAAATCGGTCATTTGGGATTCCTCAAAAGTAAGTTTTTAAAACAATAAACTTGGTGGATATTTGGCGTGGATGTGTTGGTTCAAACCTCAAGAATGCACACAAGAGTGATGGCAACGTTTGTAGAAAAGGTTTGTGTTTACATATGAACCTTTTATCAGGTTTGTGATTGAGGAAGGGACCCGACACATGCACATAAACAAGACTCCAGTAGATGTGCTGGACTTCTGTGCGGACAGTCCGACATGCCACACACTTCTCTACATGTAGTACAAAATCTTCTCTGACCAGTGTCAACTTGTTGGTTTGAAAATAAATATCATTCACACTGTTATGAGGGTTCAGGTGATGAGACCTAGCCACAGAAGCTGCTAGCAGAGCTCCGGATCATCAGTTCTAAATTGATATGGTTCTGGTGTTTAATTTGATCTTTATCGATTTTTATATAAAATGCTTGCTTACATTTGTTTTAAGCTTTAGGCAGGTAAGACTAAGACCTAAGTCATATGGTAAGTCTGTTGGGTTTTTACACCCGAGCCTCGTGGCTTAGCCTCATGGCTCATCAGGCCGGTGCTTATCCCCGGTTTCTGTAGCATGAAGTGAAGAGGAGTTCAACTCCCCCTGGATGGGACGCTAGTCCATCGCAAGGTTTACCTTCCCAGTATATTTTACTGGTACCCATTTATACTGCTGGGTAAACAGAGGCACACTTGTGGTTGAGACCTTGCCCAAGGGTCTTAGCACAGTGAGGGTCTCAGATGGGATTTGAACTCACAACTGCCTGATCATGAGCGCAGCACCGTAACCACTACGCCACCAGCCCCACCTAAGTCATATGGCTAATACTTATGATTTTAAAATCAAAGAAATCCCCATCCAAAGACTTGAAATAAGCAACATCCAAAGTGGAGAGATTTCTACATTGCAGCTGTCTTTAGCTGGTGGTGCACAGACTTGTTTTGCGAATTGCAAAGAAATGGAGACCGGATGTGATGTACAGTATTAAGAAAGGGACATTATTACAGTCCGGCACAGGGCAAAAGGAAAAGGCACCACCTTGTGGTGCAAACCAGCACTACAGCTGTACTTTGACTGTGACGGACAACACACTTCCAGCAATAGAAATGAGAACAGCAGTGATTTGTGGGCGCCATTTAGTGGAGAACGGAAGTTTGTTCGTGGTAATCTGAGCAACGGTAAACAACACGTAACAGATATGATCTTTCACCGTCTACTTTACTCCTTGCAGTTCATGGGCAGTAATATTCGGTGTTACTCTACTCTGTCAGACGGCTTGACGATAATGAGTTGTATAGTTCACAATCACTACAATGTGTTTGTGACCAGAGGCAAACTTTGGCGGTAGTCCTACTAGGTCCATCCTTTTGACGGGGACACTGATCATGAAGAGAGGAATGAGTAGTGCAGAATTAGGCTTCCTTGGGGGAGTGAATCGTGGTCATCTTGGCCAATAATCTGAGTCTGCTAATCCTGCTACTAGGGGTGGGAGTAACACCCTAAACAGCTCACCACAGCATCATATGGCAACATATACACAACCATTCACATACACTCACACCAAGGGACAATTTGGAACAGCCAATCAGCTTAATGAACATTTTTGGACTGTGGAAGAAAACCAGACTACAAAGAGATGCTCAAGCCCAGGACTCAAACCTAGAACCTTCTTGCTGTGAGGTGGACATGTAAACAAATTTAACATTTTTAAAATAAATTTAAAATAAGTTTGAAAATGTAAACACAGTACATTAATCCATTTATTTACTGAACCTCTGCATCCTATTGGTATGGCAGGGAGGTTCTTACTCCTCACAGAAACACTCTTGCAGGAGCCGAGGACTCAAACCCAGCACCTTCTTGTTGTGAGGTGGGCGTACAAACCACCACGCGAACATACTGCCTTCAAACATTTTGTTTGTTTTTTCTTTGTTTTTTAACAATTGGTAAAGATTCTAATTCTTCTGCAGAAACATCATGTACATCGTCACGACTTCAAGTCCACCCTGATGTATAACTACTGTAAATCAAAGCTACAAATACAGTCGGCCCCCAACTTACGAAGACCCCTGTGTACGAAATCCCCGGGTTACGAAAAACATTTTCTTGAGATTCCGTCCCCGAGATACGAAACAACCCCCTCTTACGAAAAGAAATTCAAAATCCAAACACGCCAATCGAAATTTCACACGACACGCAAGTTGCTCTCTCAGTGGCTGTCTCTCAACATCCCGCCCCGCTGGCCTCCCTGATAGAGACAGAACGAAGCTTCACTCTTTAGTTTTTAGTTTAGTTTTTAAGTTGTTTTAATTCAGTAAATGTTGAATAAATGTGGGCGCATTTGAGCTCATCTGGAATTCCGATCCCTCAAGGAATCAAATTAAAGTTGAGTTCGTCAAACAGGGAATGCGCTTTGAATTCCACGTCTTGTGGGCGTGGCCCACAGCATGTGCAAGAGAGAGACAGAGCGAGAGAGAGAGAGAGAGAGAGAGAGAGAGAGAGAGAGAGAGAAGGAATAATGCTTCAGTTTTTAGTTTAGTTTTTTAAGTTGTTTTAATTCAGTAAATGGTCAAGGAGGGAATGCGCTTTGAATTCACGTCTTGTGGGCGTGGCCCGCAGCACGAACACGAGAGAGAGAGAGAGAGAGAGAGAGGTGTGTGTGTGTGTGTGTGTGTGTGTGTGTGTGTGTGTGTGTGTGTGTGTGTGTCAATAAAAATGTTTAATAATGGTTTAATTAATAAATATGTTAATAAAATGGTTTAATATGTTAATAAAATGTTTAAACGGTTTAATAAATACATTTCTTTTACCTTTAACACATATTTCATACTAAATTGGTGTACTTTTATCATTTTTAAAGGGTTTATGGGGTTTATCCAGTCCAAACACTGGAGCCTTGGAACGAATTAGGCGTTGAACATGTAAGATGCGACCCCTACTTACGAAATCCCCGCTATACGAAAAGGGCACTGGAACGGATTAATTTTGTAAATTGGGGGCTGACTGTATATAGCTTATTAATCCCAGAGGGAAATTTGCAAGGTTTTTTTTCTTTTTGTTTATTGAGAAATGTAAAAATGAAACTTTGGCTGTAGAGGGATAAGAATTTGCCATCCATATTGATTAGAATAGGTAAAATCAATTCAATAACTGAATGCAGAATGAATGAAGTTGAGGTGAGCCCTCTTTTTAAACGCATTTCCAAATCACTCAAGCTTGTAGACCCTTATGAAATGATTAACGATCCTGCCTTATCTCATTTACATAAAAGAAGACAAGTAGAAAGTCTCCCCAAGCATTGTTGCTCCTATTACCTGGGTGATCATGGATTCACAGAGCTCAATGTGAAAAGCTCAACCAGAATGCTCACTTCAAAAAGCGTGTGTATTTCAGGATATTTGAGAGATCACCCTGTACTGGATGTCCCAGTACTGAACATACTAGTACAAGCTGGTTCTATCTATGCCTAAGACACATACCTGTAAGTCACCAGAAACCTCTTCCTATCCCACAATCTTCATCATTGATCTCACAATCTACCAAAGTAATAGTACAACCGTGCTATAAATCACTGCCTTATGCTCTGATCTTTCAAGAAGTATTAAATTACTGCGGTATATCAGAGAGCACCGTGGGTTCAATTTACTAAGCATACATAGTGAGAGATGGTCTCATGCCACTTCGCAGCAAAGATGAAGGTGAGTGCAACTGCAGATAAAATAGTGAACTGAATAAAGCACAGGATGACGTTTCAAAAAAACACAATTTAAAAGTTTAGAATGTCAGGCAAACAGGATGTTGGAGGCAAACAGTAATCAAAAGTGAAGAGGCGGGCAAAAGTTAAAACACTGAGAGCAAACATGAATGACAAAGGTGTGGCATGCACTCATAACAAGATACAGGAGCAGTACTTTGCACTAAGCATGTGAAAACAGAGTCCTTATATAGTGCAGGTAATGGGGGGGGGTAGCAAGAAGGTCATAGTGGTTAGCAAGAAGGTCTTGGGTTGGATTCCTGTGTGAAGTTTCCTCTGGGTACTTTTATTTTTTCCCACAGTCCAAAGACACGCACATTAGGGTAACTGGCTGCTCCAGTTTGCTCCTTGGTGAGATTATGGGTATGAATAGTTGTGTGTTTGTTAGACCTGCGATGGCCTGGTGAGCTGTTCAGAGTGTATAGTGCCTTTACCCAGTGTGGAGTGAGATAAGCAACGCTTTTCTACAACCCTAATAGGATTAAGAGGTTTGATAAATAAGTGAGAGTGAATAATTATTGGGATAGGAGCTGAGCAGTAAGGTGAGGAGAGCATGTAAAAGAGTCATGTGAAGGAAACGTCTTTATTTTTCTGTACACATCTTCCATTTGAAATTTTCTTCAGTCATCACACCCACGATGTGCCCAGTGTTAATAAAATATGCTCTTTCCATTGCAATCCTGACCCAGATAAAGTCAATGAAAATGAATGAGCACACTGAGTTGAAGTCATTCACTTTCATTATTAAATAATTTCAATACATACATATAACATACGGGCGGCATGGTGGCCTAGTGATTAGCACGTCCGCCTCACAGATAGAAGTTCCTGGGTTCGATTCACAGCTTGGGTGTTTCTGTGTGGAGTTTGCATATTCTCTCCATGTTTGCGTGGGTTTCCTCTGTGTACTCTGGTTACCTCCCACAGTCCAGAAACATGCCCAGTAAGTTAATTGGCTGTTCCAAATTGGCCCTAGGTGTGACTGTGAAAGGTTGTGTGAGAGTCAACCCTTCAATGGCCTGGCGAGCTGTCTATGGTGTACCCTGCCCTCACACAGAGTCAGCTGAGATGGGCGCCAGCCTGACTGTGACCATAATAAGGATTAAGCAATTCAGAAAATGAATGGACAAATAGCATATGCATTTCGCTATCATCTAAATAATAATTAAAAAAATGCACACAACGGTATTTGGACCACCACATTATTTTTGAGCTTCTATTTACAATTGGATAGAAGAAAATGTTGGAGAGTTTGTAAACAACAGTAAATATGCATTTTTAGGAATGGTGTAGTGAGGAGGGCATTGAAGAGGATGAAGAATGCAAAGGCAGTTGGTCCTGATGATATACCGGTGGAGATATGGAAGTGTCTTGGCGAGTTAGCAGTAGACTTTCTGACCAGAACATTCAACAAGCTTTTAGCGAGTGATAGGATGCCTGAGGAATGGAGGAAAAGTTTGCTGGTGCCCATTTTTAAGAACAAGGGAGACGTGCAGAGTTGTGGCAACTACAGAGGGATAAAGGTGATGAGCCATACAATGAAGTTATGGGAAAGAATAGTGGAAGCTAGACTAAGGGCAGAGGTCAGCATTTATGAACAACAGTTTGGTTTCATGCCAAGAAAAAGCATCACAAATGCAGTGTTTGCTTTGAGAATGTTAATAGAGAAGTCCAGAGAAGGTCAGAGGGACCTGCATTGTGCCTTTGTGGATCTGGAAAAAGCATATGACAGGGTGACAAGAGAAGAACTGTGGTATTGCATGAGGAAGTCTGGAGTGGCAGAGAAGTATGTCAGAGTGGTGCAGGACATGTATTAGAGCTGTAAGACAGTGGTGAGGTGTGCTGTCGGCGTGACCGACGAATTCAAGGTGGAGGTCAGACTGCATCAAGGATCAGCTCTGAGCCCCTTCTTGTTTGCGATGGTGATTGACAGGCTGACAGACGAGGTGAGACAAGAATCTCCATGGACTATGATGTTTGCAGATGACACTATGATCTGTAGTGAGAACAGAGAACAAGTGGAGGAGAATCTAGAGAGGTGGAGGTATGCCCTGGAAAGGAGAGGAATGAAGGTTAGCCTCATAAAATCTGAAAACATGTGTGTGAATGAGAAGGACCCAGGAGGAATGGTGATGTTACAGGGAGCAGAGATAATGAAGGTGGAGGATTTTAATGGAGAGTGTGGAAAAGAGGTGAAGAAGTGTGGGCAGACAGGTTGGAATGGTTGGAGAAAAGTGTCCAGTGTGATGTGCGATAGGAGAGTATCAGCAAGAATGAAAGGAAAAGTGTACAAGACGGTGATGAGGCCAGCGATGTTATATGGCTGAGAAACAGTAGTGCTGAGGAAAAGGCAGAAGGCAGAGCTGGAGGTAGCAGAGATGAAAATGTTGAGGTTCTCTTTGGGAGTAACGAGGATGGATAGGATCAGAAATGAGCACATCACAGGGACAGCCCATGTAAGATGTTTTGGAGACATGCTAGATGGAGATGGTTGGACATGTACAGAGGAGGGATAGTGAGTATATTGGCAGTAGGATGCTTAGGTTGGAACTACAAGGCAGAAGGCCTAGAGGAAGACCAAAGAGAACATTTATGGATGTGATGAAGGAAGACATGAAGGTTGTTGGAGTAAGAGAAGAAAATGCAGAGGACAGGGTGAGATGGAGGCAGATGATTTGCTGTGGCGACCCCTGAAGGGAACAGCCAAAAGGAAAAGAAGAAGTCTGGTTTCATGCCAAGAAAGAGCACCACAGATGCAGTGTTTGCCTTGAGGATGTTAATAGAGAAGTACAGAGAAGGTCAGAGGGAGCTGCATTGTGCCTTTGTGGATCTGGAAAAAGCATATGACAGGGTGGCGAGAGAGGAACTGTGGTATTGCATGAGGAAGTCTGGACTGGCAGAGAAGCATGTTAGCGTGGTGCAGGACATGCATGAGAGATGTAAGACAGTGGTGAGGTGTGCTGTCGCTGTGACAGAAGAGTTCAAGGTGGAGGTTGGACTGCATCAAGGATAAGCTCTGAGCCCCTTCTTGTTTGCAACGGTGATGGACAGGCTGACAGACGTGGTTAAACAAGGAATCTCCATGGACTATGATGTTTGCAGATGACATTGTGATCTGTAGTGAGAGCAGAGAACAAGTGCAGGAAAATCTAGAAAGGTGGGGGTATGCCCTGGAAATCAATTTTACGTGTTTTGTAAAAAAAAAAAATAATAATAAAATTGTAAGTCATTTTGAGTTTCGTGCTCTCTTTGTAGTATGAGACGTGAGTAGGTCGACATAGTACTCTACTTATGCATGACGCTATGTCCATTGTTTACATGGCACTGCATCGTTCATTGTTTACAAACGACAGACTGAACGTGCCCTGTTTCTTCCCAGTTCACCTCATGTTACCGTAGTGTTAAGACGTGTTAAGACGTGTTAAGACGTCCTCTCTGCGGTCTTTGTGTTTATACTGTTTTGCGTATTTGTAACCCTAAGCAAATATGGTTGGTCAGAAGCATAAGCCTACAAGTGATAGTGGTAATCACATTGTATCTTTATTAACATTAAAAACAAAAAAGAAATATAGTTCAACTTACAATAAAGCAAAAAACTTCATTAACATAGTTTTTTAATCTGTAATTGAAAAGATTCAAAGTGCACCAATGTGCTTGAAATAAAAAAAAAAAACATCCTGAGTTGAACTCATTCAACTTATTTATGTGTTAATATCTTCGTCTCTCTCCACCTTTCTCTTCATTCCTGTTAGAAAATTTTCCCTGTTGTTTCTTGGGTTGTTTATTGCACTTCATATTGTTTGCTTCTGCAAAAAAACGCTATACTATAGTGAGATAATGAGAGTGCCACTGCCAACTAGTGGAGCGGAGGTGCAATTACACTTAATTCTTGTACACAATTCCAGAAAAGCATATTCCCCAGGTCATACATGAGATATTATGTGCCTGTTGTGTATGTATACGTATTGTTTGAATCTGTTGTACTGCAAAGAGAGGTTTTCTCCTGTGTTGTATATTAGAAGAGTCTTGTTCGTCACATGCTTTGGCACGACCCCAACGCTGAAGGCAAGTCTCAAGGCAAGTCACTTTTTTTCCTCTAAACTTGTGGAGCAAAAGTTTCATTTTTTTATGTTTTCTTTAGAATTTTGAAATTGTTTGACTTTCATTGAATTCATATAGTGAAAATGTTAGAACCAGGGGGTGTAGTGGGTGGTGTGGAGGTGGAGCGTTTGGGTAGAAGTTCTGTAATTAGATCATGATTTTGGGACTAAAACTGATTGTGCAGCAGAGACGGAAGCTGCGACGTAAGAGCTGGCAGAAGCGTCTGGAGGGACAAAACCTGTGCTTTCTGTTGGAAGACAATCTGATTATTTAACAAGCTCAAAAATCCCACATCACGTCAAACCTGAGGTGAACCTGCGTGACCTCTGTAATATTAAACCCCCTCAAAAGGTCAAAGGTTGAAGTATGGTCATATTATCATCCATGTTTAAGTCAAATATTACCTTTGTTCATTTCTTTACTCTTGCATGATGTCAGGTATTGGTTTGTTAAAATGAAATCAGACAAATTAAAATTAAGTAGGATTTTTCATGTGCAGTGAAACTGATACTGATTGAAATCAGTAAATCTGTAAAGGCTTTTGTTTTAAGCAAAAATATAAGATGTAGAAAGATTAAGGTCTGAAGTAAACCAGTTAAAATAAATCTGAGTACAGTCTATAGGTTTTCGTGAAAGTTTGAGTAAAATCTGATTCAAGTTCAATTTTTGTCAATGTTTTGGATGACAATGTTAATAAACGAATAGAAGCTGAAATGAAGAACTTTTGTGATTATTTTACACTTTAGATGTTTGGTTCATTTTTAGTTTTTTGTGATAAAAATGTGAATAAATCTAGATATACAAGGGCACCCCCCCACACACACACACACAGCAGGAGTTGAGTTCCGCTGGACAAGAAATTATGTGTATTCACAATCTTATAATAAACTTAATGACTATTATTGAAGAGAAAGTCTGAGATAAGTTCCGCATGACTAGAGTCAGGAAGTAAACCAGCACTGCGCATGTACACGCCCGAGCTGACCAATCAACAAACTTAATACTAGTCCTTCTCAAAAAATTAGCATATTGTGATGAAGTTCATTATTTTCTGTAATGTACTGATAAAAATAAAACTTTCATATATTTTAGATTCATTGCACACCAACTAAATATTTCAGGTCTTTTATTGTTTTAATACTGATGATTTTGGCATACAGCTAGCTCATGAAAACCCAAAATTCCTATCTCAAAAAATTAGCATATCATGAAAAGGTACTCTAAACGAGCTATTAACCTAATCATCTGAATCAACCAATTAACTCTAAACACCCTAAAAACTCCCCGCCTGGTTCATTACTCAAAACCGCAATCATGGGTAAGACTGCCGACCTGACTGCTGTCCAGAAGGCCATCATTGACACCCTCAAGCAAGAGGGTAAGACACAGCAAGAAATCTCTGAGTGAATAGGCTGTTCCCAGAGTGCTGTATCAAGCCACCTCAGTGGGACGTCTGTGGGAAGGAAAAAGTGTGGCAGAAAACGCTGCACAACCAGAAGAGGTGACCGAACCCTGAGGAAGCTTGTGGAGAAGGGCCGATTCCAGACCTTGGGGGACCTGTGGAAGCAGTGGACTGGGCTACAGGTGCCACATTCCACAGGTCAAGCCACTTTTGAACCAGAAACAGCGGCAGAAGCGCCTGATCTAGGCTACAGAGAAGCAGCACTGGACTGTTGCTCAGTGGTCCAAAGTACTTTTTTCGGATGAAAGCAAATTTTGCATGTCATTCGGAAATCAAGGTGCCAGAGTCTGGAGGAAGACTGGGGAGAAGGAAATGCCAAAATGCCTGAAGTCCAGTGTCAAGTACCCACAGTCAGTGATGGTCTGGGGTGCCATGTCAGCTTGCTGGTGTTGGTCCACTGTGTTTTATCAAGGGCAGGGTCAATGCAGCTAGCTATCAGGAGATTTTGGAGCACTTCATGCTTCCATCTGCTGAAAAGCTTTATGGAGATGAAGATTTCATTTTTCAGCACGACCTGGCACCTGCTCACGTTGCCAAAACCACTGCTAAATGGTTTACTGACCATGGTATTACTGTGCTCAATTGGCCTGCCAACTCTCCTGACCTGAACCCCATAGAGAATCTGTGGGATATTGTGAAGAGAAAGTTGAGAGACACCAGACCCAACACTGTGGATGAGCTTAAGGCCGCTATCGAAGCATCCTGGGCCTCCGTAACACCTCAGCAGTGCTACAGGCTGATTGCCTCCATGCCACGCCGCACTGAAGCAGTCATTTCTGCAAAAGGATTCCCGACCAAGTATTGAGTGCATAACTGAACATAATTATTTGAAGGTTTACTTTTTTGTATTTGAAACACTTTTTTTTTTCATTGGTTAGATGAAATATGCTAATTTTTTGAGATAGGAATTTTGCGTTTTAATGAGCTGTATGCCAAAATCATCAGCATTAAAACAATAAAAGACCTGAAATATTTCAGTTGGCGTGCAATGAATCTAAAATATATGACGGTTTGATTTTTATCAATACATTACAGAAAATAATGAACTTTATCACAATATGCTAATTTTTTGAGAAGGACTAGGATTATCAGTCAGTAATAATAGCTGAACACTGTCAATCAAACAAAGTGCGAGTGTGAGAATAAAACACAGTTTGTTAGTACCGCCTCCAGCTTCTGCACACGTGTTAGAACATAAACAGTGACGCACAGAGAATGAATGGTTAAAATAATCATAAGCCATCCAGCCTGGATCTGCAGCCTAATGCTCAAGACTTTTATAAAACGAATAGTATGTTTTTGGGCTGTAAATATGTATTCATATTTGTTTGTGCCTTGGAATAGATAAATAACTTTAGCTCAATTTGTAAATGTATTTAGCACATGTACTTGCAGATGTAGTTTGAAATATATTTGAGAATGTTTTTGGTCGAACTATAATATTTGATTCATCTTCTGAGAGTAATAGATGAATCGCCTTCTGCTGAAAAGCTGTGCGTGTTGGCGTGAGACTCCATTTTGTTTATATCATATAATATGCTGTGATATGCATGCACTATATTTCATGTGGTACTTTGTACCAACCCAGTGACGTCACGGTAACTTTGTGTAGGCGGGCACTTAGCAATGGCGGCTTTCGGGTTGATAACTTATACCACAAGCACATAAAACAAAACCGCTGTGTGTGCAATGGTTTATTTATGATATAAAACTTAAGTCACAATCGCTTCAATAAACTATACTTAAGCTACCGCCAACTTATTTAGTCGACATTTCATTTCCCCTTTAAGGCTTAGGCCTTTAGCCCCTGGGACTCGAGGTCCGGTCACCCGAGATGTGCACCCCTCCGCGGTCAGACCAGCTTACGCCCTTACTATAATTGATGCATGCAGTAGAAAGATCAGATATGGTTTTAAATGTAGTACAGGGGGGGCCATTTTTACTAAGGGTAGCAACTTAAATTCTAGGTCATTAAGGGTCAGCATCGATTTGAAAAGGGGCAACCTGACCTACCAAAACTACCAGTCAAACCCCCCACCCCCCACTCACCAGTTTGACAGCGTTGAGCTAGCTTCCTCTTTCCTAAATTACTTGCTGTTTACTTGATGTGCTTTTAGTGGATGAATTTGTTTCATGGTAATTGTTGATTCAAAGTCTGTATGATGATCACTCATGAATTGTCTTGTGTCTGCTTCAGATAAGTTGTCGGCTGGATTTGGCCTGTGGGCTGTAAGGTTGATCACTGTGATGGTGGAACATAGGATTCTAAAAAGTTGTGTGTCTATATATATATATAGGGGGGGGACTTAAAAAAAGTACATCCTTATTTAAACTCATTCAACTTATTTATGTCTTAATATCTCCATCTCTCTCCACCTTTCTCTTTGTTCCTGTTAGAAATTTTTCCGTGTTGTTTCTTGAGGGGTTGTTTACTGCACTTCATATCATTTGCTTGTGCGAAAAACTGCTACACCATAGCATGACAATGAGAGCGCCACTGCCAACTAGTGGAGCGGAGGTGCAATTACACTTAATTCTTGTGCACAATTCCAGAAAAGCACGTTCCCCAGGGTCATTACCCCCCCCCCCCCCCCCCCCCCCGGGCATCATACCACACCCCACTATTTGAGAAGCACTGTCATAGCATCATATACATGTAAAAGAAGGCTAAAGATGCTTTTTAAAATAAAAAGTCCTATAACTGCTTCCACATTATCAGATTATCGTGATTGTCTTCTCTACAATCTAAAACTGACAAGTATTTTATCTGGAATATTTTAACTCAAACTTCCTCCATGGTAAACTAAATATTAGCATGATTTACAATTTCTGATCAGAAATATTTTTTTTTCCACACTTCAGATTCATGACAGTGACCACACCAGCATGGATATGGTTCTTAATAAGATTAGGGTTTACTAGTAGCAGGCAGGGCAGGCAGGGCCAGCAAGGCCCTCTCTTATGGCCTAAATGCTATCAGAATCACTGACCTACATTTACCACTTAAATTTTAGTATTTGTTCCATTAGTATTTGTATTAATTTATTCCTATCAGTCTATACTCTTCATTTTGTAGCATTTCTCTTGGCTGCACTACAGTTCTTCTAGTATGTGGATGTTAGTTTTTTGTCCAATCAGATTTCAGCTTCTATGTGCTGCCAAGTAAATCTAATCTGCCCAGGGCCTTCACAATCAGCATGACTGGCCAATGTCACTTAAACTATATTAGCAGTGGGCCTTTTTCTTTAACCAATCAGATTCCAAATTCACCTCACAGGTCCTGCTAATTAGCCTACCAGAATTTTTCTGTCCTCAGTTTGATTGGTCAGAGCAAAACTAGATGAAGACCATGTAGTTCATAAATTTCAGTTACAATTTTTTTCTACAATTATACTCCCACAATTACAATTACAATGTGATAGTGGTAGATTAAGTCCATTAAGTCCCACTGAAGGCCCAGGTAAGAAAAATGCACGGACTGACACTGATCAGTAGGAAGTAGCAGCTGGTGGTCTCTCAAGCAGGGAAAGTGTATTTTTGATCAATCTTTTCCAAATTTTGTTAATTATTATGTAAATTTACCTACATGTATCTTATTATGTATGTCTTTTTTAATTAGCCAGATAATTCATTTTGACCAAAAATCCCGAGTTGGTTTCATTAAAAAGGTCAGAAAGTACATTCTCTTTATCACAGAACTTCCAGTCAGCTGGCTTACATTTTCTTACCAGGAAAGTGGAAAAGACAGGCGTTTTCCCCGCTGAATTCTAAACCAAATCAGTCTTCGGCATTCTGATGCCTGCTGTTTAATTCTGAATCTCTTGTATGGTCTTCCATTACACACAGCTAACCAATCAGCTTTACTAACTGAAATAACTTCACCAAGCTAAAACAAAGTGCAATAATAAAAATAAGAGTTGTGTATTTCGGGGACCAAGTCCATTCAAAACTATGTCAATCAAACTATAATAGTGACATAACGCACTTTATGGGTATTTAATTTTCATGCACTTCTGAGCTGCTGGCTAGATCAATCCAAAACTCGGCAAATTGATGCAACTATATTTATATTTTTATTTACAACAGGATGTGGAATCATTAAAAATGATAGGCTTTCTTTCTTCCTTTAGGCTTTCTCTCTTTCTCTGGAGTTGCCACAGCGAATCATCTGATTCGCACATTTGATTTGGCGTAGGTTTTTACGTCGGCTGCCCTTCCTGTCACAACCCTTCAGCAAGGGACAGAAACACACTGACGGCTTTGCAGCTACTCTTTACGAAAGTCAGCAATGGTTCTTTTACATGCCTCACACCATAGACAGTGAGAGACATGGCCCGCCTTTGATAACCCAGTTAGCCGCACTGGGGGGGAGGGCACTAACCCTAACCCTTAGGATCAGCAATCCTGTGCCCTGTCCACTAGACCACCACTGCCCAAAAAATTAAAAATGATAGGCTATATCACTAATAAAAACAGACTGATGATACCTGTTAAAAATCTATGCAAAAATCAACTTAAACAGTTTTGGTGTCCCTGTCAATAATAATAAACAAGAGAGGTTCTTGCCGTTTGGACAGTTCCTCCAATCATCATGCAGTCGCCCAGTGTCCTGACCCGCCAACTCCCTAGAGAACTTGAGCTTCCCTTGAAATAAATGTCAAGCTTTGCTGTGCTGGGAGCCGAGCAAATTCTCAGCACCATAAAACACCTTTAAAAAATATTGTTGCCACAGGAATATATGAGAAAATTAAAAAAAAAAAAAAAAAAAAAAAAAAAAAAAATCATGCTAGATAATCTGCAAGAAATTACCACGAATTCTGAATGAACTAGCCATAAAGCTGAACATGTTGACGAATCCTAATAACAGTACATACTGATTACTTTTATGTGACATTTTAGAGGAAGAAGAGCTTCCCTGTAGCCACAAAGCAGCTGCCTGTCAAGGTTTATAATACAGTGCTGCACAGTGGGTTCATGGTAAGCAGTATTAAGAATCATCAGAGGAAACCTATTTCAAATCGTCTTTTTTTCTTATTAAGGACCGCAATGAATATCCTGAATGACCTCTTGAGGTAAACCTGCCAGTGTATACATACTGATGCAAGCCCCAGAGGTCTCATTCATTACAATTTTAACTCATGGTTATGAATGACAGTGCCTGGCAGCTCTAATCTTCTCACTCAGGAGAGCTGACGGCATTTTTACACATGAACAAATGAAAAGATCTTCACTCTAACCTGGTGAGTCACTTTTTAATCAGTTAATCAATTACATAATCTCTGAATGCTTGCTATTTATACAGCTTGCAATAAATTAAGAATTAAGAAAATAACGTTAATTAAAAAAACAGAGATTTATCATCTTACATTATACCTACCAATTTGGAAATTTTAATTAGGTTTTATTGTTGCAGGTACATTGCTATGATTAGTATGTGAGTGTTACCATAATTACCAAAAATCTAAATATCTCATTAAAACTACCATATAATTAAAATAATAAGCATATTGATAAGATGCTAATTGAAGGATAGGATCTCATTTGTGTTGTGTTATCATTACAAATTGTGTGCTTTAACAGTATTTAATAATTAAATTGAATATCTCTGAATATCCCAGGATCCTTTCTAATGCAAAATGTAGATAAATTGCAAGTGCTCCAGAAAACCAAACTGCAAAACAATTTGATGGGGCACTGGTGAACTGGTGGCAGGGTGCTGCTGGATTACTGATCCCAAAGTCAGGGGTTCAAGTCCCACTATCAACGCGTCACTCTTGTCCACCCAGTGCAGCTAACTGGGTTATCAAAGGCCGGCCATGTCTCTCACTGTCTATGGTAAGAGGCATGTAAAAGAAAAATTGTCGACTTTCATCAAGAGTAGGCTGTGTAGTCGTGTTTACGCCCTGCGATGGCCTGGTGAGCAAGGTATATTTTGCCTTGCCCATAGTTGGCTGAGATGAGCACTAGCATCCCAGCAACCCTAATTAGGATTAAGCAAAAGGATTCAAAAATGAATGAATGAGAAACATGTGCTCTAATTTAACAGATATAGTTCACACTTCTTGATGAATATCTAATCCTGTGCATTTCATTACTAACACCTGGCTAGCTTATTACTCATATAATACCTGACTTTTACACCCGAATCTAGTGGCCAGTGCTTAACCCTGGCTTCCGTAGCGTGAAGCAACCAGGGGTTCAACTCCTCCTGGGTGAGTCCATTACAGGTTACCTTCCCAGCATTTTTAGTGGTACCCATTTATACTGGACAGAGGGACACTTGTGGTTAAGATCATGACCGGGGGTCTTGCACGGTGGGGTTCTAACAGGGGTTCTAACCTCCTGATCATGTACTCAGCACCCTAAGCACTATACCACCGACCCAACCATTGGAAGCAGAAAAGGGTGTACTTATTTTTACATTACAAATTTCTCCTTTGCTTTTTAAACAAAATCAGACTGTTAATTATATTACAATGACGATATGATATGCGCAATCTGCTTTGTCGATGTGTGGGCAATAAATTGTGTATCTGAACCGGCACGTATCCGACCAGAAGATAGCTGTTAGACAGCTGCACTATGCGGTCTTTTTGTTCATAGCATCCACAGAAGCAGTCAGTGTTTTCTTGAAGAAAACAGGTAAACAAGAAATATACAGAAGAAGCTCTTGCTTGTCACAGGAAAAGGAATGAGCTGCAAAGCTACCAAAGCCATCCATCACAGACAGGGATTGATGATGTTTTGTTCAGAAACGGGCAGTTTGGAGGTATCACCCCAGCAGGAATGAAAAAGCAATAGCCCCTGAAGTGAATTTAAAATGGTTGTCATTTTAAAATACCATACACAGTGGAACGTTCGTGGTCAAATGACTCTTGAGTCGAACAAATCAGAGTTCAATCAAAAAATATGAGGAAAATCTGCCTTGCTTTTCGAACAAATTATCAGAACCACCGAGCACCACTGAGTATCTTGAACACTGCTCAGTGTACAGTACAGTAAAACCTCCGCTGACGAACGCTTAAGCTCACGAACTTTTCGCCTCAAGAATATTAAATTTGCGAGCATATAGTCTCTGCTGACGAACTAGTTTTCGGCGGACGAACCAAACCACACGGTTGAACAGCGCCACGGTGGCGGCCACGAGAAGCTGACGCACGCTCACGGAGTCCCAGTTCGTCACCCCCTTTCTTTGAGTGTGGACGTGGCTTGTGTTTGATAGACATTTTGGACCATATTGAGTGTACTTTTGCTATTATGGGACCGAAAAAGCCCCCACCACAGGCGGAGATCATTGAAAAACACGACCGAGGTGTGCGTTTGTGTGACTCAGCGTCCCAGTACCAGTACACTAAGTCTACCATTGCTACCATCCTTAAGAACAAGGAAGCTATTAAGGGTGCGTGTGTGTGGCTAAGGGTGTTTCCAAACAGTAGGCGTTTCCAAACACTCCTTCCAAACAGTAAGTCCCTCCCTCCCTCCTCCTCCCACTCCATTCCATCAAGCCATCAACTACCATCACAAAGGTAAATAAAACGACTTTATTATACAGTACAGTTTATTTATTTAATTACAATACAATAGCACATTTATTATACATAAAATAAGGTATATTTTTGTGTAGTTTTAAGGCTTATTTAGTAGAAAATTATGTTTTATGGGGACCTGGGAACGGATTATTCTCATTTTAATGGTTTCTTATGGGAAATAAATGTTCGGAAGACGAACTTTTCGCCTCACACACACTTTCTGGGAACCAATTATGTTTGTGAGCTGAGGTTTCACTGTACTTTGAACAGCCATTGAGAGAGTGTCTCGTACTCCGCATTGTGTTTATTCATTACATTACGAATACTTTAACACTTTACCCCGGGTCCTAAGAAAAGCAGCAGTAATTCTACCGGAAAGGAAAAGAGAAAAGTCATGAGAACATGAATGAATCAACTGCGATCAGGAGGCAAAGAAGGGGGGGGGGGACCGGGGGGGGGACCCGGGGGGGGACCGCCCCGCCCCGCCCCTTCAAAGCAATTACCGTCCCTCATCTCTCCCTTCCGATCCACATACACTGACACGCCACAACCAGAAAGGTATGCACTGTAAACAAATACAGTACATAATTATGTTAATTATTACGTATTATATGTTTTACGGGGCAGTGGTGGTCTAGTGGTATAAGGCGCCGGATCGCTGATCCAAAGGTTGGGGGTTCGAGTCCCACTCTCCACAAGGTTGTCACTGTCCCCCCCCCCCAGAGCAGCTAACTGGGTTATCAAAGGCTGGCCATGTCTCTCACTGTCTATGGTGTGAGGCATGTAAAAGAACCATTGCTAACTTTCGACAAGAGTAGGCTGCAAATCCGTCAGCGTGTTTCCGCTCTGCGATGGCCTGGCGAGCTGTTCAGGGTATACTCTGCCCTCGCCCTGAGTTGGCTGGGATGGGCACCAGCCTCCCCGTGACCCTAATTAGGATGAAGCAGTTACAGAAAATCAACTGATTATGTTTTACTCTTTTGTGCATTAATGTATGTATTGTCTATTAATATATTTCATAAATACATCTCATTTTCAAATGATATACAAACGCTCCCGACTTATGTTTTTAATTGGTTCCGGATGGCCCAACATAAGTTGAAAGTGAACGTAAGTTGTTGCAGTGACGTATGACGTATGACACTCATACTGTACTATACATCCATAATTACCATTACAGTATCTCATAAAACACCCCTAAATAAATTATTATAAACATTGTAAAATAATATCAAATGATATCAACAATAATTTCAAAAAAGTCACTTATTTATACTGAGTCACTTTACATGAAGCTTAAAACAGTCAATCAACGCTTACAATATGTGACGCGCTCAAAACCGAAAGTAGTGTACTTGCGAAAGTAGTGTACTTGCTGTGGGTTATACAGACTTCCGGTCTTTCAAGTGCACAAGGGTGCCGTTGAACTCGTTTAGAACACAGCCTGCACTGATGCAGTCTCCCAGCAAAGCGGAGAGTTTTTTCTTTTGTATAAGTAAGTAAACTTTATTCAAGAGATGCATACAAAGAACAAGTACAAATCCTAATAAATATTAATATAAAAATAAGTAACACTCTTAGGATTCTGCTAAAAGATAAAAAAAAATATAAAGATTTTGCCGATCTGAGCAGATAGTTAATTCATCTGTGTGTATGAGACTTGCACCCATGCTAGTAGGCTTACACTTCTGACCAACCATATTTGCTTAGGGTTACAAAAATCCGCAAAACAGTGTAAACACAAAGATGACGTCTTAAAACAAGGGTAACACTATATAACTGATATATATATATATATATATATATATATATATATATATATATATACTCAGTCTGTAGTTTGTAAACAATGGATGTCAGCGTACTACGTAGGCACGTCTAAACTTAAAATTTGACTTTTTTAAAAAAAAAAACGAAACAAAACGTAAAATCGAAAAAAAAAAAAACGTAAAACGGATGAACGTAAGTCGGGGAGCGTCTGTACTGTACAATGGCACTGACAAAAGTAAACATTCATCTGAACGCATTAATCGACTTTTAACTATTTCTTATGGGAAATATTGTTTCACTCTCCGAACAAATCGGTAATCGGCCATATTTTTGGAGTGAATTGTGCTCAACACTGAGGTTCCACTGTAGTAAACTATTTATGAACATGCTGTCTGTGATGTTATTGTTTACATACGTTGGTGAGAACAACCCAATTGTTATTTAGGACCTCATTAAAAACGAAGAAGAGTGTACGTTCTTTTATACATGGCTTTACGTCCATTTATCTGCCATGGAAGTAAATGTTTTTTTCAAAAACAGTGAAACATTTTGATGTGGCCTGAAACATAGTGTGGGCATTCAAACAACACTCCCTGATATAAAATAGTTGAGAGAGCTCATTGTGATATTCCTTCTTACCAGCCAGGTCATGTGTAGAAACGGTGTGGATGCACTGAAGTTTGGCATCCAGAAGCATCTGCACTTGCTCCTCTGCTGTAATCTCCCCATCTGAGCCCGTCTGTGAAAACAAAACAATCATTTATTCTCACCTATCAGTTCTGAGACAGTAAATGTTCTATTACAAGCACTCTGACTTATTTTCAAAACAGAGACCTTGGGACATTGAGCCTGAGAATATCCTCAAAATAAGTTTGCATTCTCAGATCTCTCATGGGTTCTTAGAAATGTAATGGGTTTATCCTCAAGACAAAGCGCAAGCGAGAGGTTAAGCATACTCAATTAGCCATAACCTGTACAATCAAAAATACAATCTTTTGAAAAACAACCAAAAAACCCAAAAAACAAAAAAAAAAAAAAAAAAAAACAGTGCATCTCATAGAAAGTAATGATTGCACATATTTTGAACAAGCAAATATTTAATACTTTGATACAATGTCTATATCTATCTATATCTCTCAACAGTTCTGAAAAATTAATATCACAGCATTTTATGAGCCACTTTATCACTGATCATTTATACTGCGAAACTCATGCTGACTGTTACTTCTGTTACTTATTGTAACTCATATCTTATAGTGCATAAAATTATTATTTTTAAATCCATTCATTATTCTTTTAATAAAATTGCATGTCTTTTGGACGTCCAAACAGAAGTATAACCTCCATGCTTCTTCTTCTTCTTTTCCTTTCGGCTGTTCCCTTCAGGTGTCCCCACAGCGAATCATCTGCCTCCATCTCACTCTATCCTTTGCATCTTCTTCTCTTACACCAACTACCTTCATGTCGGCATTCTTTGTTGTGACTCGCATTTTTTATTTGGCATTTGTTTTACGCCGGATGCCCTTCCTGACGCAACCCTCTACATTTTTCCGGGCTTGGGATCTGCGTCACTGACACTGGTTTGTGCCCCTCCCTCACGGCTGCATTATAACCTCCATGCTTATAAAATTTAAATAAGTATGAAAGCCACTACAGTGGTGGCCCAGTGGTTGGGGTACTAGACAAGTTAATGCAGCTAACTGGGTTACCAAAGGCCGATCATGTCGATCACTGTCTATGGTGAGAGGTTCATGTAAATGAACCATTGCTGACTTTTGTCATGAGTAGGCCGCATAACCATCATTGTGTTTCTGCCCTGCGATGGCGTGGTGAGCTGTCCAGGGTGTACTCTGCCCTTTCCCAGCAAAAGCATGACCCAAATTAGGATAAAACATTCAGCAAATGAATTAATGAATAAAGGCCACTACATGACTGAGCCACCCATAGAATTCATGTAAGATGTTATTTCTGAGGCGGCACGGTGGTGTTGTGGTTAACATGTCCACCTCACAGTAAGAAGGTCCTGGGTTTGATTCCCAGTTCGAGCGTTTCTCTGGGGAGTTTTCTTGTTCTCACTGTGTTGATAGGTTTCCTCTGGGTATTCTGGTTTCCTCTCACAGTCCAAAAAACATGCACAGTAGGTTAATTGGCTATTTGAAATCACCCCAAGGTTCAGTTCAGTTCATTTTCTGTACCCGCTTAACCCTGGCGCCCATCCCAGCCAACTTCGGGCGAGGGCAGAGTACACCCTGGACAGCTCGCCAGGCCATCGCAGGGCGGAAACACGCTGATGGCTTTGCAGCCTACTCTTGTCGAAAGTCAGCAATGGTTCTTTTACATGCCTCACACCATAGACAGTGAGAGACATGGCCGGCCTTTGATAACCCAGTTAGCTCCACTGGGGCGGGACAGTGACAACCTTGTGCAGAGTGGGACTTGAACCCCCAACCTTTGGATCAACGATCTGGTGCCTTATACCACTAGACCACCACTGCCCCCATCACCCCAAGGTGTGAATGTGAATATGAATGGTTGTGTGAGTATTGGCCCTGTGATGTCCTGGAGAACTGTCCAGGATGTTCCCTGCTCTTGCCCAGAGTTGGCTGAGATGGACCCTAATTAGGATTAAGTGGCTCAGAAAATGAATGAATATTATTTCTGCTGAAAGGTGTGATAATTAGTTATCGAGGAGAAAGGTGTACATACTTTCTTTACAGAAGAATATTGCATCAATTCATATTTGTTAAATAAACAAATGAAAAATTAGATCTGTAGTCACTATATTGAAGAGGATGAAATGTTCATCATCATCATCATCATCATCATCATCATCATCTTCTGCTTAATCCGGAGTCGGTTCCCCCAGCTCTTCCAGGGGAACACCGATGTGTTCCTAGACCAGCCGAGAGACAGTTCCTCCAACATGTTCTGAGTTAACCAGGAAGGACCTGCCTGAAACAACACACAAGGAGGCCGTTGGGAGACATTCAAACCAGATGCCTGAGCCACCTCAACTGGCTCCTTTCAACACGGAGAAGCAGCAGTTCTACTCTGAGCTCCTCCCAGATGGCTCATCTTCTTAAATTATCTCTAAGTGAGAGCTTTGCCACCCTGCAAAGGAAGCTCATTTCAGCCACTTGTATTAGCAATCTTGTTCTTTCAGTCACTATCCAAAGCTCGTGACCATAGGTGAGGGTTAGAACATATAGATTGACTGCTAAACTGAAAGTTTTGCCTTGTGGCTCAGCTTTCTCTTCACCATGACGGACTGGTACAAGCTCTGCTTTACAGCAGAGGCTGCAACAATCCCCCTGTCAATCTCCCTCTCCATCCTTCCCTCACTCATGAACAAGACCTCGGCATACTTGACCTCCTCCACTTGGGCAGGACCTTATTTCAGACCTGGAGGGTGCATTCTACCCTTTTCTGGCTGAGAACCATGGTCTACAAGTCTGAGGCAGGTCCTAGATTGACAAAGCCAAAAGGATGACATCATCAAAAAGCAGAAACGAGATCCTATAGCCACCAAACGAGAGCCCCTCAGCGCCATGGCTTTGCCTAGAAATTTTGACCATAAAAATTATGAACATAATCGGTGACAAAGGACAGCCTTGATGGACTTCTGCCCTCACTTGAAAATAATTCAACCTGCTGTTACCAGCTGGGGTAGTGGTGGCCTAGTGGTATAGGGCGCTGGATCGCTGATCCAAAGGTTGGGGGTTCGATTCCCACTCTCCACAAGGTTGTCACTGTCCTCCCCAGTGCAGATAACTGGGTTATCAAAGGTTGGCCATGTCTCTCACTGTCTATGGTGTGAGGCATGTAATAGAACCATTGCTGACTTTCGACAAGAGTAGGCTGCAAAGCCGTCGGCGTGTTTCTGTCCTGCGATGGCCTGGCGAGCTGTCCAGGGTGTACTCTGCCCTTGCCTGAAGTTGGCTGGGATGGGCGCCAGCCTCCCCGCGACCCTAATTCGGATTAAGCGGTTACAGAAAATGAACTGAACTGCTGTTACCAATGCAGACCAAGCTCTAGCTCCGGTGATACAGACATTTAATTGTTCGTAGCAACAGGTCCGGTACACTGTACTGTACTCATGGAGCACAGCCTACAAGATAGTCTGGGGAAAGCCTTCTCTAAATCCACAAAACACACGTGGACAGATTGGACAAACTCCCATGCCCCCTCCAGGATCCTGTAGATTGTTTAGAGTTGGTCGAGTGTGCCACGGTCAGGATGAAAACTACATTGTTCCTATTGAATCCAAGGTTCAACTATCGGTCAGATCTTCCTCTCCAGTACTGGTTGCTGAAGAGAGTGATTCCATGACAATTGGAATACTCCCTCCGGTACCCTTTTTAAAAAGGCAGATACCACCCCTGTTTGCGAACCAGAGGTATGCTGCTGATGGCAATGCAATGTTGTAGAGACCTGCCAACCAAGACAGACCTACAATATCCCAAGTCCTGAGATATTCAGGGTGATCTCAATGAACCCCGGAGCCTAACCACCGAGGACATGGACAGTAACCTCTCTGGAGAGCAAGGAGTCTGAGCTGGTGTGTGAGGTTGAGAGATATTCACTAGATATAGTCAAACTCTCCTCAACACGTAGCTTGGGTCCTGAGTTCACCCATCGCGAGAGGGGGCTGGACCTTATTCCATTCTGGAGTTGCTTATGGGGCTATGCAGTGAGCTGGTGAGTGCATCCTTGTAGCCCCCTTCTCGGTGCCCACATTCTGGGGCTCTCCTCGGTTGAGTAAAGGGTAGTTGTTTGTTCTTATGCACCAAATAACACTTCAGAGTAGCCACCCTTATTGGAGTCTTTAGGGGTGTGTTGGAAAATGCTCCCCCGGGGAGATTCACTCGTTGTCCTGGGAGACATGTTGGCATGTCTCATGTGAGCAACAATAACGTATCCTGGGTAGGGTGTGATCGGTAGGTACAGCCTCTCCAGTCTGAAGACGAATGATGTTTCGTTGATGGGCTTCTGTGCTTGTCACAGTTTGTCAATCACAAACACCATGTTTGAACATCAGGGTGTCCATAAGTGCACTTGGCACCAGGACACCCAAGGCCGCAGTTTGATGATTGACTTTGTCGTCGTGTCACTGAACTTGCAGCCACATGTTCTGGACACTTGGGTGAAAAGAGGAGCTGAACCACCTGGTGGTGAGCTGGCTGTTGGGGTGAGGTAGCCCCCCCCCCCAGACTTGGTAGGCCCAAGTGTGTAGTTAGGGTCTCCTCGGAAAGTTTGGTGGAGTCTCCTATCAGAGGGGCATTTAACTCCCACCTTCGGCAGAGCTATAACCACATAAAATCCAAATGGGCCATGTTTTCTTCCTCCATTACTGAAGATGAAATGTTTTCTTGCTAAATTGAATTAAATTAATTTCAACTTTCCTTTTATTTACTGCCTATTTATCCTGAGGCTAAGCACAGCTAGCAGTTGAGTTCTAAAAACATCCAATTCACTTCTGAGATGGACCGTTCGCATAACAACAAGGCACGTTGAAGTCGTTCTTCATTCACTCTTCACTTTTTCTTTTATAATTTCTCTTCTCCCTGTGTTCATTAGACAGAATTAGGAACTAGTAGTCATTGTTCTAATCAGATTCGATTGAATTCAGAAGGACATGATGACCTGGTTTCTACTTAGGAATGTTATGATTATTGACAGAAGAACCACAAATGAATTATGCTTTTCTCACTTGTTGGTGACACATGACCTGAGTGGGAGTGTGCCATTGGATTGGGACAATCAAGTTGGTGCATCAGTCGCTAAGGGGCAGTGTGCATAGTGACAGGCACCCTTGTAGTGTTTACTCCCTGGTGTGTGTGATTGTAAATTAGCTACAATTAAGAGCTGTCCACTTGTTTTTAGACTCATGGGATGGCAGTCAGTTTTCTTTCATTCACTCTTCACATTTTCTTCTGCATTTCTCTTCTTACTGTGTTCAACAACCACCATTAAGTAGAAAATAAGTAGTCTCCAGCCAAGTATCAGACTATTGGTGATATATCAATATTCCTTTGCACATCATGCTACTTTTTTTTAAGCAATTCATATTCAAAAGTAATTGTTTTAAATATCCATTACCCCAATATGAGATAAACCTTCTTCCAGTCAGATCCAATTCATTTCAGCAGGGCGTCATGACCTAGTTTCTGCTTAGGATGTTAGAATTATTGACGGAACAAACCCAAATGAATCTTGCTTTATATCTGACCTGAGTGGGAGTGTGCCGCTGGATTGGGACAGTCAATTTGGTGTATTTATCACTAAGGGCTAGTGTGTCCTGACAGGCATACATTTCGTGTTTTCTCGCTGCTGTGTGATGGTAAATCAACTACAATTAAGAGCTATCCACTTTTTTTTTTAAGTCTCTTGCATACAGTCACATGCTAACTTTTTCAGCTAATTGTATGAATGACTGACACTGTCCTGAAAGTAAAAGTTCAGTAAGCTATTGCAGGTGGGCCAGCCCATTGGGATCATCATGACAGCATGCATTCCTTGGAACGTTACATGAGCCAAGTCCGTGAAGGCAAGGGACAGTAACAGGGCAGGGGAAGAATGCTGCTAATGCCAGAGTCACTCACTGCATTTATGGTTCACACTAGTGGAATATGAGTACTGTCCATTTAAGCAGGAGGCAATGGCCATGAAACAGTTCGCCTTGCCATCTAAAATACACTCTTCAGTACAGTATCTACCGCCAAATTCATTCCTTGTTCTACAGAATTCGGTAATTAGGTCACAGTACACACTTCACATTTATCTTCAGGTTGGCCTGTAAACCTGCCTGGCCAAGCAAATGTGCTCTTCAAAATAGAACAATAAACCACAAAGATCTTCCCATTATTCATTTTGTTTACTCTGCTATATGAAAAATATATAGTGTACTTTAACCGAGACGCTTAAAGCACTTCATATCTGTCAATGTGGAGTCTGTCTGTAAAAGAATGACATGTCTGAGGAAAGAAATGTTCTTCATACTGAACATTGAGTCTCAGTTTCAACTAATTAAAATGGATGGCTTTCAATTCAGATGGATAGGCTTAACTTTGTCTGGCAGCCACATGACACTCAACAGGTAAAAATAAATAAAAAGTACTGGATGTGTATTTTTTTAATTATAAACTGCATAATACTATGAAGAAAAAAATGGGGCTGAATGTTTCTAATGCATGAAGAATAAAGAACCTTTCAAGCATACTTTATGTGGTCAAATGTCTGTGCATCCCTCCCTATGTAAATTTTGTGCTTTTTGAACATCCCACTGCATATTTAGCTGTTATAATAACCTCAAATAATCCTAATAACCATTAATAAT
>CM045729.1:74966549-74979049 GCA_024760905.1 Plotosus lineatus
GTTTCCGCCCTGCGATGGCCTGGTTTCCGCCCTTGCCCGGAGTCGGCTGGAATGGGTGCCAGCCTCCCTGTGACCCCCAATTAGGATCAAGTGGCTGCAGAGAATGAATAGTTTGTGCAAAGTTAAATTAAAATATACAATAATTACTGGGTCAAGTTTCAGAGTCAAAGCTATTTTGGTCGTTTCATTTTTTTTTTTTTTTTTTTCAAAATTGTATTACAAAGTCCTGATTCTACCCCTTAATCATTCTCCTGACCATTGTATCAAATCATGTCTGTACTTCGCACAGATTTTAAGTACAGTATAAGTCGGAACAGGCTACACTTAATTAATCGCATGTGCTACTGCAAATTCTGTGGCCAGCCCTGGAAATTATATTTTTCGAAATGGGTGGCACGGTGGCGTAGTTGTTTACAAGTCTACTTCATCACCAGGAAGACCATGTGTTCAAGTCTTTCTTCTCATATTTAAGTGGGTTACATTGGGCTTAATGTTAATTTAGGGTTACTGGTTGTTCCAACTACTCCTGAGTGTCCGTAATAACGTGCATGGTTATGTTTTGCCCTGCGATGGTCTGGCGAGACGTTCAAGATGTACCCTTCTATCCTCCAGTGCTGGCAGAGATAGATTCCAGCTTCCCTGCAACTCTTGTAGGATTACTCCATTCTGCAAATGAATGAATGAATGAATTAATGTATAATTTTTATACATTCAGACACTGGATGCGATGAAATTGAGATTGGTGAAGGATTCTGTACAATAAGGTTGGAGACCCTTTCAGATGATATTAGACATTGAAAATGCAGAGATTGTTGGTTTTGTTTGCTTGTTTATTATTATTTTTTTTTAATTATCTGTACATATCCATATATTGCATTGGCATATGCAAAGACTGCAATATCTTATAAAACATTTGATTTATTTTCTTCAACCTGTGTGTCACTTGATATGAATATCTGGGCTTATTCTCTTATTAAACGATACAAGACTCGAATCCACCAAAAGCTGTCACTTTTTTTTTTTTCCTTTGGAGAGGTGTGCTCTGATGTTTGTGTTCATAAATAATTTGCCATAGATGCATTATTGAAATATAATTTATTAAGTATGATGTTTTAAATTTAAATGTAGACTGTAAAACATTTACTGTGAAATGCACATTCATTTGCTGGCAGCAGAATTGCTGCTTTAAACCAAGTGAGGCGGGATATAATGAGTCGAACGGTTCAGGGTCTTGCTCATTGACCCATACATGACATGTTGGTGGTACTTAGAATTAAAAATAAGACTTCCTATACTATAACTCAGTGCCTTAACTATTGAAAAAAAATCAACTAGAATTAGTTTGATAGGTTGCACTGATTATATTATTTCAGCCACTATAGATAAACTGCAAAGTTTTCATGAGCCTATAAAATTAAACTTACCTTAACACACACACACACACACACACACACACACACACACACACACACACACACACACACACACACACACACACACCAATAATTTAAAGTAAAAGAAAAATTATATTTTCTTTAACCTTAATTAGGATCAAGTTATTGTGGCTCATAAATACTGTATAGTAAATTGACCTTATGAATATGCAATTACACAAGAAGAAGAAGAGGAGGAGGAATTCTGACATTTCCAAAACAAATAGACAAACAAACAAATAAACAAACACATCAAAACCCCAGACGATTATTCATACTTTTTATAGTGACTTGTTATGTTACATGTAATGCATGCATGAGCACACACACACACACACACACACACACACACACACACACACACACACACACACACACACACAGATATATGTATGTATCTGTGTGTGTGTGTGTGTGTGTGTGTGTGTGTGTGTGTGTGTGTGTGTGTGTGTGTGTGTGTGTTTCCCCTTTAATCCAATAATATAAAGTAAAATAAACATTATATTTTCTTTAACCTTTTTTAGGATCAAACCATAGTGGCTCATAAATACTGTGGAGTAAATTGACCTTAAGAATATGCGATTATAGAAGAAGAAGAAGAAGAGGAAGAAATTCTGACACCCCCAAAACATACAAACAAACAAACAAATAATATCTCCAGATAATTATTCATACTTTTTATATGACTTATGTTATTCCATGATGTGTAATGCACGCATGAGCGCGCGCGCACACACACACACACACACACACACACACACACACACACACACACACACACACACACACAAACACAAATATATGTATGTATGTATGTCTGCATGTGTGTGCGCGCGTGTGTGTGTGTGTGTGTGTGTGTGTGTGTGTGTGTGTGTGTGTGTGTGTGTGTGTGTATTTCCCCCACCAAGTTCTTTTTCCCCTTTAATCCAACAATTTAAAGTAAAATAAACATTATATTTGCTTTAACCTTATTTAGGATCAAACCATTGTGACTCATAAATACTGTAGAGTAAACTGACCTTATGAATATGCAATTATAGAAGAAGAAGAAGAAGAAGAAGAAGAAGAAGAGGAAGAAATTCTGACACCCCCAAAACAAACAAACAAACAAACAAACAAACAAACAAACAAAATCTCCAGATCATTATTCATACTTTTTATAGTGACTTATGTTATGTTACATGTAATGCATGCATGAGCACACACACACACACACACACACACACACACACACACACACACACACACACACACACAAACACAGATATATGTATGTATGTATGTATGTCTGCGTGTGTGTGTGTGTGTGTGTGTGTGTGTGTGTGTGTGTGTGTGTGTGTGTGTGTGTGTGTGTGTGTGTGTGTGTGTGTGTGTGTGTATTTCCTCCACCAAGTTCTTTTTCCCCTTTAATCCAATAATTTAAAGTAAAATAAACATTATATTTGCTTTAACCTTATTTAGGATCAAACCATTGTGGCTCATAAATACTGTGGAGTAAATTGACCTTAAGAATATGCAATTATAGAAGAAGAAGAAGAAGAAGAAGAAGAGGAAGAAATTCGGACACCCCCAAAACAAACAAACAAACAAACAAATAAAATCTCCAGATAATTATTCATACTTTTTATAGTGAGTTATGTTATTCCATGACTTGTAATGCAAGCATGAGCACACACACACACACACACACACACACACACACACACACACACACACACACACACACACACACACACACACACACACACACATGCGCGCGCAACAATTAAACATTAACCAAAATATTCTGATGACACCACATGAAAGTGTCCAAAACTTCGAAGTGATCTGATGGGTGTTACCTGCGCGTGCACCAGTCTCCATAACACAACAAATCTTGCCAAGTTCAACCAAAGTCTGTGTTGCATGTTGCCTGATGTGCAGAAACAGCTGGAGAGCCACACGCCTCTTATGATGTTAGGACAAACTTCCCATTCCCCAAAGCCTGCGTCCCGCTCTAATAACTCTAATAATAACAACACATCCAGATGCAGACATCACTTCTATTCCCCGTGATGTCACCCGTCACTCCTCCACCAGCACTGAAGGGAAGAGCGCACTGGTCCACCCCCTCCCCTCCCCTCCCCTCCCCTCCCCCCTCCCTGCCCGCCCGCCCGCCCGCGCGCGCGCGCGCGTTAAAAGTGGAGACGTGCGACGCGTGAGAGGTCGAGAAGCGCAAACTGTGACGGAGTTGTGTGCATCTCTGCCACGCGCTGTCAGAGTCACAGGTGTCCTCGCGGAGTCGAAATGAGTTGCGTTTTTACGCGATTTCATCCAAGCCTCGCGTACGAATCCCTGCGCGCGTGCGCACTTCACCCTGCACCTGCACTGGAGCTGTGAGCGCGCTCAGCATCAGCTGTTTGGAGCTGTAGTAGGGCGTGTGATCAAAGCGTAAGGGGGCGTGTCCACGTGTGTGACTCACTCGGTTCAGGGGCCAAATCCAGTTGGTGCTTTGCTAACAATCTCTAGCTGAAGCATCTCAAGGAAGCTCCTTGACGTGGATAAAAGTGTTTTATTATTAAATTAATAAATATACTTTATGGGGCAGGGGGTGGTCTGGTGGTAAGGGGCTGGATTACTATCCCAAGGTCAGGGGTTCAAGCCCTACTGTGAATGGTTGTCACTGCTGTCCCCCCCCAGTGCAGCTAAGCGGGTTATGAAAGGCCAGCCATGTCTCTCACTGTCTGTGGTGAACCAGTGCTGACTTTCCTCAAGAGTATCTGCGTAGGGTGCTTCTGCCCTGCGATATCCTGGCGAGGTGTCCAGGGTGTCCTCTGCCATCGCACGGAGTCGGCTGAGTTGTGCGCCAGCCTCCCCACAACCCATATTAGTCTTAAGCAGGTCAGAAAATGAATCACACATTGCTACTTTCTAAATAAATTTGAAGTTAATTATATGGCCAAAGGTTTATCAACGCAATGTTATTTTTAACATTTTCTTTGTTATCATTTGCATTAGTGAGGTCCAATTTTGGGTGAGGGGGGGCCTGGGGTACAGTTTGTGTTCCACATCATCCCAAATGTGTTTAATGAAATTAAAGGTTCAGGACCATTGAGTTCTTGTACTCCAACCATGGTCAAATCATGTGAAAGGTCTGTGTTATTCGGCGGCTTTTAACTCTCTTTCCCTATGCACTATAGGAGCTGGTGAGGGGCGTGGCTGTCACACATAGGTGGAGTCCAGAGAGCACACCTGATTCCACTCAGCTATTACCGGTCTATAAAGATGAGCGGCGCGCTCCTCCCAGCGCTAGAAGATTCTCCATGCAATCCCGTCTCCCCGTAATCTCCCTGGTTCTCAGCTCCGCGTTCGACCAGTTCCCGCTTGGATATTTTCCCATAAGTGATTTTGGTTCCCCTGCTCTGTGTTTAATAAAGGTCATTTGTATCATCATACTCGGTCTCCTGCATCTTTGGGTCCGACTAAAAGCTCATGGCATCACACCAGGGACCTTATTCTGTGGAACAGAAGTGGGCCTATTACTTCCAGTGAAAATGATGCAGGAGTCCGGAACCTATGGCTCCCGAGCCAGATGTGGATCGTTTGATGACTGTATCTGGCTCTCAGATAAATCAGGTGGCCTTTCTTAACAGAATAACGAATACATAATTTCACTATCATTTAAATAAAGAGACAAAAAAGAGCCATCAAATAAAACAAAAAAAAAGATGAATAAATCTCGCGCATTTAAATCTATACATTTTTAATGCCCCATGTCACTGTGACGCGCAGCAGAGAGCCAATCCTTTCTGTACGCCAGTATGCGGGTGGGTCCGATACCTTGAAAGTCTAATTTTATTGGATTATAACAATAGCCACAGACGCATGTTGTTTGAGTAAAGAAATAAATTTCCCTCGTTTTGATCAGCTCATTTCCACGACGCCAAGCACAGCTGGCAAGCAAACACAAATGGACAGACATGGAAAAACTTCAACCCGCAGACCAGCTGATTGCCAAAACCTGGGATGCTTCCTGTCACATACTAAACACTGCAGCATGTGAGTCCTGTCGTAGTGACCATATTTGGCTGTACATGTGCATGCAAGCAGTCCTTCTCACACCTGAAAAGCATCAAGACCAACCTGTGGTCACGTATAATAGATGGAAGCCTAAAGGCCTGCATAAGGCTGAACCTTAGCACATATCAACCAGACTACAAAGCCATCAGCAACACCATGCAGCACCAGAAGTTCCATTAATACTAAGCAGTACTTTTCGTATTCATAAGTAACTTTGTTATAACAATGTTGTTTAAAATAAATTCAGAGTCTTATTAGACTCTCAAATTGTTGGTCTTCTTTTTCAATTTAGTTGTCTGTCTTTCTTTTGGCTTTTTCCCTTTTTTTTTTTTTTTTTTACTCGGGAGTCGCCACAGCGAATCATCTGATTCACACATTTGATTTGGCAAAGGTTTGGCCCTTCCTGTCACAACCCTTTAGCAAGGGACAGAAACACACCAACAGCTTTGCAGCCTACTCTTTACAAAAGTCAGCAATGGTTCTTTTATATGCCTATCACCATAGACAGTGAGAGACATGGCCCACCTTCGATAACCCAGTTAGCTGCACTGGGGAGGCAGTGACAACCTTGTGGAGAGTGGGACTCGAACCCCCAACCTTTGGATCAGCGATCCAGTGCCCTATACCACTAGACCACCACTGCCCCCTTTTCAATGTATTTGTATTGAGGGTATATATACTAGTACATATGACTTCTCAGAGGATTAGATTTTAAAATGTCTTTTTTTGGCTCTCTCAGTCAAAAAGGTTCCCGACCCCTACAGCATCCAAAATAACTGTGTGCCAACTTTGAGAGAAAAGTTAAGGAGGCAAACACATATTGATGTCATGATGGTCAGATGTCCATATAGGTAAGGTAAGATAAAGTCCTTTGGGCTCTTTACACCTGAGCCATAGTGGCTCATCAGGCCGGTGCTTATCCCTGGTATAGCGTGAAGCTACCAGGAGTACAACTTCTCCTGGATGGGACACTAGTCCATCGCAGGTTACCCTCCCAGTATACTGTATTTTTACTGGTACCCATTTATATTGCTGGGTGAACAGAGGCACACTTGTGGTTGAGACCTTGCCCAGGGGTCTTAGCACAGTGAGGGTCAAAGTGGGATTTGAACACACACCCTCCCAGTCATGAGCACAGCATCCTAACCACTACGCCACCGGCTCCACCAGATGTCCATATAGCAAACTAGTGATGCATGACATGCGATTGTTTAGCATAACAGCATTTATCTTCTGCACTGATGCAAGCGTGAGAATCAAACTCTGCATTACTGCATCCATACAGTAAAACTCATTCATTTTCTCAACCATTTAATCCTCATTAAAATCACGGGATCATGGGAGGCTGGTGCCGATCTATGCCAACTTGGGGCAAGGGCGGGGTACACCCTGAACAGCTAATAGGCCATCACAGTGCCAATATTCACCACGAGGGATGATTTAGAACAGTCGATTAGACGACTGTTCATGTTTTTGGACTGTGGGAGTACCCAGAAGAAACCCTCACAAGCAGATGAAGAACATGCAAACTCCACACAGAAACGGAACAAGCTGGGAATCGAACCCAGGCCCTCTTACTGTGAGGTGGAAAATGAATGAATGAATGAGGTCTGAAAAACTTTTTTTTGTTACACTGTCATGGAATGTGTTCTTGTCAGTAATGTTCACACAGGAAGTGTTGCAATTCATTGTATGTTCATCTACGCACATGGCCCATTGTCAATATTCCAGGATGGTGGAGGTGATATAATGGTGTGGGCAATATGTTCATGGCATATGTTTGGCCCTCCATCTAAAATATGATACCCACATCACTTGAATGGCACAGCCTATTTGAGAAGTTTATAGACAGTGTGGGCATCCATTAATGGGTGCACATTGTCAATAAACGGTGTGAAATGTATATGATCAAAGTTATTGGAATAACCATATCTGTCATATCCTATGAGAGTAAGTGGAATAATTGTTTTGTTCTGTCAACTGTAATTGGATTGTGAGAAGTGAAAAGTATTTTTACTATTTTATTTAAATTCTTGAAAATTAAAAGTATACATTCTTATCAATAAATATTTAATTATCGACAGCAGGCCAATAAAGTCCATTGCTGTTTATTCACTTTCTGTAACTGCGAAATCTTAATTAGGGTTGCAGGGAGGCTGGTGTCCATCCCAGCCGACTCCAAGCAAGAACAGAGTACACAATGGACAGCTTGCCAGGCCATCGCAGGGCAGAAACATGCTGATGGCTTTGCAGACACTTGTCGAAAGTCAGAGATGTTTTTTTTTTTTTTTTTTTTTTTTTTTGGGGGGGGGGGGGGGGGTTTACATGAACCTCACGCCATAGACAGTGAGAGACATGGCCGGCCTTTGATAACCCAGTTAGCTGCACTGGGGGGACAGTGATAACCCATGGAGAATGGGGCTTGAACCCCCAACCTTAGAATCAGCGATCCAGCATCTTTACCACCAGGCCACCACTGCCCTCTAATAAAGTCCAGATAAGTGAAAAAATAAATGTCATGATAAATAATTAAATAAATAATATTACCATAAAAAACTTACATTTCAAATTGTGTTTCTTTTTCTCATACGTCTAAAATAATTTGAAGAACTTGCCAGTTACTGCTAGCAATTACCTTCACGTGTGTCATGCTCTTTATAAGACTTACTATTTTGAAATATATGGAGATTATAAAATATGAAATGTTGGTTATTTTAAGCTGTGCTTGGGAAGTGATAATACTCTGCCTGTTTTTGCACTTTATTTTGTTGAACTGCCTTAAGCCTTGATCACAGCATGGATCTGGCATTGCACTGTTGTTCCAGTTGGTCAGGTCGAGCCTCAGCAACATTAATGAGGCAATAAAATACACTCAGCTGATGACCTGATGTACTGAATGAGTAGGTTATCACTTCAATCGACTTTTTCTTCCCTGATGGCACAGATATAAAACTTGGGTTTAAATAATGAAAGAGTGAAGAGTGGTTGGGGGAGCATGAGGAATTTTTTTCACATATAAATTGGCACCACAGTGTCCTGACTTGAACCCTGTTGAAAGTCTTTGGGATGTGCTAGAGAAGATTTTATGGAGAGGTTTGATTTGCTCATCATCAATTCAATATGTGGCCAAATCAATACCATTGAAATTATGCGTTGTAATCAAGGATAAAGCAATTCAACAAAATAATTGCGTGTCTGACTTTAAGCTGGACAGTGTAACTGAAAGTCCAGTCTTTTCAGCTGGGTACAGGGATCCCTCACTTTCCGCGGTTAATAGGGATCAAGACCCCCACGTGACCGCTGATTTCTGCGAAGTAGGATTCCCCCCCCCCCCCCCCCCCCGACTGATGTATATGTACATGTATGTGTATATCAATAAATACATATTCAACGCAATAAATTCTTATAATAACAATTAAACATTCAAAAATAATCCATAAGATAATCCATAAGATATAAATAAAATATAAATACACAACACATACACACAGATACACGCACACACACTCACATAAAAAAAAAAAAAAAAAATGGGGGGGGGGGGGGTGAGTTGGTGTTTTTTTTTTTTGGCATAATTAGCTTTGTTTTGCAGCATTTTTCCTTAAACTTTCCCCCTATTTTTCCTGAGTTTCCTTTTTTTTTTTTCCTCCGATGAATATTTTTGCAAAACCCACGATGCACTGAAGCCACAGAAACTGAAGCACCAAGTAGTGAGGAATCACTGTAATGAGATTGTTGAATATAAAATTTCTAGCAGTGTTAAATTAGTTAGATAGTTACTTGGGTCAACTTTTTAATACATTGTCAGTCTGACTGTCTATTGTGTTTGTGATATATCACAAAATGAGAATGATTCATTTGGAGAATTTCTTTTCAAATTCTTTTATTTTTTGATGTAGTAAGTATATTCAAAAAAACAAAAAAAAAAAACCCAAAACAAAAAAAAACCCCAAAGAAATGGCATTTCAACCATGCAACTCAGGTCATAACTAAAATACTTAAATCCATGAAGGCACAAATGTTTCTTGAATGACCAAATGTCAACAAAAAAAAAATTAATTAAATTGAAAATAGGATGAATCATATTTCTTTATAATATGATTTACAGTCATCCCTTGCCATGTCGCGATTTGAGCATCGCGGTATAAAAAAAAAAAAAATAAATAATATATATATATATATATATTCATAAAAAATCCAAAATCCACACTGAAACTCGCTTGTAAGCAAGCGGAAGGCAGGGACCCAAGGCAGGCTGCGTCCATTGTTTGCAAATGTCAGACTGAAGTGCCCCTTGTCCCTAGTTCAGGCAGGGACCGCCCACTCAACTCAATCTCGCAAGCTGATTGGCTTAGACGCATGACGCTGTTGCTGCCTCCCGCACACTCAACTCAATCTCGCAAGCTGATTGGCTTAGACTCGTTACGCTGTTGCCTCCCGCAGACTCAACTCAATCTCAAAAGCTGATTGGCTTAGACGCGTGATGCTGTTGCCTCGCACATTCCTGCGGGATTTTTTTGTGATTTTGTGATCTTATAATGTTTGTGAACGTCCTGCACTGCGGAGAAAAGCTATTGTCAGAGGTGAGTACAGTACTTAAAGTATTTATATATAAATTCTATTTAAACATTAATACATTACAGTATTTACATATGCATATAACTGTCTGTCTTCCTTTCGGCTTTTTCCCTTTTACTCAGGAGTCGCCACAGTGAATCATCTGATTCGCACGTTTGATTTGGCAGAGGTTTTTACGTCGGATGCCCTTCCTGTCACAACCCTTTTTAGCAAGGGACAGAAACACGCTGACGACTTTGCAGCTACTCTTTACGAAAGTCAGCAATGGTTCTTTTACATGAACCTCTCACCATAGACAGTGAGAGACATGGCCCGCCTTTGATAACCCAGTTAGCTGCACTGGGGGGGACAATGACAACCTTGTGGATAGTGGGACTCGAACCCCCAACCTTTGGATCAGCGATCCAGCGCCCTATACCACTAGACCACCACTGCCCCCATATGCATATAACTGTATAACGTTTAATATACACTTCTTGATATTGTATAGATGCGAAAACATATAGAAATGAGACAACATGGTAGAAATGAGAGGGGCGTTCCTACTTCGCGGTTTTTCGAATATCGCGGCCAGGTCTGGTCTACATTATCCGCGATATTCAAGGGATGACTGATCACTTAATTTTTCTTCACATAAGATATATAATTTGGAGTATTTCAGGAATATGCTATGTATATTTGTCTAGTTTAATGAACAGGAAGAAAGATTAGAGACATGACAAAATTAGAAACTGTCCTGAAATATATGAATTCTTCCTTAATTCCAACCTTGTTGGAAAAAAAAAAAATTAGCTTGCTTGAAGAATTACTTTTAATTAGATACGACTGAGGGCACTGGTGGCCTACTGGTATGAGGTGCTGGCTCACTGATCCTAAGGTTGGGGGTTCGAGTCACACTCTCCACAAGGTTGTCACTGTCCCCTCCAGTGCAGATAACTGGGTTATCAAAGGCCGGCCATGTCTCTCACTGTCTGTGGTGTGAGGCATGTAAAAAAACCATTGCTGATTTTTGACAAGAGTATCTGCATAGCTGTCAGCGAGTTCCTGCCCTGCAGTGGCTTGACGAGCTGTCCAGGGTGTACTAAATTAGGGTAAAAATGGGGGGAAATAAAATGCATAAATTAAAAAAGTAAACGGCATTCTGTGAAGGTTTAGTATTTCAGTGTGGTAGAAGCAAAAAGAGGCTGGCGGCTAACATTGAATGTCACGGAAGGGGAGTGTACATGCTGTCATCCCATCCTGATTGGTGGTGATTGTGTGATAGGGAAAGCAAGACAGTTGATGGGTGGGAATTGAACACGATTAAAATTAGGGATCAAAAGTGGGTGGAGATATCAGGAGATGTTTCTTAACCTCAGCAACTTTCTAAATAAATTCTGTTCTTTTTTTCTGGGCTTTTCAAGCACAATTCCAATTCTAAAAATGGGATGATGAGTTCAACAAAATCCAATGATTTGCAAATCGCATAAATGCAGATTCTATTCACTGTTGAATATATTAAAAAACATATAAAAGCATACCTGTTAAACTGTTTAAAAGTGAGACATTTTATTATTTCATAAAAATTATTAGCTCATTTTGAACCTGATGGCAGTATCACGTTTCAGATTGTTTACCAGATGTTCTTCCAGCTGTTTCTTTTTAGTAGTAAAGGTAAGGTGAAGTCTGTTGGGTTTTTACACCCAAGCCTCATGGCTCATCAGGCCGGTGCTTATCCCCAGTTTCCATAGCATGAAGCGACCAGGAGTTCAACTTCCCCTGGATGGGACACTAGTCTATCACAGATTACTTTCCCAGTATATTTTTACTGGTACCCATTTATACTGCCGGGTGAACAGAGGCACACTTGTGGTTGAGATCTTGCCCAGGGTTCTTAGCACCGTGAGAGTCTCAGTGGGATTTGAACTCACAACCTCCCGATCATGAGCCCAGCACCCTAACCACTACACCACCAGCCCCACCTTCTTTTTAGTACAACCTACTTTTTCAGGGTTGTGCTGATCATGTCCCAACCGTTGCTGCCATCTTCTTTTCCTTTCGGCTGTTCCCTTTTTCTCAGGGGTTGTCACAGCAAATCTATGATTCGCGTGTTTGATTTGGCATAGGTTGTTACGTCAGATGCCCTTCCTGACACGGGCAGAAACACGCTGACGGCTTTGCAGCTCTTGTCAAAGTCAGCAATGGTTCTTTTACATGTCTCTCACCATAGACAGTAAGAGACATGGCCGGCACTTTGAGAACAGTTACCTGCATTGGGGGGCAATGACAACTGTGTGGAGAGTGGGACTCAAACCCCCAGCCTTAGGATCAGTGATCTGGCACCTTTTACCACAAAGCCACCACGTCCCCCCAATGGTCCATGCCATCAAATTTAAAATTTGCGAATATTTTTATTGAAATAGTAAAATATCTCAGTCTAACAGCTGCTTT
>CM045729.1:74984049-75049049 GCA_024760905.1 Plotosus lineatus
CCCAGTCTTCATCCAGACTCTGGAACCTTGATTTCCGAATGACATGCAAAATTTGCTTTCATCCGAAAAAAAGTACTTTGAACCACTGAGCAACAGTCCAGTGCTGCTTCTCTGTCGCCCAGGTCAGGCGCTTCTGCCGCTGTTTCTGGTTCAAAAGTGGCTTGACCTGGGGAATGCAGCACCTGTAGCCCTTTTCCTGCACACGCCTGTGCACAGTGGCTCTGGATGTTTCTACTCCAGACTCAGTCCACTGCTTCCACAGGTCCCCCAAAGTCTGGAATTGGCCCTTCTCTACAATCTTCCTCAGGGTCCAGTCACCTCTTCTGGTTGTGCAGTGTTCTCTGCCACACTTTTTCCTTCCCACAGACGTCCCACTGAGGTGGCTTGATAGAGCACTCTGGGAACAGCCTATTCACTCAGAGATTTCTTTCTGTGTCTTACCCTCTTGCTTGAGGGTGTCAATGATGGCCTTCTGGACAGCAGTCAGGTCGGCAGTCTTACCCATGATTACGGTTTTGAGTAATGAACCAGGCTGGGAGTTTTTAAAAGCCTCAGGAATCTTTTGCAGGTGTTTAGAGTTAATTGGTTGATTTAGATGATTAGGTTAATAGCTCGATTAGACTACCTTTTCATGATATGCTAATTTTTTGAGATAGGAATTTTGGGTTTTCATGAGCTGTATGCCAAAATCATCAGAATTAAAACTATAAAAGACCTGAAATATTTCAGTTGGTGTGCAATGAATCTAAAATATATGAAAGTTTATTTTTTATCAGTACATTACAGAAAATAATGCCCCAAATTTGCTCTCATCTATTGCAGCTTCCTCGAAAGAAAGCTTCTTCCTCTGCATGAGTATATCACTTGGTTTCCTACAGTTCATTTTCTTGAAGGCATTACTTTTTTTTTTAACCAAAAAGCCTGTGACTGCACTTTTTTTAACTAACCCATCCTAAAATTTCTTTACCACACTAAAAGCTATCATTATATAAATCTCCAAATCTATGGAATTAAAGCAGAGAGCTTTGATAAAATGTACAGACTCCTTGCGTCAGTTTTTTTTCACTCCTTTTTCACTAAGTGGTAGTATGATGTGGATTCTTTACTTTCACATAGAGATCTCTATTATTTCACCATGCACCGGTATTTGCCTTTTACAAGATATTCAGAGTGGACTAGGGGAAAAAAAACGCAGAAAAGGCGAGAAAAACCACTTAGTTTCTAACATATTCTTAACACATTTCTCGCACACTAGTCCACATAATACATCTGGGGTGGAAGCTGGAATTTGCAAAGGAAGGAAGAGAAACTATAACCTGGGAACTTTTACAAAAGTGCTTTGAAGGAGTTCAGCCATCCAGTATTGATTTCCTCTAAACCACCCATCATCAGGACCTGTGCCTAGAGAGAGAGAGAGAGAGAGAGAGAGAGAGAGAGAGAGAGAACCGGCAACAGTGTCTTTCACATCAAAAGACATGACAACCAGTGCTGTAGTGGTGGGTACACACCGTTACACGCCATGTTCCCACTTGTTTTAGTGGCTGAGTTGCGTGTACTGACTTAATTTGGTCTACTTTATAGTTGATCAACGTAAATTTCCGCGACTGAGTAAATAAAAAGCAGAGATGGAGCGCTAAATAATTTCAAAGCCAAAGGTTATTTTCCTAAATCTAGTCATAAACATGATTCCATAAACACCATGAATCAGCCTTATAGTATTATACCTCTGATTGGATACTGCTAGCGTGTAAAGAGCGCAGAAATCTTGCAAGCCGAGTCCAACAAAGTCCCCGGTAAGTCAGGCTAAGCTAGCCTGTGTTTATATTTGGTTCACACGGTCACACTTGTGACAGACCTACATCTCAGAAAACTGTTATTTTAAGCTCAAACAAGCATTTCTGCAGTCAGTTTCTGCCCTGTTTGTCCTTGTTGACAGGTCTTACTTTTTGGTAATCACTAAATGGTTAATCCAAGCTAACATTGTAAACATCATATATACTTTAGCTCTACTATGAAGTTTTCTATTTTTACAATGAAACTATCTATCTAAAAAGATTTTATGCCTATTCATATTGAACAAGTACTTTCTTGGATATCTTCATTTAATAAGTCACTATTAGTTATTAAAGGAATGAATAATTATAATTAGCACTAATGACACTTCTTTTTAATTACATAATGTATATGGAACATTGGAAATGGCCTAATGTCTTGCAGTGTATATATAATATATTGTCATTTGTGGTTTGCATATTGTACTTCTAATAGATGTACCAAGTAACTTGTCTGTGTTTTTTTATGTAATTTCTGATAATTGTTAGATAAAATACATATATAACATACTCATTATAGATTTCAGCACTAACATTTTCACAATCTTCTTCTTCTTTTCCTTTCGGCTTTTCCCTTCAGGGGTCGCCACAGCGAATCATCTGCCTCCATCTCACCCTATCCTTTGCATCTTCTTCTCTTACACCAACGACCTTCATGTCCTCCTTTACCACATCCATGAATCGTCTCTTTGGTCTTCCTCTAGGCCTTTTGCCTGGTAGTTCCAGCCTCAGCATCCTATTACCAATATACTCACTATCCCTCCTCTGTACATGTCCAAACCATCTCAATCTAGCCTCTCTGACTTTGTCTCCAAAACGTCTTACATGTGCTGTCCCTCTGACGTACTCATTCCTAATCCTATCCATCCTCGTTACTCCCAAAGAGAACCTCAACATTTTCATCTCTGCTACCTCCAACTCTGCCTCCTGTCTTTTCCCCAGGGCCACTGTTTCTAACCCATACAGCATCGTTGGCCTCAACACCGTTTTGTACACTTTTCCTTTCATTTTTGCCGATACCCTCCTATCACACATCACACCGGACACTTTTCTCCAACCATTCCAACCTGCCTGCACACTCTTCTTGACCTCTTTTCCACACTCGCCATTGCTCTGGATTGTTGAGCCTAAGTACTTAAAATCCTCCACCTTTCTTATCTCTGCTCCCTGTAATCTCACCGTTCCTCTTTGGTCCTTGGCATTCATGCACATGTACTCTGTCTTACTGAGGCTAATCTTCATTCCCCTCCTTTCCAGGGCATACCTCCACCTCTCTAGATTTTCAATTTCAAAACATTTTCACAATAAAATGTCTATATTTAAATGATAATGAACATACAGTATTATTTTCTAATTTCTTTGCTTTATTTTTTCTTATTGCAGATATAATTTTCAAGTTCTTTAAATTTTATAATGGCTCAGACTAACTGCTTTTAAAGTTGAAATGCTCAAAAATGCATCTCTCAGCTCTTCAAAAAGCATTCTGTGGAATGCTAGATTACCCATGATTCCTCATGCCCTCCATACTAGAAGGCAGGCAAGTGTAAACAATGCTGTTCAGAAATCACAAATAATGTTTGTCAATTTGGGAAATCATGCTAATTACAATGGCCACTACCTGCATTATCAGTTGTAGTCATTGGGCATGTCAGAAGACAAAAGCTTACAAACAGTGTGTTTTTTTTTTGTTTGTTTGTTTGTTTGTTTTTGTTTTTTTAATCATGAATAATATATTGTGGTTGGCCTCCTTAAATCAATCAAGTTTGGAACAGTAAATATGCAATGATCTGAGAGTGTGTTCAGATAATTTGAATATGTGGTGATTTTAGTTAATTCTGACAGATCTCCTATTACATTACCTCTGAAATAAGTACAGACGCTCCCTGACTTACGTTTTTAATTGGTTCCGGACGGCCGAACGTAAGTTGAAAGTGAACATGAGTTGTTACAGTGACGTATGACTTTTGACACTCAAACTGTACTATACATCCATAAATACAAAACATGACATTGTAAAATTATATCAAATATATCAAATAATATCAACATTGAGGGGCAGTGGTCTACTGGTATAGGGCGCTGGCTCGCTGATCCAAAGGTTGGGGGTTCGAATTCCACTCTCCACATCCCCCCCCCCCCCCCCAGTGCGGCTAACTGGGTTATCAAAGGCGAGCCATGTCTCTCACTGTCTATGGTGAGTGGCATGTAAAAGAACCATTGCTGACTTTCGTAAAAAGTAGCTGCAAAGCCGTCAGCGTGTTTCTGTCCCTTGCTAAAAAGGGTTGTGACAGGAAGGGCATCTGACGTAAAAAAAAAAAAAAACTCTTCCAAATCAAACGTGCGAATCAGATGATTCGCTGTGGCGACTCCCGAGTAAAAGGGAAAAAGCCGAAAGGAAGACAGACAGACAAATAATATCAACATTAATTTCAATTCACTTATAAATCACTTATTTATATGGAGTTACATTACATGAAGCTTAAAACAGTCAATCAACGCTTACAATATGTGAAGCGCTCAATACCAAAAGTAGTGTACTTGTGAAAGTAGTGTACTTCCTGTGGGTTCTACAGACTTCCAATCTTTCAAGTACACAAGGGTGCCGTTGAACTTGTTTAGAACACAGCCTGCACTGATGCAGTCTCCCAGCAAAGCGGAGAGCTCTTTCTTTTGTGTAAGTAAGTAAGTAAACTTTAGTCAAGAGATGCATACAAAGAACAAGCAGAAATACTAATGAACATTAATATAAAAATAAGTATACACTCTTAGTATTCTGCTAAAAGATAATAAATATAAAGATTGTGTCGATCGAAGCAGATAGTTAATTCATCTCTGTGTATGAGACTTGCACCCATGCTAGTAGGCTTACACTTCTGACCAACCATATTTGCTTGTCTGTCTGTCTTCCTTGCAGCTTTTTCCCTTTTTACTTGGGGGTCGCCACAGCGAATCATCTGATTCACACGTTTAATTTGGCTTAGGTTTTTTTTACGTCGGATGCCCTTCCTGTCACAACCCTTTTTAGCAAGGGACAGTAACACAATGACGACTATGCAGCCTACTCTTTACAAAAGTCAGCAGTGGTTCTTTTACATGCCTCTCACCATAGACAGTGAGAGACATGGCCCACCTTTGATAACCCAGTTAGCTGCACTCGGGGGGACAGTGACAATCTTGTGGAGAGTGGGACTTGAACCCCCAATCTTTGGATCAGCGATCCAGTGCCCTATACCACTAGACCACCACTGCCCCTAAATATTTTTATGTCCCTAACCATCACAGACCACCACATGACCAACCATATTTGCTTATGGTTACAAAAGTCCGCAAAACAGTGTAAACACAAAGATCACAGAGATGATGCTTTAAGGGTAACACGCTATATAACTTATATATATATATATATATATGAAGCCGTGAGGGAGGGACACAAGTCAGTGTCTTTCCCTCACGCCGGTCCCAAGCTCGGATAAATGCAGAGGGTTGCGTCAGGAAGGGCATCCGGCATAAAACAAATGCCAAATAAAACATGCAAGTCATGATGCGAGTCAGATCGGTCGAGGCCCGGGTTAACAATGACCTCTATCTCTCTCTCTCTCTCTCTCTCTCTCTCTCTCTCTATATATATATATATATATATATATATATATATACACACACACACACACACACACATATACACACATACAAAATGTCATCATTCATAATGATTTATCTAAGTACAGATTCCTATAGTGAAGCATGACTTGCGTCATGCTTTTTGAAGATATATATTAAAAAAATGTAAAAAAAAGAGAGTCAAAACAAAGAATGTCATACCGGATCGGTCGAGGCCCGGGTGAACAACGACCGCCATCAGTGCTGTTAACCAACAGGGTGCTGGTGGAAATTGGACTACTGATCGAAGATGATGAGGAGGGAGAGGCGGGAGGCGTGTCCTAGGCAGAGAGAGAAGAGAAAAGGCATGAGTCTAGGACTGAGAGTAGGGATTTTGAATGTTGGAACTATGACCGGAAAGGGTAGAGAGCTGGCTGACATGATGCAGTGGAGGAAGGTGGACATACTGTGTGTTCAGGAGACCAGGTGGAAAGGTAGCAAGGCTAGAAGCTTAGGAGCAGGGTTTAAGCTGTTTTTTCATGGTGTGGATGGGAAGAGAAATGGAGTAGGACTCATCTTGAAGGAGGAGTTTGTCAGGAATGTTCTAGAAGTGAAAAGAGTGTCAGACAGAGTGATGAGTCTCTCTTGTTAGTTAGTGCTTATGCCCCACAGGCAGGATGTGAGCTAGAAGAGAAGGAGAGATTCTGGAGTGAGTTAGATGAAGTGATGCAGAGTGCCCCCAGAGATGAAAGAGTGGTCATTGGGGCAGACTTCAATGGACATGTTGGTGAAGGAAATCGAGGGGACGAGGAAGTGATGGGCAGGTTTGGTATCCAGGACAGGAACGCAGAAGGACAGATGTTGGCAAATTTTGCAAAAAGGATGGAAATGGCTGTGGTAAATACTTTCTTCCAGAAGAGGCAGGAGCATAGGGTGACTTTTGAAAGCGGAGGTAGGAGCACACAGGTAGACTACATCTTGTGCAGGCGATGTAATTTGAAGGAAGTCGGTGACTGCAAAGTAGTAGTGGGTGAGAGTGTTGCCAAACAGCATAGGATGGTGGTGTGCAGGATGACGCTGATGGTGAGGAAGGTGAAGGAGGCAAAGGCAGAGCAGAAGACAAAGTGGTGGAAGCTGAAAAAGGAAGAGTGTCGGGTTGTCTTCAAGGAGGAGTTGAAAATGGCTTTAGGTGGTCAGGAAGTGCTGTTAGATGACTGGACAATTACAGTTAATGTGATAAGGGAGACAGGTAGGAGAATACTTGGTGTGTCATCTAGAAGGAGAGGAGATAAGGAGACTTGGTGGTGGATTGAGGAAGGGCAGGAGTCGTACAAAGGAAGAGGTTAGCTAAGAAGAAGTGGGACATTGAGAGGACCGAAGAGAGTAAAGAGGAGTACAGGGAGACAAAGAGACAAAGCGTAAGGCGAAGGTAGCAGTGTCAGAGGCCAAACAAAGGGCGTATGATGACTTGTATGCTCGGTTGGATAGTAAAGAGGGAGAAAATTATTTATACAGGTTGGCAGAGCAGAGAAATAGAGATGGGAAGGATGTGCAGCAAGTTAGAGTGATAGAGAGGGAAATATATTGACTGATGACAGAAGTGTGCTGGGAAGATGGAAAGAGTACTTTGAAGAGCTGATGAATGAGGAAAATGAAAGTGAAAAAAGAGTAGAAGAGGTGACTGTTGAGGACCAGGAAGTAGCAAAAATTAATAAGGGTGAAGTGAGGAGGGCATTGAAGAGGATGAAGAGTGGAAAGGCAGTTGGGCCTGATGACATACCGGTGGAGGTATGGAAGTATCTAGGAGAGGTAGCAGTAGATTTCCTGACAAGAACATTCAACAAGGTCTTAGCAAGTGAGAGGATGCCAGAGGAATGGAGGAGAAGTGTGCTGGTGCCCAATTTTAAGAACAAGGGAGATGTGCAGAGTTGTGGCAACTACAGAGGGATAAAGTTAATAAGCCATACAATGAAGTTATGGGAAAGAATAGTGGAAGCTAGACTAAGGGCAGAGGTCAACATTTGTGAACAACAGTTTGGTTTCATGCCAAGAAAGAGCACCACAGATGCAGTGTTTGCCTTAAGGATGTTAATAGAGAAGTACACAGAAGGTCAGAAGGAGCTGCATTGTGCCTTTGTGGATCTGGAGAAAGCATATGACAGGGGGGTGCCGAGAGAGGAACTGTGGTATTGCATGAGAAAGTCTGGAGTGGCAGAGAAGTATGTTCGAGTGGTGCAGGACATGTATGAAAGATGTAAGACAGTGGTGAGGTGTGGAGGTGGGATTGCATCAAGGGTCAGCTCTCAGCCCCTTCTTCTTTGCTATGGTGATGGACAGGCTGACAGACGAGGTTAGACAAGAATCTCCATGGACTATGATGTTTGCAGATGACATCGTGATCTGTAGTGAGAACAGAGAAGAAGTGGAGGAAAATCTAGAGATGTGGAGGTCTGCCCTGGAAAGGAGGGGAATGAAGGTTAGTCTCAGTAAGACAGAATACATGTGTGTGAACGACAAGGACCCAAGAGGAACGGTGAGGTTACAGGGGACAGAGATAAAGAAGGTGGAGGATGTTAAGTACTCAGGCTCAACAATCTAGAGCAATGGAGAGTGTGGAAAAGAGGTGAAGAAGCGCGTGCAGGCAGGCTGGAATGGATGTAGAAAAGTATCAGGTGTGATGTGTGATAGGAGAGTATCGGCAAGAATGAAGGGAAAAGTGTACAAGACGGTGATGAGGCCAGCGATGTTGTATGGTTTAGAAACAGTGGCCCTGGGGAAAAGACAGGAGGCAGGGCTGGAGGTAGTAGAGATGAAAATGTTGAGGTTCTCTTTGGGAGTAATGAGGATGGATAGGATCAGGAATGAGAACATCAGCGGGACAGCACATGTTAGATGTTTTGGAGACAAAGTCAGAGAGGCTTGATTGAGATGGTTTGGACATGTACAGGGGAGGGATAGTGAGTATATCGGTAGTAGGATGCTGAGGTTGGAACTACCAGGCAGAAGGCCCAGAGGAAGACCAAAAAGAAGATTTATGGATGTGGTAAAGGCGGACATGAAGGTCGTTGGAGTAAGAGTCGAAGATGCAGAGGATAGGGTGAGATGGAAGCAGATCATTTGCTGTGGCGACCCCTGAAGGGAACGGCCGAAAGGAGAAGAATATGTATGTATGTATAATGTTCATTTTAACAAAGTTTGTGGGTGACATTGTGGCATATATGCCTACCTTGCACTAAGAAGGTCTTGGATTTGAGTCCTAGACTCGGGCATTTCTGTGTTGAATTTGCATGTTCTCCTTGTGCTTGGGTACACCAGCTTCGTCCTTTTGTTCAAAGGCATGCGCAAAAACTTCTTCAAATTGCCCCTAGGTGTCGATGTTAGTCTAAATGGATGTGTGTGTTGGCCCTGAGATTGTTTGGTGAGTTGTTAAGGGTGTGCCCTACCTTCATCCGGTGCCACCAAGTGTCCCCAGAACCTTAAAAGAGTCAGCAGCAAGTGAGTGAGTGTGATAAAATTTGTAATGAAATAAAAAGCGGCCATCGCCTTCTCTCAATATTTATAATAGTTTTTGAAAATTGACTGGAATTATATTCCTGTGGTGTTTTGTGGTTTTAATTTCCAGTCACTGCAGGGTTCAAACATGAAAGAAGAATGATATATTTGCTCAATTACTGACATATGCGCCTAGCAGATTGAAGAATAGCTATTTGCTTACCATCGTTCATAAATCTAATATACTTTAAAAAATCAATTATAATGTATCCATGATAAGTTTTGCAAGTTTTGCCTAGTCACACCAAGCTTAAATTATGTAAAAAATATGCAAATACAGAATGACAAATTAGAAACACAGAAATACGCTTTAAGTCACTTCTTGGCTTGATGAGTACCTTTTGTATGCCTGTATTTTAAGTGGGGTTTTTTTTTGTCGACTTTCATAAAGCAGCAATTAATTAAGCACAAATGAACACTGAAGTTGGACAAATCAGTTAAATGTCAACATTGTTTCACTCCCTCAAAATTTCTATTCTTTTATACCAATCATGCCTTAGCACACTTTAATTTCCACCTGTAAGCTCTGCCTGAGTTACCGCTGGTGACATTTATTACTAATCTACATTTACAAATAAACAATAAAGAAAACTACAGAATGGTATCAGGCTGCAGGCATCTGGACTGGCAAAACGTGATGTGTGTATATCTGTCAGCTGAGTTTATGCATACTTTAAACGTGTATTATTTGCATTGCGTTGGCATTCATTTGAATAAATTCTATACTGCAGTATTGATTTGTTTATTACTATCAACTTTATTTGAATTTATTATGCAGACTTGTATTGCTAGTCCATCTTTTTTGTCTGTCTGTCTGTCTGTCTGTAAAAAAATCTGAAAACGGCAATTGTCAATTACTGTGACAGGAAGTAAGTTTTTTCTAACTCTTCCATTTTGATTAGTTAATTCTGCTAATATTTTTCTTTGTAAAAAAGAGAGGTGATCAACACAAAATTTAAAAATGTAATTAATATACATTAATTGGTATCCCAGTGGTAGGGTGCTCGGCTCAAGGTCAGGGGTTCAAGCCCCACTGTCACCATGTTGCCACTGCTGTCCCCCCAGTGCAGCAAACTGGGTTATCAAAGGCTGGCCATGTCTTTCACTGTCTATGGTGAGATTCATGTAAAAGAACCATTTCTGACTTTCATTAAGAGTAGCTGCATGGCTGTCAGTGTGTTTCTGTCCGGCAATGGTCTGGCAAGCTGTCCAATGTGTTCTCTGCCTTCAATCAGAGTCAGCTGAGATGTGTGCCAGCCTCCCCATAACCCTAATTAGGATTCAGCGGTTCAGAAAATACATGGATGAATGAAAATTACACACACACACACACACACACACGCACACACACACACACACACACACACACACACACACACACACACATACACATGTATGTGTATTATGTATATACCCTACATTGCCAAAAGGATTCACTCACCCATCCAAATAATTGAGTTTAGGTGTTCCAATCACCTTTATGGCCACAGGTAGACCATGCAGACTGCTTCTACAAAGATTTATGAAAGAATGGGTTGCTCTGAGGAGCTCAATGAATTCGAGCATGGTACCCTGATAGGAGGCCACATGTGCAACAAGTCCAGTCGTGAAATTTCATTCTGAATAAATATTCCACATTCAACTGTCAGTGGTATTATAACAAAGTGGAAGTGATTTGGAACAGCAACTCAGCCAGGAAGTAGTAGTCAGATAAAATGACACATTAGGCGTATAGGGTGCAGAGTCCACCAACTTTCAGCAGAGTTAATCACTACAGACTTCCAAACTTCATATAGTCTTGGCTCAAGAACAGAGAACAGAAGAAGAAGAGAGCTTCATCGAATGGGTTACCATGGCTGAGCAGCTGCAGCCAAGCCATACACCAAGTGCGATGCAAAGCATCAGATGTTATGGTGTAAAGCATGCCGGCTCTGGACTCGCCACTGGAGACACATCTGGTGATGTGATGGACAAGCTTGTTTTTCAGGATCTGAGTTTGGCCCCTTAGTTTCGATGAAAGGACCTCTGAATGCTTTAGTATACCAAGAGATTTTGGACAATTTCATGCTCATCAACTTTGTGGGTGCAGTTTGGGAATGACACCTTCCTGTTCCAACATGACCGCACACCACTGCACAAAGCAAGGTCTATAAAGACATGGATGAGTGAGTTTGATGTAGAAGAACTTGACTGGCCTGCACCTTAACCTGAAAGAACACTGATGGCATGAATTAGATATTACTAATCAGGCCCTCTTGCCCAACATCAGTGTCTGACTTCACAAAGAATTTCTGGAAGAATGTTCAAAAATTCCCATAAAAACACTCCTAGACCTTGTAGAAAGCTTGCCCAGATGATTTGAAACTATTATGTACTTGTTATAACTGCAAAGGGTGAGCCGATGTTATATTAAACCCCATAGTTTAAAAATGGGATATCTCTTAAGTTCATATGTGTTTGAAGGCAGATACATATCAATTCATCCATCAATTTTCTGAACTGATTAATGCTAATTAGGGTGACAGGAAGAGTCGCACCCATCTCAGCCAAGGTTCAAGCTCTATCTCTCTCTCTCTCTCTCTCTCTCTCTCTCTCTCGCTCTCTCTCCCTTTATCTGTATGTATATTCTTCCTTTTGGCTTTTTCCCTTTCTCAGGGTCGCCACAGCAAATCATCTGACTCGCACATTTGATTTGGCAGAGGTTTTTACGTCGGATGCCCTTCCTGAAATATGCTGATGGCTTTGCATCCTATCCTTTACGAAAGTCAGCAATCGTTCTTTTACATGCCTCTCACCATAAACAGTGAGAGACATGGCCCGCCTTTGATAACCTAGTTAGCTGCACTGGGGGGACAGTGACAACCTTGTGGGGACTCAAACCCCCAACCTTAGGATCAGCGATCCTGCGCCTTATACCACTAGACCACCACTGCCCATATATATATATATATATATATAAAATTTATATATTTTTTTAATATAAATTAAATTATTTCCTCACCCTCCGTGGGTGGTCTCTGTCTTTTTTCTCCCTTCAAGCTCGGGTCCTCTACCAGAGGCCAGGGAGTTTCAAGGTTCTGCGCAGGATCTTTGCTGTTCCAAGGACTGCGCTTTTCTGGATTGAGATGTCAGATGTTTTTCCTGGGATCTTCTGTAGCCACTCTTCCAGTTTGGGGGTTACTGCCCCGAGTGCTCCGATAACCACGGGCATCACCGATGCCTTTATTTTCCAGACTCTCTCCAGCTCCTCTTTGAGCCCCTGATATTTCTCCACTTTCTCATGTTTCTTCTTGTGAATATTGCTATCACGTGGTATTGCTATGTCAACCACCACGGCTTTCCTCTGCTCTTTGTCAATCACCACAATGTCTGATTGGTTCGCCATCACCATTCTGTCAGTCTGTATCTGGAAGTCCCACAGGATCTTCGCTCGGTCATTCTCTATCACCTTTGGGGGTGTTTCCCACTTTGATCTTGGGGTCTCCAGCCCATACTCGAAACATATGTTCCTGTACACGATATCAGCCACCTGGTTGTGACATTCCATGTATGCTTTTCCTGCCAGCATCTAACATCCTGCAGTTATGTGCTGGACTGTCTCTGGGGCCTCTTTGCACAACCTACACCTTGGATCTTGTCTGGTGTGGTAGATCTGAGCCTTTATCGCGCTAGTATTCAAGGCTTGTTCCTGTGCTGCCATTATGAGTGCCTCTGTGCTGTCCTTCAATCCAGCTCTTTCCAACCATCGGTAGGACTTCTTGAGATCAGCCACTTCAGTTATGTTCTGGTGGTACATCCCATGTAGGAGCTTATCCTGCCATGATGGTTCCTCCTGCACCTCATCCTCTGTCCTCCATTGTCTGAGACATTCACTTAGCACGTCGTCAGGTGGGGCTTTATCCTTGATATACTTGTGGATCTTAGATGTTTCATCCTGGATAGTGGCTTTCACGCTCACTAGTCCTCGGCCTCCTTCCTTGTGGCTTGTGTATAGTCTCAGGGTGCTGGATTTGGGATGGAACCCTCCATGCATGGTTCGTAGCTTTCGTGTCTTAACATCTGTTGTCTGTATCTCGTTCTTTGGCTAACTTATTATTCCAGCAGGGTATCTGATCACTGGTAGGGCGTAGCTGTTTATTGCCCGGCACTTGTTCTTACCATTGAGCTGGCTTCTTAGGACTTGCCTTACTCACTGTAGGTACTTGGTCGTGGCTGCTTTCCTTGTTACTTCATCGAGGTTACCGTTTGCCTGGGGGAATTCCGAGATACTTGTAACTATCCTCAATGTCTGCTATTGTTTCTTCTGGGAGTGAGACCCCTTCTGTGTGGACTACCTTCCCTCTTTTTGTCACCATCCGACCGCACTTCTCTAGTCCGAGTGACATCCCTATGTCTGCACTACAGATCCTGGTGGTGTGGATCAGTGAATCTATGTCTCGCTCATTCTTAGCGTACAGCTTGATATCATCCATGTATAGTAGGTGACTAATTGTGGCCCCACTCCTGAGTAAGTATCCGTAGCCAGTCTTGTTGATTATTTGGCTTAGGGGGTTCAGACCTATGCAGAACAACAGTGGGGACAGAGCGTCTACTTGGTATATGCCACATTTGATCGAGACATTGGCTTCAAGTGTGGTTTTCCACATCCTCATCAAGTTCCCTATGAAGGCTCTTAGAGTTCTGCTGATGTTGTACATCTCCAAGCATTCAGTGATCCAAGTATGTGGCATTGAGTCATACGCTTTCTTGTAATCAATCCAGGCAGTGCTCAGGTCAGTGTGCCGTGCTCTACAGTCTTGAACGATTGTTCGGTCGACCAGAAGCTGATGTACATTCAAAATAGACCAATTCGATGTGTTTTCAATATATCGGTGATGTAACACATCACAGTGCATTATACTGGACAAAAAGTGTGCCAGTTTTTCCATACCTTGAAAATTAGCATTAAGATCCATCCATCCAGTATATATACAGCACATACATTGCAAGCAGCGAGTATATTTATATATACAAAAACTCAAACACAAACAGGGTGTAACAATAGTCAGTACCTTGCAAAAGGATCTTCGCCCAGTGTGGGTCCAGAGCCTCTCGATCATGAGCACACATAATGAAACACATGTTCATTAATGGTGTACATTCATAGCTTTCATTTATTATTTGCTAGACCTTCCTGGTCCAGGTCATGGTAGTGTAAATTAAATCAATGATTTGTTTATGTTTTGGGAGACAAAAAACACTGTACCACAGGCAGGTACAGCAAAAATAAGCACTGTCTAAGCAGAATTACAAAAAAAAAGTTCTGCACATATTATCAGGGTGACACCAATTACGTTCTGAGTCAGTATCGACAAACCACGCTGACTCTGGTGCTATTTACTCATCAGTGTTTTAAATTTTGCCAAAAGGAGGCGTTCAAGGCAGGATGATTAGTTCATCTCTGTATCCAACATTAAAGGTAACTTTCAGGATTTCTGTTGCAATTTATGCTTTGCAGGTTGCTTGGAGACACTGTTCTCTATGACAAATATTCTTTCACAGCCACATGGTCACATTAAATTACACAATTAGCCTATTGTGCATGTCTTTGGAGTAAGGAGAAAACTGGAGGACCTGGAGGAAACCTATATAAGCACAGTATTAACATGTAAACTGCGCACAGAAATGACACTTGCTCTTACTTGCTGTCATGCAGATGTGTTAATTACTACACCACAGTGTGTGTGTGTGTGTGTGTGTGTGTGTGTGTGTGTGTCCATATATACATATACATACATATATATGGACACACATAAAATGTGTGTAAAATTCTTCAAATAATTATTTAGATAAGAAAACTAAAATTTATAATACAAAATCTCATGGTTGGCATTGTTAAAATCACTAGTTACTATCCAAATGTGACATTTTAAAAAATGTCACATGAATTTGTCTTCAAACAATACATTGGTAACTATTCATTAAATATGCATCCACTACTTGAGGTTTCCTATGCAATTATTTATTATAGCAGTGTCCATATCAGCTTAAATCCAGATAGAGCAGTAAATCTTCCCAGAAATCTATATTGCCATTCTACTACATCTCTACTATCTATACTAGATAAACGATTCAGTGATATTTTTATTGACAGTGGCATTCACAACACAGTGTGCAGCACATGGTAAAAAGTAAGCCTGAATAGGTTCAACTATTTTGTTCCAAAATTCTTCACATATACTCGTCCTTCTCAAAAAATTAGCATATTGTGATAAAGTTCATTATTTTCTGTAATGTACTGATAAAAATTAAACTTTCATATATTTTAGATTCATTGCACACCAACTGAAATATTTCAGGTCTTTTATTGTTTTATTGCTGATGATTTTGGCATACAGCTCATGAGAACCCAAAATTCCTATCTCAAAAAATTAGCATATCATGAAAAGGTAGTCTAAACGAGCTATTAACCTAATCATCTGAATCAACCAATTAACTCTAAACACCTGCAAAAGATTCCTGAGGCTTTTAAAAACTCCCAGCCTGGTTCATTACTCAAAACTGCAATCATGGGTAAGACTGCCGACCTGACTGCTGTCCAGAAGGCCATCATTGACACCCTCAAGCAAGAGGGTAAGACACAGAAAGAAATCTCTGAGCGAATAGGCTGTTCCCAGAGTGCTGTATCAAGCCACCTCAGTGGGATGTCTGTGGGAAGGAAAAAATCAAATAAGGGCCAATTCCAGACCTTGGGGGACCTGTGGAAGCAGTGGACTGAGTCTGGAGTAGAAACATCCAGAGCCACCATGCACAGGCGTGTGCAGGAAATGGGCCACAGGTGCCACATTCCCCAAGTCAAGCCACTTTTGAACCAGAAACAGCGGCAGAAGCGCCTGACCTGGGCTACAGAGAAGCAGCACTGAACTGTTGCTCAGTGGTCCAAAGTACTTTTTTCGGATGAAAGCAAATTTTGCATGTCATTCGGAAATCAAGGTGCCAGAGTCTGGAGGAAGACTGGGGAGAAGGAAATGCCAAAATGCCTGACGTTCAGTGTCAAGTACCCACAGTCAGTGATGGTCTGGGGTGCCATGTCAGCTGCTGGTGTTAGTCCACTGTGTTTTATCAAGGGCAGGGTCAATGCAGCGAGCTATCAGGAGATTTTGGAGCACTTCATGCTTCCATCTGCTGAAAAGCTTTATGGAGATGAAGATTTTCATTTTTCAGCACGACCTGGCACCTGCTCACAGTGCCAAAACCACTGCTAAATGGTTTACTGACCATGGTATTACTGTGCTCAATTGGCCTGCCAACTCTCCTGACCTGAAGCCCATAGAGAATCTGTGGGATATTGTGAAGAGAAAGTTGAGAGACACCAGACCCAACACTGTGGATGAGCTTAAGGCCGCTATCGAAGCATCCTGGGCCTCTGTAACACCTCAGCAGTGCCACAGGCTGATTGCCTCCATGCCACGCCGCATTGAAGCAGTCATTTCTGCAAAAGGATTCCCGACCAAGTATTGAGTGCATAACTGAACATAATTATTTGAAGGTTGACCCTTTTTGTATTAAAAATGCTTTTTTTTTGGTCGGATGAAATATGCTAATTTTTTGAGATGGGAATTTTGGGTTTTCATGAGCCGTATGCCAAAATCAACAGTATTAAAACAATAAAAGACCTGAAATATTTCAGTTGGTGTGCAATGAATCTAAAATATATGAAAGTTTAATTTTTATCAGTACATTACAGAAAATAATGACCTTTATCACAATATGCTAATTTTTTGAGGACTAGTATAGAGGAGGAGAAAAACACATACTGTAACATTTCAGCACACATAATTACAATAAAACTAGTACACAATCCACTGAGAACACTGCAAGATTAGCTGTTTTGAAAGTAGGAGAAAGCTCATTAAAGTGAACACATATATCTTTGGTGAAATTTAAAAGTAGAATGACCTCATCAGACTCACACACACACACACACACACACACACACACACACACACACACACACACACACACACACACACACACACACACACACACACATGCATGCATGGACTTTTAGGTCAACAGGTGACACCATGGTAACACCTTCTTCCTTCCACACACCCACTGTTTAACTACAGTTCTCCTTTCATCTCACTTGCCCACTCACTCCCTGCACTATCCACAGTCCATGTGATCACATTCTGAGCTCATTAGACACATGTTTCTTCCATATTTCGATGTTGATTCATTGTACTGCAAGTACTCAAGAATTGTTGTATGTTTTGGCATGTTAATTGCAATAGATGTTGAGTCACAACAGAAGGAGTATCATAGCAATTACTCTTCTTATGTAATTATGTTACTGATGATAATATAATCAGATTTGCTCTCTCTCTCTCTCTTGCTCTCTCTCTCGCTCTCTCTCTCTCTCGCTCTCTCTCTCTCTCTCTCTCTCTCTCTCTCTCTCTCTCTCTCTCTCTCTCTCTCTCTCCCCCCCCTCTCGCCCCTCTCTCTTTGTGACATACACGTGGGTTTGGGAGTGAATTTACAGCTTTTGGTGGGTTCTTAGAAAAATTCTGCAGCACACACTCTTAGATCTGCTAAGCCGGTGTCTACCAGTCAAATATGGGCATGACATGAAAGAATCTTTCCTTCTATCTGAGTGATCGCTGTTTTTCAAAGGCACATCACCTTCAGGACTAAATTTAAAAGTAATGCTTTTGGCTGGATGGGAGATTTGAGGAGAAAAAGAAAAAAGGAAGTTGTAGGCCTGCAGGCAATACACTTGTTGATATGTTGTTGTTGATCATTTATAGATACAGAAGGCTGTATTAATAAAAGCTGCTTCTCTCTTAGATGAAAATAACCTGGCTAACGCATGCTTGATGACGGCAACTGATAAAGCCCTGATTCATGAATTGTGATTTTCCAAGTAGCAATTAAAATGTCAGTCAAGTGTGACAATTGACTGTATATATATATATATATATATATATATATATATATATATATATATATATATAAGAATACACAGTGGATCATTTCTGAAATTTGAAACCAATACAGATTAAGTATTCCTGCTGGCTGGTTGCAGTAAAAATATTAAGTCCCCATCACCATGTGTTTCAATGACAAAATGAGCCTATTCTCAGTATCACTTTTCTTGTGAAAATTGTCATTATATTATGAACATCCTCCATTCATTCATTCTTTAATTCCTTCATTTTTTGCACCGCTTAATCCTAATTAAGGTCGCAGGGTGGCTGGCGCCCATATCAACTGATTCTGGGCAAGGGCATGGTACACCCTAGACAGTTCACCAAGGCCATCACAATGCCAACAGACACACAACCATTCTAACTCACACTCATACCTAGGGGCAATTGGGAACAGTCAGTTGGCCTACTGTACATGTTTCTGGACTCTGGGAAGATACTGCAATATCGGAGAAAATCCACGCAAGCACCGGGAGAACATGCAAATCCCAAACAGAAACGCCTGAGCCTGAGAGTCGAACTCAGGCCTTCTTGCTGTGAGGCAGATATACGAACCACTGCACCACCAAGCATGTGCTAATGTGCATTATATAAATAAAGGAAGGGATGCTAAAAAAAGACATTGACACAACACAAATTTATAAATAACTTAATCAATAGTAAATCAGTCATCTTTTTTACTGCTTGATCCAGGGTCGGGTCGCGGGGCCACAGCCTAAACAAAGAGGTCTCAACGTTCCTCTCCCCAGCCACTTCCTTCAGCTCTTTCAGGGGACAGCGAGGCTGAACTTCTGACCCTATCTCTGAGGGATGACTTCTGCAAAAGGAAGCTAATTTCAGCTGATTTTATCTACAATTTTGTTCTTTCTATCACCTCGCAATGTTCATGACCATACGTGAGGGTTGAAACATAGATCAAGTGGTAAATTGAGAGCTTTGCTTTCCGGCTCAGCACCCACTTCAAGCATGGAGTTACAAGCACCACTTTACAGCAGGGTCTGCACTTATCTGCCAGTCAATCTTGTAGAGTGGTGCCTTGACTTATGAATTTAATCTCTTCCGAGGGCAAGCTCGTAAGCCGAAAAGTTCGTTAGATGAAACAATTATTCCCATAAAAAATAAAAGAAAACCAATTAATCCCTTCCAACCCTCTCCCAAACTCATATAACCTGCCAAAAACAACTATATTTGACCTAGTACAGTGGTACCTCACCTTACAATAGTCCCAGCAAACAAAAAATCCAGGTTACGAAAAACATTTTCCAAAATGTTTTGTCTTTGTATACGAAACAAGTTCTCCTAACAAAACAAGCCAAATGCGCCATTCAAACATTCAGATGCACCATTCAAACATTCAAACAATGTATGAGTCGCTCTCCATTGACTATCTCCCAACATCCCCCCCCCCTGCTGGCCTCCCATTGTCTACGAGGGATGATGCAGCTCCCTTGAGCAGCAGCTTGTTTCATGAGTTTTTCGAGTGTGCTCATTGCAACTTTATTTTTTGGCTCAGGTTTTTAACCTTGCATAAACATTTGTAAGATTATACTAGCAACTCTGATAAGAAGACATGGCCAATTTAAAAAACAATTTCAAACAATGCACGAGTTGCTCTCCAATTGACTGTCTCAACATCCCACCCCGCTAGCCTCCCATTGGCTATCTCCCAACATCCCACCCCGCTGGCCTACCATTGGCTAGGAGGGATGACGCAGCTCCCTCTCATTGGCTATCTCCCATGATCCTGCCCCACTGGCCTCACATTGGCGAGGAGTGATGATGCAGCTCCCTCCCATTGGCTATCTCCCAACATCCCGCTCCACTGGCCTCACATTGTCGAAGAGGGATGATGCAGCTCTCTTGAGCAGCAGTTTGTTTCATGAGTTTTTCAAGTGTGCTCATTGCAACTTTATTTTTTGGCTAGGCTTTTAACCTTGCATAAACATTTGTAAGATTATAACTCTGCTAAGAAGACATGGTCAATTTAAAAAAAAAATTCAAACAATGCACAAGTTGCCCTCCAATTGACTATGTACCAACATCTCACCCCATTGGCTATCTCCCAACATCCCGCCCCACTGGCCTCCCATTAGCTAGGAGGGATGACGCAGCTCCCTCCCATTGGCTATCTTCCAACATCCCGCCCCGCTGGCCTTCCATTTGCAAGCTCACTTGAGCAGCAGCTTGTTTCATGGCGTTTTTCAAGTGTGCTCATTGCAACTTTATTTTTTGGCTCAGGTTTTTAACCTTGCATAAGCATTTGTAAGATTATAACTCTGCTAAGAAGACATGGTCAACACAAAGTAAGTACCTTAAAAGGTATGCTTTTATAATTTTTAAAGGGTAGTATTGGGGGCCTTGGAACGAATCATGCATTTTACATTTAAAATGCGGTTCTACTTAAAAAAATCCAGGTTATGAAAAAGGCTCTGGAACGGATTAATTTTGTAAGGTGAGGTACCACTGTATATTAAGGATAAAGATGTAAAAACAATAAATATTTCATAATAATAATACATGTACATTAACAATAATAATAATTTATAATAAATAATAATAAAACAAGAATAAACAATAAGTCGACTGTCTGTCTTCCTTTTGGCTTTTTCCCTTTTTACTCGGGAGTCGCCACAGCGAATCATCTGATTCGCATGTTTGATTTGGCAGAGGTATTTTTTTATGTCGGATGCCCTTCCTGTCACAACCCTTTTAGCAAGGGACAGAAACATGCTGTCGACTTTGCAGCTATTCTTTACGAATGTCAGCAATGGTTTTTTTACATGCCTCACACCATAGACAGTGAGAGACATGGCCCGCCTTTGATAACCCAGTTAGCCGCACTGGGGGGGACAGTGACAACTCTGTGGAGAGTGGGACTCGAACCCCCAACCTTTTGATCAGCGATCCAGCGCCCTATACCAAACAATAGGTCAACTAAACCCTTCCAATTATCGACTGCGGCGAAGAGTCACATGGGCAAGCAGGAGCTGGTGCATAACAGAGGAGGAGGAGGAGGAAGAGAACTTTGTGTATGTGCACGCTACAAATACCAGGGAGGAAAGGCTCGTGGTGAGCTCCCACAAGGCCAGTGCTTCTCAAATAGTGGGGTGTGATGCCAGGGGGCACACATATGATTTTGGGGAACATGCTTTTTTGCCATACTGTACTAAAATTAAGTGGAATTGCACATCCACTACAGTAGGTGGCACTGTGTTCCCTCTGGTGTAGGGAAAAAGCAACGAACAAACGATATGAAGTGTAGTAAACACTATTTATAGTCACACGCAGGGCATTGGGGGGACATGAAATGTTTTTTTTTCCTTCCTATAGGGGTGTCAGAGAAAATAATTGAGAAGCACTTTATAAGTGTTCTCGGAGCGCAGCGGAATACATGTGGAATACGAGGCTAATCAGCCCGGAAAAGTCATTTCCCCAGCAGAGCTCATAAATCAAAATTTTGCTCTTTGGATGGGGCAGATTTTTGGTGGGATCAAAGCTTGTATCATGGAAAATTCATTATGAAAGACACTCGTCAGTCAAGATACCACTGTATTTCATCCATCACTCACTTAAGAATGTCTGTCTGTCTGTCTTCCTTTCGGCTTTTTCCCTTTTACTCGGGAGTCGCCACAGCGAATCATATGATTCACACGTTTGATTTGGCAGAGGTTTTTACATCGGATGCCCTTCCTGTCACAACCCTTTTTAGCAAGGGACAGAAACACGCTGACGACTTTGCAGCCTACTCTTTACGAAAGTCAGCAATGGTTCTTTTACATGCCTCTCACCATAGACAGTGAGAGACATGGCCCGCCTTTGATAACCCAGTTAGCTGCACTGGGGGGGACAGTGACAACCCTGTGGAGAGTGGGACTCGAACCCCCAACCTTTGGATCAGCGATCCAGCGCCCTATACCACTAGACCACCACTGCCCCCCATCACTCACTTAAGAATAAGACCCCAATATACATGAACTCCTCCACTTGGGGAGAAATAAGTAAATTGATGAACAAATATTGATTGTTTGATAGCAAGAATGGATAAAATATCAACAAAATTGCACCCTGTGTGATTTTTTTTTCAATAAATGTAGAATATATTTAATTAATATAGTGACACTGCTATTATTAGTCAGACCGGTTTGTTAGAAAAAGGATAAAATTATATATTTCAGTCATAGGCACATCTAAACATTTATGTCTTTTCTGGACATGTTCTGGTCATGGTGTCTCAGAGTAGGACGGTTCACACAGCAAAAAGGTTCTGCATTTGAATCTCAGCCAAGGACCTTCCTGTGTGGGATTTTCATGTTTTCTCTGTGCTGGTGTGGGTTTCCTCCAGGTATTTCAGTTTCCTCCAAAGTCCAGAGACATGCATATACACATCTATGTACTCTAAATTGCTTATAGGTGTTAATGTCAATGTGAAGGTTGTTCATGTCTCATAGGCTGTATGCTGACTCTCACCTGAAGTAAGTCAGCTGGGATTGTCTGAAGCCTACAACCCAGACAGATAATGGAGGTATGAACACATGCACTAATAAAAAGTTAAAATAATAATAATAATAATTATTATTATTATTATTATTATTGTTGTTATTGTTATTATTATTATTATTATTATTATTATTATTATTATTATTATTATTATAGAAATAAAAACACTTAATAAGTTGCTGTTCACAGACAGGGTGACATTTGTCTAATCCATATCTACCAGACCAGAGATTTGTCTCACACTCATTCAGTAATTTCCTGAACTGCTTAATCCTGTAAGACAAAGAAAGCAGCAAACTTGTAGTGATAATATCTGTTCATTTTGAACAGAATACAAATGAACCACTCACTCAGTCACTTAATCCTATTAGGGTCACAGGGAGGCTGGAGCCCATTCGGTAACTGGGTGAAGGTGTGGTACACCAGCAACACTTGGGAGAAATTTAAAGCAGCCCATTCGCCAAATGTGCATTACACTGTGGAAGGAATTTGCATAAGCATGGGGAGAACCTGCAGAGTTCACACAGAAATTCCCTTACCAAGTCTGGGACTTGAACCCAGGACTGTCTTGTTGCAAGACAGACATGCCTAGCACAACAGCACCATGCCACCAATGGGTCTAGCAATGAAGTTAGAAGACTTTGTCTACTGCTGGGATTTAAATAGCAAGTATGACAACAAAGTTCATTTAAACAGAAATAGGGAAATAGAGAAGGTATACTGTCCATATTACAGTCCATATATAATGTCAGTGAAAAATTACATGCATCATTGAGGATTTAATTTACATTTGTGTAATGCAATGCTCTGGTAAACTGGCACATTGAATGCACTGTAAGTAGTCTGATTACTCCACAGGAGATCCAAGAAAATTATAGCTGACAATTAGGATTGCAAATACAGAGATCCCTCACTTTTCATGGTTAATTGGGACCGAGATCCCCTGCAACCGCTGAATTCTGCGAAGTAGGAAGGATCACCCCCCCCCCCCCCCCCCCGGACTGACGTATACGTGCATGTATATATAATATCAATAAATACATATTCAATGCTATAAATGCTTATCTATCTATCTGGTGCCTGAGTCATAGGCCAACCATTGGCGACCTGCCATGAAGGATAACGCCCTGGTTATCATATTCATGGAGGTTTTCTTGGCAGGATTAGTGCAGTGGTTTGTGGGGCAGTGGTGGTCTAGTGGTATAGGGCGCTGGATCGCTGATCCAAAGGTTGGGGCTTCGAGTCCCACTCTCCACAAGGTTGTCACTGTCCCCCCCCAGTGCAGCTAACTGGGTTATCAAAGGCGGGCCATGTCTCTCACTGTCTATGGTGAGAGGCATGTAAAAGAAGCATTGCTGACTTTCGTAAAGAGTAGGCTGCAAAGTCGTCAGCGTGTTTCTGTCCCTTGCTAAAAAGGGTTGTGACAGGAAGGGCATCCGATGTAAAAACCTCTGCCAAATCAAACGTGCGAATCAGATGATTCGCTGTGGCAACTCCCGAGTAAAAGGGAAAAGCTGAAAGGAAGACATTAGTGCAGTGGTTTGCCATTGCCTTCTGCACAGTGTGAGCCTACGGGCAATTAACCTACTGTGCATGTCTTTGGATTGTGGGAGAAAACCAGAGCACCGGGAGGAAACCCACGCAAGCACAGGGAGAACATGCAAACTCCACACAGAAACGCCTAGGCCGGGACTTGAACTCAGGCCTTTTTACTGTGAGGCGGACGTGCTAACCACTACACCACCGTGCCACCTATAAATGCTTATAATAACAATTAAACATTCAAAAATAATTCAGAAGATGTAAATAAAATATAAATATATACACACATGCAGACACTCGCACATACGCAGATGATAAAAATGTAAGTAGTTTTGATAGGGGGTTTTGGGTTGTATTTTTGTTTGTTTGTTTTTGTTTGTTGTTTGGTTGGTTGGTTTTTTGCATAATTGCCCTTGTTTTGCATCATTTTCCTCAAACCCCCCATCCCCATTCTTCCTTAATTTCCTTATTTTTTAACTTGATGAATATTTAAAAATAAATAAATAAATGCGATGAACTGAAGTCGCATGAATTGAAGCGCGAAGTAGCGAGGGATCCTTTACTTACTAATCAGATAAATCCACTCAAAAACTTGGATGAAACAATATAGAATTTTCAAAGAATCACGTCTCTGACTTCTCAATGTTTAGCAGGTGGCCTACAATACACTACAGGTAAGAGTCACATTTTACTTGCTTTGCAGCAGTTGTCAGATGATCTTCTTTTCTACCCAATGGTATCATCCCAGTCGCAATATCACAACAATCGCAATTTATCAGTTCTTCTATGACAATTTTAAGGAATCTCAGCAATTGACACTTCAGTACTTAAGCATGGACAGCTAAATATAAATAGGTCCAGTTTATCATATTTAAACTATACAAGTATGAACAGAATGTGGAAATTCTACACAGAAACTTTTGAACAAAGCGTTCGAACCCAGGATCCTTGCTGTGGAGCAGGTGAACTAACTACGATGCCACTGTGGCACCAGTAAATATGTATGCCGAAATAATTACCTTATGAAAATAAAGCAAACTTTTGTTTTTATCTTTATGATTTTCTTCATCAACACACTTCTGCTTCTACTGGATGTTGAACCTTAGTTGCAATCTATCTATCACTTCCCAACATACCACATATCACAATAAGAACTTACTCTTTTAAAAACGTTAGGTAGGTGCATGTAATTTTTTTTATTTGTTTATTTTTATTTAAGTGTAGTATTATTTATATACTGATTATATTATTCGGGAGAACATAATTCTTATTTTATGCCGCAAAGAAAATTTTGTTCCTGCTGAAAGATTCTATCTGCCATTTCACTCAAATGGCAGATACACGTTGTTAATTCTTGGTTGATAATATTCTGTCAGAGCAAAGCTGTCTTATTATGAATCAGATAGTCAAAGAAATTCATCATGTCTAAGATGGAAAAAATACAGAGATTCTTGATATATATTTGAATAGGAAAAGCTCTTTCCTGTGTCCAATTCTTCGAATGGCAATTTAATTTGGTCTTTCTGCTTTGTACTGATGTTATCCTCTCAAAAACGTGTAAGAACATTCATATCTTTTGTCCATCACAATTACTCTGTGTGTTTTTTCATTTCTTGCCTTTCCCCCCGATTATCAGAATATAGTTGTGTACATCTTTCAATTATGATTGCACTACACACACATCCAGAGTGCAATAAAGTTTCAATTAGCAGAGATAGGTTTGGAAGCATTTAGCCATGACTCCTGACTGCACTGACACCACCACCTTCAGTAAACTCCACACATTGGACGAGGTGAGGAGAAAACATGAATAACGTTCTGAGGACCTGTTAGTCCTAATGGTGTCTGATCTATGGTTTTCATCTCTGTGCCATACCACATAATCAGTTTCATCCCTCCCTAAAAATGCTAAATGAAACTCTACACTGAAAGATATCCTCCCAGCGCACACTGCTAAAGTGGTTCACTAATGCGAGTTACTTCTTTACAGCAAGGTTTTGTCCATTTCTAGCCAAGTGCATTCCTCTAGTGCTTGTTTAGACTAAGACTATCCATCCATCCATTTTCTGAACTGCTTAATCCTAATTAGGGTTGTGGGGAGGCTGGCGCCATCTCAGCCGACTCCAAGTGAGGGCAGAGTACACCTTAGACAGCTTGCCCAGCCATCGCAGGGCCAACACTCACGTAAACATTCATACCCGCACTCACACCACCTAGGTTCGATTTGGAACAGCCAATTAGCCTACTGTGGTTTGGACTGTGGGAAGAAACCCTAGTTCCATTCACCATTCATTTTCTGCAACTGCTTAATCTTAGTTAGGGTCGAGGGGGGGCTGTCGCCCATCCCAGACGACTCCTGGCGAGGGCAGAGTACACGCTGGACGGCTCGCCAGGCCATCACAGGCGGAAACACGCTGACGACTTTGCAGCCTACTGTTGTCGAAAGTCAGCAAGGGTTCCTTTACATGCCTCACACCATAGACAGTGAGAGACGTAGCCCGCCTTTGATAACCCAGTTAGCTGCACTGGGGGACAGTGACAACCTGTGGAGATTATGGCTAGAAACCCAAATAGTGGAGGAAACCCATGCAAGCACGGGGTGAACATGCAAACATCACACAGAAACGTCTAAGCTGGGAATAAAACCCAGAACCTTGATGCTGTGAAGTGGACATGCTAACCATTATGGCACCATGACGCCCAGACTAAGACTAGTCAACAGGGACTTTCCCAAAGCAATTCTGAATTTTTAAACATAATTATTCCAGGCATGGTTACCCTCTACTGTAGATCAATTACCCCCTGTCTCTATTCTGCAGAGGTCCCTGCTCACCCTATGCTTAACTTTCTGGTCTCAATGAACTTACGTTATTATGATCCAGCTTTTTGGGTTGAAGACTTATGAAGAATGGCTGAACTATACTGTTGAAAAATTCTTTCTTTCATGCACTCGAACTGAATACACCCAAAACATAATAAACCAGACATTGGGGGTTAAATGCATTTCAGACAGCCTTGGGTGAGTGGGTCCTTAAAACTTCTCAACTTCTCCTAGACTAGCCCATTGCCATGCCAATTCAACTAGATCCCAGATGTAGTTCAGTACAATAGTGTTCATATAACTTCAAACAATAATGTATTCCACACTGCACTATGTTTCTTTAGATCCTCTTTAATAGCTCGAGTGAACTCGCCATTTCTCAGACAAAAGAAGGGCATGCATCAAAGATCTTTTCATCTCAGGGCTTCAAATCACTTTTGTTAGTTCCTAGGATAATAATGCGATCTGCTAAATGCTATCTATGTTTATAAATATATATATATATATATATATATATATATATATATATATATATATATATATATATATATATATATATATTTTTTTTTTTTTTTTTTTTTTTTTTTTTCCCACTTATAGGTTATCTGCTGACTTTTCCATAGCAGAGTGCATTCACAATGAAGATAGATCATAGCTCAGGACTATCTTGGAGTACGTGTAATGCAAGGAATACCAGTAACCAGAAAAACACAAATAAATTGGTGATGGATTTCCAGTTTGTTAAGAAGTGCAGCATGGCAGCCATACAATTACAGTATAGGCAAGGAGGACAGCAATGCTATAGTGCTACATATACAAGTGGAGTCTAAAATCAAGCCCAGACTTGAGTGACAACACTAATATCTTGGAACACTGGAAGCACTGACCAAAGAGAATGAAAATATTCAAAAAATGTTTTGGATAATATTTTGCGTAATTCTGTCCATCATCTCACAGCACGATATCCACCACAACCTTCAGCCATTAATTATCTTGTACCAAGGTGCTGTTCCACATTACCCCCTCACGGTGTGCTCTACCAGTAAATACTGGAGGATTACCACAAGAAATGAGCTTCCTAGCTGGAAGGAGTATTAGTCATATTTGCTTCATGCTACAGAACCAGGATAAGCTCCTTCCTGGTGAGCCTGTAGGCTCAGGTGTCAAAATACTAACAGAGCATACTCTGTCTAAATTTCCATATATTATACAGTTTATCAAAAAAGAAAAAAATCTGGCACAGGTCCCCTTCTTGAATCATAACTGACACTAATTGCTTTCCAGTTTCACGTCCCACTGACAACCAGAGCAGATATTAGACATCGTCTTACAAGATTATATCCAATTCAGTCACACAGCCAGAATCGTGAATCTTTCACTGAAACCTAGCTGCACTTCCTGAGCATGTTTTTAATATTTTGTGCAACAAAGCAGTTACGCCATAGCTAGGCTAGGCAGCAGTTTTGTCACATTCAGTGCAGTTCTTCATATTAATAATAACATTTAATAAAGCAGACTGGCCTACAGCCTATGTATAGAGGACTAATGCAAAGCTGCACTCATTCACTCATTTCATGCCCATTTGTCATTTAATTATTGTTATTGATGGCATCGAGGCTTCCTTTCACCAAACACTGCATTTCCATGTCATCCACAAAGAAATATAGAGATGGTGACTGTTTTCCGGTCATTATGCTTTGTGAGTCATTTTAATGTTCTGTCTTTCTAAACAGTATTATGTTTGGCTGCTGGGAAAAATCAGAAACAGATGACACAGAAATGCAAAATACAATGGGAATAGAAAAGAGTCACCCTCTTCAAAACATTTACATTTTTTGTTTTGCAGCTTGATGCACATTTTGTTTTTTAATGTCCATAAATTTATGAACAGAATTGGTGACAAAGGACAGCCTTGGCAGATTCCAACCCTCACCAGAAACAAATTCAACCTGTTGTTCCCAATGTGGGCCAAGCTCTGGTTCTGATGATACAGTGACTGAATGAATGGAGCATAGGCCACAAGATAGCCCGAGGGACATAATCGAAAACCTTTTCCAAATCTACAAAACACATGTGAATAGGGTGGGCAAACTCCCATGCCCCCTCCAGGATCCAGCAGAGCCTATAGAGTTGATTGAGAGTGCTGCTGCCAGGATGAAAACCACATTGTTGCTCTTGAATCAGAGGTTCAACTATTGGTCGGATCCTCCTCTGTAGCACCCCTGGACAGACTTTGCTGGGTAGGCTGTGGAGTAGGGTGGAGTGAAATTTGTGAAAAATTACATTTTTGATTATTTTTACTTGGAATAGCAATAAAAAGATGTGGAGAGGTGTTATCTAAAAGACTTTAAAAGATAATCTTGATAAGTTGATGTCTTAGGCTCCCCCAGGAGCGATGCAAATTACCATATTTGGGCATTTTTACTGAAAATGTTTAACTCTGATATAGTGATCCAATTTGCTTCTATATTATTTAAACCATAATCCAACTATTTAGGGCTAAAAAAAAAGGCAGATTTTACTTAATTTTTCAAGAAACGGAAAAGAGAGTTCAAGCTTCTTTACGGTATGATGCTGCCGACACTTGGCGATAGTTTCCTCTACTACACTACTGAGTCCTGAACTTTCCAGTCTGTGAACTGTCTTCTTTTCCTTTCAGCTATTCCCTTCAGGGGTCGCCACAGCAAATGATCTGCCTCCATCTCACCCTATCCTCTGCATCTCCTACTCTTACACCAACTACCTTCATGTCCGCCTTCACCACATCCATAAATCTTCTCTTTGGTCTTCCTCTGGGCCGTCTGCCTGGTAGTTCCAACCTCAGCATCCTACTGCCAATATACTCACTATCCCTCCTCTGTACATGTCCAAACCATCTCAATCTATCTTCTCTGACTTTGTCTCCAAAACATCTAACATGTGCTGTCCCTCCGATTTATTCATTCCTGATCCTATCCATCCTCGTTACTCCCAAAGAGAACCTCAACATTTTCGTCTCTGCTACCTCCAGCTCTGCCTCCTGTCTTTTCCCCAGGGCCACTGTTTCTAAACCATACAACATCGCTGGCCTCATCACTGTCTTGTACACTTTTCCCTTCATTCTTGCCGATACCTTCTTATCACACATCACACCGGACAGTTTTCTCCATCCATTCCAACCTGCCTGCACACGCTTCTTCACCTCTTTTCCACACTCTCCACTGCTCTGAATTGTTGAGCCTAAGTACTTCAAATCCTCCACCTTCCTTATCTCTGCCCCCGGTAACCTCACCATTCCTCCTGGGTCCTTGTCATTCACACACTTGTATTCCGTCTTACTGAGACTAACCTTCATTCCCCTCCTTTCCAGGGCATACCTCCACCTCTCTAGATTTTCTTGCACTTGTTTTCTGCTCTCACTACAGATCACAATGTCATCTGCAAACATCATAGTCTATGGAGATTCTTGTCTAACCTCGTCTGTCAGCCTGTCCATCACCATAGCAAACAAGAAGGGGCTGAGAGCTGACACTTGATGCAGTCCCACCTCCACCTTGAACTCTTCTGTCACACCGACAGCACACCTCACCACTGTCTTACATCCCTAATACATGTCCTGCACCACTCTAACAGACTTCTCTGCCACTCCAGACTTCCTCATACTATACCACAGTTCTTCTCTCGGCACCCTGTCATATGCTTTCTCCAGATCCACAAAGGCACAATGCAGCTCCTTCTGACCTTCTCTGTACTTCTGTATTAACATCCTCAAATCAAACACTGCATCTGTGGTGCTCTTTCTTGGCATGAAACCAAACTGTTGTTCACAAATGCTGACCTCTGCCCTTAGTCTAGCTTCCACTATTCTTTCACATAGCTTCATCATATGGCTCATCAACTTTATCTCTCTGTAGTTGCCACAACTCTGTACATCTCCCTTTTCTTAAAAATGGGCACAAGCACACTTCTCCTCCATTCCTCTGGCATCTGCTCACTTTCTAAGACCTTGTTGAATATTCATGTCAGAAAATCTACTGCTACCTCCCCTAGACACTTCCATACCTCCACCGGTATGCCATCACGACCAACTGCCTTTCCACTCTTTATCCTTTTTTGTTCATAGTTCCAACATTCAAAGTCCCTACTCTCAGTCCTAGACTCACGCATTTCCTCTTCTCTCTCTGCCTACGGACATGCCTCCCACCTCTCCTTCTTCGACGTCTTTAACCAACAGTAGTCCAATTTCCACCAGCACCCTATTGGTTAACAGCACTGATGGCGGTCGTTGTTAACCCGGGCCTCGAACGATCCGGTATGAATTTCGTTTTGAACATTTGCATGAGAAATGTGGCAGAAGTTTTACACCGGATGCCCTTCCTGTCGCAACCTTCTGCATTTATCCGGGCTTGGGACCGGCGTGAGGGGGTTTGTACACTGGTTTGTGCCCCCCCACGGCTGCATTCAGTCTGTGAACTGTGAATGTTTTAATTATTTAGAGTTATTCCCTTTGTCGGCAATCGGGTGCTCGCATGCTCTCAAAATCAACTCGACGTACCTTATTTCGCGTGAGTTTGGGAACCTAAAATTTTTTTACAGATTTTTAATATTTTAATATTTTTAATATTATTGTCACATATTTTCTACACTATTCTGAATTGATTGTGAAAGGGGACTGCCACCCCTGTTTGCCAATCCAGAGGTATGGCCCTCAATCACCATGTGATGTTGCATAGAAAACCAAGACAGTCCTACAACATCCAGAGTCTTGATATATTCAGGGTGGATCTCATCCACCGCCAGAGCCTGACCACCAAGGAGCTTATTGAATACCTCAGTGACCTCAGCTCCAGTGATGGACAGACCCCCATCCAAACCCCTAGAGTCTTCCTCCTCCATGGAGGGCGTGTTGGTGGGATTGAGGAGGTCCTCGAAATATTGCTTCCACCTACTGATGACATCCCTAGTCGAGGTGAGCAGCTCCCCATTTCCACTATAAACAGTATTTGTGGAGAACTGCTTCCCCCTCTTGAGGTGTCAGATGGTGCTCCAGAGCCTTTTTGAGGCCAACAAAAATCTCACCAAAGTCCTATCATGCCTGAGATTTTGCATCGGTGGCAGCTCAAGCTACAGCATGTTTGGCCTGCCAGTACCTGTCTGCTGCCTCAGGAGATCCACAGGTCAATAAGACCTGATAGGCCTTCTTTTTCAGCTGGACAGCCCCTTCTCTGCAGGTGTCCACCACCGAGTTCGGTGGTTACCGCCACGACAGGCACCAATGACTTTCCGGCCACAGCTATGGGCTGCTTCCTCAGCAATGGAAGCACGAAAAATTGCCCATTCAGTTTCCATGTCACCCGCCTCCTTCGGGAAGTGGTTGTAGCTCTGCCAGAGGGGGCAGTTAAACTCCTCTCTTGACAAGAGTTAAACTGCACGCTTGGGCCTGCCAGGTCTGTAGGCAGGTCTCTCCCGCCATCGAAACCAGCTTACTATCAGGTGGTGATCAGTTAATAGCTCAGCTCCCCTCTTCACCCTAGTGTCCAGAACTGCGGCCACAAGCCCTGTGACACGACTACAAAGTCGATCATCAAACTGTGTCCAGGGTGTCCTGGTGCCAAGTGCACTTATGGACACCTTTATGTTCAATCATGGTGTTCGTGATGGGCAAACTGTGACACACTACGAAGTCCAAGCTTCAATTCATTTCAGGCTGCAGAGTCCGTACATAGCAATCACACCCTTCCAGCTCACACTATCATTGCCCACATGGGTGTTGAAGTCTCCCAGGACAATGAGTTAGTCTTCCGGGGAAGTACTCTCCAACACACCCCCTGAAGACTCCAAGAAGGGTGGATACTCTGAACTGTCATTTGGTGCATAAGCACAAACAACAATAAAGACCCGTCCCCCACCCAAAGGCAGAGGGAAGCTACCCTTTTGTAGACTGGGGAGAACCCCAATGTGCAGGCGCCGAGATGGGGGGGGCAACAACAATGCCCACATCGGCTCGCCATCTTTCCCCATGAGCAACTCCACAATGGAATAAGGTCCAGAGCCCAAGCTGTGCGAATATCTAGTCAGTATCTCTCCATCTCATGCACCTGCTCAGGCTTCTTCCCCACCAAAGAGGTGACATTCCATGTCCCAAGAGTCAAAGTCAGAAATCGAGGATTGGTCTGACAGAACCCATACCTTTGGCTGCAACCCAACTCACACCGCACCTAACCTCTATAGTCCCTCCCACAGGTGGTGGGTCCATGGGAGAGTGGACCCTTGTCTCCTTTTCAGGTTGGACCTAGCTGGGCTCCATGGGCAGAAGACTGCCCACCACACGTTTACCTTCGGGCCATGGCCCCAGGACTGGCTCTAGGGGGAACTCTGGTGACCCATGTCCAGGCAAAGGAAACTGTGTCCTTGTTTCCTTGTTTTTTCTTTCTTCATAGAGGTCTTTTGAACCGTGCTTCGTCAGGACCTTCACTAAGGACTTGTTTGCCTTGGGTGACCCTACCAGAGGCATAATGCCCCCAACAACATAGCTCCTAGGATCATGAGAACACTCAAACCCTATATACATATACAACAAACTATATACAGGTATACCTCACCCAACATCGTTAATTGGTTCTAGGAGAGACGACTTAAGCCAAAAAATGACCTTTACGGCTCTGCCAAATTTACTTGTCTAGACCAAACAGAAAATAACCATTCCTAGTTCTGTACTTTATTCATGAATGCAATTTTCAATATGGTTAATAATGTTGCGCCTGGAGCATATGTGTCGGACCCAAAGATGCAGGAGACCATGTAAGAAGATTTTACTTTGTACTTTGGAAAATCTAAATCACTGGAAATAATTAATCGATGAAAACTGATCGTGCATGAAGCAGGATACCAGGAGTCAGAGAGATAGCAGGCAAACGGAATCACTGAAGGGCAATCTTCTGACGTCGTTGGGAAGCGCGACGCTCCTATTTATAGCTCGCTGATTGCTGATTGCTGAATGGAAACATGTGCGCTCTCTGGACCTCGCCTGCAGGTAGCAACCATGCCTCTCACCAGCGCTTGCAATGAATGAAGAGAGTTAAGGTCTCCAGCCAGCACAGACCATAACAAATAAGATCTATTTTTTAAAACTTTATTTATTAAACTTTATTTATTAAACTTTATTTTTATTTATTTTCTTAATTTTTCTTTACTTTTTTGAAAACCGACGTATAATCGAAAACAACTTAACTCGAAATGACTTAAGCCGAGGTATACCTATATATATATATATATTTGTATATATATATATATATATATATATATATATATATATATATATATATATATATATATATATATATTTGTATATATATCTGGGTTAATGTTCACATACCTCTCAATGTACCACTCAGGAGCCCAAAGATAAATATTTTAAAGGGAGATGACTGTATTCTGAATGATAAAATAAACATTTAGACTAAAAATAACAAATAATATGAAAGTTAAGAATACCTGCTAATGTAAAATTATTGAAGATAAAGCTATTTGAAAAGTTACTCAAGCAATGTTTGTTTGTTTCCTTTGGCTTGACTTAATTTTTCATGCTCTACAACATTGGTTTTGTTCCTGTTGCTATAGCAACATGTCATTAATCAGAAGGTGGAGATGCTGTAAATCTCTGCATGATGCACCAGCAATTAAAACAGTAGATGTCTAATACCATGCGCAACTTATAATGATTTTCCATACAGTAAATATCGAGTTAGGATTCGCATTTTTCCTCTGAAATCTGAAATAACTGCTGCTTTGACTGAGCCACATATATTGTGATTAATGGTGGACAAAACATCAATGCATTGGCTGTGTTTGCAGAACTTAATTATGTATTTCATGTTAGAGGAGTTGACATAAAATCATCTTTATATCTTAATATCTTCAAAGAGGCACAATCAGTTAACACACACACACACACACACACACACACGGGTTTGCGGGGAGGCTGGTGCCCATCTTAGTCAACTCTTGGCAAATGCAGAGTCCATATATATATATATATATATATATATATATATATATATATATATATATATATATATATATATATAGATGCAGTGTTCGCCTTGAGGATGTTAATACAGAAGTACAGAGAAAGTCAGAAGGAGCTGCATTGTGCCTTTGTAGATCTGGAAAAAGCATATGACAGGGTGCCGAGAGAGGAGGCATGAGGAAGTCTGGAGTGGCAGAGAAGTATGTTAGCGTGGTGCTGCAGGACATGTATGAGAGATGTAAGACAGTGGTGAGGTGTGCTGTCGGTGTGACAGAAGAGTTCAAGGTGGAGGTGGGACTGCATCAAGGGTCAGCTCTGAGCCCCTTCTTGTTTGCTGTGGTGATGGACAGGCTGACAGATGAGGTTAGACAAGATTCCCCATGGACTATAATGTTTGCAGACGACATTGTGATCTGTAGTGAGAGCAGAGAACAAGTGCAGGAAAATTTAGAGAGGTGGAGGTATGCCCTGGAAAGGACGGGAATGAAGGTTAGCCTCAGTAAGACAGAACACATGTATGAATGACAAGGACCCAAGAGGAACGGTGAGGTTACAGGGAGCAGAGATAAGGAAGGTGGAGGATTTTAAGTACTTAGGCTCAACAATCCAGAGCAGTGGAGAGTGTGGAAACGAGGTGAAGAAGCGTGTGCAGGCAGGGTGGAATGGTTGGAGAAAAGTGTCCGTTGTGATGTGTGATAGGAGGGTATCGGCATATATATATATATATATATATATATATATATATATATATATATATATATATATATATATATATATAGTCCTTCTCAAAAAATTAGCATATTGTGATAAAGTTCATTATTTTCTGTAATGTACTGATAAAAATTAAACTTTCATATATTTTAGACTCATTGCACACCAACTGAAATTTTTCAGGTCTTTTATTGTTTTAATACTGATGATTTTGGCATACAGCTCATGAAAACCAAAAATCCCTATTTAAAAAAATTAGCATTTTTCATCTGACCAATAAAAAAAAAAGTGTTTTTAATATGAAAAAGTCAACCTTCAAATAATTATATTCAGTTATGCACTCAATACTTGGTCGGGAATCCTTTTGCAGAAATGACTGCTTCAGTGCGGCGTGGCATGGAGGCAATCAGCCTGTGGCACTGCTGAGGTGCTACGGAGGACTAGGATGCTTCGATAGCGGCCTAAAGCTCATCCACAGTGTTGGGTCTGGTGTCTCTCAACTTTTCCTTCACTATATCCCACAGATTCTCTATGGGGTTCAGGTCAGGAGAGTTGGCAGGCCAATTGAGCACAGTAATACCATGGTCAGTAAACCATTTAGCAGTGGTTTTGGCACTGTGAGCAGGTGCCAGGTCGTGCTGAAAAATGAAATCTTCATCTCCATATAGCTTTTCAGCAGATGGAAGCATGAAGTGCTCTAAAATCTCCTGATAGCTAGCTGCATTGACCCTGCCCTTGATAAAACACAGTGGACCAACACCAGCAGCTGACAAGGCACCCCAGACCATCACTGACTGTGGCTACTTGACACTGGACTTCAGGCATTTTGGCATTTCCTTCTCCCCAGTTTTCCTCCACACTCTGGCACCTTGATTTCCAAATGATATGCAAAATTTGCTTTCATCTGAAAAAAGTACTTTGGACCACTGAGCAACAGTCCAGTGCTGCTTCTCTGTAGCCCAGGTCAGGCACTTCTGCCGCTGTTTCTGGTTCAAAAGTGGCTTGACCTGGGAAATGTGGCACCTGTAACCAGTCCACTGCTTCCACAGGTCCCCCAAGGTCTGGAATCGGCTCTTCTCCACAATCTTCCTCAGGGTCCGGTCACCTCTTCTGGTTGTGCAGCATTTTCTGGCACACTTTTTCCTTCCCACAGATGTCCCAATGATGTGCCTTGATACAGCACTCTGGGAACAGCCTATTCGCTCAGAGATTTCTTTCTGTGTCTTACCCTCTTGCTTGAAGGTGTCAATGATGGCCTTCTGGACAGCAGTCAGGTCGGCAGTCTGACCCATGACTGCGGTTTTGAGTAATGAACCAGGCTGGGAGTTTTTAAAAGCCTCAGGAATCTTTTGCAGGTGTTTAGAGTTAATTGGTTGATTCAGATGATTAAGTTAATAGCTCGTTTAGAGTACCTGAACATGATATGCTCATTTTTTGAGATCGTAATTTTGGGTTTTCATGAGCTGTATGCCAAAATCATCAGTATTAAAACAATGAAAGACCTGAAATATTTCAGTTGGTGTGGAATGAATCTAAAATATATGAAAGTTTAATTTTTATCAGTACATTACAGAAAATAATGAACTTTATCACAATATGCTAATTTTTTGAGAAGGACTAGTATATATATATATAACTATTTGCTTACTCCTGTATGCGAGTGGTGCAGCACGGTGGCATTGGAGTTAGCACATCCACCTCACAGCAAGAGAGGTTCAAATCCTGGGCATGGGTATTTCTATGTGGACTTTGCATGTTTTCCCTATGCTTGGTGTGCTTCCTCAGAATACTCAGGATTCCTTGCAGAGTCCAAAAGCATGGCTATTCCACATTGCCCCTAGATGTAACTGTGAGTGTGTTGGCACTGGAGCTGTTCAGGGTGTACCTCACCATTACCCACAGTTGACTGAAATAGACTACTGCAACTCTAATAGGATTAAGTAAATTTCGGCAAATAAGTGTGTCACTGAAAGTGTACATGAGTGTCAGTGACACCTGGGGCCCATTTTAGAAAGCAAGTTCAAGAAACTCTCAGTCAAAATCTAGTCTCTAGGTTGACTATTTCTAAGCTGTCAAACTCAGATATTTTAGAGCAGGTGTTAACAGTTAGTTTAATCAACTCTGAATCAAGGTTACCCTGAATGAAGCACTTGCATGAGGATATAAAAAGTCCTCATCAGTGGAATGCAGATGACATGATTCAGCATGGAAACAGGTGAAAAAAGCCTCGATTCTACTACATCTCCTCATTGGAGGTGGAAATATTAACCACATATGCAGAAAGCGAGCACACACACACACATATATATATATATATATATATATATATATATATATATGTGTGTATATATATATATATATATATATATATATATGCAGCAACAGCAAAAGAGCGAGAGTTTGTGCAGCAAAAAAAAATTGCTGACCAAGTCAATGTGTGAATATTAATTGGAGAACAAAGAATAATGTTTCATCTTGAGTTTTCCAGTCATCCAACATTTATATTCTGTGTGTCTGAGCACACAGCCTAAATATAACCCTAAAATATATCAAATTGACTGATTATGCTTAGTGCTTTGAATTTTACATACTTTTACTTTGAAGTTTACATACATTAATAATTGCTTACACTGATACCTGCAATTTTGTGGGAAAACTTCCTTGAGCGTCTTCTTAAGTGGTCTGGTGGGTCTGTGACTTGAGCTCTACACACGTGTATCGTAGCTGTTTCAGTGCAAGTGCCACATTTATGACAGATCAACAGACGTTTGCCTTGGACCTGCTTTGCTGATGCCTTGCTCTGCATCGCTGATGTTGTACAAAAAACTGTCACTGGAGAGTGAACTAAAAAAAAAAGTAAAAAAAAACAAAAAAAAAAACAAGTGCAATACAGATAGTTTGCTCATAATTGAGGGCTTTTTTTATTATTATTATTTTAAGAACTTTATTTATGATTTTTGAAAATTACAGAGTGAAATGTCTTTATGAATCATACATGTAATTATATATGTTATGGTCTGTGCTACTTGGCGGCATTTAACTCCTCCTTTTCTCTCTCCCCATACACTGCAGGCGCTGACAAGGGGCGTGGCTGTTACCTGCAGGCGAAATCCAGAGAGCGCACCTGAATTCATTCAGCCATCAGCGAGCCATAAAGAGGAGCGGCACGCTCCCCTCCAGCGTCAGAAGATTGTTCCTTCCATGCGATTCTGCCTCCCCCGTAATCTCTCTGACTCCTGATTCCCAGCTTTGTGCTCAATCAGTTTCCCATGTTGATATTTTTCCCAGTGATTTTGGTTTTTGTGTTTTCCCCTCACCGCTACCGTGATCTCTACTTCCATGCTCAAGTGTTTCCCCTGTGCACAAATAAAAGTAATTGTTTCATCGCACTTGGTCTCCTGCATCTTTGAGTCCGACTGATATGCTCCCATATCCTCACCATACGCAATTGACACTACCTACTGGCAGCCATACCTTCCCAAGTTTCACAAACCCCGGTCGAACTAGGATATATGGACTTGGCCGGTGTCCCGAGTGAATACCATGATTTGAAAGAGGTGTTCAGTAAGGACCGGGCTCATTCGTTACCACCTCATCGACCATACGACTGCGCCATCGACTTACTCCCAGGTTCCACGCTCCCTTCTCAGTGACTATATAACCTCTCGAAGCCAGAGAAAGAGGCCATGGAAACCTATATAAACGAGTCGCTGACAACAGGTCTAATCCGGCCCTCATTCTCCTCGATAAGTGCCGGGTTTTTCTTTGTAGAGAAAAAGGAAAAAATAAGACCCTGCATTGATTACACGGGTCTCAACAGTATCATCATAAAGAATAAGTACCCTCTCCCTCTCATAGATTCGGCCTTCAACCCTCTCCGCAATGCAACAGTCTTTTCTAAGTTGAACCTAAGAAACGCCTACCACTTCGTCCAGATTTGGGAGGGGGACGAGTGGAAGATGGTCTTTAACACGCCCCTGGGTCACTTCGAATATCTGGTCATGCCATTCGAACTACCCAACACCCCAGTGGTTTTCCAAGCCCCGGTCAACAACGTGCTCAGAGACATGTTAAACCGCTAAGTATTCGTTTACCTGGACGACATCCTGATTTTCTCTAAGGACCACGATGAGCATCTCCGTCACATAAGAATGGTTTTAATGAGGCTCCTAGAGAACAGGTTATTTGTCAAAGCTGATAAATGCGAGTTCCATGTCTCCTCAGTCTCGTTCCTAGGGTTCATCATTGAGCAGGGGTGGATAATACCCGATCCGGTGAAGGTGAAGGCGGTGGCCGAGTGGCTGTCTCCGGGACACGAAAACGGCTGCAGCGGTTCCTGATGGGAGGTTGAACGTCTGGATGACGTGGATTCAGGATGCCCAGCAGGGGGAACCAGAGCCCATCGGGTGCCCACAAGGTCGGTTATATGTTCCCCTGCCGCCAGAACCCTAATACTCCAGTGGGCTCACTCATCTAAATTGGTCTGCCACCCCAGAGCCCACCAAATGCTCTTCCTACTCCAACAATGCTTCTGGTGGCCAACTATAACAGCTGACACCAGGGAGTTCATTGGAGCTTGTGCCACCTGTGGTGGAGTAAGTCTTCCCATCATGCACACACGGACCTCCTCCAACCCTTACCCATTCCTCATTGCCCCTGGTAATACATTGCAGTTGACTTTGTTACAGGGTTACCTCCGTCCGAGGGCAACACAGTCATCCTGACGGTAGTAGACCGTTTCTCCAAGGCGGTCCACTTCGTCACACTACCCAAACTCCCCTCAGCAATGGAAACAGCTGGTCTCTTGGTCCAACACATTTTTCGCCTCCATAGAATCCCCCAGGACGTTGTTTTGGACGGGGGCCCCAGTTTGCTTCTCGAGTTTGAAAGGCTTTCTGCAACACCCTGGGAGTCTGCTGTAGTCTGACCTCTGGCTACCACCCTCAATCTAACGGGCAGGCAGAGCGAACAAATCAGAGCCTCAGATCCTCTCTGCGCTGCCTCGCTTCCCTCCTCCTGCCTCCAAGCCTCCTGGTCCACACTCCTCCCATGGATTGAATACTCACACAACTCCCTGTTCTGTGCCGCCACAGGGATGCCCCCCTTCATGGTGATCAACGGTTTCCAGCCTCCCCTGTTCTCCAGCCAGGAGGTCAAAGTGGCAGTTCCATCCATCCATGCGCATCACGCCGGGTCTGGAAAGAAGCCCGTGCTGCCCTGGAATGGACAGCAGCCTGAAATCAGAGAATTTCCAATCGCCACCGGACCCCGGCACCTCCCTACACTGTCAAGCAGCGTGTTTGGCTCTCCTCCCGGGTCCTGCCCCTGCAAGTCGACGCGAAGAAATTGTCTCCCAGGTACATCGGGCCCTATGTCATCTAACGGATCATAAACCCCAGTGCCGTCCGACTGAAATACCCAGTCTCACTCAAAATGCACCCGTTATTCCATGTATCCCTGATCAAGCCCATGGTGGAAAGCTCCCTCCACTCCCCCCTACCAACCCCAACCACCTCTTGCTTGGATGGTTCATGAACATCCGGCATACACAGTTAATCTCATCTGAAGTTCCAGTACCTGGTGGACTGGGAGAGAGATGGGCCCGAAGAACGTTCTTGGATTCCTTGTTCCCTAATCCTGGACCCAGCCTTGTTGACGGAGTTCTATCGTTGACGGAGTTCTATCAAGCCTGATCGGGTGCCAAGTAGCACCCCTTGAAAGGGGGGTGGTGTACTGTTATGGTCTGTGCTAGTTGGTGGCGTTTAACTCCTCTCTCTCTCTCTTTCCCTCTCTCTCGCTCTCTCTCCATAGACTGCAGGCGCTGGAGAGGGGCGTGGCTGTTACCTGCAGGCGAAATCCAGAGAGCGCACTTGAATTCACTCAGCCATCAGCGCGCCATAAAGATGAGTAGCACGCTCCCCTCCGGCATCAGAAGATTGTTCCCTCCATGCGAGTCTGTTTCCCCTGTAATCTCTCTGACTCCTGATTCCCAGCTTTGTGCTCGATCAGTTTCCCTCATTGATATTTTTACCAGTGATTTTGGTTTTCGTGTTTTTCCCACACCGCTACGGTGATCTCTACTTCCGTGCTCCAGTGCTTCCCCTGTGCACAAATAAAAGTCATTGTTTCATCATACTTAGTCTCCTACATCTTTAGGTCCAACTGATATGCTCCCGGCTTCACAATATCGTTCATTTGTAACCGCTTAATCCTAGTTAGGCTTGCGGAGAGGCTGGCGTTCATCCCAGCCAAATCTGGGCGAGAGCAGAGTGCACCCTGGACAGCTCGTCAGACTATCACGGGGGGAAACATGGTGACAGCTTTGCAGCTACTGTCTGTCTGTCTTCCTTTTGGCTTTTTCCCTTTTACTCGGGAGTCACCACAGCGAATCATCTGATTTGCACGTTTGATTTGGCAGAGGTTTTTATGTCGGATGCCCTTACAACCCTTTTTAGCAAGGGACAGAAACACGCTGACGACTTTGCAGCCTACTCTTTACGAAAGTCAGCAATGGTTCTTTTACATGCCTCACACCATAGACAGTGAGAGACATGGCCCGCCTTTGATAACCCAGTTAGCTGCACTGGGTGGGACAGTGACAACCTTGTGGAGAGTGGGACTTGAACCCCCAACCTTTGGATCAGCGATCCAGTGCCCTATACCACTAGACTACCACTGCCCCACAGACCACCACTGCCTCGCTCAGCTTTGTAGCTACTCTTGTCAGCAAAGTCATCAAAGGTTCTTTTACATGAACCTCACACCATAGAGAGTGAGAGACATGGCCAGCCTTTGATAACCCAGCAACACTGGGGGGAAGTAACAACTCGTGAAGAGTGGTGATTGAACCCCCAACCTTAGGATCAGTAATCCAGCACGTTTTACCACCAGGCCACCACTGCTCATATACCTTACACAACAAATCTTTATATGGAGAGAGTGTCCTACACGCTAGATTCCTTGAAATATTGATTTTTATTTTTTTTTTCCCTTTTAAGTTTCATTCTGATATTTTTTACGGCAGTCTCACAGGAAATAAAAGTTTGATCGTTGGTCATTCTACATCTTGTTCTCAACAGTTTAGATTTTATAAGCCAGGTGAAGCCATGTTCAGTTTTAATAATTTATTTTCTTTGAAAATTCCCATAACACACTGAAAACATATTGATTTGGAGTGCAATCTGTCTCAGTTTCTCCCAAACTTCTCTTGTCCTCACACTCAAACAGTCCACGATGTGAGGGCTGAGAATATTTTTAGGATAAATTATTGATGGTGCAGAAAAACCGAAAATTAGGTGTGCATCAGAGAATGATAAAACATCCAATCAGGATCTGACAATCCTCAACTGGCAGAGATTTCTGCGGAGTATCTACACTTTGACATCAACTGGCTCTTCGAGAACCGTGCACGCCATGTCTGCCACTGCATTCTGTCTGCAGTCCTCAACTTAAGAGCAGTTGAAACTTAGGGTTAGTTGAAGCAAACCAACCAGCCTGCATGTTAGTTTCAAGAAGAATTTTGCCCGGATAACTGATTTAGAGTTACACTGAACTGGCTTTGTGAGATCGAAAGACCTTCTTCTAACATGATGCTCTCCTCGGTTCCATATTGGATTAATAGTTCATCAGTAGATTGCACAGGTTTACACTGCATTAATTTAATCAGAAGCCCAGTGCAAGAGCAAGAACTATTATTGACCACACTTTCTAACTAGACAATGCTATGTAATCCCGTATAGCACTTTCTTTAAACTGACCAAACTGTGTTGCCTTACCCCAGTGAATGTTTATAATATAAAAGTGATTGTTATCCATGCACTGTGTGTTGGTCTGCCCTTTCTCCAAAGATCATTAATGTCTAAGCGTGCTGGATGGAGGTTGGGGGTGGATGGGGTGGGGTGGGGGGTGGGGTACAGAGCACATGGAACTTCTTTGTTTGAATTGTAATTGCATTGCTTTCTCTTAATATTCCGTGTACATCAAATCAAAAGGGTAAAAATTTACATATACTACAGACACTGAAATTCACTATACATCACTGGTGAGGTTTACGATAGAAGTAATTCAGAATCCTACATGGTAACGTATACTACAGATATGACATTTATTATGACTTTGGTGTGATATTCCAGGTGCATGAACGACCCCACTCAGCCATGATTTACATTGTTGTTATACATAGTTGTATAAATGAGTAATAAATAATTGGAGAGTAACTGGACAGGTCTTGCCATTGGTAGCAAGAAATTTCATGTATTGCCTACTAAAAAAGTCCACGATCAAAAAATAAACAATTAATCATCATCTGTTTGTACTATTACACCAAGAGGTGCACTGCGGTTACTCATTTAAGCAATGTGACTTACACAATAGGTAAAGTCAGTATAAAACATCAAAAGAGTCGGCTCTTTGCTTCCTGGTTTTTTTTTTGTTTTGTTTTGTTTTTTTTGAATGGCTTGGGTAGTAATGGCCTAGTGGTATAGGGCACTGGATCGCTGTTCCTAAGGTTGGGGGATCAAGTCCCACTCTCCACAAGGTTGTCACTGCCCCCCCCCCCCCCCCACACACACACACACTGCAGCTAACTGGGTTGTCAAAGGCCAGCCATGTCTCTCACTGTCTATGGTGTGAGGTTCATGTAAAAGAACCATTGCTGACTTTTGTAAAGAGTAGCTTGTTTCTGTCCCTTGCTAAAAGGGTTGTGTCAGGAAGGGCATCTGACGTAAAAACCTATGCCAAATCAAACGTGCGAATCATTCGCTGTGGCGACCCTTGATAAAGGGAAAAAGCCGAAAGGAAATCTCTCAATGATAAAAAAACAAAAAAAAACAAAAACAAAAACAGATGGCTCTTGCTGTGAATCTTACTGTTTCACACTGAATAGAGGCCCATGCCTGGCATCTGGTGGTCATGTTGTGACTAGACAGTGAAGAACCAGAAGGAATCCCAATACCATACATGTACAGTACTTTGACTATAACACTCACGAGAATAAATTTCTTATTTCAAGGAAATTTCAAATAGCAACATTATTAACCTATGATGTAGAGTACACATGTGACTGACATACAAGGTGTAATATATATTACATATATATACATTTATATATATTCATCTATATATATATATATATATACATTTATATATATATATATATATATATATATATATATATATATATATATATATATATCTCATCTGCCTTCATTTCACACTATCCTCTGCATCTTCTTCTCTTACACCAACTGCCTTCATGTCCTCCTTTACCATATATACACACACACACACACACACACACACACAGCATATGACCAAACGTATGTGCAACTGCCTAACACACCTATTATGAAAAGTTGGTAGAACACAAGTGTATAATAGTGCGTTTACTGTTTGGCCAAAATATAAATAAAAAAGTGAGTCGATCTAATATTTTGTTAGACTGTCTTTAGCTTGGATTACAACAAGTAATAGAACTGATATTGTTTTAACAAACTCAAACAACATCACAATGTTTAGTTCCATCCAGCGCCGACCTCATTTTTCACCCTCTTGAATTAATGACTGGAATCAAAGAACTCCATAAAGTCTTGTCCAGAACATCCCAATGAATTTCAATTGGGGTAAAGATGACAAAAATTCATCCATGAGGCATATTAGATAATGATGAAATACAAACTGGATTCCAAAAAAGTGAGGACTCTAGACAAATTGTGAATGAAAACTGAATGCAATGATGCGGAAGTGCCAAATTTCAATATTTTATTCCGAATAGAACATAGATGACGGTCAAAAATTTAAACTGAGAAGATGTATAATTTTAAGGGGGAAATATGATTTTAAATTTCAGTGTGTCAACAAATCTCAAAAAAGTTGGGACACAGCCATTTTCACCACTGTGAGGCATCCTCTCTTCTTCTAACAACAGTTTCCAAACATCTGGGAACCAAGGAGACAAGTTTCTCAAGTTTAGAAATAGGAATGCTGTCCCATTCCTGTCTAATACAGGCCTTTAACTGTTCAACTGTCTTGGGCCTTCTTTGTTGCACCTTCCTCTTTATGATGCACCAAATGTTCTCTATAGGTGAAAGATCTGGACTGTAGGCTGGCCATTTCAATACCCGGATTCTATTCCTACGCAGCAATAATGTTGTATTTAATGTGGAGTAGCATGTGGTCTGGCATTATCATGTTGAACAATGCAAGGTCTTCTCTGAATGAGACAATGTCTGGATGGGAGCATATGTTTCTATAGAACCTGAATATGCCTTTCTGCATTGACGTTGCCTTTCCAGATGTGCATGCTGCCCATGCCACACACACTCATGCACCCACATACCATCACAGAAGCAGGCTTCTGAACTGAGCACTGATAACAACTTGGGTTGTCCCTGTCCTCTTTAGTCCGGATGACATGCCATTCCAGTTTTCTATAAAGAACTTTGAATCGTGATTTGTCTGACCACATCCTCCATTTTAAATGACCCCTGACCCAGAGAAAACACCTGCGCTTCTGAGTCATGTTTAGAAATTGCTTCTTCTGTGTACTTGTTAGAACTTTTCTCTGTGGAAGTTCCTAGTTAAATCTGCACGACCTGGATTCCTGTATCTCAACGTCTGAGAGCGCTCCGGGAGCAACAGACAATCAACCACACGAGTGAAATCAGTCTGGTTTATTCATCGGAAGCTCATCGAACACATGCAGTGTCCGCTTATTTATACAGAGGGATATGCGTGCAAAGCAGTAATTGCATGTTCATAAAGCATTAACATATATGTTTGTGCATTGCGGTACGTAACACAAACAAACAAACAACAAACAAACAATTCTTTATTGTCAAAGTACTTTTACATACATTGAAATTTGGTTTGTGCTCTGGGCACCTGTCGCCACTGTGCAGCGCCAGTTATTGCGTTGTTCTATCCTTTTGATGCTGAGCACCAAGCAGGAAGCAACAACTACCAAATTTTAACGTCTTATGGTATGACGCGGCCAGAGTCGAACACCGACCTTCCGGAGGATAAAGCGGACGCTCTACCAACTGAGCTAAATCCCCAGTACACTTGGGGATAAAGCATTTCCATATACATGTCTGTGCCCTGAGGCGCTTAACACTTGGCTAATTACATTTCAAAGCATTTCCTCATTGTTATACATTGTTACTTTCTGAATCCCACACCCGAACCGAAACACGACACAGGAACACCCACCCAACAGTTTCACACATAATTGCGTCTCATTTCCAATACACACATAATTGCGTCTCCTTTACAATACACACATAGTTGGGAAGACAGACATAGTTGCGTCTCATTTATCCTATCAATTTATTCCTTCAATCCCCTCTTTTTATACTATGAAATATGTATAAATTCTGTAGCAGCACGCCGGATCCCTCTCTTTCTTGTGGCATTCCAGAGGTGGTTTTTTCTTCGTGTGGAATGTTGGACACCGTAGGGAAGAAACCAGGCCGTGGTTGCGCCGAGGCTGGTGCTTGAAGGGCAGGCGGGGGCCCCATCGCCCTTTGCCCACGTACCTCAGGGCTCCGGTAGCCTTCCCGTCCGGATGTATCCAAGCATTACACACGCACACGACGTATTCTTGGGTCCGTAGTCATCGCCGGATGTATCCACACGACGCACTCCGGGTCCACAGTCATCGACAGAGGCGGAGGGCAGGCGGGCACATCGGGGTTCGCTGAAGGAACTGGCCAGGACCCAGATTCGAGTCATCAAACACCTAAAAATACAGGGTCCAAACACACAAACCAACAACAAACACATACATACGGGAACAAGCATGGTTAAATACGGGGTAAACATGCTGAAAAGAGAGTGGGGGAATTCCCAGCCATAGTTTGGACTTTCGTCGCGTCGCAGTTGGTCCGCTACGTCACGCATTTTTTGTAAGTGGTGTAATTGTCCCGTGCTGGGGTATATTCATTACATGGATTTTAAATGGGCGTTATCTGACCCGTGTGCGAGAGGATGTGGTGGTGATACTTAGGTATGTGGATCAGGTCAAGACGAGAGTAAGTCATTCACCCCAGAAGGGCTGGTATCTCGAGACCTGAAAGATAAGTAAATGAGAACAAAAAATTTCGCAAATACAAAGTGCACTTAATACGTCATTGCGGACTTTTCTTCAGTCTGGAGCATGGATCCACTGTGGAAAGAGGTCAGTTAGTACGGCGGTATGAGTAACAGCGAGTATCTCCGTGGGCTCACTGTAAGGAGTGTCTCCCAAAGAGGAATTTAGTTTTGCAAATTTCTTGACCAGCACCTTGTCTCCTACCTTGAAGGCATGAGTGCTTGCATCGGCCGGGACCGAAGTATTCTGATTAGTGCGTTCCCAATAGTCGTTTAGGACCTTAACAAGGCAACCGGCATACTCGCTCATGTGTATATCGAAATCTTCCGTCCCCAAAGCCTGCTTTCCCTTCCTCCAAGGAGCGGGAAAGGGTCTCCCCATTACTACTTCGTAAGGAGATAGATTCCCTAAGGCCACCTGCGAGGTCATTCGCAGATCCGCCAAAACCACGGGTAGTACTGAAACCCAATTTCTTGATCCAGTGGCGTGCATTGCCTTCCGTAATTTCCCTTTAATTGTTCTGTTTGTTCGTTCCACTATTCCGGAGGACTGAGGGTGATATGGGACATGGAAACGCCAATTGATCTTTAGTTCTTGGGCCAACAGTTGAGTGACTTTTGAGGTGAATGGTGTGCCTTTGTCCGAATCAATTCCCAACGGGAGGCCATATCTGGGAATAATTTCCTGTGATAACTTTTGAACCACTACTCGGGCGTTCGACCCACCGGGAAAATTTATCCACGATAACCAATAGATATTTAAAGGGGCCTTGCCAGGGCATGTGAGTAAAATCTATCTGCCACTCCTGGAAGGGAGTATCTGGTTTCGGCAGATGCTGATGTGATGCGTGTGGTTTGGACACATTGTTCTGTGCACAAATCAGGCATTTGTCCAGAATGCTGTGTACCGTAGAGGCTAGTTGTCGTATACAAAAATCTTTTTCCATATCTGTCACCACCCCTCTTCGACCGCGATGTGTAGGCCCGTGAAACTCGCGGACGAGGAAAGGAAGACAGTGCGTGGGCAGACATAAGCGACCGGTCGAATCGAGTAGAATACCGTCCCCCGAGGGCTGAGAGCCATGCGAAGACCAAAAATCTGTCTTCTGTGTCTTCTGTGGACGCTGAGGACTGAAGGGATTTCATATCCAAGTCAGGGAGGAGGGCGCTAAGCATGTGTGAGGTGGACACCAGCGGGCTGCAAGAACGGCGGCATGGAGCCGAGCAAGGCAGCCTGTTTAGCTGTGCGGTCAGCCAAAGAGTTACCTCGTGCCTCATCAGTGTGGTCAGAGGAATGACCGCGGGTCTTTACGATTGCTAAACGGAGCGGGAGATTGCAGGACACAATAAGATCCTGGACTAAGGTGGAATGTGAAATGTGCTTATCGTCAGCAGCAGTGAAACCACGAGATTGCCAAGTCAGATATGGCCGAAATCGTGCGCCACCCCGAAAGCGTAACGAGAGTCAGTGTATATAGTAACATCCTGGTCGGAAGCGAGAGTGCATGCCCGAGTGAGCGCGTATAATTCCGCTGCTTGGGCGGAATTAAAGGGGAGCGAGTACGCTTCCAAAACTTGGTCCGGTAAGGAACATACCGCGAGTCAGAGAGGAAAACTCCGTCGGAGGGTTTTGAGCATGACCCATCTACAAACAGGGAGAGACCTGTGGAGAGAGGCGTGGATAATAAGTCGGACCTAATACTGGTGTCATGGACAATGGTGTCCATGCAGTCATGTTCCAACGGTTCGCAGTCATCTTGAGCATTAAGCAGGCGCTGTAGGGCCTGAGCCACGTTATCTAGGGAAGAGGAACAAGAGATGGTTAGATTATCAGTAGCACAAAGGATGGCCTCGTAACCTGAGCGACGTTGAGAAGACATGTGTTGTGTGGACAGAGTATATAGGATATGCCTAACCAACGAGTGGATGGGAGAGCACTATTTTTTCTGCTTCGAGAACTAACACCGCACTGGCAGCGACAGCGCGAAGGCAAGCAGGTAAACACTGAGCTACAGTATCTAAAGTTTTGGAGAGGAAAGCACAGGGTCTCACCCCCCCCGTGGTTCTGAGCCAAAACCCCAGAAGCCGTGCCGGCCTGGTGCGCGACATAGAGGTGAAAGGGTTTGGTGGAGCCGAGAGCCGGCGCGGAGCATAGGGCCGACTTCAGGGCTTTGAATGCGTCCAGCATGTGCTCAGTCCACACCAAGGGTTGGTGGAGAGGGTCAGTGTGAGCCACTGCAGAGCGTAAATGTTTGTCATAAAAGGAACAGTTCAGGATCCATTGGCGGCAGTAGTTAATGAGGCCCAGGAAAGCAAGGAGCGCCTGTTTCGTGGCAGGCTTCTGAGTGTCCACTATGATCTTGACGCGATCCTGAGTAAGGCGTTTTGTCCCGTGAGAGAGTTCGTAGCCCAGGTATATGACAGTCAGTAGGCAAAACTGTAGCTTGGGCTTTGAACGGTTGCATCAAGACAGTTCATAAGTTAGACAGGCGTAGGAATGGACACAGGAACCCACGGGAACGTCGAGAGACCCCAGTGCATCCCTAACCACAGCCGAAAAAACAGCAGGAGAGTCTATGAACCCTTGAGGTAATCTAGTCCACGTGTACTGTCGCTGCCGGTGTGTGAAAGCGAAGAGGGGCTGTGTGTTGGGCTCAACAGAGATACTAAAAAACGCCAAGCATAGGTCAATCACGGAGAAATGGGTATGATCGCAAGGAATGGAAGCCATAATAGAGGGCACGTCTGGGACGACCGGCGAGACTGGGATGATGAGCTCATTAATTTTTCTGAGGTCCTGGGTTAGGCGCCAAGAACCGTCCGGCTTGGGAACCGGGTTCACAAGAGTGTTATAAGGGCTTGTGCACGGCACGATGATACCCTGTTCCAGAAGAGCGGCCAAAATTGTGTCGATACCCAACATTTTTTGAGGCGATAAGGGGTATTGTCGGATGTACACGGGCGAAATGTGCTTCACGGTAGCTTCATACGGAACGCAGTCCACACAACCCACGTCATTCTTATGTTCTGCCCAAAGATTGGTGGGCAACGTGTCGAGTACAGGGGGCGAGGTGGAACTCGCCACGCATGCCGAATTAACGCAGCGCGCGGCTGCGCTTGCAATGACAACAGAGAAACAGAGGAGGTGTCGCACGCTTGAATGGTCATGCTCGAGCCCTGGAAAGAGATTTGAAACCCCAGAATGCTCATGAGATCGCGGCCCAGCAAATTAAAAGGGCATTCGGACATATATACAAAGGAGTAGGATATTTGCAATTTATCAAGCGTAGGGTCATCAGGAAAACATAAAAGAAGGGGCGGCGTATATGGGGAGGAGAAGGGAACCCCATCTATACCCACAGAGCTGGTAGACCTGGAGGAGACAGCACCCTGATAGTCCCTGCCTAGGGAGGATAGGGTCGCACCACTATCGATAACAAAAAGATATTCTACCTCTTCTAGAACAACAGGAAGGAGGGGCAGATTCTCATTGCAGGGCGAGTTAAACACTAGGTGCATTAAGCTACAGGTCACGGGGTCCCTACTCCGCGGGCATCCCTATTCGTGCTCCCGCGGGTATGGCCGTGTTGGCGATGCGCCATGAATCTGAGGGGCGAGCTGGGTTGCCTCCCTGGTGGGTCCGAGAGGCAGAATTACATTCGTCTCTCTGTCTCTTTCTACACTCTTTTTTCCAATGCCCTTCTATCCCACAATAATGACACTTTCCGGTCTTTCTATACGAATCCCTTCCTCTATTCTTATCACGAGGGCCCTGGAGGGCCATCGCCAGCAGAACCCTATTCTTCACATTCAATAGTCCATCTGATTCTAACATACGAACCCTTTCTCCGGCAGTTCTAACGATGAGACGTTGACGATCTGTGAAATGCGGTTTAAGTGCGCGCTGGACCTCTGGGAGACAATTACTTAAAAAACTGGACACGAACATAGAATTTGCCTCTTCGGTACGAAGATCAAATCCTCCTACATGACGCCAAGTTTCAGTAAAGCGATTCCAAAATACCGAAGTTAGTTCGCCCCGCTTCTGCTTACAATTAGTTACGTGTGAAAGATCGCAAGCTCCCTCCCGTCGGGAGACTAGATAAGCCGTAAGTTGCGCGCGCAAGGTTTTTAATGCGTCGGGAATATCTCTCCAATAGAGCGAGGAACGATAACGAGTCTGACGACGCCCCTCTTCCTCCCCGTCCTCTTCTATTTTTCGAGCAGGGTTGGGTATAAGGCGGGAACCTCCACTGGCTTAGGGTCAGCGGGGGTTAGCGGGACTATATCCCCCGATCCTACTGGATAGGGTGGGGGAGCCGACGGGGGAGTTACGGGGGACACAGTTTGTACACAGCAAGCTGGACTTTTGGTATTTTTTCCCGTTTCCCTTTTCTTTACTCATTAATATAGGTTTGGGGACACTCTGAGTCACCTTCTTGGGCTCGAAGAGCTTTTTAAGTTGTAACCAATATGAGCGCATCTCATACCATTTTACATAAGCCTCCTTCATGTATTCATAATCTTAGGAGGGGTTGCCCAATCCATCATAAATCATGCGATGCGCGGATGTCAGAAATCCTGCATCAAAAGTCCCATTTCTAGGAAAGTTTGGCACTTGGTCGAGTCCCTCCGTCCATCCGGCTAGATTACTAAGCCATGGTTCAGTATAATAAGCAAGACCACATTTATTCATCCATTCCTTGGGGGTTTTCCCGGGATTAGGCTTTGGGTAGGAATTTCCCATTGTTTACCCTTGAATAACAAAACAACAAAAAACATACGTTGGCATACAGGAATACAGGGGCACCTTCTTTTTTCTTTCTTTCGTTTTTTTTTTTTGGGGGGGGGTTGTATTTGTATAGCGCTCTTCCCAGTTATAGCAACTGAGGATAACCGTCCCTTCGAGAGAAGGGGATAAACCGTCCCAGTTATAGTAACTGAGGATAACCGTCCCAGTTTTAGTAACTGAGGATAACCATCCCAGTTATAGTAACTGAGGATAACCGTCCCTTCTAGAGAAGGGGATAAACCGTCCCTTATAAAAAGGGGATAACAGACGCTCAAATACTGCTAACCAGGTAGTCAAACAAATCTTGTCTTACCTGATCAGGAGTATCACGTCGGGGTCACCAGACGTGAACTTTTCTCCGTGGAAGCTCTTAGTTAAATCTGCACGACCTGGATTCCTGTATCTCAACGTCTGAGAGCGCTCCGGGAGCAACAGACAATCAACCACACGAGTGAAATCAGTCTGGTTTATTCATCGGAAGCTCATCGAACACATGCAGTGTCCGCTTATTTATGTTAGTGCTTATGCCCCACAGGCAGGATGTAAGCTAGAAGAGAAGGAGAGATTCTGGAGTGAGTTAGATGAAGTGATGCAGAGTACCCCCAGAGGTGAAAGAGTGGTCATTGGAGCAGACTTCAATGGACATGTTGGTGCAGGCAACAGAGGGGACGAGGAAGTGATGGGAAGGTTTGGTATCCAGGACAGGAACACAGAAGGACAGATGTTGATCGATTTTGCAAAAAGGATGGAAATGGCTGTGGTGAATACTTTCTTCCAGAAGAAACAGAAGCATAGGGTGACTTATGAAAGCGGAGGTAAGAGCACACTGATGACAGAAGTGTGCTGGGAAAATGGAAAGAGTACTTTGAAGAGCTGATGAATGAGGAAAATGAGAGAGAAAAAAGAGTAGAAGGGGTGACCGTTGAGGAGCAGGAAGTAGCAAAGATTAGTAAGGGAGAAGTGAGGAGGGCATTGAAGAGGATGAAGAGTGGAAAGGCAGTTGGCCCTGATGACATACCAGTTGAGGTATGGAAGTGTCTAGGGGAGGTAGCAGTAGATTTTCTGACAAGAATATTCAACAAGGTCTTAGAAAGTGAGCAGATGCCAGAGGAATGGAGGAGAAGTGTGCTTGTGCCCATTTTTAAGAACAAGGGCGATGCACAGAGTTGTGGCAACTACAGAGGGATAAAGTTGATGAGCCATACAATGAAGCTATGGGAAAGAATAGTGGAAGCAAGACTAAGGGCAGAGGTCAGCATTTGTGAACAACAGTTTGGTTTCATGCCAAGAAAGAGCACCAGAGATGCAGTGTTTGCTTTGAGGATGTTAATAGAGAAGTACAGAGAAGGTCAGAAGGAGCTGCATTGTGCCTTTGTGGATCTGGAGAAAGCGTATGACAGGGTGCCGAGAGAAGAACTGTGGTATTGTATGAGGAAGTCTGGAGTGACAGAGAAGTATGTTAGAGTGGTGCAGGACATGTATGATAGATGTAAGACAGTGGTGAGGTGTGCTGTCGGTGTGACAGAAGAGTTCAAGGTGGAGGTGGGACTGCATCAAGGGTCAGCTCTCAGCCCCTTCTTGTTTGCTATGGTGATGGACAGGCTAACAGATGAGGTTAGACAAGAATCTCCATGGACTATGATGTTTGCAGATGACATTGTGATCTGTAGTGAGAGCAGAGACCAAGTGGAGGAAAATCTAGAGAGGTGGAGGTCTGCCCTGGAAAGGAGGGGATTGAAGGTTAGTCTTAGTAAGACAGAATACATGTGTGTGAACGACAAGGACCCAAGAGGAACTTTGAGGTTACAGGGGCAGAGATAAAGAAGGTGGAGGATTTTAAGTACTTAGGCTCAACAATCCAGAGCAATGGAGAGTGTGGAAAAGAGGTGAAGAAGCGCGTGCAGGCAGGTTGGAATGGATGGAGAAAAGTGTCCGGTGTGATGTGTGATAGGAGAGTATCGGCAAGAATGAAGGGAAAAGTGTACAAGACGGTGATGAGGCCAGCAATGTTGTATGGTTTAGAGACAGTGGCCCTGGGGAAAAGACAGGAGTCAGAGTTGGAGGTAGCAGAGATGAAAATGTTGAGGTTCTCTTTGGGAGTAACGAGGATGGATAGGATCAGGAATGAGTACATCAGAGGGACAGCACATGTTAGATGTTTTGGAGACAAAGTCAGAGAGGCTAGATTGAGATGGTTTGGACATGTACAGAGGAGGGATAGTGAGTATATTGGTCGTAGGATGCTGAGGTTGGAACTACCAGGCAAAAGGCCCAGAGGAAGACCAAAGAGAAGATTTATGGATGCAGTGAAGGCGGACATGAAGGTCATTGGAGTAAGAGTAGAAGATGCAGAGGATAGGGAGAGATGGAGGCAGATCATTTGCTGTGGCGACCCCTGAAGGGAACAGCCGAAAGGAAAAGAAGAAGAAGATGCGTGCAAAGCAGTAATTGCATGTTCATAAAGCATTAACATATATGTTTGTGCATTGCGGTACGTAACACTTGGGGATAAAGCATTTCCATATACATGTCTGTGCCCTGAGGCACTTAACACTTGGCTAATTACATTTCAAAGCATTTCCTCATTGTTATACATTGTTACTTTCTGAATCCCACACCCGAACCGAAACACGACACAGGAACACCCACCCAACAGTTTCACACATAATTGCGTCTCCTTTACAATACACACATAGTTGCGTCTCCTTTACAATACACACATAGTTGGGAAGACAGACATAGTTGCGTCTCATTTACCCTATCAATTTATTTCTTCAGTACTTCTTCAGTTTCAGCTGGCAACGATGGATGGCACGGTGGATTGTGTTCACCAACAATGGTTTCTGGAAGTATTGTTGAGCCAGTTCTGTGATTTCCCTTATGGTAGCATTCCTGCTTGTGGTGCAGTGGCGTTTAAGGGCCCGAAGATCACGGGCATCCAGTCCGGTGTTTCAGGCTTGACCCTTATGCACAGAGATTGTTTTAGATTCTCTGAATCTTTGAATGATCTTATGTACTGTCGATGATGATGACTTTAAACTCTTTGCAATGTTTTGCTGGGAAACACCTTTCTAATATTGCTCCACCATCTTTCAGCTCAACATTTGAGGAATCGGTGATCCTCTACCTATCTTTGCTTCTGAGAAACACTGCCACTCTGAGAAGCTTTTTTTATACTTAGTCATGCTGCCAATTGAGCTAATTGGTCTTCCAGCTGTTCATTATAAGTGCAATTGACTTTCCAGCCTCTGATTGCTACATGTCCCAACTTTTTTGAGATTTGTTGACATCATGAAATTTAAAATCAACATATTTTTCCCTTAAAATGATACATTTTCTCAGTTTAAACTTTTGACCGATCATCTATGTTCTATTCGGAATAAAATATTGAAATTTGGCACTTCCACGTCATTGCATTCAGTTTTTATTCACAATTTGTATAGTATCCCAACTTTTTTGGAATACGGTTTGTATATTATAATTTCTTTCAAATAAAATGTAATCAGCCACAGTGTCTTTCTGAAACCGTTACTTGATCCTGCAAAGAAGTGTCAATGACCCCTGCATTATATAAGTAAACATTGACTTTTTCTTTTTCTTGAAATTATATTCTTTTTTGTTTTTCTTAACCTCCAATCTCAGACTTATCATGCATGTGCATGATCTTTCCTGAGGTTACACTGTTATTTTAAACAGACAGAGAACCAAAACAAAATGTAGACAAAGTTATACCAAGCCTGTGAGCTTTGGTGATTTCACCTGGAAAGCTTTGAATTTTTCAAAAATTAATTGATAATGGAAGCTTAAACAGATTGAGTATTCACTAGTGAATGGGCACCTTTAACTTCAGGAATGTGTGGTGCACCCTGAATGAAAATCCACTATAGTTTACCACAAATACCACAGCAGGGAGCCAATAAAGGGATTAATTTGTAATAAGCTTATTTTGTAAGAAGCTTGTCATAGGCTTACGACAGAAACAATTCAGATTACTTCAGGGTATTGCAAGTATACTACAGATATTAAATTTATTACAGCTTTGGTGTGATATTCCAGGTACATGAGCTTTGAAGATTTTGGAAAGAGTTCAGTCAGATTCCCAGGTTGTACAATTAGAAGCCAATTCAATGGAGTGTATGCCTCCACGATTGTACTGGGGATTATAGGTTGTTAAAGATTTTCTCAGCATGAAAGACTAGAGTTTTCTACAGTTGCAGAAACAGCTACAAGTGCATCTTTATTAATTTCTACATTTGAACACATTTAGCGTGCAAACAAAGAGCATTATAACACACACACACACACACACACACACACACACACACACACACACACACACACACACACACACACACACACACACTCACTAGTGAACATCCAGGGACAGGACATTGAGACAGTGGACAGTTTCAAATACCTGGGCATTCACCTTCACAATAAACTGGACTGGTCCCACAACACCAACGCCCTGTACAAGAAGAGCCAGAGTCGCCTCCAGGTCCTTCAGAGTATGCAGACCTCTGCTCGGGACTTTTTATGACTCTGTGGTAGCCTCTGCAATCCTCTACGCTGCCATCTGCTGGGCCCCAGGCAGCACAGAGCGGGACAGAAAGAGACTGAACAAGCTGGTCAGGAGGGCCAGCTCTGTCCTAGGCTGCCCACTGGACTCTGTGGAGGAGGTGAGTGAGAGGAGGATGGTAGTAAAGCTCACATCCATCCTGTTCAACAGCTCTCACCCACTGCACCAGACTGTAGAGAAGCTGAGTAGCTCATTCAGTGGACGACTGAGACATCCTCAGTGCAGGAAGGAGCGCTACCGCAGGTTGTTCATTCCCACCGTTGTCAGACTGTACAACGCCACTTTGTAACTGTCTGTGAAAATACCAGTTATGTGCAATAAAACCCCCGTGCACTTTAATCAACCACATCTACCCCACTGACTGTGAACCATATCAACCCATCTACTCTGCCCTCAGATACATATACACTTGAATATAGGCCAGTCTACAAAGTCGTTCCCTTCTTTTCTTTTATTGTTTATTAATTTATACTATTTATGTATCTATTTATTTATTTACTTATAGAATATATATGTATGTGTGTATGTTTGTATTTGTATCTATTTTTGCACCCCCTACTGATGGTACCTCAAGAGCCTGTAACAGTGAATTTCTCCATTGTGAGATTAATAAAGCTGTATCTTATCTTATCTTATCTTATAATATTCAAAATTAGTGACAGGATAAGGGTCAGGCATAAAGTAAAAATGGAATAATGAGAATTATGCAAAACTCAAAGCAAATAAACAACTGAATAGAGAGCAAACACCTGAAATCGCCTAATTTGCAATACTGAAGCAAAGGTTGTTTATTCCACAAGCAGATTATTTATGGCAGTCGATGTGATGGGTGAGGCTGTTTTTTTTTTTTTTTTTAATCAACAAATAAAAAACTTTTAAAAAAATTATATATAGCTTGAATATATTCTTGTCTCTGGCAGTGTTAACAAGCATGACGATATTCTATCATTCATGGTGAATGATAACATGCCTGCTACATTTTGAAATTGCAGTAAGGGTCACAGTTACCTAAAGGTTAGCAAGATGGGTTTGGAACTGAAAGGTTTCTTGTTCCATTCCCTGAACTCTCAGGGAAGATGTGTGCACGGATGAGTGAATAAAGAGTACCTTCCAGTCCCTCTATGTTCTCATATTTGAGCAAGGCACAGAACCCTCAACTGCTCTTCAGGCGCCACAATATGTGTACTGCATGACCTTGCTACTCAGATTTCTATATGTGAAATTGATTGCCATATTTACCATTTAATAATGAATAAAATGTCTGAAAATTAATAAAAATATTGAAATTTGAATTACAAATTATTGTGTAGTATTTTGCAGCATTCATGGTTAATTATGGTTAAGTGGTGCATTGAGGCTATCAAAAAATAATTGTCAAAATATTGGTACAAAACTAACAAAAATTTCCTTCATTTTTTTAAACACTTTGTCCTTTACTTAGGTTAACAGGAAAGCTGGACCAAATCTTATCTCTGGGCAAAGGTGAAGTACACCCTGAGTGTCTTGACAGATTAAGGTTTTGGGTTTGAGTCCCAGACTCAGAAAGTGCATTTCAGTGTCGTTTAGCATGTTCTCCTCATGCGTGCTTTGGTTTCCTCCGAGTACTCTATTTTCTTCCCACAGTCCAAAGACATGCTCATTCGACTATTTGGCTGTTTTTTAAATGCCTCTGATGCCCCTGGGTGTGACTGTGAGTCGATGTGTGTGTGTGTGTGTGTGTGTGTGTGTGTGTGTGTGTGTGTGTGTGTTTGTATGTGTGTGTGTGTGTGTGTGTGTGTGTTGCCATGGAATGTACTGGCTAGTTGACCATAGTGTACCCCGCCTTTAAGCAGAGTCCGTTGGGATTGGGATGGGCTTCAATTTCTCAGCAATCCTAATAAAGAGTTAAAAAAAAATAAAATAATAAAATAATTAAATATTCCTGCTGGCTTTTTTTGGCCATGATTAGACTTGCCCCCTGATTGACATGTCAAAAGTTCTGCTTGAGCCTTGTCATGTACCACAAAACCTAACTTCCCAAAACTTTGTAATTACACATTTACATTTTTACTCGAGCATAAAATGCTTTCTTCATCTTCTCTAATATTTCACAGCTGTTTTCTCAGCAAGCTCGAATGCTGACTGCCACGTACACCTTTATATTTGTTTCCGTTTCTCTGAACAACAAGACTGATTGTATATGCATGATTTCTGTTTATTATTTTTCAGATTTCAGGTTGATCCTTCTATAGGAAATCCTCAAAGATATTTTTTGAACATGCTATAAATGAAAGGCCCATTCACCCTGAGTAATCGTACATACTTATATCCAGATAAAGGTTTCGGCCAAAATGGAGATGAAACCATCCATCAGAATGGTTGCTTTTGTAATCCACTAGAGGACAGCGGAGAGCTATGGGGGGAAAATAATGATATCCACTTTATCCACTGAAGTAACACCATCTACCAATGCAAATTCATCTATAAGACCAGAATTAACATAATTAAAACATTCATTATATCTAAAACTATTTTCCTATTATGTATCTTCCCCCGACAGAACAATGAGCCAAAACATAAATAAATAAGCCCTGCTGCAACACCTTCAGAGAGGTTACAAAATGAGAGCTGCTGTTTAAAATAAGAGAACTGGGAGGACAAAGAGCAATAGACCTATCAATCAAAACTAAAATATAAATATGTAAAATTATATCCCACGCATTATCATGATAAGTGGAATAGATTGGAAACATTGCTAACTACCAACACAAAAAAGGCAGAGCAAGAGCAGCAGCAAACTCCATATTACAAACTCATTGAATCAGATTTCAGACACACACACACACACACACACACACACACACACACACACACACACACACACACACACACAAATAAATAAATAAATATCTAAACTTCAAGAGCAGAATACAAAAATCTAAATGACCTACAAGATATTGAGTGCACCAAAAACCTTCAAAGCAAGTTGTTTTGAGAAAACTAAAACATCTCCTATGTTCAACGGTTTAGAAGAAGAAACCACTGGCCACTTCCTGTTAGAGTGTTATAGGACAAAAGAAATGTGGGGGGAAATGAGACTGATCAGACTCCAAATTGACGTAAATATGGTTACAGAATTTTTAAAGAAAAAAATTACTAAAACCAAGCATGAGTTCATATGGCTGATGATGTATGCTATAAAATCTCAACTGTGAAAACAAGATGTAACATGACAATTGATCAAATTTTTATTTACAGTTGATGCTGCCATAAAAAAAAAAAAATCAGAATTGAACTTAAATGCCAAAAATGACAAATCTATCTTTCAAGGACTCTAATGTTTAGGATACACTTTCCATATAAGTATTTCTTATGTGTTTAGAACACTGTTCATGAGCCATACGATGAAGTTATGGGAAAGAATAGTGGAAGCTAGACTAAGGGCAGAGGTCAGCATTTGTGAACAACAGTTTAGTTTCATGCCAAGAAAGAGCACCACAAATGTAATGTTTGCTTTGAAGATGTTAATGTATGTATGGAAAGTATGTATGTATGTATGTATGTATGGAAAGTATGTATGTATGTATGTATGTATGTATGTATGTATGTATGTATGTATGGAAAGTATGTATGTATGTATGTAAGTATGTATGCATGTATGCATGTATGTATGGAAAGTATGTAAGTATAGAAAGTACGTATGTATTGAAAGTATGTATGTATGTATGGATAGTATGTATGGATGGATAGTATGGATAGTATGGATATTATGGATAGTATGGATAGTATGGAGGGATAGTATGGAGATTGGAAGTATAGAGAAGGTCAGAAGGAGCTGCATTGTGCCTTTGTGTATCTGGAGAAAGCATATGACAGGGTGCCAAGAGAAGAACTGTGGTATTGCATGAGGAAGTCTGGAATGGCAGAGAAGTATGTTAGACTGGATGCAGGACATGTATGAGAGATGTAAGACAGTGGTGAGGTGTGCTGTCGGTGTGACCGCAGAGTTCAAAGTGGAGGTGGGACTACAGCAAGGATCAGCTCTGAGCCCTTTCTTGTTTGCAATGGTGATGGACAGGCTGACAGACGAGGTTAGACAAGAATCTCCATAGACTATGATGGTTGCAGATGACATTGTGATCTGTAGTGAGAGCAGAGAACAAGTGCAGGAAAATCTAGAGAGGTGGAGGTATGCCCTGGAAAGGAGAGGAATGAAGGTTCGCCTCAGTAAGTCAGAATACATAGGTGTGAATGACAAGGACCCAAGAGGAACAGTGAGGTTACAAGGAGCAGATATAAGGAAGGTGGAGGATTTGAAGTACTTAGGCTCAACAATCCAGAGCAATGGAGAGTGTGGAAAGGAGGTGAAGAAGCGTGTGCAGGCAGGTTGGAATGGTTGGAGAAAAGTGTCCAGTGTGATGTGTGATAGGAGAGTATCAATAAGAATGGAAGGAAAAGTGTACAAGGCGGTGATGAGGCCAGCGATGTTGTATGGTTTAGAAACAGTGGCACTGAGGAAAAGGCAGGAGGCAGAGCTGGAGGCAGCAGAGATGAAAATGTTGAGGTTCTCTCTGGGAGTAACGAGGATGGATAGGATCAGAAATGAGTACATCAGAGGGACAGCACATGTTAGATGTTTTGGAGACAAAGTCAGAGAGGCTCGATTGAGATGGGTTTGGACATGTACAGAGGGATAGTGAATATATTGATAGTAGGATGCTGAGGTTGGAACTACCAGGCAGAAGGCCGAGAGGAAGACCAAAGAAAAGATTTATGGATGTGGTGAAGGAAGACATGAAGGTCGTTGGAGTAAGAGAAGATGCAGAGGACAGGGTGAGATGGAGGCAGATGATTTGCTGTGGCGATCCCTGAAGGGAATAGCCGAAAGGAAAAGAAGAATAATAAGGAGAAGTATTTAGAACACTCATTCATGCTAACGCTCATGCTAACTAGTGCTAATTTGAGCACAGAATAACTATGCACAAGACGGGTTTGAAACTCGTGACTGACCAGGGCATTCCCTGTGAACGTTCTCTGTGTGACCATATGGAGGTGCTCAAGTTCCCAACTGTCAACTTTTTAAAAAAGAAATAAAGAAAAAAAAAAAGAAAAAAGGAAGGAAAGAAGGAAGGAAGGAAGGAAAATATCAGTTTATTATTCTCTTGTTTTCTACTTCACACATGTTGTTGAGACTAAGACAAATTGATTAGTATTGCATGCTAGTGATAACTGCAGTAATCTTTAGCAATGATGCACTGCACTAAATAAGCAAATGGATTGCTAATGTTGATTATTAAGTGGATCAGTCAGTGAGAGAAATTCAGCTGAAATACCTGCTCATTTAAGCTGCTCATTCATGTAGTATAACCATTTGAAAGAAAATTGTTTTTATAAATGTGAAGGTGATGAAGGAAATGAAGCAATTTAAACTTCACAATTAAACAACAGAAAAGTTAAAATAAAATTCAGCAAAAACAAAGTAGTATTTGTATTTATTATTATGCAGTATTGTTGCAGTTTATAATTACAGTAAAACCTCCGCTGACGAACGCTTAAGCTCACGAACTTTTCGCCTCAAGAACATTAAATTCGCGAGCATATTGTCTCTGCTGACGAACTAGTTTTCGGCGGACGAATCAAACCACGCGGTCGAACAGCGCCACGGTGGCGGCCACGAGAAGCTGACGCACGCTCATGGCGTCACAGTTCGTCACCCCCTTTCTTTGAGTGCGGAAGTGGTTTGTGTTTGCTAGACATTTTGGACCATATTGAGTGTACTTTTGCTATTATGGGACCGAAAAAGACCCCACCACAGGCGGAGATCATTGAAAAACACGAACGAGGTGTGTGTTTGTGTGACTCAGCGTCCCAGTACCAGTACGCTAAGTCTACCATTGCTCCCATCCTTAAGAACAAGGAAGCTATTAAGGGTGCGTGTGTGGCTAAGGGTGTTTCCAAACAGTAGGCGTTTCCAAACACTCCTTCCAAACAGTAAGTCCCTCCCTCCCTCCCTCCTCCTCCCACTCCATTCCATCAAGCCATCAACTACCATCACAAAGGTAAATAAAAGGACTTTATTATACAGTACAGTTTATTTCTTTAATTACAATACAATAGCACATTTATTATACATAAAATAAGGTATATTTTTGTGTAGTTTTAAGGCTTATTTAGTAGAAAATTATGTTTTATGGGGACCTGGGAACGGATTATTCTCATTTTAATGGTTTCTTATGGGAAATAAATGTTCGGAAGACGAACTTTTCGCCTCACACACACTTTCTGGGAACCAATTATGTTCATGAGCAGAGGTATCACTGTACTTGGAATTACAATTGCTCTGTTTAAAGATATTTCCATGAAAAAAAAAAACAGTACATTTAGATAATTTATATCTTCTTCTTTTCCTTTCGGCTTTTCCCTTCAGGGGTCGCCACAGCGAATAATCTGCCTCCATCTCACTCTGTCCTTTGCATTTTCTTCTCTTACACCAACTACCTTTATGTCCTCCTTCACCACATCCATGAATCGTCTCTTTGGTCTTCCTCTCGGCCTTCTGCCTGGTAGTTCCAACCTCAGCATCCTACTACCAATATATTCATTATCCCTCCTCTGCAAATGTCCAAACCATCTCAATCTAGCCTCTCTGACTTTGTCTCCAAAACATCTAACATGTGCTGTCCCTCTGATGTGCTCATTCCTGATCCTATCCATCCTCGTTACTCCCAAAGAGAACCTCAACATTTTCATCTCTTCTACCTCCAGCTCTGCCTCCTGTCTTTTCCCCAGGGCCACTGTTTCTAAACCATACAACATCGCTGGCCTCAACACCGTCTTGTACACTTTTCCTTTCATTCTTGCCGATACCTTCCGATCACACATCACACCGGACACTTTTCTCCAACCATTCCAACCAGCCTGCACAAGCTTCTTCATCTCTTTTTCCACACTTTCCACTGCTCTGGATTGTTGAGCCCAAGTACTTCAAATCCTCCACCTTCCTTATCTCTGCTCCCTGTAACCACACCGTTTCTCCTGGTCCTTGTCATTCATACACATGTATTCTGTCGTGCTAAGGCTAACCTTCATTCCCCTCCTTTCCAGGGCAAACCTCCACCTCTCTAGATTTTCCTGCACATGTTCACATGTTCTATGTTCTCATCACAATGTCATCTGCAAACATCATAGTCCATGGGGAATCTTGTCTAACCTTGTCTGTTAGCCTGTCCATCACCATAGCAAACAAGAAGGGGCTCAGAGCTGACCCCTGATGCAGTCCCACCTCCACCTTGAACTTTTCTGTCACACCAACAGCACACCTCACCACTGTCTTACATCTCTTATACATGTCCTGCACCACTCTCATACTTCTCTGCCACTCCAGACTTCCTCATGCAATACCACAGTTCCTCTCTCGGCACCCTGTCATATGGTTTCTCCAGATCCACAGAGGCACAATGCAGCTCCATCTGACCTTCTCTGCACTTCTCTATTAACATCCTCAAGGCAAACACTACATCTGTGGTGCTCTTTCTTGGCATGAAACCAAACTGTGGTTCACAAATGCTGACCTCTGCCCTTAGTCTAGCTTCCACTATTCGTTCCCTCTTTCCCCGGCTCTGTGGAGCCGGTGGTGTAGTGGTTAGTGTTGGGCTCACGATCGGGAGATTGTGAGTTCAAATCCCACTGAGACCCTCACTGTGCAAGGTCTCAACCACAAGTGTGCCTCTGTTCACCCAGCAGTATAAATGGTTACCAGTAAAAATATACTGGGAAGGTAACCTGCGATGGACTAGCGTCCCATCCAGGAGGCGTTCAACTCCTGATTGCTTCACGCTACGGAAACCGGGGATAAGCACCGGCCTGATGAGCTGCTAGGTTTAGGTGTAAAAACCCAAACAGTTAATCAATCAATCAAAAATTCTTTCCCATAACGTCATCGTATGGCTCATCAACTTTATCCCTCTGTAGTTGCCACAACTCTGCACGTCTCGCTTGTTCTTAAAAATGGACACCAGCACACTTTGTCTCCAT
>CM045729.1:75051549-75061549 GCA_024760905.1 Plotosus lineatus
CCGGGCTGCCGACCTCTCCAGGGCAGCATGAGCTTCCTTCCAGACCCGGCGTGCATGGCAATGTGCAACCAGGGGTGATGGGGTATGGGCAAGGGTTGGAGGAGACACACTGGTGCACGGTGGGAGGACTTGTTTCAGGCACAGGTGGCACAAGCTCCGACAAACTCCCTGGTGTCCGCTGTTATGGTTGGCCACCAGAAATGCTGTCAGAGGAGGAAAAGGGTCCAGTCGACTCCGGGGTGGGAGGCCAATTGGACACATGTCCCCACTGGAGTTCTGTTGGCAGAGGAACATATAACCATCCCTTCAGGCTTTGGTTCCCTTTGCTGGGCATCCTGGACCAGGCACTCCATCTCGCACCGAGCCAGTCCAAACACACAGGAGGCAGGCAAGATGGTTTCCGTGGCCATGTCTTCCCTTGGGGAGTACTGCCTAGAGAGGGCATCTGGTTTAGTATTTCGTGAACCAGGACGATAGGTGAGGGTAAAGTTGAACCTCCCCAGGTAGAGGGACCATTGTGCTTGCCGATAGTTCAATCTCTTCACTGAATGGAGGTATGACAGATTCTTGTGGTCCATCCAGACGATGAAGTGATAGGCTGCATTTTCCAGCCAATGCCACCACTCTTGGAGTGCCAGGACCACAGCCAGCAGTTCAGTTTCCCACATTATAGTTTTGTTCTGCTAGGGACAGGCGACGGGAGAAGAACACGCACGGGTGTAATTTCTGGTCTTCGGGGGAGTGCTGGGAGAGGACAGCCCCCACTCCCGAATCTGAGGCATTCACCTCCACCATGACCTGCAGTGTGGGGTCTAAGTGGATTAGAATGGGTACTTTGGTGAACCTGGTTTTTAACCGGTCGGATGCTGTTTGTGCACTAGGGGATCATTGGAAGGGTATATTAAGGGATGTGAGCTGTGTGAGGGGGGCTGCTAGGTGACTATTCTCTCGGATGAACCTACTATAGAATTTCTTAAACCCCAGAAACCTTTGTCGTGCTTTGTGTGTTGCCAGAACTGGCTACTCTGCCACCGCTTTCACCTTCTCTGGATCCGGTTTTATCTGCCTCTTCTCTACGATATACCCAAAGGAAGATACTGTGGAGACATGAAACTCACACTTCTCAGCCTAGACGTACAACTTGTTCTCTAGTAACCAGTGAAGAACCGTTCTTACATGATGGACATGTTCGTCGTGAGTCTTCGAGAAGATCAGGATGTCGTCAGGTACACAAAAATGAATCGGTTCAACATGTCCCTGAGAACGTCGTTGACGAGTGCTTGAAAGACCGCAGGGAATTTAGTCAACCCGAAAGGCATCACCAGGTATTCAAAGTGCCCCCGGTGCATGTTAAAAGAAGTCTTCCATTTGTCCCCTCCTGAATTTGAACTAAGTGGTATATGTTCCTCAAGTGCAATTTAGTAAAGATCGTGGCATCATGCACAGGAGTGAAGGCCGAGCCTATGAGAGGAAGGGGATATTTGTTTTTAATGGTGATGCCATTAAATCCCGCATAGTCAATGCAGGGTCTTAAAGTCTCATCCTTTTTTTCAATGAAGAAGAACCCCACACCTACCGGAGATGATGAGGGAGGGATAAGGCCTGCCGCCAGCAAGTCTGTGTTGTATTGTTCCATAGCCTCCTTTTTAGGTTTCGATAGGTTCTATAATCTTTTGTAGGGAGTGCAAATCCGGGAAGCAAATCTACCGTGCAGTCATATGGTGGCAGTGAAAGGGCTCCATCTTTACTAAAAACATATTTTAAATCATGAGGACTTTAAATCATGGGGACACTAGTTAAATTTATTTTCTCCAGCGGGACAGGGGTTTGGGAAACTTGGGAAAGACCAGCGGCCAGCAGGTAAGGTTAGTGGCACTAATCACTCCAGTTGCGGATGGTGAGGGTGGCCCAGTTGATATGGGGATTATGGGCTTGCAACCAGGGCCACCTCAACACCATGGGAGTGAGCGGGGCCGAAATGATGAACAGTTGTACATGCTCATGGTGATTACCTGATAGGGCAGGGGTGTCAAACTCGTGCCAGAAAGGGCCATGTGGCTGCAGGTTTTTGTTTCAACCAAGCAGCAGCACACCTGACTTTGCTCATTTAATCAACTCATCTGAGTCTTCAGGCCGCTGATTGGCCAATCTGTGTGCTCTGTACAGAGACTGACCAATCAACTGCCTGAACACTCAACTCAGTTGATTTAATGAGCAAAGTCAGATGTGCTGCTGCTTGGTTGAAACAAAAACCTGCAGCCACATGGCCCTTTCTGGCACGAGTTTGACACCCCTGTGATAGGGTAAGCTTGACAGGTTCTGTCTTCTGCGTAACATGATCGATGAGTTGACCAAGTTGACCGTCTATGGCTACTACCTTTTTGGGGTTTTCAAGCTTGTGCACCTGGAGCTGAAGGAGCCTAACTAGCTCTGTGTTGATAAAATTGTCATTGTCACCTGAGTCAATGAATACGCAAACTGGGTGTGTCCGTCATGCGAAGTGTAGGTTACTTTTGATCTGAATGCGCTTCCGGGAAGATGAGGAGGCTCGGCTCACCTCTGCCCTCCTGCCTGCTGGCGATACCATCATCGCTGGACAATGGGCAAGGTAATGCTCCCTCTTGGCACAGTAAATGCAGAGATGGTTGTTCAGTCGGCGTCGTCTTACCTCTGGCATTATCTTGCTTTATCCAAGCTGCATTGGCTCATGGTGGTCCCCTCAGGCCAGTGAGAAGGCATCCGAAGGAGTTGAGGATGAGGTGGGAGGAGCAGTGTTCAACATCGCAGAAATGCTCGGAGATGGGGCGACGTGACCATCCCACTCTTCCCAGGATCTCTCTCTCTCTCTCTCTCTCTCTCTCTCTCTCTCTCTCTCTCTCAGTCTATTATCCCAGCAGATAGTGAACACAATCAGATCCTCGAGCGTAGCTGGCTCATTCCACGCAGCGAGCTTGTCCTTCAGCTTGTCGGATAGACCTTTGACAAATGCTCCTCAGAGCGTAGGGTCATTCCAGACGCTTTCAATGGCAAGAATCCGGAAGGCTATTGTGTATTCCAATACGGACTGAGAGCCCTGTTTGATCCGTAACAGCTGGCTACTCACCTACCCCCTTTTGCTGGGTGATTAAAAACGCGCCCAAGACGAGGCTTGATCTGTAAGCAGGCTCATAAGAAACGCATTCTTGGCTTGGTCCGTGGCGTACTTGAGCGACTGCTGACTGAAGGCAAAGCGAGCACTGGTGGAGTAACTGAGCACATGTGCCGATCGTGCCTGAATATCTTGCCAGCGTGGGGATGAGCGTCTCTCGGTGCATGGTGAGCAGGGCTGGTGATGCTGCCAGTGAGGAGAGCGAAGAGTCGATTGGCGGGGTCTGGGTGGTGAGTTGTGTAACAATGGTGTCCATCCTTCCACCGAGCTGTACAACGCTGTTGGTCAATTGTTGGAGGCTGTCCAAAACCCGATTCAGGGTGGAGTCATGCTGGCCCAACAGGAGTCCCTGGCTGGACAATGCCTGCTTGAGCTGCTTAGTCTCCGCTGGGTCCATGTGACCAGAAGATTCTGTGATGTAAGGAACTTTCAGCTGGACCCAGAAATGCAGGATACAGTGTGAAGAAGAATACAGAAGAAGAAGAAGAAGAAGAGTGTGAGATGACACAGAGCCAATTTATTACTTAAAGTGGAAGCACTCAAGCAGTAGACAAACACAATAACTACTGGTGACAAAGGGAAAACACAATAAACATTAAGCACTGGGAAATAAGGTGCGGGTAACTGGTTGAACACGACGGAGGGGGAACAAGGAGCCACACCCCTCCTCCAGAGCCTGCAACACTGGAGAGAAACAGCATTAGAACTGCCAACACATTCAAAGTCCCCCCAAACACAGACCATAACACAGTGCATTTGAAGAAGTGAATAAAACTCAAAAACCTTATAATAGCTTTTATTTCCATACACACAATTGCATTGGGATCACTACACATTCTATTCCAAAGAGAGAACTGCTGTACATCTGTGTTGCATGGAATCAAGCAACTTCTGGCACCTGTCATCAGGTTTACTAGCCCAGGGTGATTGGACTTCATCCCACAGATCTTCTGTATTTCTTGGTTTTGCCTCAGAAAGTGCATTTTTGATGTCACTCCACAAGTTTTCTATTGGATTAAGGTCTGGAGATGGGCCCGCCGCTTGATAACGTCAATCTTGATGGCCTGGAACCAAGCTGTTACCCGTTTTCTGGTGTGTTTGGGATCATTGTCTTGCTGGAGCAGCTATTTTAAGGGCATTCCCCTTCAGCATAAGGCAGCATGAACTCTTCAGGTATTCTGATGTACTCCATAATCCCTGGCATGTGATAAACAGGCCCAAAATTGTAGTATGAGAAACATCCCCATATCATGATGCTTGTACCCCCATGCTTCATTATCTTCACAGTGCACTATGGCTTGAATTCAGTGTTTTGGGTCTTCTAGAGAGGCACTAGAGTCTTACTTTCAACAGACCACAAAAAATGTTGTGCCGTTTCTCTTTAGGTCCGTTTCTCTTTTTTGCTTCACTGTGCCTTTTGGCAAATTGTAATCTCTTCACCATATGCTACAGCTTTTTGCCAACAGCTTGTCTCCAGATAGGCATCTTCTAATTGTATCAGTACTCACACATCACTTTAGACCTTCTTTGATCATCCTGGAGATAATTAAGTTCTTGCCATTTTGGTTCTTCTTTGATCCATTTGAATGGTGGTTTTTCACTTTCTTCCACAGCTTTCAGGTTTTGGTTGCATTTGAAAAGCATTTGGGATTTTCTAGCTGAGCAGCTAATCATTTTCTGCACTTTTTTTATGTTTTCCCCTGTACAATCAACTTTTTAATCACGGTACGCTGTTCTTCTGAACAATATCCAGAATGATCCGTTTGTCCTCAGAATTTCAGAGAAATTCTCTATAACCAGTCTGTACAACATTTGCTGCCTTCCTTCCTTAAATAAGGACAATAATTGGCACCTGTTTCTCAAAGAATGAATGACCTCACAAACTGAACTCCACACTGTTATTATTTTGAGCACACCACTTCAATTAGTGATTAAATTACATAGAATCAGCAGCATGCGGGTCATGACTGTTGGGTCTGTTGGATTTTTATTACTCTACTACACCTGATAGTAAATTATCTGCCATGTATAAATATCATTTCTATCAAAAACAGTAATTGATCAGATTAATGTGATTTCTGGCTGCTATTATTTGACACACAACTGTATATATACTAAATACGGTACAGGTTTTTGCTGGCAACACAAAATATTTACAATAAAGTGTATTTCACTTACAACAATATCAGAAAGACCCTCTGTGAAAGAGCTCAGTTGTATATTCCATCAACCAAATGAGAAAATCTCCGGAGTTAAAACTACAGTAGAGAGATTTCCTTTCTTCTTTTCCCTTCATCAGGGGTCGCCACAGCGAATAATTCCCACATTTGATTTGGCATAGGTTTTTACGCCGGATTCCCTACCTGATACAACACTTTAGCAAGGGACAGAAGCACGCTGACGGCTTTGCAGCCTACAGTGATTTAGAAAAATAAATGAACCCCTTGGAAGTTATTTTCTTTTTTTCTTAAGATATTCCAAGAAGCACACATTTCATACAACCACCTTTATCCGTAAGTGCTTTATTAAAGAAGGTTGTATGAAATGTGTGCTTGGTGGATTATCTTGAAGAAAAACCCCAAACAATTTCCATGGTATACCACAGAAGAATCTGTAGTTGAATTATTAACTGAAGCTGCCCAGTCCTTGGTGAAACAGTGAACCAACCGCAAGCTGTAACATTTCCACCATCATGTACCACATTCAGTACGAGATTATTCTCTGGTTCCCATGTGTACTTGTGTGTGACTATGTCTTGTATTTGTCTGTCCAGAGTCAATTATTCAAAAGGTTTTGTCTATATATCCATGGCAAACTATATTTCAGTCAATACTACATTAGTCAAATATATTTATAATTAATATTCAATTCACTGCAATGGTTGAATCTGGTGGTACGGCTCTATGCTGCACTTCCCTGCCCTTCCTTTGTAATAGTATGGAATGCCCAAGGCAGAGAGAAAACAGCTGAAAAGCAGTCACAGTGCAGAAGGCAGAGTTGGGGTAAAGGTGAAAGTAAAATTTCAATGACGAATCAACAATAGGCAGGTTACACATCTCCAATAGGTGTCCCAAATCAAGTAAAGCTGAGTCATTACCTGATAGATCGTCTTCACAGCAAGCAGCTGAACTGGGGGTAGGTGTTTAAACTCAACTTTCTGACCTGCTTTTCCTGCAGATCCTGTGATGAAATTCTTGTATAAATTGTATTACATTATACAGAGTTGCTCTCAAGCTGAGAGCAGCTGGGACGGCCCATTCAGAACTGTGCCAGCCATTGATTTTTCCTTACAGTGGAATTATTAATTTCAAATGACTTACAGATCTTTCTAAATCCTTTAGTAGACTCATAGGCATCCATAACCTTTTTTTTCTGAACATCTTTAGATCTTGGAATGATGACACCACACACTTCAATAACAAAGAGAACACCAGACCCTAGATGGGCTTAATTCGATACGTTTCACTTGTGGGCAGCACTATGGTGTAGTGGTTAGTAATTCCTCCTCCCAGCATAAAGGTCCTCGGTTCGCGCCTCGTGACCAAGGAGGGCATATCTCTATGGAATTTGGGAATTTGCATGTTCTCTCCTTGCTTGTGTTTTCCTCGGGATGCTTCAGTTTCCTCACACAATCCAAAGACACACACATTGGGTTAATTGGATATACTTTATTACCTTGGGAATGAATGTCAATGTGTGTGTGTGTGTGTGTGTGTGTGTGTGTGTGTGTGTGTGTGTGTGTGTTTTTCCTTTGCAGTGGTCTTGCGAGCGCTTCAGAGAGTCAACTTGGATGGGCTCCAGTCTGCCTGCAACCCAAATAAAGGATATGATGGTTCAGAAAATGAAATTTAAAAAAGTTTCACCTGCAAGAGGTTACAGTCTGTGACACCTAATCTAAATTCAAATTTTATGGATTTAAAGGACTGATAAATTGAAGGATATACTTATTTTTCCATGCGATTGATTTGATATGTATTAAATTAAATTATGAAAATGACAATAAAATGCAAATTTTATGCCAGTTGTTAAACTGTACATAGAAACATACATACATGGGACAAAAACTGGCAATAAACCTCTTTTTTAAGATGAAAATATTGTGAGCATTCAAGCACAATTTTGCATAGGTTCCCTCTCTCTCTCTCTCTCTCTCTCTCTCTCGCTCTCTCTCTCGCTCTCGCTCTCTCTCTCTCTTTCTCTCTCTCTCTCTTTCTCTCTTTCTCTCTCTCTCTCTTTCGCTGTCTTGTTCTCTCTCTCTCTCTCTCGCTCTCTTTCCTTACTTTCTATTTAAATATACCACAACTCTGACATTTTCTGAGTATAACAGACACATGCAGAGATCCCTCGCTACTTCGCACTTAAATCCATGCGGCTTCAGTGTATTGCATTTTTTTTTTTAAATAACATATATATATATATATATATATATATATATATATATATATATATATATATATATATATATATATATATATATATTCATCGAATTAAAAATAAGGAAATTAAGGAAGAATAGGGGGAAAAGTTAAAGAAAATGAGGGAAAAACAAAGCCAATAATACAAAAAAACCTCTGAACAAACACAAAGCAAAAAACAACCCAAAACCTCCCATCAAAACTACTTACATCATGTGAGGTGTGCATCTGAGTCTGTGCACTCGCAGCTGTGTGCTTCGCACGTGCGCACGTCTGTGTGTGTATTTATATTTTATTTACATCTTATGCATTTTTTAAATGTTTAATTGTTATTATAAGCAATTATAGCGTTGAATGTGTATTTATTAAGATTATATACACATATGCATGTACATATACGTTAGTCGGGGGGGGGGGGTTGATCCTACTTCGCGGAATTCCCAATTTACCCAATTTATCCCAATTAACCGCGGAAAGTGAGGGATCCTTGTATATGCAAATACATACATCATGATGTGAAAACCTTCAGCAAAGGAAACAAAAACTATTTCAAAGTAATTTAATGGAATTGTTTTTTAAGCTATATCAAAGCCGTTAGCGTGTTTCTGTCCCTTGCTAAAAGGGTTGTGACAGGAAGGGCATCCGACATAAAAACCCATGCCAAATCAAATGTGTGAATGATGATTAACTGTGGCGACTCTCCAGAACGGGAAAAAGCCGAAAAGAGAAGATCAAATGTATACAACAGTGAATATCTTGTCTCTTCCACTTTATCCTGTCTTAGGGTCACAGGTAAGCCCAGAGTGTTGGCCCTGCAATTGAAGTGTTTGGTCCCACTCTCCACAAGGTTGTCACTGTCCCTCCCAGTGCAGCTAACTGGGTTATCAAAGGCGGGCCATGTCTCTCACTGTCTATGGTGTGAGGCATGTAAAAGAACCATTGCTGACTTTCATAAAGAGTAGCTGCAAAGCCGTCAGCGTGTTTCTGTCCCTTGCTAAAAGGGTTGTGACAGGAAGGGCATCCGACGTAAAAACCTCTGCCAAATCAAACATGCGAATCAGATGATTCGCTGTGGCGACTCCTGAGTAAAAGGGAAAAAGCCGAAAGGAAGACAGACAGAGGCAGGTACAATCTTGGCTTTGCTACACCTTACACAAGGTCACCAGATCATTTCAGTGCGAAACAGAGACATGCAACTGTTCACACTCACATTCACACCAAGGGACAATTGACAATATCTAATTAGCCTGAAGTGCATGTCTTTGAAATTTGGGATGAAACCGAAGCACCCAGAGGAAACCCATGCAAGTATAGGAAGAACATGCAAACTCTACACATAGAAATGCCTTTTAGCAAACCAAGGACTTTATTGCTATGAGTTGGAAATGCTAACCACTATACTCATATAGCACCGCAGTGAACATCGATTCATTCATTTGCCAAGCCACTTAATCCTGGCTCTGGGAAAAGATGCTGCACCCTGTGAACAGCTCCCAGACTACCTGTTGCATGAACAGTGCTCCCCTCACTCTGACTAGCCCTCTCTAAGTCTGGATGCACTCTTCTATCCCTGAAATCTTTTCTGTCAGTGAGCTTACTAGTACACACCTCTCACAGATAAAGTTGTCACTAATGGAGGAGGGCGCACTACTAAACACTAAACAACACACTGAGCAAGCCGGATAGTAACCATGGTGCTGAAAACAAACCTTCGCTGGAGGTTAAGAACCATGTTGATTCACTCAGCATGCTGTTTTGAAGTGTAGAATAATTGTTGTTCAAAGAAATCAAAGTACAGTATAAATAAAAAAAAATTAAACTGCTTCAAGAAAAACAAGTAAAACAGTTAAATTAAAATTAAATCCCTGAAATCACAGTGAGAAAGCAAGGTTAAACCACCAACAAGCAGTTGCTGGCACGAGTTTTTTTGTTTTGTTTTGTTTTGTTTTTGCCATGATTGATAATAAGATTCTTCTTGGCATAGTAGAAAATGGTCTTGGAGTTAAGGGAACAACCCTCTCCTGGTTTAAATCTGATTCTCTGAATATGAAGTTCTTGTGTTAAGTTTTGTGTTTGTGTCTATAAAATTATTCGCGATCATGGTATTAGCTTTCATTGTTACGGTGATGAGGCAGTGGTGGTCTAGTGGTATATGGCGCCGGATCGCTGATCCAAAGGTTGGGGGTTCGAGTCCCACTCTCCACAAGGTTGTCACTGCCCCCCCCCCCCCCCCCCCCCCAGTGCAGCTAACTGGGTTATCAAAGGCGGGCCATGTCTCTCACTGTCTATGGTGCGAGGCATGTAAAAGAACCATTGCTGACTTTCAACAAGAGTAGGCTGCAAAGCCGTCAGTGTGTTTCCGCCCTGCGATGGCCTGGCGAGCTGTCCAGGGTGTACTCTGCCCTCGCCCTGAGTTGGCTGGGATGGGCACCAGCCT
>CM045729.1:75066549-75194049 GCA_024760905.1 Plotosus lineatus
AATTCAATCCCTTTTTAGTCACACTCTAAAAAAAAACACTTCTTATAGCCATAGTCATTGTGTTCTCATGTTTGGAATTAATTTTCTTATAAATTAAGCACAACTACATGACACAACCTAGCTAAACAATTTCTATATTTAAGTTAAAAAATGTATAGCCTCACAAATATTGCATTATATTCCAATTACCATTTCATATCTGGATAAGTCTTTTGGACAAGGCATCAAAGTATTTTACAGTCTGAGATATCTCTAGCAACATTAGTGTTAAATTGAATGTTTTTCATCCAGAGAATTTAATTTGGTTTGTGATTACGGTGACCGGGCAGGCAACTGCATTGAACTGAACTAATCTTCTCTTTCTGGATAATTTTGCATGAGAGATTTTGGTGAAAATGCTTAGTCATTGCTGCTATCATAAGATGTAACTGATTGGTAATGATGTTCAGATATTCTTCAGCATTCTACTGTTCCCCCATTTTTATTATAATTCCCATTATGTATTCCAGTCATGCATTGATATTCTACAACACTGACATAACATGGTGCAGACACAGAGTTGAGTTTTCCTCTTACACAACCCATATTCAATGTGAAAGTTGAAGGATATCCAAGCTCCTGTTGCTTTTGTTCCTGCGGAAAATTATAGCATAGCTTTGTTCCGCCCTTCCCACAAATGTTTCTCCTGCATAGTCGTACCCAATTCCATCAATCGTGCTTTCCTTTCACATGACGACCAAGACTACCAAGACTACTAAATGAGGGTGAAGGCAAGCATGTGACACCAGATTCTCCATTTCTTCAAAACTTTATGGATATCCAGGAGCACCATACCATACTTGAAGGTAAGTTCTATCTGCACCCTTCTACGCACGAGCTCACAGAAGTTCATGAATTTGTTGTGATCACTTAAGTGACATTGAACGAAGCATCCCATCCAAACCCCATACATCAAGCTGGTCTTCTTAAACTCAAATCTTTACTCGTGCCTCTTGTTGCTAAACCTTCTTAGCATGGTCGACTGGCGTGAATCTTTCAACAAACTGCTATTTTCTTATTCAACTATTTTCCTGTAATGCAAGGAAAGCTTTTGAGTAGCTGAAGAGCTTAGATACACATTGGGTAGGTCTCTAGTAAGAGTATATCTGCTGGGCTTCAAACACTGTGTCAATTCTGAATACGCTCAAACCAGCACACCCGACAGTTATAGTCGCTTTAAAAGAGCTAAAACCAAATTAACAAGTATATTGAACAATTATATCAGGATCATCATCATCTTCATCATTGTCATCATCATCATCATCATCATCATCATCTTCTTCTTCTTCTTCCACTTCTTCCGCGGTCGGGTCACGGTGGCTGCAACCTAAGCAAAGCGGTCCAATTCTATCATTTTTTAATTCTTATTGTCTGCTAAGCTTACTATTTAATGATTATTACTACATATAGACAATTACATTTCAGCAATCATATGCATTTGCAAGCATGGATCTAATAAAATTGGTCATATCAACTTTTATTTTTGTAAAATGCCTGATGATAACACCTATACATCGTATGTTACAAGACACTTCTATATACACTGCCCCACACTCTAATATTTGTTTGGAGCATTTTAACCTTGATCACTGCATTTAATCATCATGACTGCTGTGTAAATTGGTCAATTCAAGGCTCTGCAATGTAATATGGCAAGAAAATAAGTCAGTTTATGACCTGAATGTACTGAATGACCAGGTTATCCCATTAGCAGACGAGTGTTCATTCAATGGCATTGATATAAAAATTTGAGCTCAACTTGTGAAAGAATGATTCACAAAGCATGAGTCATTTTCACACATGAATTGGCACCAGAGAGTCCTGATTTTAATGATATTGAAAGTCTTACTGTATGGCGTGATTAGATTTTCCTGTCATCAATCCAAGATGTAGGTGAAAAATGACACCGACTCTGGCTGGAAATAAATGTTGTGATTTTGGCTATGTTTGCCGAAACAATGCCATGGTGATTACATGCTATAATTAAGACTAAAGGTGGCCCAACAAAACATTAGAGTGCACAATCTTTTTTATTTGCCAGGCAGTAAATAATAATAAAATGTCATCAGCATGCATTATCTATATGCCTTGTCATGATTCTAAATAATGTTGCATCCAGTGTTACATTGATAAGTGAGTGGGTCCTTTCATTCTACATTCATATTTTTCTTTAGAATTTTCTAATGTAATTTATTGTAATTCACTATTCCATGTAGTTTATAATTTATTGTTTATCAACTGTTCTGGCCTAGATACAGCAAAAAAGGCACAAAGCTGATACTACCACCAGCGTGTTTCAATGATGGAATAAGGTTCTTAAGCTGAAATGCAATGTTTTCTTTTTCCAAACATAAAACTTGTAATTTTAACCAAAAAAGTTATATTGTGTCATTATCCATCTACATCTTTTCCAATAGCCTTTGGTTTGTCCATGTGATCTTTAGCAAATTGCAGAAGGGCAGCAATCTTACAATAATACAGCCCCCTACTTACGAAATTAATCCGTTCCAGAGTCTTTTTCGGAACCTGGAGTTTTCGTAAGTAGAGGTGCATTTTACATGTAAAACGCATGATTCGTTCCATGGCTCCCAAGACGACCCCATAAACCCTTTAAAAATTATAAAAGTATACCAATTTTGTATGAAATATGTGTGAAATATGTGTTAAAAGTAAAAGAAAAGTATCTATTAAACCATTTAAACATTTTATTAACATATTTATTAATTAAACCATTATTAAAAATTTTTATTAACGCACAGACACACACACACAACACTGTCTCTCTTTGTCCCGCTCTCTCTCTCTCTCTCTCTCTCTCTCTCTCTCTCTCTCTCTCTCTCTCGTGCGAGCTCTGCCGAATGTGGGCTCTGCCCACACGCAGCGCACAGCCGACGGAAGCTGACGGAAGCCTACGGAACTTTTGAGACAGGGCTTGTATTTAAAGTGAAATTACTGTACCTGTTTGAAAGATCCGAGGTCCGGATTCAATATTAACTTGCTTCGTTACGAGATCGGCGGTCTGGTGGTGCCGCCCACTTCCATGCACAAAAATGTTTCCTGGCCGAATGCGGAGCTTTTGAGATGGGGCACGGCTCATCCGGACCTCCTCAAATAAGCTGCAATGAGTACAGTACTCTCAAAACTCTCAAAACTCACGAAACTCACAAACCAACAGTACAAACAAGCTTATGGGTACAGTACTATGGAGATTCAGCTCACTCCCGGCCAATTGGAGGCCAATGGGAGGCCAGCGGGGGGCGGGATGTTGGGAGACAGCCAATGAGAGAGCAACTCGTGCATTGTTTGAATTTTTGAATGGCGAGTTTGAATTTCTAAATGGCGCATTTGGCACTTTTCGTAAGAAGAGGTTGTTTCATATACAGAGGGTGAAAATTTAGGAAAATGTTTTTTTCGTAACCTGGATTTTTCGTATTCAGAGGTTTTCGTAAGTAGAGTACAATTAAACAATAATACCAGCCAAAAAGAGAGACAGAGGCCTTAATTTGCTTCAAAGCTGCCCAGGCCTGTGTTCAGACCTCCTGTACGAGTATTGACCCTGATGATTTTCCTAAATAAATAAATATTTAAACCTCTTTGTCTACTTTCAAGATATTAGTGAAAAATCTGATGATGTTTTTTCAGACTTTTTTGCAGAAATATAAACATTCTAAATTGACAATAAACTTTCAAGCACCACATTACACCACATATGTGTTTTTGTCACTACTTAAATAAAGCTAAAAAAACAGAAGTTTGTTTCAGGAAGTAATTTTCAATTGATAAAAAAAAAAAAAAAAAAAATTACTTATTAACTGGGGAAAATGTCAAGACTTTCATGGAATTCCCATCATGAGTCACACTTTAAGCATGGGCAATCTGTAAAAGGAAATGTGGGGTATCGGACATGACAAGTGCTCAAAGTCAGAACAACAAGTATTGTAATCGGAATGAAAATGTGAAACTGAGCGAAGTTTCAGATAAACCAAGGACACTACAATGTAATAAATACAGGTAAGGAGTCAGATTTTTTTTATTAAATATCACTGATAAATAACTGCCTTTGTAAATTAAACATACCTATTATGAATATGTATTTTAATCTAAATATATTACATATGCTGTTGCAAGTAGGTTTGGTCTATAAAATGTGTGCGTTTAATATGAGAATTTATATCTATTAATAAATTTAGAATTGCTCTAGATCAATGTTTTATCTATACATACTAATAGAAAGATTTGCCATATGTTTACTTTATGATTGTTTTTGTTTTACTATTTTAATGTAATAATAATAATAATAATAATAATAATAAATACAAAACAACTAAAAATACAAAACAACTAAGGAAAAAAATTTCCTTCAAATATTTGATTCCCTTAAGGCAAAGGTTAAGATTTGGACAGAGAGAAAAAGAAAATGGAAAAAGAAAAATAAATTCATTAGACAAAACAAAATATTTAAAACCAATGGAAAACAATTTTACATGCAACTAAATACACCTACAAGTAATGACCACCAGAGACCACCCATGGAATCCAGTGAAAGGTTTTGGTCACAGTTGTGGTCTATACCCAGCAACTGTAACCTTGAGGAACCATGGATGGAAGAATACAGCAAAGCCACGTCAGAAAACGTTAATTCACCATTGCTGTATCTCATTACTTCAGACTGACTGAAGAAAACAATAAAAATGTCCAAATCTAACACAGCTCCAGGACCTGACGGCATTCAAAATCGGTTTTGGAAACTGTTCTCCTGTGTCCAACCACATCTGCTCACTTGTTTTAATTATTTGATGGACACAGATGTCCCTCCTTGGTTCTGTAAAGGTCGCACAATACTCCTCCCAAAGAAAGGAGACCTGACAGATCCTAAAGATTACCGCCCTATTACCTGCCTGAATACTATGTACAAAATCCTTTACAGGGTGTTTGACAAATCTCGTGTCATCCTATTGCTCCTTCAATGGAATTATTTACCCGGAGCAAAAGGGAGCCAGAAAGGGATGTTGGGGATGCAAGGATCAGTTATTGGTCCAGAAAATGATACTTGAAGAGGCTAAAACTTACCACCGCAACCAAATGCTAGATCGACTACAAAAAAGCATACGACTCTGTCCCTCATGAATGGATTCTGAAGTCTTTGCAATGTGTTGGCCGACCTGAGCGATTACTCCATTTACTCGAGTCTTTAATGAGTTGCTGGTCAACTCAGCTTGAGATGTACTCGCAGGGTCAGGTTAAGACTTCAGAACCTATTTCAATTAAGAGAGGAATATTCCAGGGGGATTCTTTTAGTCCTCTGTTTTTTTTTGTTTGTCACTTAATCCCTTGAGTTTTTTGCTCAATAAGGAGGAAGGTTATCATCCAGGACCTCCACAGCACAGATCCCCGACACCTCTTACTCATCAACTTTACATGGATGACATCGAGCTGATTGCCAAAGGAGATTCCAACTTGAAGAAAAAACTTTCAGACTTGATAAATGTAACACTCTTCATTTAAAACGTGGAAAGGGAATCAATGATGGATCAGTTGAGTTACATGGAGGAGGAGTGATTGAGCATCTCGTGGAAGGCCAATCGTACACCTATTTGGGGATACAAGTTTGAGACAAGCTCCAGAATGCCCACATAAAAGACAAACTACAGGCCGAGTACAAATCTCGTCGAAAAAAGATCTGGAGTTCGGAGCTAAATGCTAGAAACAAGGTCAAAGCCACAAATACTTACGCAGTGCCTGTCCTTTCTTACTCTTTTGGTGCTGTTGATTGGACAAAGGATGACATCATGGGTCTTGATCGCCTTACAAGAAGGATCATGTCTGACAACCGAGCTCACCACCCTCGTTCCTCTATCAATCGTTCATATTTATCAATCAATTCCGGGGGACAAGGTTTGATTAATGTGGAGGCACTTCATGATCGTATTTTATTGTGTACTTTTGTACATATTTATTTATCTGATGATCCTCTTCTGAAGCCTATCAAGACTCACGATGAAAGCAAGGACTTCCATAGTTATCTTAAACGCACCAAGGCTGCTGGACAGAATCTCAACGTCAATGTTGATTTTGTCGATGGCGAAGTACTGCTGGACGGGACATCTATGTGTGTCAATCAGGTGAAGTCTTTGATAAAATCTGTTCAGAGTCATCATTTCAAGGAAAAACTGTCTGGAAAACCACTACATCGTGTTTATGTGCAGTGTGTTGGGCAGAACAGTAATCCTTCGGACTCCTTTGCCTGGATGAAGTCGGCTGGTCTGAAAAGTGAAACTGAGGGCTTTCCTCTTGCTGCTCAGGACCAGTCACTTCCAACACGCAATCGTCAACGAAATATTATAAAAGAAAATGTAAATCCCAAATGTCGCTTGTGTAGTGAATTTAGTGAAAGTGTCCAACACCTTGTCAGTGGTTGTCCTGTTTTGGCACAAACGTCTTATCTGAAAAAACATGATGGACAGGCACGTTCCTTTTATTATCGTCTCCATCATGCATGTGGTTTTGACCCAGAGGTCCGTCCATGGTACGACCCTGATCATGTCCAGGGTGTCATGGAAAATGATCATTTCAAGCTTCTTTGGAATCGGCCCGTATACAGCCTGAGTAGAATTGAAGCCAGCAAACCTGATCTTGTCCTTTTTGATAAATCCAATGGAATTATTAATATTATTGAATTTTCTGTCCTTTTTGACAGCAATGTGATTGACAAGATTCAGGAGAAGCATGCAAAATATGTGGACCTCGCCTTTGAAATGCCTCCCTTGTATCCAAAGTACAAAGTCGTCCGACTCCCCATTGTTCTCGGCGCCCTCAGTTTGGTACCTCCTGATCTATTAACACAGATCAAGAGTGTGCCTGGGTTTGCTACCGGGAGCACAGCCATTCTGACAGTCTGGACAATGCAGAAGGCTGCAGTGTTGGGGAGTCTCCATATTCTCCAGAATGTTCTTGGTGGGTTTGACTAGGCAGTACTTCCTGGGAGACGTCCCATTCACTGTCTGGGCTACATGTGGAGAGGGTGAGGGCCCTGAGCTGATGATGACCCTAACCAGCCTGAATGTGCCAGGATTCTCTCTGCTGCATATAAATCTTTACTGTAAAAAAAATAAATAAATAATAATAATAATAATAATAATAATAATAATAATAGATTTTAAATTCTTTACAGCGTTCTTAAAAACTCTCCATATGTTATAAAAGTGAAGGAGGTTTAGCAGTTTGTTTTAACTGGCAAATAACATATTGTGAAAACTACTTTTCAAAGATTTGATTTGGAAATCCATATACATTTACTTCATCACACATAAAATTTAGCGGATGTGTGGACTCGTTTAACTGGCAGTAATTTAACAAATAAGAAATTCCTGTCAAGATGTTCTAAAAGATAACACGAGAAGTATGTCTGAATTTGTCAGCCTCTCAGTGCGGTGTCGGTGTTTAAAGATCTCATCTGATGCTGAAGTAACCTTCTAAAAATTTGTTCAATCTGAATTTTAGGTATCTGTGGGACAAGTAAAGTTGACAATGGATGCTCATGGCAATGGAGCTGACTGTCTGTCTGAAGATTCATCTATAAAGCATTATTATCTTCCTATTATGTATGGAATAATAGGTTTGATTGGATTTACTGGAAACCTGACTGCCATCATAATTTACATGGTCAAGTTGAGGCCTTGGAAGAGTGGAAGCATCATCATGGTGAATCTAGCAGTAGCTGACTTCCTGTACACCCTCAGCTTACCATTTCTTGTGAGTTTCTATATCACCGGGAACTGGGTGCTGGGTGAATTTATGTGTCGCTTCCTCCGCTTCTGTTTCCACTTAAACCTGTATGGGAGCATTCTCTTCCTTACTTGTCTTAGTGTGTTCCGTTATGTGGTGGTGGTGCATCCACTTCAAGCAGCTCAGGTCCAAAGGGCATGCTGGGGAGTCGGGGCTTGCTTGGCTATCTGGATTATCTCCTGTCTAGAGATTGGCCCAATGTTGAGCATGATCACAACGAGGGAAGATGGTAACACCACAGACTGTTTGGACTTTGCCAGCAACGACCCAGAGACAGTGTGGTGGTATAGCTGGCTGCTAAGTGCACTGGGCTACTTGTTACCCCTTACTGTGGTATGTTGGTGTTATACACACATCAGGTGTGCACTGGCAAAAAGCCTTTCGGCATCTAGACCCAGTCGGGTGAGAACCTACAGGCTCACAGTGCTAATACTGGCTGTGTTTATTATATGTTTCCTGCCCTATCATATTCTAAGGGTACTAAGAGTGGACAGTCTGAGGAGAAATGTGACATCATGTTTGCAAAAGAAAATCAATAATGCCTACATTTTGTCAAGGCCCTTAGCAGGCCTTAACACCTTCTTCAATCTGGTACTCTTCACTTTGGCCGGAGACAAGTTCAAGCAGGCTTTTAAAAGTCTGATTTCCAGAAGGAAGCCTATCAGTAAGGTGGCTGTGATATGCTAAAGATATGAAAATATGCTTCATTGGGCTCTTCATTTTACATAACCAACATTATATAGCTCTAAATCGGAATTTCCTTTACTGTAGAGACAGTGAAGTTATTTTGACATCTCTTGAGTTTCTAGTGAAGCTGTGGGAAATCAATAAAAAAAAAAAAATATTCTGGCAGAAAAGATTATAATGCAGTTATGAGAGCCATGACCCATTCACTCACTCACCGACTCGCTGAACTGCTTAATCCTATCAGGGCCACAGGGAAGTTGGACCATATGTCAATCAATACTGGGAAAAAGGTGCGGTACACCCTGAACAGCTTTCCAGACCATCGCATGAGAGTCATTACTGTAGATTGTAATTCGCGCTGAGAAAACATTTGCACTGAAAAAACAACAAACATTATCATGAAAGTTTAAGAGTAGCTGCTGAGGTGGTCATTAAACATCATAGGAAAAATTGAATGTAGTATTGTAGCAGATATAAGTAAGAAATAAATTACAGCCAGCTGGTCACTGTTAATTAAAAATACATAGCAAAAGGCTTTATACTTAGTAACAGTCTATTTAAAAAAAAAACATAATAAAGTATTTGACCAATCAAAATTATTGAAATGAGCTGCGTGATCATGTTTATATATACAGGGATTGCTTTTCGTGGTTAATTGAGACCAAGATCCCCCTGCGACCGCCGAATTCCGCGAACTAGGATCAACCCCCCTGACTGACGTACATGTATATCTGTATATAATATCAATAAATATATATATATACAAGGAGGGCAGTGGTGGTCTAGTGGTATAAGGCGCCGGATCGCTGATCCAAAGGTTGGGGGTTCGAGTCCCACTCTCCACAAGGTTGTCACTGTCCCCCCCCAGTGCAGCTAACTGGGTTATCAAAGGCCGGCCATGTCTCTCACTGTCTATGGTGTGAGGCAAGTAAAAGAACCATTGCTGACTTTCGACAAGAGTAGGCTGCAAAGCCGTCGGCGTGTTTCCGCCCTGCGATGGCCTGGCGAGCTGTCCAGGATGTACTCTGCCCTCGCCCTGAGTTGGCTGGGATGGGCACCAGCTGCCCCGCGACTCTAATTAGGATGAAGCGGTTACAGAAAATGAAATATACAAATACAATAAATATATAAATGCTGTGCATAAGATGTAAATAAAATATAAATACACACACATACAGATGTGCACACGCACACAGATGTGCTTGCACACACTGAGATGCGCACCTCACTTAAAAATGTAAATAGTTTTGATGGTGGGTTTTGGGTTGTTTTTTTTGTTTGCTTGTTGTTTGTTTTTGTTTGTTTGGGGGGTTTTTTTTGCATAATTGGCCTTGTTTTGTGAAATTTTCCTTAACCTTTTCCCCTATTCTTCTTTAATTTCCTTATTTTTTAATTCGATGAATATTAAAAGAAAAAAAAACCCGATGCACTGAAGCCGCATGAATTGAAGCGTAATATATACAAAGCATAAAATGTGTAAGTCAAATGAATTTTAAGCATCTTGTCTTTGTGTTTAGTTTATAATTAGTTGATAGTTGATAATTTTTAATAAATCAGATCAGTAATAAGATCGTGCAAACTCGAACTGATTTAAGGTATTACTAATACAGTATTACAAACAGTAGTGCACAATGTTTACTTCAAAATTATCTGTAATTTAACATAGATAGAGATATCGATACTCTATTAATCCCAGAGGGAAATTTGCATTTTCCAGCAACACTGCAGTAAAACAGCACATACTTTAAATAAACTCATTTTTTTATTTCAAAAGCTACTCTCACGCTGTAAACTATAGGAAAATGTAACCTTCATCTCAATTACATTTTAAAAGGAAAAAATCCCTGACAAAGAAATATTAATTTTTTTTTAATAAAATTCCCCATTCCACAATTATTGGCACCTTAACAATTTCTAGGTAATAAATGTAATTAAAGTATTTCTGTCATTTTTACAGTTGTTTTCCCCGTTTATCAGGGTATCTGGGAAAATTTAATTAGTAATTCATCACTTCCTGTTTCCCTGGGGTATAAATATTATATGACACAGAGGCCATTTCTCTTATCAACTCTACAAGAAAATAGCCCCTCGCCTGCATGTGCGCATATCTACTGTCAGAGGAATTATTAAGAGGTTTAAAACAACCGGAACAGTGCTGAACAAGCCTGGAGAAGGGCACAAGGTTATTTTGCTACCACGCACAGTGAGGAGGATTCCAAGAGAAATAAAAGGTTCTCCAAAGCTCACTATGAAAGAATTGCAACAAATGGTAGGATCTTGGGGTCACAAAGTCTCCAAAACAACTATCAGGCATCAGCTACATGCCAACAAGCTCTTTGGAAGGCATGCGGTGGGGGGGGGGGACACTTTTCTCTCTCACAATCATAAACACAAATGTCTGGATTTGATATCCATACTGGGACTTCAACTGGGATCATGTGCTTTGGTCAGATGAAACCAAGACAGAGCTTTTTGGCAAGAAACACTCTAAGTGGGTTTGGCAGAACACAAAAGATGAGTATGCAGAAAACCACCTCTGAGAATGCCCACTGTGAAGTATGGGGGAGGATCGGTGCTGCTTTGGGCCTTTTTCTCTCACAGTGGTCCTGGGAACATTGTACATGGCATCATGAATGCTTTGAAATACCAGGAGATTTTAAATTAAAATCTGGTGGCTTTTACCCAAAAACTGAAGATCCATCATCACTGGGTCTTTCAGCAAGATAATGACCCGAAACATGTGGCCGAATCTACACAGTTCACCAGACACAGGATCAAGATGTCCATGGGAGGAGATCTCAGTCCCCACAACTCAACTCCACTGAAAACCTGCAGAGTGAGCTGAAGAGGAGGGTGCAGAGGAGAGAACCCAGGCTGCTGGATGATTGAAAGAGATGAATGGCCCAAGATTCCTCTTTCTGTATTCTCCCTTCTCATGAAACATTATAGGGGAAGATTAGGTGCTGTTTTATTGGTCAAAGGGGTTTTTACAAAGCATTAACATCAGGGATGCTAATAATGTGGCACTCATGATTTGATGTAAAATAATTATTTGACAATGTGGGATTTTTTTTCACACTGAATAAATGTACTTGAACTTCTTCTTTTCCTTTCGGTTGGATTTTTCTCTTTTTTACATTGTGGTCCATTATTATTTAGAAGAGAAAAAAAAAAACAATTTATCAAAAGCTAAAGACTACATCTTAACCATGGGTGCCAATAATTATGGAGGGCAGTGAATACACACACACACACACACACACACACACACACACACACATATATATATATATATATATATATATATATATATATATATATATATATATATATATATATATATATATATATACTAGACCTTTTAAAAAAATTAGCATATTGTGATAAAGTTCATTATTTTCTGTAATGTACTGATAAAAATTAAACTTTCATATATTTTAGATTCATTGCACACCAACTGAAATATTTCAGGTCTTTTATCGTTTTAATACTGATGATTTTGGCATACAGCTCATGAAAACCCAAAATTCCGATCTCAAAATATTGGCATATTTCATCCGACCAATTAAAAAAAAAGTGTTTTTAATACAAAAAAGTAAACCTTCAAATAATTATGTTCAGTTATGCACTCAATACTTGGTCGGGAATCCTTTTGCAGAAATGACTGCTTCATTGCAGCGTGGCATGGAGGCAATCAGCCTGTGGCACTGCTGAGATGTTATGGAGGCCCAGGATGCTTCGATAGCGGCCTTAAGCTCATCCACAGTGTTGGGTCTGGTGTCTCTCAACTTTCTCTTCACAATATCCCACAGATTCTCTATGGGCTTCAGGTCAGGAGAGTTGGCAGGCCAATTGAGAACAGTAATACCATGGTCAGTAAACCATTTAGCAGTGGTTTTGGCACTGTGAGCAGGTGCCAGGTCGTGCTGAAAAATGAAATCTTCATCTCCATAAAGCTTTTCAGCAGATGGAAGCATGAAGTGCTCCAAAATCTCCTGATATCTCATTGTCTACGGTGTGAGGCATCTTAAAGAACCATTACTGACTTTCAACAAGACAAGAGTTTCCGTCCTGCGATGGCCTGGTGAGCTGTTCAGGGTGTACTCTGCCCTTGCCCTGAGTCGGATGGAACGGTGCCAGGCTCCCTGCCACCCTAATTAGGATTGAGCGATTCAGAAAAAGAATGAACGCATTTTATACAGAGCAAGGGCAATTCCAAATCATTATTAACTGCAATAATCAATACAGCCGTAGTATGTTTTCGGTTTATTTTATTTTAATTTTGTTTAGTTTTGTTGCGAAGTTTAAATTGCTTCATTTCCTTTACACCTACACATTTATAATGAAAATTTTCTATCAAATGGTTAAACTACATGAATGAGCATCTTAAATGAGCAGGTATTTCAGCTGAATTTCTCTCACTGACTGATCCAATTAATGAGCAACATTATCAATCCGAGGCTTATTTAGTGCAGTGCATCACTTCTAAAGATTCCTGCTGGAACCACTGCACGCAGTTCTAATCAATTTGTGTTCGTCTCAACAACGTGTGTGAACTCGAAAATGTGAAGATAGCAAGCTGATATGGAATGTCTTGACCAAGGTGTGTACCATATGGAAATGGGTAGTTTACTCATTTATTGATTTATTTATGTATTTTTTTTGTTTGTTTGTTTGTTTACTTATGTCGCAATTTCCTGTTTCATTAGAATGCTATAACCTAAAACCACAAAATGGACATACACCATAAACCTACAGTGCAAACTACCAAATAAAAATAAGCTTCTGGTTTTCGTGACTAATGGGCTCATGATGTTATTATAATTGTCTGACAACATGGAAAAGGATCCCTGCAGAGATACACCTATATCTGTTTACATCAATAAGAGCTGAGAAACCGAAGGAAATAACTGTTTTTTTCATTTGGTGTTTTTACTTTTGTCTTCTTTTTTGTCTCCCATGCACATCCCATTCAGTGCATGCACTTGATTATCACACAGGGTCTGTTTTCTGATGTTTACAAAAGGAGAAGTCATGCAGAGTTTGTGAAGGAATCTATTTCCATAGCACCAAAGAAACTTTTGGTATTACATTTGGGGGGGGGGGGGGGGGGGGGCGTCTTCAGGAATCTTTGGCATTATTAAAGTAAACAGACACAGGAGTGTGCATGTTGTCAAGCACTTCAATGAGATTAGGATCAGTGGGGAACATAAGTGGTTGTTGTACTCAGGTGAATGGCCTGTAGAGTCAGGGTGTTGTCTTTTTATACAGTTACGACCCTACAGTTAAAAAAAAAAAAAAAAAAAAAAGCAGCTTAGTCTGATTAGCTAATAGTGGAGCATTGCTAATGCAAATCCAAAACAGCTACTGAACTATTGCTACTAATGGAATATTAACTAATTTTGAGAAAAAATACTCAACAAAAGATAATTTTTAAGTTGCCACCCACCATTCTGACACTCTATAATCTACTTTAAGCGGAAAAGCTTTCAAAACTGAGAAATCAACCTATGTTCCAGCTTCCTGGTTACCTCAATAAACTGGCCAACCAGTCTACAGTGTTGTATTGGTAGATGTATTTTGAAACTACTTCCTTCACCTTTAGGCTACGTTTTAAACATCTGGTGACTGGCCGACAGAAACGAGATTTTCAGCAGAGTTATAGCATTTTAATTCACGTTGGAGCACCTTGGTGGTTTTTGTATCCAGTAAAAAATTGCAATGGAACAAGTGGGAAAATAGTGTGAACGTTAACAAATCCCAAAGTTTTCCTCTAACTTTTATTTTATTTTTTTGCCTTCAGTAGAATCCATTCCTCTGTAATTCGATGCTCTCATTTTAAACGTTGTTATCTCTAATTCAGTGACTTATTAAAGAGAGCGATGCCACATACTGTATCTCAGCACATTGGTCTTCAACTTTTACACACTGGATTAGTTCCACCAGAAGAAGTCAAAAATTATTTCAATGGGGGATGCTAAAAAATTTTAGTGATACAGTTCCAGTTTTATTTATAGCACGCCCCTTTCCTCCATACCACCATCACCACGACCACCACCATTTCCAAAAATACAATTATAAAATAATAAATTACATCCTGGCATCTTGTTAGAAGATCATTTTAATTTTTCAATGTATTGCCACCAAATTAGGGCATGATATTTCGAAAATATTTGCAATTTATGTGAGAGAAACGGAGTTCCCTTCATAATGTATTGCATTTTAGTGCCCAAAACAGTTGTTCAAATACATAACACCAATGACAATTATTTCATTATGTACACACTCACAGAGTCTTATACTGTATATACATTCATACACACTCACACTAACAGATAGACAGCTTTATGAATCTTCATTAGCACATTAAGCAGGCTGTTCACCTCATATAATGCAGGCAATGGAAATGAAATACACAAACACAAAACAGCAGCACATAATTAATTTTTGTTTGAGGATTGTATCAAGCATAAATACGTGTTTGCCGAAAGTTTCCATCGTTCAAGTTTAATCAAAATGACTCCTCTTTACAATGTAAACCATACACTTGTGTTAATGAATAGAGAGTAGTCCTAAAACTTGCTCTGATAATAGGGATGACCATAATCTCCATGTGACTGTATGACTGATAACTTTCTAAAAATTCGCTCTGGGTCTTCTTCATGGTCTATAGAAGAAGGAACAGGCAGCAGAACTTTACAGAAGATTCTCATTTTGTTCAAAGTAAAATTAGAGCATAATCAATGTCAATATATAAGGAAGATAAATTCACTAAATATGTATACAAGACTCCATTTCGAAGCATCTCTTGTTGTGTACAGTTCATTAAGCATCGTGTGAACGCAACTCAAAAGCACATTAATCAATTTCAGCAGAAGAAAATAAATCTTCCATGACATTCCAAATAAATCTGAACATAGAATAATCCTGAATTTATTATATTTCATTTTTTAAGGGGTCCTGCTAAAGAAAGTTGTTTGAATAGATTTCACTCATGTTGTCGTACCCTGAGGGCAGTACCATCGTTGATACTATGATGCATCCGGAAGCATACTAGCTAAATTATTGCTGTATTAAAATCCATTTTTAATGATTTTTTTCTTGTCTGACATCTCATTTTATTTTTTATTTTTGTATAGTGCTTATTTTAAAATGACCAAAACACTTAAAATTAATGATGAATAAATTATGAACCCCTAGAGAAAATAAAAGCAATCGGCCAATTATTGTAATGTATTAAAAAGTTGTAAATCGTTGTATGTGATCCTGGAGTAGTCCTTAATGCAGAATAGCTTTTATAATTTTCATAGGATCTGAACCTAGGGACTTTTAAACTTTGCAAAATACTGTTTTTGTTTTTTGCTCTGTGTTCCTTCCTTCGCTGTGTTGATTTATTCCTGTTCATATTGAACCACTAGGAAATATAATTATTCGTTCATTCCTCTTGAAGGTTGCCAAGACTGGACTTAACTTTCTTTCAATAGACTGGAGCTTCCGCTTACAATGGTGTGTATCATTGATGTGTCAGGTTACTGATTGCCTGTCAAGAATGGTACTAGAGACTGCCCAATGTTCAGAGAGGCCCTCCCATAAAGCCACATACCTTAATCAACGTGATAAGCGCCCAGGGCGTTTAAAAAATTGGAGTATTAAAATGTTTACCAGTGGAACGGTAAGTGCTTATTACCATTGAGGTGGAAAACATGAATAATAACAGAACACTAAAGGCGTTTTACTGGTATTTGTGTTATTCAGTTTGTAGTATCAACCAAATTTCTTACATGAAAGCTGAAAATAAACAGAAAACAGCATAATTTATAATAAAAAAAAGACCCTTTAATTTTCCCTCCCGGTGCCATTCCTTTGGATATTTCCCCCCATGTAAAATCGAGCCAATCAACATGAATGTCAACTTTAGCACATGGCACATTGAACCAATCAACACAAAGGTCAACTTTAGCACATGGAAGTTGAAAAATCACATGGCCGGGAACATCTTTAAATGTATCAAGTTAGTGAGCATGAGAATCGGGTGAAAATACTCGTCATCACTTTCTGATAAGTCCATATCTGACTCATCGATCCATTGATGCTCTGAATGAATTTTTAGAGCACCTGTTTTTTTAGAGCATGGCGGAACAATCAAATGTGTTGTTACTGAAGAACATTATAGACATTCCCCAGTGGTGGGGGGTCTTGAAATACCGTGTAAACTCACTTTTACAGGCATTGAACGCCTCATTTTACGGTTACAGAGACTGATCGAATAAAATTGCTAAATCTGATCTACTATTTTGCTCCCCGTACACATGGGCGGTAATTAGACATAAGAGCAAAAACACTGGAGGGGAGCGCTTATTGGAGCAGGGTGCTTATTACGTCAGATACAGTATATAAGGTCCAAAGAGTTGGAATGTCTTCTAGTGTGCTTCAACAGAACAGAAACCAAAAAAAAAAAAAAAAAACACCCATGCTACTTAAAAAAGTATTATGATCTTATTTATCATTATTATCTTTAATAGTTTGGGTAATTAGGACATTGATGGCCTGGTGATAAAGGTGCTGGATCACTGATTCTCAGGTTGGGGGTTCAAGCCCCACTCTCCACAAGTTGTCACTGACCCCCACCCCGTGCAGCTAACTGGTTTATCAAAGGCCGGCCATGTCTCTCAATGTCTATGGTGAGAGGTTCATGTAAAAGAACCATTGCTGACTTTCGACAAGAGTAACTGCAAACCCATCAGCGTGTTTCCACCCTGGGATGGTCTGGTGAGATGTCCAGGGTGCACTCTGCCCTTGCCCGGAGTCTGCTGGGATAGGCACCAGCCTCCTCGGGACCCTAATTAGGATTAAGTAGTTACAGAAAATGAATAATGATGAATGGATGAGTTTGGGTAATTTGTGTGAATATTTGAAAGGATAAAGGCCATATTAAAGGGGCCCATTCACTTACCATGCATGAACATGAAGTAAGGTGTTAACTGGAGAAAACAAAATAAGATCGACTACGTTGGCTTTCTAAACCCTTTTCCTACTCCTGTATGTGTGTAATCTATGACCCATTCTCCACCCGCAATGATAAAACCATCACCATCTTTAGGCAAGTGTACAATTCAGAACTATCATCATAACAAAAATGTCAGTCGTCAGCACAGACACAGATGATGTAAGCAGCGAAAACTCTTTGCACTAGATAACATTGTTATTGTAACACTTGAATTGTAGAGCTGGGGTGGATTTACCAGGAAACTTTTTTCCAAAAAAAACTTTAGTATTTCACTAAAATGAGCTGATAATCGCCTGCTCTTTGCTCATATTGCATTAAGGTCCCATATAAACTATTCTGTGTGTTTCAGCTTCTCATACTTGACCAGTTATGTAAACATTTCCCAGTGTGCTGACTAATAACTTCATCTCAAACTTAAAAAAAAAAAAAAAAAAAAAAAAACTGAATGAAAAATATGGACACTCAATTACAACTTGTCTCAGTGTTGTGAGCCTTTTTGTCAGCAGCATCACCAGCGTGCCACTTGGCTGGTGTAATCGTCTGTGGTGGCAGGCTGCAACTGGTTTTCTTCTGACTGCTTTTTACTCTGGTTGTCCCTCTGGTCATTTTGCCAGCGGCGTTCCTGTCTCTCCTGTTGGTGTGCATACTGCACACGCTGCAGGAATAACTCCTTGGCAAACTTGTAGAGTTGCACATCCAGGAAGTTGAGGCGTTCAATACGGTGACGCACATCTTGGCGCAATTCCACCCCAGCAGCACGTGTACTGTTAAGCTGCGTAAATGCTGCAATGAAATGCAGCCGAAAAGTACGCTCAAACAGATATTGTGTCTTACGCTGGAACTCAGTGAGGCCATAGAAGGCCATGTTTTTCAGATTGCTCATAGCGCTGGCAAGCAGAATAGCACCACGCTCACTCTCACCCATGGAAGAAAGGTTATAACAACCAACCAGGCTCAGATCAGCAAGCATGCGCACCTGCCTGTTGTTAGCAAGATTATGTGGGCAGCCCATAAATTCTGCTAGTGTCACACCTGACCAGTCATCACCGCTGTAGCATGAAGGTAACTCAGCTTGAGTGGGTGCACGACCATCACACATGTGGAGTGATGTCTTCCAGGTGGCACCACGTTGCACATGCTTCCATTCACTCAGATAGCGTGACACTGGATCTCGCAGCATGGTGATGTAATAGAAGTTCCTGCAATAGAGAAAGCAAAGGTAGTCAGTTCCAGACATCTGCAGGCATTGTGTTGAGCAACCAAAAGTATGAATCTGACTCAATCAGTAAAAAGACCAGTCCAAAAAAATTCAATAGTAATGATACAGCTGAAAGCTTTATATAAACTCACTCACTCACTCACTGAACCACTCAATTCTATTATGCTCACAGGAAGGATGGAGCCTATCTCAGCCAAGTTTGCGAGAGGGCAGGGTACAATCGGAACAGCTTGCCAGACCATCGCAGGACTAACATGCACATAAAACCATTCACACTCACACTTGGGGGCAGTTTGGAAAAGCCAATTAGCCTGATGTGCATGTCTTGGGACTTTGGGAGGAAACCCACACACGCACGGTACCCAGTGGAAAGGTTCCCAGTGGAAGCCCACACAAGCACGAGGACAACATGCAAATTTCCAAACACCGGAACTTGAACCCAGGACCTTCTTTCTGTGAAGTAGACATGTGAGCCACTACTCCACCATGCTGGCCTTAAACCCATTTTCCTGTTAACATTCCAGGGCAAAAAGTTAAATATTTAATAGTTGTGATCAGGTTGTTAATGTATCAGAGAACAAGTTGAATATTTCAACTTGGGTGTTCTCCAATCAAGTCCAGAAAAAGACTAATTTACAGGACGCTTTTGGGAGAGCAACTGTTACACAAAACATTTAATACATATCATACCTTCTCGAGAGACATAGGATCTACTTAATTATTTTAAATCTTAGAACAGCAGCTGAACACAGGCAGAAAAAATGGAGCTTTTATTTTAAAGCTGTAATCATCTGGAAGCAGCAAAGGTAAGAATGGAAATACAAAAAGTCTTGAATTTTATTACCTTTAATTAATGGTGTATTAAATATAAAAATAGTGGAACATTTGTATTCATTAATATTAAAACAAAAAAAAATACATATTGTACCAGAGTAAAAATAAATAAATAAATACAACATAATTTATTTATATATATTTCATATGTACATATATGAAATATACTTTACTACATTGAAAGTGCACAATCTGATTTTTCTGATATCTGGGAAATAAAAATATTTAATCTGACTGTTTAATGGTTTTTTTTGTTTGTTTGTTTGTTTGTTTTTTTGCTGAGTGATTTTTTTTATATTTACTTTGCTTAAAGTGAGAATTACAGGTTGTTCTGGTCACTTCAGTCGGCATTGTCACCATGCTTTAAAATAGGGAAGCATATATATATATCGCCACAGCAAATGATCTGCCTCCATCTCTCCCTATCCTCTGCATCTTCTACTCTTACTCCAACGACCTTCATGTCCACCTTCACCGCATCCATAAATCTTCTCTTTGGTCTTCCTCTGGGCCTTTTGCCTGGTAGTTCCAACCTCAGCATCCTACGACCAATATACTCACTATCCCTCCTCTGTACATGTCCAAACCATCTCAATCTAGCCTCTCTGACTTTATCTCCAAAACATCTAACATGTGCTGTCCCTCTGATGTACTCATTTCTGATCCTATCCATCCTCGTTACTCCCAAAGAGAACCTCAACATTTTCATCTCTGCTACCTCCAGCTCTGCCGTCTGTCTTTTCCCCAGGGCCACTGTCTCTAAACCATACAACATCGCTGGCCTCAACACCGTGTTGGACACTTTTCATTCTTGCCGATACTCTCCCATCGCATATCACACCGGACACTTTTCTCCAACCATTCCAACCTGCCTGCACACGCTTCTTCACCTCTATTCCACACTCTCCATTGCTCTGGATTGTTGAGCCTAAGTACTTAAAATGCTCCACCTTCTTTATCTCTGCTCCCTGTAACCTCACCGTTCCTCTTGGGTCCTTCTCATTCACACACACACACACACACACACACACACACACACACACACACACACACACACACACACACACACACACACACATATATATATAGGATAGGAATGATATGAGATAGGAATTTTGGGTCTATATCAATTTCAAATCGCAAATGAAGCTAAGGTAAGTAAACCAAATCATTTTCTTCGAATAATCAATTTTCGCATAAAACCCAATCGAAAGGTGAAAAAGTAATACAGTAAAACCTCCGCTGACGAACGCTTAAGCTCACGAACTTTTCGCCTCAAGAACATTAAATTTGCGAGCATATAGACTCTGCTGACGAACTAGTTTTCGGCGGACGAATCAAACCACGCGGTCGAACAGCACCACGGTGGCGGCCACGAGAAGCTGACGCACGCTCACGGCGTCACAGTTAAATCACCCCTTTCTTTGAGTGCGGATGTGGTTTGTGTTTGATAGACATTTTGGACCATATTGAGTGTACTTTTGCTATTATGGGACCGAAAAAGACCCCACCACAGGCGGAGATCATTGAAAAACACGAACGAGGTGTGCGTTTGTGTGACTCAGCGTCCCAGTACCAGTACGCCAAGTCTACCATTGCTACCATCCTTAAGAACAAGGAAGCTATTAAGGGTGCGTGTGTGGCTAAGGGTGTTTCCAAACAGTAGGCGTTTACAAACACTCCTTCCAAACAGTAAGTCCCTCCCTCCCTCCTCCTCCCACTCCATTCCATCAAGCCATCAACTACCATCACAAAGGTCAATAAAACGACTTTATTATACAGTACAGTTTATTTCTTTAATTACAATACAATAGCACATTTATTATACATAAAATAAGGTATATTTTTGTGTAGTTTTAAGGCTTATTTAGTAGAAAATTATGTTTTATGGGGACCTGGGAACGGATTATTCTCATTTTAATGGTTTCTTATGGGAAATAAATGTTCGGAAGACGAACTTTTCGCCTCACACACACTTTCTGGGAACCAATTATGTTCGTGAGCTGAGGTATCACTGTATTAATAAAAACGAGTCTGGCTAAGGATGTGCATTCCTATACATTTCCAACCAACAGTAAAAGTCTGTTGTTATTTAGGTGGAATTTCAGCACTCTGGCAATAGAATTCATGCTAACTATACCACAAATTCAGAATTTATAAAACATTTCAATATCTTTTAAAAACTGCAGGAATACTGAAGCATGAAATTTAGTAAAACGATCATACAAGTTGTTAAAGTTAAAATGCTGGTACCTAGTCTCAGCAAAATCTGTGCAATCTATTAAAATGTGCTTGATAGTCAGGGGTACTGAAAAAGTGTCCCACACAGGCGCAGGCTCCCCTTTCAATAAATAGCTGTGTGTAATGTAAGTGTGACCAATACGAGTCCTGGCCAACACTACTTCTCTTCTACTAGTTCTACTTGAATAGGGATATAAGCATTGTATAGTGGGCTTTATGAGATGAAGTTTATTGTTTGTCTCTTCATCCCACTGGCTCTGCCACGGACTAAAAACAAAATTATTTATACGACACTTTACGTCAGTATAGGGGACCTTATTCTCAGAAACACGATTATTAAGAGCTTCCTTCGCTAGTTTATCGGCCTTTTCATTACCTTTGATGCCGACGTGACTGGGGCACCAAGCAAACACTATATTTTTTTCCAATCTCAATGAAATCATGGCACCTTTGTAAAATTTTTAAAAGTGTAGTGTTATTAAAATCATTACCCTTTTAAAAAAAATCATAAAATCATTTCCATCGTAAGAAGAAACAGAATCGCACGCAATTCTGCTGGAAAAATAGAAGCTCCATCCAAAAGTTGGACCTGGACATTCAAACCATTGGTGACTGTAGCGACTGCTACTCTGTTGTTCTCCTTAGAGCCATCTGTATAAATAGCCCTAAAGTCCCAATATAGATTTCTCAATTGACCAAACATTATTTGAAACACTGAAGGATACAAAGAATTTTTAGGAAATTCAGATAAAGACAAATTTATATGTGGTCTCTTTAATTTCCAAGGTGGGATATCAGGTATATCATATGGTTCTATATTCTTGAGATCTGGACACACAGCTTTAAGTGAATCTTTAATTCTCAAAGGAAATGGATGAGTAGCTGTTGGTTTGCTTTCGTAGACCCGCGTGTTTCTGGTTTGAAAGGCTTGCTCATATGTAGGGTTGTCCTTGTTTGCATTCAGTTTTATAGCATATTGAAGGGCGAGTTTTTCCCGACACAAATGTAATGGTAGTTCATTTGCTTCAACATGCAGACTAGGAATCGTAGAAGTTCTGAAAGCTCCTAGGCAGATTTTTAATGCTTGGTTTTGGATGGTTTCTCACTTTTTTAAATAAGATTTTCGAGCAGAGCCATAAACTATGCAGCTATAATCTAATTTTGATCTGATTAAATATCGGTCTAATCTTAACAGAACTTCACGATCAGCTCCCCAATCCATTTCAGAGACAACTTTCAACAGGTTTAAAGATTTCTGACATTTAGTTCTTAAATAGTCGATGTGTGCTTTAAAATTGAGTTTTTTTTGTCAAAAATCACACCAAATTTAACCTGATCAACAATAGGAATGTCATGACTACCAAGTTTTAGATGTGGATCTAAGTGCATTTTTCTTTTATTGCAAAAAAATGCACACACACAGTTTTAGACTGAGAAAATTTAAAGCCTTTATTATCAGCCCACTTTTGAATTTTATGTAAGCATAGCTGCAGTTGTCTTTCAATAGTGTGCATGTGTTTTGCACGACAGCTAATTGAAAAATCATCCACAAATAATGATTTTGATATACCATCTTCGACGGCGTTAGCTATACTGTTCATTTTAACATTAAATAAAGTCACAGATAAAATACTTCCTTGTGGAACGCCCATGTCTTGTTTCTGAGAAGCAGAAAGGGAATTCCCGACACAAACTTTCAAATGTTTATCGGTTAAAAATTTTTTAATAAATACAGGCATTCTTCCACGAAGGCCCATCTCATGTAAATTCTTTAAAATTAGGTATTTCCAAGTGGTATCATATGCTTTTTCTAAATCAAAGAAGACTGATACAACGTGTTCACCTCTTACAAATGCATCTCGAATGTTAGATTCGAGAGCTATCAAATGGTCTGTAGTGCTTCTAAAATGTCTAAAACCACTTTGTGACTTTGATATTAAGTGGTTCTTCTCAAGATACCAAATCAAACCAGCATTTATCATACGTTCCATGGACTTACACAAGCAAATAGTTAGAGCAATGGGACGGTAGTTTGTAGGGTCTGTGTGATCTTTACCAGGTTTTGGAACTAGAATAATGGTAGCTTCCCTCCAGGAGTCTGGAAAACTACCCGTTTCCCATATATCATTGAAAATATGCAACAAAACATTTAAAGATTCATCGGGGAGATGTTTAAGAAGCTGATAATGGATATCATCAGGTCTAACAGCAGTATCATGAGATTTGTTTAACGATTCCCTTAGTTCATACATACTAAAGGAATCGTTATAATTTTCCAAGTTGTTCAAGTTAAACTTGAGTTTGGTTTTCTCCTGCTGATTTTTAAACTGTGAAATGTTGGAATGTAGTGTTCTGTAGAAGATTTTTTCCTAAATCCTTCTGCAAGAGTGTTGGCAATGTCGACTCTATCAGTGGCTTTGTTCCCATTTGATTTATTAATGTTTTTTACAGAACTATTTTCTGGTTTTCCACTTATTTTGCGTACCATTCCCCATGTTTTTCCCACTGATGATCTCATATTTAGCTTTGAAACATATTCTTTCCATGATTTCCTTTTATTTTCTTTAATTGTTTCTTTAATTGTACACCGTGCATTTGCGCGGGCTGCTCTATAGTTATCTAAATTAGCTTGTGTAGAGTCGTGTTTAAAGATATTTAAGGCCTTTTTGCGTTCTTTAATAGCCTTTTGACGGTCATCAGTAAACCATGGTTTACGTATGGGTTTTGGAATTGTCGAGGACTTAGGTATAGTTTTTTAGGCAATATTTGTGTCACAGGTAGCAAAGTCATCTATTGTTTTAATTTTGGTTTGGAATGTGTTTAGATTGATTTCATCATTGCACAATTTCTGGAAAGCTGTCCAATTAGCTTTATGTAATTGCCATTTTGGGGGCTTTCCAGCATATATAGGGGTGGTTGTATTGATGAAGATTGGGAAGTATTGATGACGATTGGGAAGTGGTCACTACCACACTGGTCGTCACCAACTTCCCAAACAAGATCCATAAACAAAGGCAGGAGAGCAAATGCTCAAATCAGTAGATGTAACGGAGCCTGAAGATGGATGAAGATATGTAGGGGATTTAAAATTTAAAATGCATAGATCATGACGTGTAACAAAATCTTCTACCAATTTGCCTCTGTTGTCTGGATTTTCATAACCCCAAGTAGCACTATGTGCATTGAAGTCTCCAAGCAACAGAACAGGGGAGGGGAGTTGGTCTAAAAGTTCATCCAATTAATTTGCATGAAGCCTGTGTTTGGGAGGGTATATAAGGAACACATTGTTATAGTTTTATGAAGTTGCATTCTCATGGGTACAGCCTGCAGGCGTGTATTTAATGCAATAAGCTCATGAGGGACATTTGATATAATTAGAATGGTAGAACCGCCTATAGCTCTCCCATCAACTGATGACACAGATGTTTTACTGGATATATCATATCCTTTAAGTGTTACATTATCTAGTTTATTTAATAGTGTTTCCTGAAGACAGACAATTTGAGGAACACTATCACAAAGAAGTGATTTCATTTATTCATAATTTGCTTTTTTATATATATATATACAAAAGAATGCCTTTAAATGTATTTTCCTTGAAACATACGGCACTGTAGTTTTCAAAAATTGCCCATGAGAGGGATATATTGCATTACTATTTGTAAGGCACATTTCCGAGGGAGCCTGAGATGAAGCAGTACATTTATTATTCAAAAGGGAAGCATTTAAGCAGCACGCTTCAACTGAGGTGAGCATACGGTTTGTGTTTATAGGGAGTAGATGAAGCCTGCATTCAGTCCTAGCAGCTCAGCCACACCCCCCATCCAAAGCAGGTAGAAAACAGAGTTTTAAGAGTTAGAGAGTCAGAGAGTTACAGTACAAAAGAAGCAGTGACGTGATGTGAGTTAATCCTCTGGCGCAGAGGTGAGCGCGCTTTTGTTTATTGAGAGTTGATGAGAAAGGTGAATTCAGGTGTGTGCCACCTAGGAGCTCAGCCACGCCCCTCAGCCGAAGCGGAGAGAAAACAGTTAGTTAGAGGCACAGCAAGTCCCCCAAAAACACAGACCATAACAAAAAGAACATGAAATGTAATAAATTGGATAAACAAAACAAAATGATAAACATGCTACACCACAGTAAATAAAATCACACTCACAAACATTCTAAACATTAACTTAGGTACTGTTCTGGAATAATAATTGAAAAAGACTAATACTAGAGTGTTTTCCAACAGTTCAGATGATTATTCCTTTTCAGGCACTTCAGAGGAAACTGTCATTTCTTCAGGAGAAAGTCTTACTTCTTCAGAAGAGACATCCGGCGTCATTACCTTTTTCTGGCGCTTAGCCAGCGTTTGAGTGGCATCATAGAGCTTAACTGGTAATTAAAACACACTAAAAAAAGGCTTATTGACAACTTGTGCACGAATGAGGAAAAAGGGGCGTATACATCATCTCAACCAATCAGCAGGAAGGAGGACAGCCATTGGCTAAATTTGAATCAGTTACTCGGCAGTCCGCGAATACGCACATGCGCGAGTGCAAAACCACGAATAGTCAAGAGCCTACTGTATACCTTTCCTTTGAGGCATAATTTTTAATACACAATGTATTCTGGGCAGTGGTGGTCTAGTGGTATAGGGCGCTGGATCACTGATCCGAAGGTTGGGGGTTCGAGTCCCACTCTCCACAAGGTTGTCACTGTCCCACCCAGTGCAGCTAACTGGGTTATCAAAGGCGGGCCATGCCTCTCACTGTCTATGGTGAGAGGCATGTAAAAGAACCATTGCTGACTTTCGTAAAGAGTAGGCTGCAAAGTCGCCAGCGTGTTTCTGTCCCTTGCTAAAAGGGTTGTGACAGGAAGGGCATCCGACGTAAAAACCTCTGCCAAATCAAACGTGCGAATCAAATGATTCGCTGTGGCGACTCCCGAGTGAAAGGGGAAAAAGCCAAAAGGAAGACAGACAGACAATGTATTCTGATAATCAAATATGCAACAAAGTTTGAATATTTAAAATTTAAATGCATTATAGGCAGAGGTGATGCAAAATCACAAATGTGTATACATATCTATTTTATTTCTTTAACCATATGACTGTAGCCCACATTCTGGTTATTTCACATTTCACTTCTGAGTGGAATTTTCCCTAAATCTCCGAAAAGGTTCCAAGTGAAGCACGAAAGCCCCTAGAGGGACAAGTCAAATGACCTGCACCTGCAGACATTTTTTTTGCAATGAGCTCCCAAAAAGCAGTATTTCATTCTCTAAGGATAGATATCCTCTGAGCTGTGGCGAATATGGACTGAAAGCAGCACTACTGTGATGTTTCCCCAGAGAGGAGATGATGGCTGGAAGAAAGTTTCCTCTATTCGTCTTTATCTCCCTCAGAGAAAGGTGGACATGACATATTCACTGCACTTTCCAAATCCTGCCTTTGAATGATTCTTAAAACCCAAGACTAAGTCTCTTCTTTGGCTGCATTTTTCCTTTTTCAAGGTCAAGCAAGAAACACAATCGGAGAAATTACATATGCAGTACTTGGCAAAAAAACTTTAAAATGTACTTTTAAAATGTGTCCTCCATAAAACACAAAAGTAGACTTTAAGGAGAAATTAATGATAAAACCACTGAACCACTTAAATAAGATGTATCGATATCTTATTTAACTGATTCAGTGGTTTTATGATTAATTATATTAACAAAATATACAAAATAAATAAACAAAACAGCGCCAAATTACTTCTATAATGATTCACAAGATGGAAGAATACAGAAAGAGGGATCTTGGATCATTCCTCTGTGCAGAATCTCTCTAAATCATCCAGCGACCTGGTCCTCTCCTCTGCCTACTCTTCAGCTCACTCCACAGGTTTTCAATGGGGTTGAGGTCTATGGACTGAAATGGCCAAGGGAGGAGCATTTCTGTGTTTGGTGAACCATTTCTGTTTAGATCTGGCCACATGTTTAAGGTCATTATTTTCCTGGAGGACTCAGTGATGACCCATCTTCAGCTTTAGAGCAGAGGCCACCAGATTTTGATTTAAAACATCCTGATATTTCAAAGTGTTCATGATGCCATGCAACCTAACAATGTCCTCAGGTCCTCTGGAACAGAAACACACCCACAGCATCACTGATCTTCCCCCATACTTTACAGTGGGCATGAGGTGCTTATAGATACACTTAAATACAGATATAAGTATTTACATAACTAGCTTCATACTCGTAGCCTCATGGACTATATTGCAGTTTATTGATTCATTTATTATTTTTTAAGCTTCATTTTCTTGTTTTTAGGTGAACGTGCTAACCATTACATCACCATAATGCTGGTTAGAGAAATTTTAATATTCAGCTTCCCATTAACCCATTTCATAAAGATGATCTCATTCAGCTTCCCCCATGCATGAAACAAAGCTGAGAACAGCTTGCATCTCAGTATCTTTATTCTGTTATCATATTGGACTTATCAGAGCTAATTGATACTCATAACTGCCACATACTGAAGACCGTAATCACCACAACACATAATTTTGGAATGATGGTGAACAGAAGGGATGCTGGGTGTGAGGGTAATACACGCGTAAGAGAGATGTCAGGCACTAGCCTGTGATTAGTACAGTGCTTTTGGCAGTTGTATCCTAGCTCTTGCCTCTGGAATGTCTGAAATGCAGACACGCTCTCATTAGACTGTCTCAACCACCAACCCCCCCACCAAAAAAAAAAAAAAAAAAAAAAAAAAACACGTGCGGCAAGCACTATTGGAGGAAGTCAACTGTGAGGAAAAAAGAAACCAGTGCTGAACACCATCAGTGTCACGCTGCATTAACCTCAAGTCATTTCAGCCCTGCTGTCTGCAGCTTCTGCAAATAATGTTTCCTGTATCAGGGATGAAGATGAGATGGATTCTCACGTTGAGCAAGCTTTCAATATTTTCGCAATGAAAATTTTCACAAGTTGTCTTTCTTATTCTCGGATCAAAATATGAATCATTAAAATATATACATAACTAAAATATTCATTATATAGATAAATAAACATAAAAACACTGGTGACCCACTGGTAAGGTGCTGGATTGCCGATCCCAAGGTTGGCGGTTTAAGCCCCACTATCACCAGGCTGTCATAGCTTTATTCTCAGTGCAGCTAATTGGGTTATCAAAGGTCAGGCATGTCTCTCAATTTCTGTGGTGAGAGATTCATGTAAAAAAAAAAAAAAAAAAACATTGCTGACTTTTGTCAAGAGTAGCTGCATAGTCATCAGCATGTTTCTGCCCTGCAATGGCCTGGTGAGCTGTCTGGGATGTACTCTGCCGTTGCCCAGAGTTAGCTGAGATGGGCGCCTGCCTCCCTGCAAAATTAATTAGAAAATGAATGAACGAATGAATAAATAATCATTTAGCTCAATAGATCTTAAACAACGAGAAGAAAAGCAAAAACAGTGCTGAGAAAGCTGATTCCACAATTGAGGTGCATTTGTGGGTGGCACAGTGGTGTAATCCGTCGAGGGGGTTGAAGCCTATTTCAGCCAACACAGTGGGGGTCTAACTGGGATTTGAACACACAACCTCCTGCTCATGAGCCCATCACCCTAACAATAACACCACCGGCCCCTTTATAAAAATATAAAGTACAGTTTAAACTATGGGCATTATTTCAGATAAACAACCTTAATTTACAAATAAACAAAGAAAACCTTTACATCACTTTTTTGTACCTGTCCCAGTTCACTATAGTATTGCTCTATTTAACATCTCAATAAGACATCATGGACAGTACACATTCCATTAATGTTACATTTCAGCAAGATAAATAAATATAATTTCCATATTCTGCCTCTAAGTCCAAAGTCAGCTGGTGTTAGCTCCAGCTATCCCTATGACACTGATGGATAACAGTGGAGATAATGAATGGATGGAAGAATTAACACTTTCTGAAGGGAAAGATATATGTTTTGTTTTTTTTTAGAGTCAGCAATAAAAGCTCTTTCCCAGAAAATTAGCCATATGTGAACAATAAAATATTTATATAGTTTATAACATGTCATTCAGACCTCTTTGCTTCAAAGATCATGAGATGCTTTGATACATGATCTCGAGTCTCATATTGCAGAACTTCAGTAAATCGAGTTTGAGTAATTAATGTTACACACATTGATCTCAGCATATTCCAGAATGTTTATTAAAAGATACAGCAGATCTTGACAGAAAACATAGTAAATGTTTTATAAACCACCAACATGATTTAATGTGGAAACGAGCGAATAATAATATTATTATTATTATTATTATTAATGATACTACTACTACTACTACTACTACTAATAATAATAATAATAATAATAATAATAATAATAATAATGCAAACAGTCAAATACAAAAATACAGTTCAAAATTGTAATTGAGAGACATGCAGGAGGGCAGTGGTGGTCTGATGGTAAGGTGCTGAATCACTGATCCTAAGGTTGGGGGTTCAAGCCCCACTCTCAACGGGTTGCCCCCCGCACCCCCAGTCAGCTAACTGGGTTATCAAAGGGCAGTGCTGACTTTCAACAAGAGTAGCTGCAAAACAGTCAGTGTGTTTCCACCCTGCAATGGCCTGGTGAGCTGTCCAAGCTGTACTCTGCCCTCGCCCGGAGTCGGCTGGGATGGGCACCAGCCTCCCCCGACCCTAACAAAGCTTAAGCGGTTACAGCAAATGAACGAATGAATGAATGAATGAATGAGACAAGCAGGATTCAAGCCACCGGATGAGCATTTGAGCACAGAATGGACAGAAACAAGAAGTACAAAACAGGTGGAGGTCATACATCTTCTTCTTCTTTTCGGCTTTTTCCCATTCTCGAGAGTCACCACAGCGATTCGCACGTTTGATTTGGAATGGGTTTTTTCTTACGTCAGATGCCCTTCCTGTCACAACCCTTTAGCAAGGGACAGAAACACACTGACGGCTTTGCAGCTACTCTTTACAAAAGTCAGCAATGGTTCTTTTACATGCCTCTCACCATAGACAGTGAGAGACATGGCCCGCCTTTGATAACCCAGTTAGCTGTACCGGGGGGGACAGTGACAACCTTGTGGGGACTCGAACCCCCAACCTTAGGATCAGCGATCCTGCACCCTATCCACTAGACCACCACTGCCCCGTGGAGGTCATACTTCAAACAGCAATATTATCACAGCCAAAGCTCAGAATTACTGAACACAGAAACCAAGCTTGGTATACACTGTTGAAAATACATAGGAACATCACTTTTCAACATGTGATGTGTGTCCTTGTATACTGTAGAAGAGATCAGGTGTCATTCCAGGTAAGTGGTGACGGTTGTCTTCTGTATTGTGTGTGTCGGAAGTCAGGTGACTGCGATTGATTAATTACTGCAGTATGGCATAAGTGGGTGTTGGGGACCCAGTGGTAAGGTGTTGGATTACCGATCTCAAGGTTGGAAGTTCAAGCCCCACTGTCAACAGCTGTTATTTCTGTCCAGCCAGTGCAGCCAGTGGTTACAAAGGCTGGCCTCTTACTTTCTGTGTAAAAGAACCTTTGCTGACTTTCGTCAAGAGAAGGCTGCATAGCCATCAGTGTCGGCTGAGACAGGCACCAGGATCCCCGCGAGCCTAATTAGGATCACGTGGTTCAGAAAATGAATGAATGAGTATGGTGCAAGTGCAATATTGTACAACTACTGCATATTACTGTCTGGACTGTTACAAATTTGTGCCGAGTTATCTTTCCATGTCATTTGGATTTATTACTTCAATTGGCTCATGTGTGATTCTGCAGAAAGTCTGCAGGTCTGTATGCAATATGTTGAAGCGTTTTATGCTTTCAAATGTGTATTCCTTTTTAATGAAGTTGAATTTTTTTTTAATTTGACTAATCTGCTTCAGGCCTGGTGGTAGGGTGCTCTTACTGATCTGAAGCTTGTAGGTTCAAGCCCCATTATCATATCAGCAAGTTGTCACTGATGACCCCAAAGTGCAGCTGACTGGGTTATCAATTACCAGCAATGTTTCTCACTGTCTATGGTGAAAGGCATGTAAAAGAACCATTGCTGTTATTTGTAAAAAGTAGGCCATTGGGTTGCTGTCAAAGTTGTTTCTGCCTTGCGATGGCCTGGCAAGCTGTCCATGGTGTACTCTGTCCTAATATTCTTCAGAAGCTCTCTCAAATGCCCCTCCACTCTAACAAGACCAGTTTCAAATGTTAAGTCTGTCCAAACGAATAGACATGAGGCAATGTTTTATAGCAGACATGCTGTGGAGTACCATCTATTTCTAAAGAAGAAATGAAAAATCAGGAAAAGATTTATTTTCTGATCAAGTAATTTTCAAATAAACTGTAAATATACATTGTACAGTTGGAAAGTGAAAAGCCTCAGGCTAGTTTATTTTTTAACTATTTGTTTTACTTTATGGGAAAAAGATTGACTCTAGCCTGGGTTAACCCAGAGAGACGGCCTCTGACACTCACCTTCACACTTATAGACAATTTAGACTATCCAGTAGACTAAAACTGCATGTCTTTGGACTTCAAGAGGAAACCGGACTACCCAATAGAACATGCAAACCTTGGTCAACAGACGGTTTGAAAACAAGAACAGTTGGGTGGTGTTAATGTTATGTCTGATTGGAATATAAAGTCACCACAATAAGTCATCATGCTCGAAATACTGACTTCACTGCAGCGATGGTGCAGTCATTTATATATTATTGCCAGATACATATCATTTATGTATGCACAAACAAGCAAATTAATTGGAGCACATAAAAGTGTCAATTTTGCTCAACCGAAAGAAATAAAACAAACACTCACTGGAATTCTAAAAAGCTCCATGAGTACAGGCACAAAACAATGGGGATACGTTTTGAAGATGTATTTGGAAGATGGAACCAGATAAGAGCCGAGATGGATTTTAGGACAGAGACTGAATGGTCGGTTTCTCCTGAATTGAAAATCTTTGCGTTTCAGTAGATGTTTAACTAACCTGAAGTATTTTCTCATGACACCTCAAATTTCATAAGTAGTAGTGCATTTAAGTACTTGCAGTCATATCCTCGACCATTCACACTCACACCTAGAGGCAATCTGGAACAGAAACTTGGCCGAAAGTGCATGTCTTTGAACTGTGCGAGTAAATCAGAGCACCCAGAAGGACCTTACCTTGGTGAGCAGACATGGTAGCCACTTACACCATCACACCACCCACAGAGAGCGTTGTGCTAACTTTTATTTAACACTTTATTTAGTTATGTTTTATTTAAAAAAAAATATATATATAGGGTGGTGGGGTTGAAAATGTTGAGGTTCTCTCTCTGGGAGTAACGAGGATGGATAGGATCAGGAATGAGGAGGACATCAGAGGGACAACACATGTAAGATGTTTTGGAGACAAAGTCAGAGAGGCTAGATTGAGATGGTTTGGACATGTATAGAGGAGGGATAGTGAGTATATTGGTAGTAGGATGTTGAGATTGGAACTACCAGCCAGAAGGCCTAGAGGAAGACCAAAGATAAGATTTATGGATGTGGTGAAGGAGGACATGAAGGTATTTGGTGTAAGAGAAGAAGATGCAGAGGATAGGGTGAGATGGAGGCAGATGATTCGCTGTAGCGACCCCTGAAGAGAACAGCCGAAAGGAAAAGAAGAAAGAAAACGATATAGGGTGGTGGGGAAGCTGATGCCCATCTCAGCCAACTCTGTGTGAGGGCGGGTTACACCCTGGACAACTCGTATGAGGCATGTGTGCATAGTCAATACGCTTGTTTCACACTAGTTCCAAGAAGCATGCAGAAACTGAGTGCACCACACAAAACCCTTCACTAGCTGTGTTTATTGACTTACCTGACCCGATTCAACTCTGCACACTGATCACACTATTGATTTAAATCCTGGTTTCTATTTCTGTTTGTCTTTGTTCCGTGTCACTGCTTGTGCTTCTTGCTTCTACTCATGTTTTATATGTAGCTGTCTCCATGCCTCAATTTGAAAGATTTGTGTGTGCCTTATTTTATGAGAAGTTTCAGTCCTGTTGCTCACAGGAAATATATTTATCCACTTCTCTCCAGTACACATGTTTCTTTGTTACATGTACTGTATTACCATTCAGAACATATTTGTGCCAGCAAATAGCTTAACCTGATAAGCTTTAAGTGTCACTGCCACAGTAGGGGAGGCAAACAAACAAAACAAACAACAACAACAACAGCCAAAAACTTTTAAGAGACCATATTTAGTGTCTCTCCTAACCGACATGAGAATCATAACATAAGCAGTTTTTTAAATTCTTATACATTAGAGCATTAATGCACTAATTAGCCAATTAAAAAAAAAAAAAATTCAAAAGTGCATTTAGCCTTGATCACAGTATATAATCGTGCATGTGATCACGGCACGGTTGCTCCAGTTGGTCAGGCTGAGCCTCAGCAACATTAATATGGTAATAAAATACAGTAGTCAGTTGTTGACCTGAATTTAGGGCAGTATTCATTAAACTCACTGAACACCAAAAGTGTCAAATTATTTCTTATTTTGATGAGTGAATTTGAATTGAATTTGATGAGTGAGTTTTAAGTATTTGCGTGAAATACTCTTAAAAAATGTTATTATTACTATGTACTAGTATATTCGATGGCCTGCCCTGCAATGGCCTAGTGAGTTGTTCAGAGTGTACTCTGCACTCGCCCAGAGTCGGCTGAGATTTGAGCCAACCTCCCCGCGACCCAAATTAGGATTAAGCAGTTCGGAAAATGGATGAATGAATGTATGCATGTTATTTTATATCAACACGGAGCATTTAATTGATGTTAACTTGCTTTAAATAAAGGTAATTTAGGGCCGGTGTGTGTGTGTGTGTGTGTGTGTGTGTGTGTGTGTGTGTGTGTGTGTGTGTTTTGCTCCTACTGCTACTCTTTATAAATGCATAATCATCAAATTCCGACATTTTCATCAACCTTTTATCTCTTTCCAGCTCCAGTTACAACATCTCTAAAATCACTCATATTCGTGCCATGATACACCTCTAAAAACATGTGCTGTGAGTATTAGACTTACAGATAGATTTCTGCAACCTAATAAATCAGGGTGAACATCTGATTGTTGTCCCACTAATAGAAAACACCTGACCTGTATTTCACATTTAAAATTAATAATTTAAGAGGTTCACATACTTTTGTGTATACCTAATATGTTAGCTTGGTATATTTCTATTAATTAAATTTACATGTATAGTGTGTGTGTGTGTGTGTGTGTGTGTGTGTGTGTGTGTGTGTGTGTGTTGCCCTGCAATTGTCTGGTGAGTTGTTCCAAATAGCCCATCTTCAATACGTGTGAGTGGAGTTAGGCTTCAGCCTCCCCTGTGACCCTAATAGGATTACGTACTTTGGCAAATGAGTGAGATATGTGAATGAAAGTATAAATATAACAATTTATTTTCTTGTTCAGTGCTAAATAAGGATTAAGATTAAAATCCATATGTCCTTTGACACCGGACTGGCTTACATTCATATTTGTCATGCTTTTAGCAATAAAAGTAAGTGATAAAAAGATTTTCAGTTATCAGTATAGCGAGAATTAGATGCCGCTCATTGTAGCCTGCTATATTGGACACATTCATTAAAAAACCAATGGAACAAAGAATATCTCCCCTCCTTGAATCACCTTATCGTGGTGGAGGGGTTGCGTGTCCTAATGATCCTAGGAGCTATGTTTTCGGGATGTTATGCTTCTGGTAGGGTCACCCGAGCCAAACAGGTCTAAAGTGAAGGTCCGGGTGAAGTACGGTTCAAAAGACCCCTATGAAGACAAACACAAAGACACAGTTTCCCTTACTCGGGCATGGGTCACCAGGTTCCCTTCTTGGAGCCAGTCTGGTGGTCGGCCATCTGCCCATGGAGCCCGGCTGGACCCAGCCCAAAGAGGAGACATGGGTCCGCCCCCCCATGAACCCACCACCTGTGGGAGGGGCTATAGGGGTTGGGTGCATTGTGAGTTGGGTGGCAACCAAAGGCATGGATTCTGTTAGGCCGATCCTTGGCTACTGACTCTGACTCTTGGGACAGGCAATGTCACCTCTCTTGGAGAGAAGTAGCCTGAGCTGATGCGTGAGGTGGAGGAGAACCAACTAGATATATTCAGCTTTACCTCAGCACATAGCTTGGGCTCAGGAACCAGCCATCTCGAGAGGGGTTGGATCTTATTCCATTCTGGAGTTACTCATGGGGAGTAACTGGACAGTCAGGTTAAGAGAGCAGCTGAGCTGTCAACCGATCACGACCTGGTGATATGCTGGTTCCGATGGCCGGGGAGGCCACCCTCCAAACCTGGCAGGCCCAAGTGTGTAGTTAGGGTCTCTTGGGAACGTTTGGCAATCTCCTGTCAGAGGGGCCTTTAACTCCCACCTCTGGCAGAGCTACAACCACACCCTGAAGGAGGCGGGTGACGTATTCAAACGGGCCATGTTTTGTGCCCCCATTGATGAGTTGGCAGCCCGTGGGAGCAAACGGGTATCGGCAGGCCAAATGTGCTGCAGCCCGAGCTGAGCATGGAAGGAGTTTGGTGAGGGCCTGGAAAGCGATTATCAGTTGGCCTAAAAACAGTTCTGGACCACTATCCGATGCCTCAGGAGAGGGAAGCAGTTCTCCACAAATGCTGTTTACTGTGGAATTCCGGAGCTGCTCACCTCGACAGGGAATGTTTTTGGGAGGTGGAAGGAATTCTTCGAGGACCTACTCAATCCCACCAACTCCATGGAAGAGGAAGACCCTCGAGGTTTGGGTGGGGGTCCATCCATCACTAGAGCTGAGGTCTCTGAGGTAGTCAAAAAGCTCCTTGGTGGTCGGGCTTCGGGGGTGGATGAGTCCGCCCTGAATATCTCAGAGTTCTGGATGTTGTAGGACTGTCTTGGTTGACAGGAGGGACCAGTGTGGTTTTCGTCCAGGCTGCGGCACTCTTGACCAATTCTCAACGTTCTACAGCAGTGGTCCCCAACCTTTTTATCACCACGGACCGGTCATAGATTGTATTGTAAATATAACATTTATATAAATTATTATTATATATTATTTGCTCAGACTCAGATAATAAATAAAACAGAAATAATGAATAATTTGTTCTGTGGACCGGTCCCAATTGAGCCACGGCCCGGTGGTTGGAGACCACTGCTCTACAGGATCTTGGAGTGGGCATGGGGGTTTGCCCAATCTGTCCACATGTGTTTTGTGGATTTATAGAAGTTCAGATTCTGTTCAGAACTTTTATGGACAGAATTTCTACGTGCAGCTGAGGTGGAAAGGGGTTTTGGTTTAATGACCATTGGATCTCCTCTCTGCTTTTTGTGGATGACGTTGTCTTTTTAGCTTCATCAATCCAGAGCCTCCAGCTCTCATTGGAGTTATTCGCAGTCAAGTGCGAAGCAGCCACGATGAGAATCAGTACCTTCAAGTGCGAGGCCATAGTTCTCAGCCAGAAAGGAGTGGAATGCACACTCTGGGTCTGGAATGAGATCCTGCCCCAAGTGGAGGAGTTCAAGTGTCTCAGAGTCTTGTTCACGAGTGAGGGGAAGGATGGAGCGGGAGATCGATAGGTGGATCACTGCAGCCTCTGCTGTAAACCGGAGCTTGTACCAGTCCGTCAGGGTGAAGAGGAAGCTGAGCCACAAGGTAAAGTTCTCAATTTACCAGTCAATCTACGTTCCAACCCTCACCTTTCGTCAAGAGCTTTGGGTAGTGACCAAAACAACAAGATCGCGGACACAAGCAGCTGAAATGAGCTTCCTTCGCTGGGTGGCAGGACTCTCCCTTAGAGATAAGGTGAGAAGTTCAGCCATCAGGGTGGAGCTCGAAGTAGAACTGCTGCTCCTGCGTATTAAGAAGATCCAGTTCAGGTGGCTCAGGCATCTGGTTAGAATGTCTCCCAAACACCTTCCTGGAATGATGTTTCAGGCATGTCCAACCAGGAGGAGACCCCGGGGTCGACCTAGAACATGCTGGAGGGATTATGCCTCTCGGCTGGTCTGGGAATGCCTTGGTGTCCCCCAGAAGAGCTGGAGGAAGTGGCTGGGAAGAGGGACGTCTGGACCTCATTGCTTAGGCTGCTGCACACGCAACTTGGCCCCAGACGAAGTGGAGAAAGATGAAGATAAAGGTGAAGATTATTTCACTTGACCTTATCAACACATAGCAAGGCAACGTTTATTTAGAAATACATACACTCAATAGCAGTGATGTAGATTATTTACATCATTTACAGTCCGTACAAAGCATACAGTATGTGAATATATGCCTGTCTCATCAAACTGTCCTTCACAGAAACCTAAATTCTCCGATCATGTGGCCTTTTAAAAATGTGCCAGTGGACCAATAGTGTATTTCTGTGTATGCTTGTTATCCATGTTGGTACAGTAACATTACAATATACAAAAATCATTAAGTTTTGTAGCTTACATGCCATGGTAATGTACAATTCACAAGCGTTTCTAAAGACTCTACACTCTCTGTACACATACACACACGCACACACACACACACACACACACACACACACACACACACACACACACACAAACTTAAAATTATGGTATCCCTGTGTTATATGCATAGGTCACATATCTGTTAGAAGTTCAATTTATTGCAATGTTAACATATGTGCTTTGTACGATGTGTGAGTAAAAACACTTCAGAAACACTCAGTGTGAATGTGAAATGCGTGTGTGTGTGTGTGTGTGTGTGTGTGTGTGTGTGTGTGTGTGTGTGTGCTTTGTTTTGTCATCCCCAGGGTAAGTGTGATCAGTGTGATTCCTAGACAGTAAAATATGCAGTGGTTCTACACATGACTAATTACAGATGCTCCCCGACTTACGTTTTAGTTCGGTTCCTAACGGCCAGACGTAAGGTGAAAAAAACGTAAGTTGTTACTGTATGTTCCAGTGACGTATGACGTTCAACTGTACTATACATCCATAAATACCATTACCATATCTCATAAACACCCCTAAATCAATTATTATAAACATAACATTGTAAAATAATATCAAATATATCAAATAATATCAACAGTAATTTCAAATAAATGAAATTCAAGCAAAATAATTTCAAATACTGCAGATAAATTTTAATCAAATTTACTCATCAAATATCAAATAAGTTTTCAAATACATTACCTTTAACATTATCTATGATGTGTTCTTTCTGCTTGTAAATGGTTCTGATGGTCGACGGAGCTATTTGGAAGAAACGTGCAACATTGACATGTTTTTCACCAGTATCGATTTTCTTGATAATAGCCATCTAAATTTCTAACAAGATGGCTTGCCGCTTTTTCTGATTACCACTATCACTAGTAGGCTTACGCTTCTGACCATCCATATTTGCTTAGGGTTACAAAAGTCCACAAAACGGTGTAAACACAAAGATCACAGAGACGACGTCTTAACACAAAGGTAACACGCGGTGAACTGGGAAGAAGGAGGGGCACGTTCAGTCTGTCGTTTGTAAACAATGGACTCAGCATCATGCAGAAGTAGCGTATTACGTCAGCGTACTACGTAGGTACGTCTTGTACTACGTACAGAGAGCATGCTAAACTGAACTTATATATATATATATATATATATATATATTTTTTTTTTTTTTTTTTTTTTTTTTTTTTTTTTTTAACTGTAAAATCGAAAAACATGTAAAACAAATGAATGATCGTAAGTCGGGGAGCGTCACTGACTCTAGTGCACTTGTTTAATAATTGTCTACCAATTGCAACTTTTCGAGATAAATTAAAAAAAATATTCACTCTTGAAATTTTGGATTCCTCCCACAGTCCAAAAACATGCGCAGATGGCTAATTGGCTATTTCAAATCACCCCTCGGTGTGAGTGTGAGTATGAATGGTTGTGTGAGTGCTGGAACTGTCATGACCTGGCAAGCTGTCCAGGGTGTTCCTTTCTTTCGCCCAGAGTCGTTTGAGAAGGGCGTCAGCCTCTCCTTGACCCTCATTAGAATTAAGCGGTTCAGAAAATGAATGGAGGATTGATTCAATCTTAAATCTTTAGTTAAGTCACATTTCTTAGCCACATGGAAAATTTCACAACATAGAGTTTAAAAAACTGTTGTATAAAATTAGAAGAGCTCATTCATTAAATACACATAAATGTCTCCAAGCTTATTGACTTTTAACGACCAAAACTAAATTATGTGAGGTTTGCTATTAGGTTTCAAGATCATTACAGCAGTAAAGCTGTATTAAATTATATCCTTTCCAGAATTAGTGCCAGTTAAGATTGAATATCAAAATGGTTTAATGAGCCATCTGGTAAATGCTTCTCAGAATTTATGAAAAATAAACTAATTTTGTGATGATAAATCACATCCTTTTTTATTTTTTATTTTTTTATTATAAGGTTAAAAAATAAGATGCCATTTTAATGTATTATTTCAATATCTTATGACAATTGTGGCATAACAACACGAGGTTGATACTTAATTAGAAGTCACATTGATGTTTTAGGGTGGGACGGTGGCATAGTGGTTAGCACGTCCACCTCACAGCAAGAAGATTCTGGGTTTGATTCCCAGCTCAGGCATTTCTGTGTGGAATTCGCATGCTCTCCACGTGATTGTGGGGGTTTCCTCTGGGTACTCCTGTTTCTTCCCACATTCCAAAAACATGCTCAGTAAGCTAATTGGCTATTCCAATTCACCCCTGAGTGTGAGTATGAATGGTTGTGTAAGTGCTGGTCCTGTGATGGCCTGCTGAGTTGTCCAGGGTGTACTCGACCTCACCCAGTGTCGGCTGAGATGGGCACCAGTTTCTCTTTGACGCTAATTAATATTAAGTGGTTCAGAAAATGAATGAATTACCAAAGCATACCTCAAACCTTCAAAGTGAATAACAAGGTCATATAATATCAAAACACGGCAGTGGTGGCCTTGCAGTAAATTGCTGGATCACTGATCCCAAGGTTGGGGGATCGAGCCCTACTTTCAACAGGTTGTCACTGTCCCCCCAGTGCAGCTAACTGGGTTATTAAAGGCCAGCCATGTCTCTTACTGTCTATGGTGTGAGACATGTAACTATTGCAGATTTTCGTAAAGAGTAGGCTACATAGCCATCAGCATGTTTCTGCCCTGTGATGGCCTGGCACACTGTCCAGGGTGTACTCTGCCCTTGCACAGAGTCGGCTGAGACGGGCGCCAGCCTCCCTGTGACCTAAATTAGTATTAAGCAGTTCAGAACATGAATGAATGAATGAATAATATCAAACAAGCATGACAGCTTTTTAACTCAGGTATTTTCAGTTCAGTGAAACTGTGGAAGAATTACTTCACTGGAAATTTGTCCCATAGAAACATTTTCACTTTGCCATGGTCACCGATTCTCAATTCCTGGAACTCAACAAAATAGTGTCTTAAACAATTTTTTAAAGGTAGTGCCAATGTTGCTTTCTTCAGATAAAACAACAAACCACCTGTTATCAAATGCTGTCCGAATTCAATGGAGGCTAATAAAGTGCGAAACTCATTTTTAAACGCATTAAACAAGTCAGCCAATAAATTCAGCCAACAGGCTATAAAAATGCCCTGAGCCATGAAGCCTGGAGATCTCATTAAAATTGGGGATTAAAATCTCCATTAAATCCATTAAAATCTTTACTTTTTTCATAACTCTATATTTGTATTAGGTAACTATCTTCATGGTGTATATGACTAGAATAGTAATCCAGTAATAATAATACAGGGATCCCTCGCTACTTCACGCTTCAATTCATGCGGTTTTGGTGCATTGTGATTTTTTTTTTTTTTTTTTTTTAAATATTCATCATCATCATCATCTTCTTCTTCTTCCGCTTAATCCAGGGTCGGGTCGCGAGGGCAGCAACCTAAGCAAAGAGGTCCAGATGTCCCTCTCCCGAGCCACTTCCTCCAACTCTCCCGGGGGGGGACACCGAGGCGGTCCCAGACAAGCCGAGAGACATAGTCCCTCCAGCGTGGTCTAGGTCGACCCCGGGGTCTCTTCCCGGTTGGACATGCCCGAAACACCACACCAGGGAGGCGTCCGGGGGGCATTCTGACCAGATGCCCGAGCCACCTCAACTGGCCCCTCTCTGAATATTTAAATATTCATCAAATTAAAATATAAGGAAATTAAGGAAGAATAGGGAAAAAAGTTAAGGAAAATGCCGCAAAAACAAAGCCAATTATGCAAAAAAAAAAAAAAAAAAAAAAAAAAAACAGCTGAGTGCATGCACGCACATATCTATATGTATGTGTGTGTATTTATAATTTATTTACATCTTATGCATTATTTTTTTATGTTTAATTGTCGTTATAAACATTTATAGCATTGAATATGTTTTTATTGATATTATATGCGCATATACATGTACGTATACGTCAGTGGGGGGGGGGGTGAGGTGGTGATCCTACTTTGCGGATTTCGATGGTCGCGTGGGGATCTCGGTCCCAATGAACCACGGAAAGTGAGGGATCCCTGTAATATATTATTACCAATGACCACAACAACAGCAATCAATATCATCAATCACAGTAGCATCAGCATCATCTTCTTCTTCTTCTTTTCCTTTCAGCTTTTTCCCTTTCTCAGGGGTCGCCACAGTGAATCATCTGATTTGCATGTTTGATTTGGCATAGGTTTTTATGTCGGGTGCCCTTCCTGATACAACCCTTTAACAAGGGGCAGAAACACGCTAACGGCTATGCAGCCTACTCTAGACGAAAGTCAGCAATGGTTCTTTTACATGAACCTCTCACCATAGAACTCAAAAAAACAAATCTTAAGGATTCCTAAAAAACTAAGGAACCTGTTGAGTCAAGTTTTGTTTGTAAATAAATAAATAAATAAACAAATAAATAAATACTGTACAAGTATTCCACGCTAATTTGCGCTTCAATTCATATGGCTTCAGTGCATCGTATTTTATATATATATATATATATATATATATATATATATATATATATATATATATATATATATATATATATATAAGTACTTAGGCTCAACAATCCAGAGCAATGGAGAGTGTGGAAAAGAGGTGAAGAAGCGTGTGCAGGCAGGCTGGAATGGTTGGAGAAAAGTATCCGGTGTGATGTGCGATAGGAGAGTGTCAGCAAGAATGAAGGGAAAAGTGTACAAGATGGTGGTGAGGCCAGCGATGTTGTATGGCTTAGAAACAGTGGCGCTGAGGAAAAGGCAGGAGGCAGAGCTGGAGGTAGCGGAGATGAAAATGTTGAGGTTCTCTCTGGGAGTAACGAGGATGGATAGGATCAGAAATGAGTATATCAGAGGGACAGCCCACGTAAGATGTTTTGGAGACAAAGTCAGAGAGGCTAGATTGAGATGGTTTGGACATGTACAGAGGAGGGATAGTGAGTATATTGGCAGTAGGATGCTGAGGTTGGAACTACCAGGCAGAAGGCCTCGAGGAAGACCGAAGAAGAGATTTATGGATGTGGTGAAGGAAGACATGAAGGTCGTTGGAGTCAGAAAAGAAGATGCGGAGGACAGGGTGAGGTGGAGGCGGATGATTTGCTGTGGCGACCCCTGAAGGGAGCAGCCGAAAGTAAAAGAAGATATATATATATATATATATATATATATATATATATTTATATATTTATAAATATATATATAACAAATTTAAAAAAAAAGCTAATTAAGGAAGAATAGGGAGAAAAAGTTAAGGAAAATGCCACAAAACAAGGCCAATTATGCAGAAAAAATTAAACGAAGAAAAACAAAAACTAACCCAAAACCCCCCATCAAAACTTAGATCTTTATGTGAGGCGCGCATCTGTGTGCGCGTGCATGTCTGTATGTGTGTGTATTTATATTTTATTTCCATCTCATGCATTATTTTTGAATGTTTCATTGTTATTATAAGCATTAATAGCATTGAATATGTTTTTATTGATATTCTATACACATATACATGTATGTATACATTAGTCGGGCAGGGTTGATCCTACTTCACAGAATTCAGTGGGCACGTGGAGGGGTCTCGGTCCCAAGTAACTGCAGAAAGTGAAGGATCGCTGTAAATAAATAAATATTTCCCTTACCCTCTCTTTTAGATATCTGCACATGCCCCCACTGATAGCCCCACTTTCAAAACCTGCTAACTTACGTTATAAACTATAGCTGAAGAAGCGAAACTCTGTCAGATGCCTATAAAATCTGATTTGTCTTAAAAACTGACCAACATGACTTAGCAAGTTTTGCAAGTGGACTCCGTAAATAAAAATAATAATAACAAGAGCCCGGTTAACACAGAATCCAATTTGAAGACCAGCCAGAAACCTGAACACATTTGTGCCTGACTTGTTCATTCACTACCTAAGCTCACTGTATAGGGAATTAAATGCAAAGGACTATATAGTGAGCAATGACACTGATCCTCATTGCCATTAATTATGTGATGCTGTTAACTACTTAAAACATGACAGGTCAACATCAACTGAGATGGTGCACCATCTGGAAGAAACACATGCTGTTCTTCAATAAATCAGATTTGAAGCTTTGCTTTGGATCAATTTCTTTCATAGTATTATCACTTTATTTTTCACATTTTATGTCTATATTTTTTGAATTTGTTTCACTTCCTCCATCCATTTAAAAGAACAGAAGTGTACACTGCTCTTCACAGTGTATGTATGATGCAGTAAGTGCACTAGATAGTGTATAATTATTGTCACCATATATTCAGACACCATTACAAAATGGAAAATTCCCCATATAGTACACTCTATAGCACAGGTGTCAAACACAAGGACCTTGGGCGAAATCTGGCCCAGGAACGTATTTTATTTGACCCGGGAGAGCTTTTAAAGAATATGATTATCAAGCATTCTTTGCATCAACCGTCACTATAAAGTGTAATTCATCACCCATCCACTAGGTAGCAGCAACAAGTAAGCAGCTAGGCATTCATGATTTAAGAAAGTTTACAATCCAGCTTGTTGCATTCCACCGTTATCAGCAAAGGAACATAAATAAAGAGAAATGTGTAAAATGCCTAAACTGCTCATTTTGCCATGTTTTGCACTTTTTGCATGGATGTTATTTGGCCCTTGGTGACCTGGAAATGTAGTAATGTGGCCCTAAGTGAAAATGAGTTGGACACCTCTGCTCTATAGTAAGCAGTGAGCAATGTAGGACAGAGGGTATGGTTATTACACCAGAGATATATGATATATATCAGGGATCTGGAATCTTTTTGACTAAGAGAGTAAAAAAAAAGACATATTTTAAAATCTAATCCTCTGAGAGCCATATATCAATACTGAGTACAACTAAATTGAAAAAGAAGACCAACAATTTGAGAGTATAATAAGACTCTAAATTTATTTTAAATGGCATTGTCATAATGAAGTTATTTATTAATAAGAAAAGTACTTCTTACTATTAATGCGACTTCTGGTGCTGCATGGTGTTGCTGATGGCTTTGTAGTCTGGTTGATACGTGCTGAGGTTCAGCTTCATACAGGCGTTTAGGCTTCCATCTATTACACGTGACCGCAGGTTGGTCTTAATGTTTATCAGTTGTGAGAAGGACTGCTCGTATGCGGGCGGGTCCGATAGCTTGAAACTCTAATTTTATTGGATTCTAACAACAGACTGCGTGTGTTGTTTTTGAGTAAAGAGGTAAATGTCCCTTGTTTTTGATCAGCTAATTTGCACGAATCCAAGCACAGCTGGCAAGCAAACACAAATGGACAGACATGGAAAAACTTCAACCCGTAGACCAGCTGATTGCCAAAACTTGGGACGCGCTTCCTGTAACATAAACACTGCAGTGTGTGAGTCTTGTCGTATTCACCATGTCTGGCTCCACATGCACACGCGAGCAGTCCTGTGGCTCACGAGCCAGATGTGGCTCTTTTGATGACTGTATTTGGCTCTCAGATAAATCAGGTGGCCTTTCTTAACAGTGAAATTATGTATTCGTTCTTCTGTTAAGAAAGGCCACCTGATTTATATGAGAGCCAGATACCGTCATCAAAAGAGCCACATCTGGCTCTCGAGCCCTGATATATATGATCCATAGACTCCAACCATTTTCCTCCTCTTATCTGAGTTTGAGTAATTTAGGCAACACGTCTAGGAGGGAAACTCAGGCATCCCTTTTCCTGGCAAAGTTCAATACAAACTGGAAACAAGTACAACTTGTGAAACTTGTGTCGAGTATGAAGTCACAACTTTTGCTTTGATTATAAAGAGATCAGATAGCTTGCAACAGGGGCCCTAGTATCTCGGACTCCCTCATCACCGCCACAAGATTCCCTTGGTGACATGGTAGTGAGCCTCCTTCAAGTCCACAAAACACAGGCAAACTGCATGGTGAAACTCCCATACAATCCCCCCACCCCCCACCCCCCAAGTAGCTGGCAAGCGCAAACAGCTAATCCACTGTTGGAACCAGGAAGAAAGTCACACTGCTCCTAATGAATCAGAGGTTCGACAATCAGTTAGAGCCTCTTCTCAACAATCTGAACTGTTCTCTATTGTATGATTATGTGATATTCTGATGGTCGTAATCATTTAAAAACTGTTCAAGCAGCTTAATGAGGCATCTTAACAAAGAAGTTCAATAAGACGTCAATGTCGAAAGGAATATAGCAGGCACATTGATATACAATGCTGATAGTCAATGTAGACTACTTGTCATAATGCAATATGAGGTTAAGGAGTGGGAGGAGTGTTGTACCGGCAGGTTGCACCTCACATGAGCTCTGAGAATAATGTTAAATTTCTCAGGTTGTATCTTTCTCTACCACCTCAGGTTTGGTACACTAGGGTATTCTGTTGTTCTGATGTCAAATCTTTGATGCATTTTTAGAAATTTTGACCTATTTTTTTGTACCATGTATCGAAACCCAAGCTAAACTAAGGTAAGCTAAGCTGATTGAAGGCTGTGCAGGGTATTGTTCTTGGCTGTGTTACACGTCAAGAGTTGTGTAATCAGACTATCAAGCCCCAGTACAACTACTCTGACGACAAGCCTGCTGATTGCTGACCATCATGAACTCTGTGCTTGGATTTTGTGCATGGCTCTTACTAATTTTTATACATAGTCACCTTCTGACATTCTTTCATGTAACAATGGGATAAATCAGAAAATTATGCTGGAAACCCTACATACTCTTAGGAAGTTGAGAATATGCAGTGTAAAGAAAACTCGTCGAGGACACAAAAGTATGTCAAGAATGTTGAGTGTCAACACCTGCCACACATTTAAAGAACACAACATCCGAATAGGCATTCTGAATGCAAGATCTGTGAAGACCAACTTGTATCATAACAACAAGGCTCAAGAAATCTGTAGCCTGGTACAGGACAACAAGCTGGATGCTCTAGCAATCACAGAGACATGGCTGAAACAAGGTGAGACTGATTCTCTTACTGTGGATAGACTTGTACCTCCAGGTTACAAATTCAAACAGATCACCCGATATCATAAACGTGGAGGCGTAATCGGCTTAATATACAATGAAATCCTCTCTTGTCGACTGCTGGACATTGAGACTGACCAAACAACTTTTGATCTTTGACCACTTCAGCTCACCACTGACAATCAATGCCTGAACCTGCTGATACTCTACAGACCTCCCAAAAATACACCAGTTTTCTTTGAAGAGTTTGGTGAACTACTGAACAAATTGGAAATGGAAACTGGCAGGTTTTTGATGTGTGGAGATTTCAATTACCACATTAATAACAAAACAGACTCAAATGCCAAAAAAGCTTCTCACTATTTTGGACTCACACAACTTGGTACAGCTGGTTGATGAACCTACGTATGTTGGTTGACACACCCTAGATTTAGTCATAACAACGGAGAATGAGTTGAGTGTACACAACATCAAGTGTGATCATTCTGTAAACTCCAATCACTGTGACGTATTGTTCGATGTCAATATCAAAGTCCCAAGAAGAACGAGGAAGAAAATTGAATACTGGAAATAGGAGACCATTGGTATTGACGACCTCAGCCAAGACATTGCCATTTCATGCTCAGAGTACCAGGGTCTATCTGTGACTGGCAGTGTGGCGCATTATGACAAACAGATCCACCAAATCGTGGATCACCATGCTCCCCCTAAGAACATGCACCATTACTACTCATCCGGAATCCCCTTGGTACAACGAGGACATACGCGCCGCAAAACATAAGCGTCGAAAATATGAACGGCGTTATAAGAAAACCAAATTAGTGATCCACAAACAGATTCGCGACTGTCAAAGGAATCTTGTGTGCTCTGCTACAGAGGCAGCAAAATCAGCTTATTATAAGCAAGCATTGGAAACAGCTGATGGGCAGAAGGAAGTATTCTCAATTGCCAATAAACTCTTGTTTAAGCAAAAATGTGAAGCACTTCCTTCCCATTCATCTGTGAATGAACTTGCAAACCAGTTCTCCACATTCTTCACTGATAAAATAACAGGGATAAGACAATCGCTGACTGTAGCACAATGTCTTAACCAAACACCATTTCACTGTATATCTCAACTTCTTACGTACTTCAGACCAGTCACAGAAGAAGAAGTTTCCAAAATTGTCATTAATTCACCAACCAAATCCTGCAAACTGGATCCTATTCCAACATGGTTTCTAAAGAAAACCTTACACTCATCACTCCCAATGCTGACGCACATAATCAATGCGTCTCTAAGCGAAGGTGTCATGCCAAACAACCTGAAGTGTGCAGTCATCACTCCTCTCCTCAAGAAGAAGAACTTAGATCCTGAACAACTTAAAAACTAAAGACCCATTTCCAATCTCACATTTGTCTGAAAGAGCTGATACTGATAGAGCGAGTAGTTGTAACACGACTCAAGGACCACCTTTCCCTCTATGATTGCCAGGAGGAATTCCAGTCTGCTTACCATAACTTCCACAGCATGGAAACAGCTCTGACAAAGTTTCAAAATGATCTTCTCAGAGGAGTAGATGAAAACAGAGCTGCTATCCTTGTCCTCCTAGACCTCTCAGCTGCATTTGATACCATTGACCACAAGATACTCCTTTCGACTTTGAAATGTATTTGTGGTATCAATGGAATAGAATTGAAATGGTTGAAGTCATACATATCGGGCAGACAACAGTCCGTCATGATAGATGGACATATCTAATAGGTGATATATCTAATAGACACCTAATAGACATATCTAATAGATAATAGATAATCATGATAGATAGACATATCAAATGCCAAAGACCTAACATATGGAATCCCTCAGGGCTCCGTAGTAGGTTCGCTCCTCTTTACTATCTATACTTCCCCTCTTGGTGCTATTGTGAGATCATTCCAATTGGACCTGCACCTTTATGCGGATGATACACAAATCTACATGACATCTAAACCACTCGACCAGTCATCAGTCAACCGCACTTTTGAATTAGTTCAACAGTGTGTCAGTATCATCAGGGCGTGGACATCCTCCAGCTTTCTGAAGTTAAATGACGACAAAACTGAGCTTCTAGTTTTCAGTTCAAAACGAATTCAAAATTCTCTCACCATTCCAGAGTTCCGCAATCAGTGATTGTGTGATCTCTGTGAGTAAAGAAGCCTGGAATCTTGGTATAATATTCGACTCCCACCTCAGTATGGAATCCCACATCAACAGCGTCTGCAAGAGTGCATATTATCACATTCACAACATCAGCAATATCAGGCAATATCTTGATGTGAAGTCCACTTCAGCTCTTGTCCAAGCGTTCATCACGTCGAGACTCGACTATTGCAATTCTCTGATATTTGGAACATCTGAGTATTTACTTGACAAGCTTCAACATGTGCAGAACACTGCAGCGAGGGTCATCACACGTCACCAGAAGTATGATCACATTGCTCTTGTACTACACAGCTTACACTGGCTGCCAGTCAGATACAGGATTCAGTATAAGATAATGCTCCTGGTGTTCAAGTGCATGAAAGGCCTTGCTCCCAGCTACCTCGCCAATCTTCTTCGAGAGTACCAGCCACTCAGATCTCTCCGATCAAACTCAAAGAATCTCCTGGAGATACCAGCCACCCAAACGCACACATTTGGTGACCGCTCATTTGAGAAAGCGAGTCCAATACTGTGGAACAATCTACCGATCCATGTCAGATCCCAAGTGAACATAAACACGTTCAAGTCACAACTTAAAACACATCTGTTCACACTTGCCTACCATGCCTATCAATAAGTTCTCAGACTCACCCCCAGCGCTTTTGAGTGGCATGCGCCAGAATTAGCGCTATATAAATATTTGTATGTATGTATGTATGTATGAGATATATTGCTATATGGATGTACAGGGATCTCTCACTTTCCGCGGTTAATGGGGATCGAGACCCCCCACCCCAGCGACCGCCAATTTCTGCAAAGTATGATCACCCCCCTGACTGATGTATACGTACATGTATATGTGTATATAATATCAATAAGTACATATCCAATGATATAAATTCTTATAATAACAATTAGACATTCAAAAATAATGCATAAGATGTAAATAAAATACAGAGGTTTGCACGCACACACACTCAGATGCGCACCTCACAAAAAAATGTAAGTAGTTTTGTTGGGGGGTTTTGGGTTGTTTTTTTGTTTTTGTTTGTTTGGGGTTTTTTGCATAATTGGCCTAGTTTTGTGGCATTTTCCTTGGCTTTTTCCTTATTTTTCCTTAATTTCCTTATTTTTTTATTGTTCAATTAATATTTTTGAAAAACCTGCAATGCACTGAAGCCGCAAAAACTGAAGCACGAAGTAGCGAGGGATCACAGTAGTTGCTTCTCTAGGTTGTGACACCACTAGAAAATGTCAAACACACTATGTAGTGCACTATATAGTGAGTAATGAGTGATTTGGGACACAGCAACTAGGGATGTTAAGGGAAAGTAATCAGTTATCGGATAGCACTGATTTTTACTGAATTCTTTATTCAACAAAAATCTGATGGTGTAATGTTCGTGATGATTTCATCTGTGCACATCAAATTAATATATGAATAGCCTGAATTAGAAAACATGTTGCTTTTACATGCTGCTCACCATAGACAGTGAGGAACAAGCATTTGTAGCCCAGTTATCTGTAGTGGGGGGGAACAGCAGTGACAACCATTAATGGTGGGGCTTGAACCCCCAACATTAGCATTGGTAAACAAGCAACTTATCACCGGGCCCCCACTGCCCGGGTTGATAACAGTTGAGATTAATCATTACACTGTCTGTCTGTCTTCCTTTCGGCTTTTTCTCTTTTACTCTGGAGTCGCCACAGTGAATCATCTGATTCGCACGTTTGATTTGGCAGAGGTTTTTACGTCGGATGCCCTTCCTGTCACAACCCTTTTTATTTTTTTTTTTAGCAAGGGACAGAAACACGCTGATGGCTTTGCAGCCTACTCTTTACGAAAGTCAGCAATGGTTCTTTTACATGCCTCTCACCATAGACAGTGAGAGACACGGCCCGCGTTTGATAACCCAGTTAGATGCACTGGGGGGGGGGGGGGGGGGGGGGGGAGTGACAACCTTGTGGAGAGTGGGACTCGAACCCCCAACCTTTGGATCATTACACTATAAACCTCAATTAAATGTCAAACTATTGGAATTTGAACTTTTTAAAAGCTGACTGCCAAAGTCACAAAGTGATTGTCACAATGTCATCATCTGCCTCAATTAATCAACAGCTTATCTTAGAGAAACACTCAGCGCTGTTTGCATCAAAAGTCACTCTCAGTAATCTGACCTGCTCACACTGTATGGCATGCAATACATTAGTACAATGTAGAAAAACAAGTTGTCAGTGAAATTTTTGGCATTAATGTTGTGACACCACATCTTTGCAATCTTCACCACACCTGCAACAATCTGGATCACTGGACTTCGGACCGGGGTTTACTTTACACTACTGCCTGTGCACTCATCTGTTCACCTGACTTCATTAAACTTCTTTCAACATTTCCTGTGGTTTCGTTGGCTTTCTTGTGTGCTTGTTTCATCTTTAAGCCAGCCTGATGTTAATTTTAGTTGTACGTACGTTCACGGTCATTAATTTATTTATTTGCTGAATTTCTCCTGCTAAATTCGTAGAAAGGCTAGAACCTATCACAGCTGACTCTTGGTGAAGGCAGGGTGCACTCTGAAAAGCAACACCAGGCAACCGGAGGTCACAACATACACAGCCATTCACACTCACACCTTGGGGGCAATTTGAGACTGCTAATTAGCCTATGTCTTTAGACTACACATGGAAACCAGAATCTTCTTCTTTTCCTTTCGGCTTTTTCCTTTTTTTTTTTTCCAGGGGTCACCACAGCGAATCATCTGATTCGCATGTTTGATTTGGCATAGGTTTGGGTTTTTTTTTTGTTTTTTTACATCGGGTGCCCTTCCTGACACAACCCTTCAGCAAGGGACAGAAACACACTGACGGCTTTGCAGCTACTCTTTACGAAAGTCAGCAATGGTTCTTTCACATGAACTTCTCACCACAGACAGTGAGAGACATGGCCGGCCTTTGATAACCCAGTGAGCTACACTGGGGAGGACAGTGACTACCCTGTGGAGAGTGGGACTCGAACCCCCAACCTTAGGATCAACGATCCAGTGCCCTTACCACCAGACCACCACTGCCCACTCATGAAAACTAGAATAATGAGAGAAAATTATGGGGGAACATGCAAAGACATAACCATACTGTGCCTGGGACTGAAACCTATGGCTTTCTTGTTGTGAGGTAGATGTGCTAACCACTACACCACTGTGCTGTTTGAAATGTCTAAAATAGTTGGGTTTTTGATAGTTTGATTTGTCCCATTGCCATAGTATTTGAGGTATACAATCTTGTTAAAGAAAGGATTGTTGGCGCAGAGAGTCTACTTGCTATGTAACACAACTTATAAATAATAAATTATGATTATATGGTAATAAATTTATTTCTGATTATTTTCATTAAGGTAAATTCTGCAGCATCCACATCACTACCACAGGGGTTGGAGAAATACACAAATGCCCCCCACCTGAAGCATGATGCCTTTTTCAGCAAAGTTTGGAGACCAATAATGTCGTACTTGTGTAACACTGGGTCTAATTCTTCATGGCATTCATACCACAAGGTATTAGAAACCTTCCTTTGAGACTCTGGTCAATACCGGTATAATTGCATCATCATGTAATTCCTGCATTTTTTTTTTTCAGGGCAATGTCATGTTGCAAATTCCCCATAATATCCCAAAGGTGTACTATTGGATTAAGATCCTGTGACTACGAAGGCCACAAAAGAACAATGGATTCATTATTATGTTCATACAACCAAATTGAGATGACATTTTCTTTGTAATATCGTTATCGTGCTGGAATAGCCATTGGAAGATAAGCAAATTGAGCCCATGTTCAGCAACAATAGGTAAATATGCTGTGACATTTAAAAAGAAATTAAACACACATTTAATAAAAGTGGTCAGCGGTGGCCTGGTGGTAAGGTGCTGGATCACTGATCCCAAGGTTAGGGGTCCAAGCCCCACTATCGGTTGGTTGTCACTGTCCCCCCAGTGTCGCTAACTGGGTTATCAAAGGCCGGCCATGTCTTTGGTATGAGCCTGTAAAAGAACCATTGCTGACTTCTGTCAAGAGTAGCTGCGTAGCTTGTAAGTGTGTTTCCACCCTGTAATGGCCTAGTGAGCTGTCCAGGGTGTTCTCTGCCCTTGCTCAGAGTTAGCTGAGATGAGTGCAACTGGTGGCCTTTTCAAACAGGCTTATACAAACTGTCTAATTTTGACAGACGGCTTCTTCTTCTTTTATTTTTGGCTTTTTCCCAGAATGCAACTTTGAAAATATAAGTAAAAACGACTTAATGATTAAAAATATATATTTTTTCGTATATGTTGTATATCGCTCTTAATTTTTTTTTAAACAATAATTGATTGGTATTAGGAGGTCAAAAATGTGCAAAGAAAACCTTCCCCGTTACATAACCAACAGCAGCCTTTACTATTGACACAAGGCAGGTTGGATCCATGGATTCGTTCCGTTGGTGCCAAATTCTTGCTTTACCATCTGTGTGCCACAGCGGAGATAGAGATTCCTCAGAACAGGCAACATTTTAACAGTCTTCAATTTTCCAGTTTTAGTGGATTTAGTTTTTTAGTTTTATTCTCTCGCATTTCTGTATATTTGAACCAGTCTGCCCCGTGTCATCAAAAACTGTACGTTTATCACTGTATGGCTTTGTTACTCACATGTTCACTATCCCTGCTTGCTATGTGCATAGCCGTCAGCGTGTTTCTACCCTGTGATGGCCCGGCGAGCTATCCATGGTGTACTCTCTGCCCTGGCCCTGAGTCAGCTGAGATGGGCGCCAGCCTCCCCGTGACCCTAATTAGGATTAAGCAGTTCAGAAAATGAATGAATGAATGATTGTTGTCGCACAGTTAAAATGTGACAGGTCAAGGCGAGCTGAGCAAGTGGACCATCCACACCTGAACAGCATTATGGTATAAATTGCTTAGATTGGTGTGTGACGATTGGTGGCACATGTGCTTCATTGAGTCCATTAAATAGTGTGTAATTATTATGACTAATCATTCCACATCACAACAAAATGGCAAATCCAAGATATATAGTGCAATATTTAATGAGTAGTGAGTGATTTTTGGACAAAGCAAAAACATTAATTCTGCAAATAAATGTGATAGAGCGTTAGCAGATTACCCATGTGCTGTAAAATGTAGAAATACATTGAGGAAGAAATATTAATATAATATACCCTCCCAGAACAAAGAATGAGAACGTTTTACCCAAATATGGTCATAATACCGATGTTGGTCAAATATGGTCAAATAATAATGTTATTAACTGAACAAGTGCATATAAATATTAAAATATTTATTTTTAATACTCTGTAACCTTTTTACTTAAAACTACTTTCAAAATGCTTCAGCACTGTTTTTTTTTTTTTTTTTTTTTTTTTTTTTTTTTTTTTTTCTTTGTTTGGTGTTTTACATTTCTTTGTAAAGATGACTCGAACCAAACAGACATACAGTACATATAGCTTCTACTTCTCTGGAAGTCTATAGAACAAAAAAGTCCCCAAACGCTTGCTTCCCAATTAAATTCTTTAATGCATAACTTTAGCACAATTACTCTTCTGGTCATTTGAGATCATTGAGACTGGCACATCATTCAGTAAAAGGAAATTATTCTGGCATGTTTCCCACTGCTGGGAGCTCTACGTCTGAATGGACTCTGATTCCAACTTTGCTTGGCAGCCAGTATTCGCATTTTCATTATATGGCCTTTAAACAGGTGGCCTGTGTGAAAACCAGTGGTCAGCTCTCATACTGCTTATTAGAAATGCTCGTTTGGGAGCTGGGCTCTTGTCGAGCCATCAGTCCGACCTATGAGAGCAGAGCTAGAAATAAAACTGACTCGTGCATGCGTGTGTATGTGTGTGTGTGTGTATGTGTGTGTGTGTGTGTGTGTGTGTGTGTGTGTGTGTGTGTGTGTGTGTGTGTGTGTGTGTGTGTGTGTGAGTGAGAGAAATCTACAATAGTCAAAATAAATAAATCCATAACTCAGTTATTGAATTGCTTGATATTGTGCAGAGTGAAGAAGTAGAGTATTATTTTAGAGTAATGTTTGTGAGATGTTCGAAAAGGTCTACATTATCCAAGTGTTATGTGATCAAAAAAAAAAAAAAAAAAGCAAAAGCAAAAACAAAAATTGATGAAATGTGATTACTCCTTACACCACAACAACAACTTTTACACCATAATTCATGCATTTGCCTAACCACTTAATCCCAGTGGACGAAAAGAAGGCACATTCTGAACAGCTCGCCACTCCATTGAAGGGCTACACACATAACTCCTATGTGAGGATGCTGTTTGTAGACTTCAGCTCTGCTTTTAATACAGTCCAATGACATAAACTGATACAGAAGATGGGCAACCTGGGCCTAGGGAGCTCACTGTGCACCTAAATACTGGACTTTCTCAGTAACAGATCTCAGAACGTTAAGAGAAGAGAACACATCTCCTGCACTCTCATCCTGAACACCAAAACACCACAGGGGTGTGTTCTTAGCCCCCTCATACCAGCAGCACCATCTTCAAACTCACCAATCATACCACCGTCATAGGTTTGATTATGGATAACAATGAGTCAGTCTACAGGAAGAAGGTTCTGCATCTGTGGTTACGGTGTAACAATAATAATATGGAACTAAACGCATCCAAAAACCAAGCATATGATAATAGACGTCAGGAGATTGAAAAAACTGAGCACTCTGCCCTCTACATTGATGAGTTCAAGTCCTCCTGGATGGGATGCTAGTCCATCAAAGGTTAGCTTCCTAGTATTTTTACTGGTACCCATTTATACTCCAACTACAGTCGAGGGCAGAGTACACCCTGGACAGCTCACCAGGCCATCGCAGGGCAGAAACACAATGATGGCTTTGCAGCTACTCTTGACGAAAGACAGTAATGACTCTTTTACATGCTTCACAACATAGACAGTGAGAGACATGGCTGGCGTTTGATAACCCAGTTAGCTGCACTGGAGATATCATGTTTCCTTGCTTTTTTATTTATTTATTAATTATTATTATTATTATTATTATTATTATTATTGTTGTTGTTGTTATTTGTCTCTTATAGTCTCAGAATTGCATTTAGTCTGGTCTCATACCTAGGACCAGTTTGCCTTGGGACATTCTTCCAGTTGCAATTTGTCCCATTTAACATAAGCTTTAGGATCACTGTGTCATGCTATCTTAATATAAATGCACCTGTTCTAGGGCTGCCTTAAAAAAAGCATATCCAGGACACCAAAACAAACAGGAACATGATAGAAAGGGAGTTCTCAAAATATCTCCAATAGAAAGTTTTATAAATATAGACATTATATGTACAGTCGGCCTCCAACTTACGAAGACCCCTGTGTACGAAATCTCCAGGTTACGAAAACAGTTTCCTGAGTTTCCCCGAGATACGAGACAACCCCCTCTTATGAAAAGAAATTCAAAATTCAAACGCGCCAATCAAAATTTCACACGACTCGCGAGTTGCTCTCTCTCATTGGCTGTCTCTCAACATCCCGCCCCACTGGCCTCCCAGATAGAGACAGAAGGAAGATAAGATAAGATAAGATAAGATACAGCTTTATTAATCTCACAATGGAGAAATTCACTGTTACAGGCTCTTGAGGTATCATCAGTAGGGGGTGCAAAAATAGATACAAATACAAACATACACACATACATATATATTATATAAGTAAATAAATAAATAGATACATAAATAGTATAAATTAATAAACAATAAAAAAGAAAAGAAGGGAACGACTTTGTACACTGGCCTATATTAAAGTGTATATGTATCTGAGGGCAGAGTAGATGGGTTGATATGGTTCACAGTCAGTGGGGTAGATATGGTTGATTATTTTCACAGACAGTTACAAAGTGGCGTTGTACAGTCTGACAGCGGTGGGAATGAACGACCTGCGGTCGCGCTCCTTCCTGCACTGAGGATGTCTCAGTCGTCCACTGAAGGCGCTACTCAGCTTCTCTACAGTCTGGTGCAGTGGGTGAGAGCTGTTGACCAGGATGGATGTGAGCTTTGCTACCATCCTCCTCTCACTCACCTCCTCTACAGAGTCCAGTGGGCAGCCGAGGACAGAGCTGGCCCTCCTGACCAGCTTGTTCAGTCTCTTTCTGTCCCGCTCTGTGCTGCCCGGGGCCCAGCAGATGGCAGCGTAGAGGATTGCAGAGGCTACCACGGAGTCATAAAATGTCCTGAGCAGAGGAAGCTTCACTCTTTAATTTTTAGTTTAGTTTTTAAGTTGTTTTAATTCAGTAGATGTTTAATAAATGTGGGCATATTTGAGCTCATCTGGAATTCCGATCCCTCAAGGAATCAAATTAAAGTTGAGTTTGTCAAGCAGGGAATGTGCTTTGAATTCACGTCTTGTGGGCGTGGCCTGCAGCGTGCGCGTGCGAGAGAGAGAGAGAGAGAGAGAGAAAGAGAGAGAGAGAGACGGTATAACGCTTTAGTTTTTAGTTTAGTTTTTTAAGTTGTTTTAATTCAGTAAATGGTCAAGCAGGGAATGCGCTTTGAATTCACGTTTTGTGGGCGTGGCCTGCAGCAAGCGTACGTGACAGAGAGAGAGAGAGCGAGAGAGAGAGAGAGAGAGACAGAGAGACAGACAGAGAGAGAGAGAGAGAGAGAGAGAGAGAAGGAATAACGCTTTAGTTTTTAGTTTTTTAAGTTGTTTAATTCAGTAAATGTTTCATAAATGTGGGCGCATTTGAGCTTATCTGGAATTCCGATCCCTCAAGGGATCAAATTAAAGTTGAGTTTGTCAAGCAGGGAATGCGCTTTGAATTCCACGTCTTGTGGGTGTGGCCCGCGGCGCACGTGCGTGAGAGAGAGAAAGAGAGAGAGAGAGAGAGAGAGAGAGACAGAGAGAGAGAAAGAGGTGTGTGGGTGTCTCTGTGTGTGTGTGTGTGTGTGTGTGTGTGTGTGTGTGTGTTCATAAGAAATGTTTAATATTGGTTTAATTAATAAATATGTTAATAAAATGGTTTATGGGGTTTATCCAGTCCAAAGACTGGAGCCTTGGAACGAATTAGGCGTTTAACATGTACGATGCGACCCCTACTTACGAAATCCCTGCTATACGAAAACGGCTCTGGAACAGATTAATTTCTTAAATTGGGGGCCGACTGTATTTAGAAAACATCCAAAACTTTATAAATATAGCTCAGAAAAGCACCAAATGGAGGTGATCATCTAATAAAAGACATTCACAGGGTAACGGTGACGTGAAAAGTAACCAAGGAGAATCTTCTTTAGTAACAAAGGTAAAGAGTGTTGCACCTCAAATGAGAATAGGATATTCTTAGGACCAGCATAGCACAGGCACTTCATAACCCTGTGCTGAACAGAAGCTCTGACCACATGAGATTTCTTTTGCCTTGGATCAAAGCACTACATTCACCAGGATACCAACACTGTTTACCACTATACCCACATTATGGTGGAGGGAATGTCTTAGAAATGGTCAAGCTTACAGCAGTCATAGAACAATCTTTTTCAGGCTGCATGAGTCTTCAGGCTGGAATGGACATTTATCTTTCAACAAGACAATAACAAGAAGCATATTGCAAATGATAACCCACTGGAGTGAGTTAAACCAAAGAACATATTTTAGAACGGGCCAATCGGAATTCTATTGAAAATCTTTTGCAAACTTTTCTATTAAGCAACTCTGCCATCAGTAATTGGGAAAATTACCTGATACAGCCACGAAAAGCTGACAGAGACATCCCATAAGATATCTGATAAAAGAAATAATTTCCAATGGTTGTACATTATTGGCTAAATAAATGAAATAAAATGTTGAAAAATCCCAATGGAGTTTATTTTAATTCCAAACTGCAATACTGTGGAAAAAATACAACGTTAAAAAAATAAATTGCTGGAAGCAGTGAAAAGTCCAAACTCATAATCATGCTGGGTTTTTGTGCATTGTCTACAGCTAGATAATTAGTTTCTTAAAAATAAATTTTCCATTTCAATTGATTTTCCATGTAGTTTTGGATGTAAAACCATAGGGACACTTTTACCACTGATGTGATAAGTGCTTTAATAATACATCAGTACATCTCCCTCTGATATAGAAACACATGCAGTGAACAATATTTACTCATCAGTAAGGCAGAAGCAAAGACACTTTGCAGTTGTGCAACAGCTATGCTGATCGACCTGTTATATTATTTCAGATGTCCAGTGTCACAAAGTGTCTGACACACGATCAAAGCCAGTAAGATAATGGTAAGGGCGGCACGGTGACATAGTAGTTAACATGTCCGCCTCACAGCAAGAAGGTCCTGGGTTCGATTCCCATATTGGGTGTTTCTGTGTGGAGTTTGTATGTTCACGCTGTGCTTATGTGGCTTTCCCCCAGGTATTCCAGTTTCCTCCAGGTACTCTGATTTCCTACCACAGTCCAAAAACATGTACAGTAGTTTAATTGGCTGTTTCAAATCACCTCTAGGTGTAAGTGTGAGTAGGAATGACTGTCAGTGTCTGCTCTGTGATGGCCTGGTGAGCTGTCCAGGGTGTACACCACCCTCACCCGGAGTTGGCTGAGTGGGCACCAGCCTCCCCGTAACCATAATTAGGATTAAATGGTTCAGAAAATGAATGAATGAATTAATTAATTTCATTTTCTGAACCACTTAATCCGAATTAGGGTTGCGGGGAGGCTGGCGCCTATCTCAGCCGACTCCAGGAGAGGGCAAAGTACACCCTGGAAAACTCGCCAGGCCATCACAGTGAATGAATGAATAATGATAAGTAATATCATCAAGGTTTTTATATCAGTGTTTTATTTAAATGAATATTTTATGAAGAACTAGGTCCACAGTGGTGCACAGTCAAAGCAAACAGTAGAAGATTGCCAAAGAATACTTTCACTTAGCCAGAAACAATGTATAATTAATTGTGCACACAATTTAGGATGCATGTATACAATCTGACATTAAGATACCGACTATAAGATTCAATCATGGTACAAATAATGACCAATTCACTGAGCCTTGTAAAAATGTAAAAATAAATAAATAAATGAAATTTAAACAATAATAATAATAATAATAATAATAAAACAAATACTGTAATGACACTGACCTAATAAAAATCTAAACATTGAGAGCTATATTGATCTCATTGATTGTCAGATGAAACCTAGCAAAGGAGTCATTACTTTGACCAGGGCAGTCTCTGTGCTGTGCAATGATCAAAAAAAATAATAATTAAATAAATAAATAAATGAATAAATAAAGGTGTGTTCAGGATCAGACATGATATTCTGTAAGGTTTCAGGAAAGAAAATCAGTACAGTAGACCCTTGACTATTCACGGTTTTGCATTTGCGGTTTGAGTATTCACGGACTGCCGAGCAGCTCGCACGTGATTCAAATTCAGCCAATGGCCGTCCTCCTTCCTGTTGATTGGTTGAGGTGATGTAACGCCCCTTTTTCCTCATTCGCGCACAAGTTGGCAATGAGCCTTTTTTAATGTGTTTTAATTACCAGTTAAGTTCTATGATGTCACTCAAACGCCTGCTTAAGCACCAGAAAAAGGTAATGAGGTTGGATGTCTCTTCTGAAGAAATAAGACTTTCTCGGGAAGTAACGACAGTTTCCTCTGAAGTCACATCATTGCTGAAGAGAAATACAGTAATCCTTTGAACTGTTGTAGAACACTCCACTATTAAAGTCTTTTTTAATTATCATTCCAGTGCATAACTTAAGGTAATGTTTAAAATGTTTGTGTGTTATATTTTATTCATTTAGGCTCCGGTTGGGGGGCGTGGCTGAGCTGCTCGGACTTAATGCAGTTAATACCTGAATTCAGTCATGTTATGCAGTACGTTCCTCTAGTGGGCATTTTTGAAAACTACAATGCTGTATGTTTATAAAGAGAATGCACTGAAAGGTGTTTTATGCGTATGCTGTATAATGTTTATATTTTAGCATCAATAAATATAACAGTAAAAATTGAAAAGTTTTTCTTAATCATTACTACATTTTACTACATTAATACTGTATTAATTAGTAAGACTGTCTATAGAATGTGTTTAAGAAGCATATTTTAGTGCCTGTAATAGATACATAGTATTTTACTTACAGCTGCTCATTCGCGCATGTGACGTCATACATGGGGTTTTACTTCCGGGTACAGAACTCACGGATTATCTCGATTCGCGGGAAGGCCTGGAACCGTACTCCCGCGAATGTCAAGGGCCTACTCTACCCGTATACCTTGAAAAGGTCCAGATGTCTGCAACAAAGTCTGACAAATTACAGCAATTTTTTCAGTCATCACCAACTAAACAAAGTCATTAATGAGAATAGGTAGATTGGTGTGTTGATAGGAAGGCAGTGTAGGTTAGTTAGCATGGTTGAAAATGGCTTACGCTTTGGAGTAAAGATTGAAGGAAAAAAATTGATGGTGGTCAAAAGCTTGGAAAACAAAGCACATCAAAGATGTGCTTATGTGAAGTAAAAAAGAACAAGAGACACACAATGAAGGGGATTTTAACCTTTTCTAAATAAAGAAAATATAATTTTGATTTAGTGTTTTTTTAACTTACAACAGTTGTAAAGATTTTCATTAGTACTGAATATTATCTCACCATCAGGACCTACAGAAATGTATAACTAGATATAAATGATTGCTGCCACACATGGGTGTTTAAAACGTAATATTGTCACATATAAAACATTTTTGGGGCAGTGGTGGTCTAGTGGTATAGGGCGCTGGATCACTGATCCAAAGGTTGGGGGTTCGAGTCCCACTCTCCGCAAGGTTGTCACTGTTCCCCCCAGTGCAGTTAACTGGGCTATCAAAGGTCGGCCATGTCTCTCACTGTCTATGTTGTGAGGCATGTAAAAGAACCATTGCTGACTTTCGACAAGAGTAGGCTGCAAAGCCGTCGGCGTGTTTCCGCCCTGTGATGGCCTGGCGAGCTGTCCAGGGTGTACTCTGCCCTTGCCCGGAGATGGCTGGGATGGGCACCAGCCTCCCCGCGACCCTAATTAGGATGAAGCGGTTACAGAAAATGAACTGAACAAAACGTTTTTACTGGTCACTTGGAAATGCTATTTAAAAGACTTGAATACTGATACATAATTTAGGACGTACTGTAGAAAAGTTTCCAATATAAAAAAAAGCATTTTTTTTTTTTAATTGACTAAACAAGTAAAGCGCTGTAGGCCTACAAACACACATGCGTCATGACTTTAGATGTAGTATTGTGTCATTAGGGTTAGTGAGAGAGAGAGAGAGAGTGTGTGTGTGTGTGTGTGTGTGCCAGAGATAGTGAAGACTTCTGTATTACTTGCACACATAGACAATACATTGCCGGTGGAATAAGACAATGTTCAAAAAGGGTGAGTGACTTCCTAAATCATGAGTAAGTGTGCATTTTAAAGTAGAGCAATGTCTTTCCCCTTTTCGCCTTCCTCCAGGTTTAAATGCTTCAAATTTACCCTTGCTCCCTATCCCTCATGCGGCTTCAGTGCATCACGTGTTTTTTTTTTTTTTTAAATAAATATTCATCGAATTAAAAAATAAGCAAATTAAGGCATAATGGGGGGAAAGTTAAGGAAAATGCCACAAAAACAAGGCCAATTATGGGAAAAAACCCTAAACAAACACAAAACAAAAAAAACCCAACCCAAAATCTCCCATCAAAATTAGTCACATTGTTGCATCTGTGGGTGAACGTGTGTCTGCTCGCGTGAGCGTATGCATGTTTGTTGTCTTCTTCTCATGGAATACCATCTGTATGTGTGTGTGTGTGTGTGTATTTATATTTTATTTACATACAGTGATACCTCTGCTCACGAACATAATTGGTTCCCAGAAAGTGTGTGTAAGGCGAAAAGTTCGTCTTCCGAACATGTATTTCCCATAAGAAACCATTAAAATGAGAATAATCCGTTCCCAGGTCCCCATAAAACATAATTTTCTACTAAATAAGCCTTAAAATTACACAAAAATATACCTTATTTTATGTATAATAAATGTCTATTGTATTGTAATTAAAGAAATAAACTGTACTGTATAATAAAGTCGTTTTATTTACCTTTGTGATGGTAGTTGACGGCTTGATGGAATGGAGTGGGAGGAGGAGGGAGGGAGGGACTTACTGTTTGGAAGGAGTGTTTGGAAACGCCTACTGTTTGGAAACGCCCTTAGCCACACACGCACCCTTAATAGCTTCCTTGTTCCTAAGGATGGGAGCAATGGTAGACTTAGCGTACTGGTACTGGGACGCTGAGTCACACAAACGCACACCTCGTTCGTGTTATTCAATGATCTCCGCCTGTGGTGGGGTCTTTTTCGGTCCCATAATAGCAAAAGTACACTCAATATGGTCCAAAATGTCTAGCAAACACAAACCACTTCCGCACTCAAAGAAAGGGGGTGACGAACTGTGACGCCATGAGCGTGCGTCAGCTTCTCGTGGCCGCCACCGTGGCGCTGTTCGACCGCGTGGTTTGATTCGTCCGCCGAAAACTAGTTCGTCAGCAGAGACAATATGCTCGCGAATTTAATGTTCTTGAGGCGAAATGTTCGTGAGCTTAAGCGTTCGTCAGCGGAGGTTTTACTGTATTATGTTATTTTTAACAATAAGCTTTTATAGTATTGAATATGTATTTATTGATGTTATATACGCATATACATATATGTATACATCAGTCAAGTGGGGAGGTTGGGGGGTGATCCTACTTCATGGATTTCAATGGTCGTGTGGGGATCTCGGTCCCAATTAACCACGGAAAATGAGGAATCCCTTATAATTTTGGACTAGTGGTACACAGTTATTGTTTTCAGAAATTATGCTTTGTTCCAGTTCGAGTCTTGCAAAGAAGGAGCGTGGAATATGGCTGATTGGAAGAACTCTCGAAACAATCTCTGGAAGCAAACTTCCTTCAAATCAACAATTGATTTCTGCAGTTTGATATTTTTGATGATTTATGCGGTTTTATATTTTTATGTTAAATTTAACATTCGATGACTATTTCAGACATTTGCGGAATACTGTATTACAAATAATTTTGGAACTTTGGGATGATTGAGCTACAAGTAAAAATTATTATAATACATCCAAACTTTGGCACTATTTTTCTTTTCATGTTATGAACACATTTAAGGGGTATTATATTTAAGGGGTCAATAAAAATTAGAAATTTTATTTTTTTGTGGCACCCTAGTATGGGCATAAGAGAACTCATTTGTGTTTGTAGAGTCCGTTTGTTCCTAAGAACAAATCCCAGATAAGAAAATTTAGCTGAATGCTAGAAGCTAGGTGAAAAGTACCATAGTAAGATTTAGAGAAAAGTAATTTATAAGAGCAGTTGAGGAATAAGACGTATTGTTGTCAAGTTGTAGAATCTTCTGAAAGGTGAATACATGTAAACTTCCAATTTTTCAAACCTTACTTCACGGACACTCATACAGCTGCAGTAATCAAAGTCAAGATAATGCTTTCTTTTTCTGATTCCAATCTGGTCATTCTACAATAATATCTTACATTTATTGAAGACCTTGATATCCAGCATACACTAGGCAAGACTTTGAGACATACAGCATCTAGTGTGCAAGGCAGAAATCTTTGATTGTCTTCCAAAGCATGTGGAGATTGAGCTAATTAAATACAACAAGACTTACAAGTCAGCATAATAAAGCTCTACACAGTTTTGTCACAGTATAGCACCAAATTCATCATATCAAAAGCAACTTGTGCTGTCACAACTATTTAGAGTGACTATAAATAACACACGATATTTGTGCTTTCAACATAGATATTTTTGGACTTAAATAAATAAATTGTAATTACAACTGCTGACTTCCTGGAGGGCAGACCTTTGAAGTTGATTACTGTTTCTGAAGTGAGCAATTAGGATAGCCAGATAAGATTCAGGTCTGTATGCCCTACAGTCTTATTTTAATTAAATTAAATTAATAATTTGATTACTGTTAACTATGCCCTTTAAAAATTGGAATACCATAAACAGGGAAACTCTGATACATTCTAAACTGTTAATCGGGTTATGGTTATGTATCTTTAAAATATTACAATAGATTTTCATGTTGATGCTTTGAACTGTGAACAACATTTTAATAAGTCTAGACATTCAACCAACTATCAAATCAGGTCAAACACAACATTTAATAAAATGTGATGGAATGACAGACATGTCAAGACACAGTCAATGTGTTTTCTAAAAGTGTGTTGAGAGAATTTCAGAATTTCAAGATCATCCCGGGTTAAAGACACAGTATATTAATAGAATAATTTGTTAAGAAATCCTCAGAGTATTAAAAAGAGTAGTCTTGTATTTCAGGCAAGGCATATCTGAATGAATTTACCCTAGGATCTATACCATATGATCACAAATATTTTATTATTATTATATCATAGATCAGTATATACCGTATTTGACGTGAAAAGGCGTCCAAGGTACTTAAAGTTGGAGTGGCTGGGCGCTTATTAAAATGTTACCAGCGAAGGGCAAGTGCTTATTCGCATCGAGGTGGAAAACATGAATAATAACAAAACAATAAAAGAGTTTTACTGGCATTTGTATTATTCATTTTGTGGTGTCAACCAAACCGTTTACGTGACAGCTGAAAATAAACAGAAAACAGCATAAATAAATAAATAAAAAAAAGACCCCTTACTTTTCCCTACTCCGGTGCTGTTCCTTTAAACATTTTTCCGGAAGTAAAATCGAACCAATCAACAAGAATGTCAACTTTAGCACATGGCACGTTGAACTAATCAACATGATCACAAACAAAAGCACATGGCCAGGAACTTTAGATCAGATCTTTTCTAGAACAGGTCTTTAAATGTATGAAGTTAGTGAGCAGGAGAATCGGGTGAAAAATACTCGTCATCACTTTCTGATAGGTCCATATCTGGCTCATCGCTCCATTCATTCAGAGAATCCCGTAGTTTTGCTATAGCTAATGGTTCATCGGTTGTTGGACATTTACCAAGAGAACACCGCAAAATATTTTCCTGTTTTTTAAAGCATGGCAGCACAATCAAATGTGTTTTTACTGATGAACATTATAGACATTCCCCAGTGGCAGGGGTCTTGAAATACCGTGTAAATTCACTTTTACAAGCAGTGAATGCCTCATTTTACTGTTACAGAGACTGATCAAATAAAATTGGTAAGTTTGATCTACGATTTTGCTCCCAGTACACATGGGCGGTTATTAGGCGTAAGATTAAAAAACAATGGGGGGGGGGGGCTTATAGGAGCACCCTGCTATACCTGCTATACCTCTAGTGGTATAGGGCGCTGGATCGCTGATCCAAAGGTTGGGGGTTCGAGTCCCACTCTCCACAAGGTTGTCACTGTCCCCCCCCCAGTGCAGCTAACTGGGTTATCAAAGGTGTGTCATGCCTCTCACTGTCTATGGTGAGAGGCATGCAAAAGAACCATTGCTGACTTTCGTAAAGAGTAGCTGCAAAGTCGTCAACATGTTTCTGTCCCTTGCTAAAAGGGTTGTGTCAGGAAGGGCATCCGACGTAAAAACCTCTGCCAAATCAAACGTGCGAATTTCGCTGTGGCGACTCCCGAGTAAAAGGGAAAAAGCCGAAAGGAAGACAGACAGTTTAATATGTGAATGTTTATTTCCTCTTCCCACTAGTTTAAAGCCATTTAGTTCACTATTAGTAGCAGTTATATTACTTCCAGAGTAGTGGTGGCCTGGTGATAAGGTGCTGGATTACTACTCCCAAGGTCAGAAGATCGTACTGATCTGAATTTCATAGGTTCAAGCCCCACTATCATCGAGTACCACAATGCAGATAACTGGATTATCAAAGGTCGGCCGTGTCTCTCACTGTCTATGGTGAGAGGCATGTAAAGTAACTATTGCTTACTTTCCGTCAAGAGTAGCTGCATAGTTGTTAGTATGTTTCTGCCCTGCGAAGGTCTTGTGAGCCATCAAGGGTGTACTCTGCCCTCGAGGGTAGAGTACGCCCTTGACAGCTCACGAGGCCATCACATAGCTGTTAGCGTGTTTCTGCAATGCAAAGGCCTTGTGATCTGTCAAGGGTGTACTCTGCCCTCGCCCAGAATTGACTAAGATGGCCGCCAGCCTCCCCGCAACTCTAATTAGGATCAAGCGGTTCAGAAAATGAATTAATATATAATGACAAAATAAAGAATAAAACAATTAGATAGATTGTATTTGTTGCACACTTAAACATTTGGTAAAATCAAACTGTAAAAATTCAATATGACATCTCATAGCTAAGTTGAAATTAATAGTATTTACAGACGCTCCCCGACTTACATTTTTAATTGGTTCCGGACGGCGAATATAAGTTGAAAGTGAACGTAAGTTGTTACAGTGACGTATGACGTGTGACGCATGACACTCATACTGTACTATACATCCATAAATGCCATTACCGTATCTCATAAAACACCCCTAAATCAATTATTATAAACATAACATTGTAAAATAATGTCAAATATATCAAATAATACCAACATTAATTTCAAATAAGTTAAATTCAAGCAAAATCATTTAAAATTGATAAATTGTAATCAAATTCACTCATCAAATATCAAATACAGTATCAAATATAACCTTTAACATTCTCTATGATGCGATCTTTCCGCTTGTAAATGGTTCCGATGGTCGACGGATGGTCACTTTACATGAAGCTGAGCTGAGCCACATTACATGAAGCTGAGCCGACTCACTTTACATGAAGCTTAAAACAGCCAATCAACGCTTACAATATGTGAGGCGCTCAATACCGAAAGTAGTGCACTTGCTGAAAGTAGTTTACTTGCTTGAAACAAAGCGCGGGTTATATGGACTTCCGGTCTTTAAAGTGAGCAATGGCGCCATTGAACTCGTTTAGTACTCAGCCTGCACTGATGTGAATCAGCAGCAGAGCAGAGAGTCTCTTTCTTTTCTGGATTCGGGTTTTCATTCATTTTACAACTCTCTTTGCTTAACGGAGTATGCATGGTAGGTTGCGCCGATCCGAGCAGATAGTTAATTTATCTCTGTGTATGAGACTTGCACCCATGCTAGTAGGGTTATGCTTCTGACCAACCATATTTGGTTCGGGTTACAAAAGTCCACAAAACAGTGTAACCACAAAGATCACAGAGACAACGTCTTAACACAAGAGTAACACGCTATATAACTGAACTGGGAAGAAGGAGGGGCACGTTTAGTCTGTCGTTTGTAAACAATGTACGCAGCGTCATGATGTCATTGCATCATTATGTCAGCGTACTACGTAGGTACGTCTAAACTCAAAATTTTACTTTTTTTTTTTTTTTGGAAAGAAAAACGTAAAATCGAAAAAACGTAAAACGGATGAACTTAAGTCGGGGAGCATCTGTATACACAAACTGTAAAAAGAATTCCTCAGGTTTGATACTAGAGAGCTATGCTGTAATAAGAAAACCACTTTATAGTGAGGCTATTTGGAATTAAAGGATTGAACTCTTGAGAAAGGGAAATAGGTCATGTGGTCAGATGAGTCCAGATTTATCCTATTCCAGAGCAATCAAAATTAAAAGGGAAATGCTTGAAGTGATGTACTTATTATACATAGTGGCCACTGTACATGCCTTCAGAGGTGTTATGATCTGGGGTTGATTTAACTGGTCAGGTAGAAGCTCAGCAACATGTGACATGCATATTGAATGATCAGGTTATTCCATCAATTAAGTATTTTCTTCCATGATGGCCTTGTTATGAAATGCTTGCTTAGATTGAGCAAAAGTGGTTCTGGAATTATGAGGAATCATTTCATGCATGAGCTGGAACCACAGAGAGCTTATCTTAACCATACCTATTCCGTTGATCATTGGGCTCGATAAAATATTACAGAGTGAGACCTTTTTTGGCCCAGATATTGTATTTCATATGTAACAAATAAGCACTGTACACATATGCATGCCAAATTACCTTTCTTGCATGAGAAATTACAAAATAAACAACCAAACTGATTAAATTAAGTAATAAATAAACAAATTACACCTCTTAGAGCCAGCATGATGAACATTAGAGGTCATCAAAAAGTCTTTTAAAGAAAAGAACGTGAGCTAATTAAAGAAAAATGTATTTTTTCACTTGCATAATTTCACAATTTAAAAACTGAAAATAGTCTACTGATAATGCAAGACTCAGCTTTAAAGCTTATTGTTTACTACGGCACTGCAGAAGCCATATCTGAGCCAAAAACCTGCTTGATCTGCAAACACCAGCTTTTGCCCTTGTACACACTACCACATATTAAAAATTAATATGGCACGTCTGTTTATTGATTTGTTAGCCATTTACTAGTTTTGCTTTGATGTCTTCCTAATACCACTTCATGGAAGATCATGGATAAAATTATGGAGGCTTTGTGCATAAGCGTCTTGTTTAAGGGGATTACTGAGACTGCACTTGAATTATCTTTTTTATTCCCCTTTGCATAAACAGGATTAGCCCTCTCGGCTTTTTCCCCTAAACCAGCTAAAAAAAATCTCAACTACCTTTGATTTCATATCACAGTGTAAACTCTCTTTATCCTTTAAAAAGGAAGGGAGTTAAGAAAGTTGCAGTAATGCTGTTTTTAAAATAATCAAATATTATGGCCAGGGTGGAGATGTTGAATAATTCCACTGTAAAGGAATTTTTGATTGAAAGATGCTGATTTATTTTCACAAGTTTGTCTGCTGGCAATTTTTTTTTTACCATTTTGTCAGTCCTCACTTTGGCTTTTGAGAGTGAAGGTTATTAAGGAGTAAACTAAAAGCACAACAGTATTTGTGCACAAATGGCATGCAGACTTCAAAAAGGCCCAGTTATTTAAGAATAGAGAGCTGAAAGCAGTACAGTGGTACCTCACCTTACGATAATCCAGGCAAACGAAAAATCCAGGTTACGAAAAACATTTTCCAAAATTTTTTGTCTCTGTATACGAAACAAGTTCTTACGAAAGGCGCCATTCAAACATTCAAACGCGCTATTCAAACATTCAAACACGCCATTCAAACATTCAACCAATGCACGAGTTGCTCTCCCATAACTATCTTCCAACATTCCACCCCACTGACCTCCCATTGGCTAATAGGGATGACAGAGCGCCCTCCCATTGGCTATCTCCCAACATCCCACCCCACTGGCCTCCCATTGGCTAGGAGGGATGACACAGCTCCCTCCCATTGGCTATCTCCCAACATCCAGACCCGCTGGCCTCCCATTGACTAGGAGGGATGAAGCAGCTCCCTTCCCTTGGCTATTATGGAACTGCATCTCCCATAATGCTTTTTGTGTAAAGGACAGAGTTATTGTTGTTTCATGAGATTTTTGAGTGTGCTCATTGCTTTTAATCTTCCATAAGGATTTGTAAGATTATAACTCTGCTAAGAAAACATGGTCAACACACGCACACACACATACGTGCGCACGTGTGGGTTCCGGTGTGAGTGAAAAGAAGAAGCGGGCTTGTGGCATGCGGTTGAGTGATATCGCAAAGGAATATGGCCAAACCCGTCTACCATTGGTACGATATTGAAACAGAAGGAGGTCTTAAAAGGTATGCTTTTATACTTTTTAAAGGGTTTAGGGGGTAGTATTGGGGGCCTTGGAACGAATCACACGTTTTACATGTAAAATGCGATTCAACTTACGAAAAATCCAGGTTGAGAAAAAGGCTCTGAAACGGATTAATTTTGTAAGATGAGGTACCACTGTACTAGTATATAACATATATTTTAAAATATTTTATTCATTTAAAAAAAAAATAAGCCATGCTTACTCAAAGCAACTTATAACAGCTAAGGCAAAGATAAAATAGCAGAGTGCAGGAAAAAATAAAATGACTGAATCAATTAGGTGATTAAAGCAGCATCCCTGCATCAGTACCTTGTGAAAACACCTTTCACTTCGATTGCACCCCTGAACTTGTGCGATAATTCACTATCATTTCACACATCTAGACTGTATAAAATTTGTCTACTCTTCCTTACAGAAATGTTAAACTCAGTTGAATTGGATGGTGACCACTTATGAACTGCAATCTTAAACTTAGTCCATGGATTTTCAATAGGGTTTCAATCAAAAAATAAAATTCACCTTTTATTCTTCAGCCATTGTGTGGTCAGCTTTGCTGTGAGATTCAGGTCATTTTTATACTGGAAGGTGTTCCATCTTTTGAGCAAAGGGCATTGGAGAATGTGGTATTTGCTCCATCCATTTTCATTCTATTTTGCCAAATACCCGGTACCTATTGCAGAGAAACAGCCCATACAAAAGGTGTTACAACCTCCATAGTTTACTGTGGGTGTGGTGTATTTTGGATGGTATTCTGTATTGGTTTTTGCCAGACATACCATTTGGCATTAAGTGCCAGTACTCTCATCTGCCCATAATATGTTTTAATATTTGGCCTCAGAATTTTTAAGGAGACTTGATATGGCCTTTCTCAAGGGGTGTTTTTTTTTTTTCCTCAACTCTGCAACATGGAATTAAAATGCAAATTAAGTTGTCAGTCAATTTAGACAACATGCCAACAACTTTGAAAATATGAAATATTTGTTATTGTAAACAAGAAATTCTACTACTACTTAAAAATCCTGTATAAAACCACATTTTGCAGAAAATACAGCTGCACGTCGCTTAGACTATGTCGCTATGAGTTTGGCATATTTAGACAATTGTCATGAACTGTCGGTAGTGAAACACAATTACCATAGCACGATACTCTCCCAATATGCTCATTGTGGGGATGGTGTTCATGGGGTGAAGAATGAAAGGTGTTTGATGTTCACCAGGGAGAATGTTTGTCTTGATGGCCAAATATTTTAGTGTCATCTGTCCAGAGGACAGACAGACAGACAGACAAACATATATACAAGACAGACAGACAGACAGACAGACAGACAGACAGACAGACAAATAGATAAATAAATTAAGGCAGTTGTCACTTTGTAAGCAGTGACTATTTCTATGGCTATCTTTCATATAGCCCAGTCCTGTGGCGTGTGGACAGATACATCGTTCCTTTACGGCTACTCCCGGCCTCTTTGTTGCCTCTCTGATTACTGCATTTCTTGCATAGTCTTTGAGTTTTGATGTTCTGATGTGGTGCCATATTTTTTATTTTGTGATAATGGATTTAATGATGCTTTCTGTAATATTTAAGGTTTGGGGTGTTTTTGTATAACCCTACTTTTCCACAACTTTGTCACTGTTCCGTTTGGAGAAGAGGGCAGTGGTGGAGGAGGGCAGTGGTGGTCTAGTGGTATAGGGCACTGGATCGCTGATCCAAAGGTTGGGGGTTCGAGTCCCACTCTCCACAAGGTTGTCACTGTCCTCCCCAGTGCAGCTAACTGGGTTATCAAAGGCCGGCCATGTCTCTCATTGTCTACGGTGTGAGGCATGTAAAAGAACCATTGCTGACTTTTGACAAGAGTAGGCTGCAAAGCCGTTGGCGTGTTTCCACCCTGCGATGGCCTGGCGAGCTGTCCAGGGTGTACTCTGCGCTCGCCCGAAGTTGGCTGGGATGGGCGCCAGCCTCCCCGCGACCCTAACTATGATTAATCGGTTACAGAAAATGAACTGAACGGAACCGTTTGGAGAACTCATTGGTCTTCATGGTGTTGCTTGGAGGTACCTCTTACTTACTGGTGTTGACTGTGTGGACTTTCAGGAAAGATGTATATACGATGAGCATGCGACACCTGGTTACACAGGTGAAACGTATTCACCTAATTATGTGAATCCTGCAGGTAATTGGTAGCACCAGATCCTAGTTGGGTGCTTCATAGCAAAAGAGGTGAATAAATATATACTGCCCTCCATAATTACTGGTTGAGATGCATTAAAATACTTAATATATATTACATTTTATTTCAGAAGATACTCTCACACTTAAAATTGTAAAAAAAAAAAATAATAATAATAATAATTTTTTAAAAATGTAACGTTGAACTCAAGTGAATTTTAAGAGGGGGGAAATAATTATTTTTTATAAAGTCACCTGTTAAAATTATTACACAATTATTGGAAACCCTAAAAATGCCTAGGAAACAAATGTATTTGAAGTATTTCTGTCATTTGTATAGTAGTTTACACAGTTGATCAGAGTATCCAGGAATATTTAACAAGTAATTCCTCGTTTCCTGTTTCCCTGGGGTATAAATATGACGTGACACAGATGACGTTTCTCTTATCCACTCTTCAACATGGGAAAGACAAAGGAACACACCAGTCAAGTAAGGTAGATGTGTGTGTCAACCTTCACAACTCAGACTACAAGAAAATCCTCTCGCATGCATCTGTGCATATCGCCTGTCAGAGGAATCATTAAGAAGTTTAAAACAACTGGAACAGTGGTAAACAAGCCTGGACGAGGACAAAAGATTGCGAAATATAGGGGAAGATTGGGGTGATGCTGTAGTCTGTTTCTTTTCCAGCGGCCCTGGGAACCTTGTTAGGGTGCATGGCACCATGAACATTTTGAAATACCAGGATATTTTAAATCAAAGCCTGATGACCTCTGCCCAACTCTGCCCAAAAGCTGAAGATGAGTCTTCACTGGGTCTTTCAACAAGATATTCAGCCTAAACATGTCAAGCCAAATCTACACAGAAATGGTTCACCAGACTAAGAATCATGATCCCCCCATGACCACCTCAGTCCCCATAGCTCAACCCCATTGAAAACCTGTGGAGTGCACTGAAGAGAAGAGTGGAAGAGAGAACGAGGTTGCTGAATGATTTAGAGAGATTGTGCAGAGAGGAAACGGTCCAAGATTCCTTTTTCTGTATTCTCCCTTCTTGTGAGACATTATAGCTGAAGATTAGGTGCTATTTTGTTGGCAAAAGGGTTGTACAAAGCACAGTGGAACCTTGGTGGTCGAACGACTCCTCAGTCAAACAAATCGGAGTTCAATCACAAAATATGAGTAATATATGTCTTGGGGTTCGAACAAATGATCAGATGATCAGAGTTCGAACACAGTAGAGCCAAGTGTGTTGAAGTCTACAGTACTTTGAGCAGCCATTGAGAGTTTGTCTCATACTGCGTATTGTGGTTTTTAATTACATTACAGCTATTTTAACCCTTAAGCCTGAGTCCTAGCAGCAGTAATTCTACTTGAAAGGAAAAGAGAAAAGTCGTGAGACTGTGAGAATCAACTGCGATCAAGAGACAGAGAAGGGGAAAAAAAACCACCACGCCCCCTCAATGCAATAACCCGTCCCCCATTTCACCCTCACCATCCATCCACATACGCTGACACATCACAATCGGAAAGGTATGTACTGTAAACAAATACAGTACATAATTGGGTTAATTATTACGTACTACAGGGATGCCTCATTTTCCGCGGTTAATTGGGACTGAAATCCCCTCCGTGACCACCGAATTCCGCAAAGTAGGATCATCCCTACAACCCCCCCCCCGACTGAAGTACACGTACATGTATATGTGTATATAATATCAATAAATACATATTCAATGCTATAAATGCTTATAATAACAATTAAACATTCAAAAATAATGCATAAGATGTAAATAAAATATAAATACACACACATACAGACACCCGCGCTCACACGCATGCACGCAGATGCACACCTCACAAAAATGTAACTACAGTCGTCCCTCTACTTACGAAATTAATCCGTTCCAGAGCCTTTTTCATAAACTGGAGTTTTTGTAAGTAGAGGTGCATTTTACATGTAAATCGTGTGATTCGTTCCAAGGCTCCCAAGACTACCCCATAAACCCTTTAAAAATTATAAAAGTACACCAATTTTGTAAGAAATTTGTATGAAATATGTGTTAAAAGTAAAAGAAAATTATTTACCTTTTTTAAAATCTCTCGACCCACCCAAGCGACACTTTAAAGTCCGGGGGTTGCTGGTCTGAAGAACCCTCACCCCCACCTTCCTTCACGAGGTCCTTAAATATGGGAGTTGTTCAGTTCATCAGTTCATTTTCTGTAACCGCTTCATCCTAATTAGGGTCACGGGGAGGCTGGTGCCCATCCCAGCCAACTCAGGGCGAGGGCAGAGTACACCCTGGACAGCTCGCCAGGCCATCACAGGGCGGAAACACGCTGACGGCTTTGCAGCCGACTCTTGTCGAAAGTCAGCAATGGTTCTTTTACATGCCTCACACCATAGACAGTGAGAGACATGGCCGGCCTTTGATAACCCAGTTAGCTGCACTGGGGGGGGACAGTGACAACCTTGTGGAGAGTGGGACTCGAACCCCCAACCTTTGGATCAGCGATCCGGCGCCTTATACCACTAGACCACCACTGCCATATGGGAGTTGCTTTTTCCGAAATAATCGCCTCCGTCACTGTATCTCCGCTTTTAATGCCTCCTTCTGCTTCAATATCATCCAGAATGTAGATGGGTTTCAGCCATACTCCTTTGTGATTTCACTCAACCGCATCCCACTTTCGTATTTTTTTATTATCTCCTGCTTCCCTTCGATTGATAACGGAGCCCGCTTCTTCTTTTCTGTGTCACCGGGAATCACTTTCTTGGGGTCCATGATGGATAACAAAATATAACGCTGCGATGATCAATCTCAAAACAAGCCAACAGTCCTGTTCAACTCTCCTTCACACGTGTGACAAACAAGACGGATGGGTATAGGAAGTATGGGTACAGTTCAGCTCACTCCTGGGCAATGGGAGGCTAGCGGGGCAGGATGTTGGGAGACAGCCAATGAGAGAGTAACTCGCGCATTGTTTGAATGTTTGAATGGCGCATTTGGATTTTTGAATGGCGCGTTTGGTGCTTTTCGTGAAAAGAGGTTGTTTTCATAAAAAGAGGGCAACAATTTAGGAAAATGTTTTTCGTAACCTGGATTTTTCATATTCAGAGGTTTTCGTAAGTAGAGGGCCAACTGTAGTTTGATGGGAGGTTTTGGGTTATTTTGTGTTTGTTTAGGGTTTTTTTGTTTGTTTGTTTTTGGGTTTGTTTGTTTTTTGCATAACTGGCCTTGTTTTTGTGGCATTTTTCTTAATTTTTTCCCCCTATTCTTCCTTAATGTCCTTATTTTTTAATTCGATGAATATTTAAAAAAAAAAAACAGCGATGCATTGAAGCCACATGAATTGAAGTGCGAAGTAGCGAGGGATCCCTGTATTATATTTTGCTCTTTTGTGCATTAATGTATGTACTGTATTGTATATTAATATGTTTCATAAATATACCTCATTTTAAAATTATAAACAGCTGTACTGAAGGAAGTAGACATTCATCTGAACACATTAAGTGACTTTTAACTATTTCTTATGGGAAATATTGTTTCACTCTCTTCGAACAAATCAGCCATATCTTTGGAACGAATTGTGTTCGACCACTGAGGTTCCACTGTATTACCTTCAGGGGGATAATTAATATAGCACACATGATTGGATGTTAAAGAATTATTTCTTTATGTGGAAATTCATTTGACAGTAAATAAATTAATTTGAACTACAGGTTGCATCCCCTTTAAATTGTAGTCCTTTATTATTTAGGAAAAAAACTGTATTCATAAGAAGCTAAAAAAAAACACATCTTGACCAGGAGTGCCAATAATTATGGAGGGAAGTGCCTGTACAACTTTTTTGGGGGTGGATTTCTTCAAATACATTTTTTATTATTTCATATACTGGACTTTTTGTGTAGGTTCATTCAATATAATTCAAGAAAAAAAAAATCCATTTAGATTATATGTTGTAAGAAATTTAAAAATGTGGAAAATACCAAGGAGTGAATACTTTTTCAAGCCACTGACATCTATTCAACACCCTAAAACTAAGACTGGCACAACCGGACTCTAATGTATCAAGACACATGCGCATACAAATACATATGCACCTCCATACCACCCACACATCTCGTATCAATTAGAATGAAGTGTCACTTGCCAAATGAGAGCATTACGCATGGCACGAATGCTTCAGCATGTGCTGTCTGTTCTGATTCCTATCCCCAACACAGCATGACAGCCCGTCCCTCATAAACTGTGTGTGTGTGTGTGTGTGTGTGTGTGTGTGTGTGTGTGTGTGTGTGTGTGTGTGTGTGTGTGTGTGTGTGTGTGCTTGTGTTGAAAGCCCACTAGGCCACTCTCCTATTCTGCACTTGTTCCCCCTTATCTCATTACACAAATCCATTCCTTAACTAACAGCCTCCACTCTCATGACAACATGACAAGTCACGATGCCATCATGGAGGAATTTCATCATTTTCAAAACCAATTCGTTCCCTGCAACACTGCTTCCATGAAATATGGAGACAACTAGGCATCATCAGAAAAGCACTTTAAATGAGAGCCATCAGATTACACTTTTTGGAGACAAATCATAAATATGAATATAAATTGGTGTGTGGACACCCGGAAGGACGAAAAACAAAACCTGTCAAAGGGCAGATGAGCTCACTCAAGAGCCAATGACCATCCATACCTGGTGAAGAGGTGGGCACTATCAGGGAATTTTGCCTATGAATACACTTACCAACAACACCAGACCAGATCGTCTGGTCGAAGACAACAAAGTACACCAATCGCCAAACGGCCATGGACCTTGATGATGATGAATAAATATTAAATACAAAAGAGACTGATCTCACTGAATGAATATTCATAAGGTCCCATCACTACATGTCTGTTGGGGGGGATGGGGGGGGGCATGACCTAGGAAAGTTTGGAAGTCAATCCTGCTGAGCTAAAGCATCTCAGTTCTCAGCTCAATCAATATCTCATGGTGTAGACAAAAGGAAAACCACAGAAATGACTAGGCTTGGTCCACCAAAATGAATATGACCCAGAACAACTCTAAAAATCAATAGATGTTGACATTCCGGTGCTCTCATACTGAAGCTCAAGACAGCTGAGAGGAAGTGGTTTGTGTCAAACGACCCTAAAGAATTAATACCATATCCAGCTTTGTATTTCCTATCATATTATAATTGCTAAAATAAGTTATATCAAGACAAGATTAGCAGCACAATAAACAAATTGCCATACCCTGCCTCCTCATCCCTCCACCACCACCCACATTCCAGAATACTGAGATATTTATATTCATCCCAGACTTATGTTTTTTTATTCAAAATGGCTTACTACTGAGGCAATTCAAATTGTTCAGCAAAGCAGTGGGAGGCCGAGGGTAGTGTGGGGGCAATAAAAGGGTCTTGGGTCTTCAAATAAAATATAGTTTAATCTTTTTCTTTCACATTTGTCTGACACAAAAATAGGCACAGGCATGATGCAGGGTTTGCATAAAGCCACCACATATACCAACTATTTAGGCTGGTACGCCTACTTGGTGAAATCACGTTCAAACAGCTAGTATAGGAACAAGTTATGAGACGATGGTGAGTACAGTCAAGCCCAAGAAAGAAGAAAACACATAAAGAGAAATGTAACTACTTGAGCTGTCTCAAATTACTTCTTCCTGTCCAATGGTCTGTTCAAGCACAATTAGGCCAAAAATGCAAAATGCTGTTGTTCAGTTCTGGCAAGTGTACAAACGTATTTGTTTTTTTATTTAAAAAAAGAATGCCTTCAGATGAACAAACAAAGCGAGGGTAGAGAAATAGCTACCCTGGCCCCTGACATAAGCAGATTATGTGTCCTGGCAATATATTTATTCGTATTTGCTCAGTGAACACGCTGGCTCGGAATGCTGCTGATGAAGCAGTTAGCAAAGTTTTTCTTCTCCTGTCCAACAATAAGAGAAAAAAGAATCTACTTTTTATGAAGTATATTCGGTGTGTACAGTTGTGTTTAAAATAATAGCAGTATGTTTAAAAAAGTGAATAAAGCTCAAAATCCGTAGAATAGCTTTTACGTCAATACACACAAATATATTGGAAACACAACACATTCTGTTCCAAATCAAAACATGAAGAAAATATATCAAATTTGTGTTATTCCCTTCGAAAGAAAAGTAAATCGTTCAAAAAATAGCAGCGTCTGCATTTTTCTTTGCAAACTCGAACATTCACTGTATAAACTGAAAAATGGTTTAAGGTTTTGTTTTCCTTTGAATCACTGAACTAATATTAAATTGTATAATCACCGTTTCTATAGGTGCTGGATCACTGATCCTAAGGTTGGGAGTTCAAGCCTCACTCACCACAGGTTGTCACTGTCCTCACCAGTGCAGCTAACTGGGTTATCAAAGGCCGGCCATGTCTCTCACTGTTGATGGTGAGAGGTTCATGTAAAAGAACCATTGCTGACTTTCGAAAAGAATAAGCTGCAAAGCCGTCAGCGTGTTTCCGCCCTGCGATGACCTGGCGAGCCGTCCAGGGTGTACTCTGCCCTCGTTCGGAGTCGGCTGGGATGGGCGCCAGCCTCCCCGCGACCCTCATTAGGATTAAGTGGTTACATAAAATGAACTGAACCACTGTTTCTGAGAACTTCTGCACATCTGTGTTACATGGAGTCACTCAACTTCTGGCAACCTGTGAACAGGTTTTCTCGCCCAGGATGATTGGACTGCATTCCACAGTTCTTCTGTATTTCTTAATTTGCCTCAGAAACTGTATTTTTGATGTCACCTTGCAAGTTACCTACTGAATTTAAGGTCCGGGGATCGGGTTGGCCGCTGCATAACATCAGTTTTTTTGGTCTGGAACCTAGATGTTGCCTGTTTACTGGTGTGTTTGGGTAGTTGTCTTTTTGAAACATCCATTTCAAGGGCATTTCGTCTTCAGCATAAGGCAGCATGACCTCTGCAAGTATTCAAACTGGTCCCTAATCCCTAGTATGCGATAACTGGGCCCGACACCACAGTAGGGGGAAACATGCCCATATCATAATGCTTGTGCCACCATGTTTCACTGTCTTCACAGTGTACTGTGGCTTGAATTTAGTGTTTGGAGGTCATCTAAAAAACTGTCTCCTGCCACTAGACCCAAAAAAAAAAATCTTACTTTCATCACACCATAAAATGTTGGGCCATTTCTCTTAGTAGGCCAATCAATGTGTTCTTTAGCAAATTGTAAAATCTTCCGCACATCTTTTTTTCAACAGTGGGACTTTGTGGGGGGCTTTTTGCCGATAGCTTGGCTTCACATCGGCATCTTCTAATTGTTCATCATCATTTTCTGTTACCACTTAATCCTAACTAACTTGAGGGACTAATACAGTATATCAAAATTAAATTAAATGAAAAAAGTCCCAACAGAATACCTTGACCCCACCCAGGGCCTGAACCCATGACCATTCGGCTTTGAGTCAAATGTACTAACTACTAAACCATCTTGTTGCCCTCATAATTTTCAGCAAAGTCAATTCGATTTTGGTCAAGCAGAACATGGGACCAGGCAACACATCTGGTAATAATTACTTTTTTGACAATGTTTCATTATCATAATAAATGTCAAGACTAAATATTTAAGCAAATGTATAACATAATAGTAATATATTTACTATATATAATAGAAATACAGTACTTCCTCACCTTACAAAAGACCCAGCAAAAGAAAAATCCAAGTTACAAAACGTATTTACCTAAAATTTCTGTCTCTGAATACGAAAAAACATTCACGTTATGAAACGCGCCATCTCAAAAATTCAAACAATGCGCGAGTTGCTCTCCCATTGGCTATCTCCCATCACCCTGCCCCGCTGGCCTCCCATTGGCTGTTATGGAGCTGCATCTCCATAATACCCATAATGCTTTTCGTGTGAATTCGACTCATTGTTTGTCATGGAGATGCAGCTCCCTCCCGTTGGCTATTATGAAGTTGCACCTCCATAATGCCCATGATGCTTTTCGTGTCCCTTCGACCCATTGTTCGTCATGGAGATGCAGTTCCCTCCTATTGACTATTATGGAGCTGCATCTCCATAATACCCATGATGCTTTTCTTGTGCCTTCGACCCATTGTTCTTCATGGAGCTCTAACACGCGTAAAGGACAGTTACTGTTGTTTCATGAGTTTTTCGAGTGTGCTCATTGCAACTTTATTTTTTGGCTAAGGCTTTTAGCCTTGCATAAACATTTGTAAGATTATAGCTCTGCTAAGAAGACATGGTCAACACACGCGCGCACACACACGCATACACACACACACACACACACACACACACGCACACACACACACACACACACACACACACACACACACACGTGTGATTCCGGGTGAAACTGATTCCCGGTGCAAGTGAAAAGAAGAAGCGGGCTCATGGCATGCGGTTGAGTGATATCGCAAAGGAATATGACCGAAACCTGTCTGCCATTGGTACAATATTGAAGCAGAAGGCAGCCTTAAAAGGTATACTTTTATCATTTTTAAAGGGTTTAAGAGGTAGTACTGGGGGCCTTGGAACAAATCAGGCCTTTTAGATGTAAAATGCTACTCAACTTACGAAAAAATCAGGTTACGAAACCACTTCTGGAACGGATTAATTTCATCAGGTGAGGTATGACTGTATGTTGAAAAGCATTACCTTAGGATTAAATACTTTGACCCAATAGTCTAAGGATATGAGCTCACAATCTTTTGATTAGCTTTCCTACCAGCCTCCACTATGCTCCAATACACAGTTCAATATTTCTCCCTTTTGCTGATGATGAGATCTCTAAGTTCCAGGTGCAGAAAAGGCATTTCTGTGTGAAGTTTGCATGTTCACACCATGCCGACAGGGTTTTCCTCTGGGTACTATCATTTCCACCCACAGTTTAAAACAGGGGTCTCTAATCTTATCCACAAAAGGGCCGGTGTGGGTGCAGGTTTTCACTTCAACCAAACAGTAGCCACACCTTCCACCTGTTTCCACAAATCACTGACCATCTAAAACAGAAAAGAAAAAACTAGAGTGGACCTTACTGTTTCAATTCTGAAGTGGAGCCATCTTGGTGAGATGACCTTGCTTTCAAACTTAATGCTAATTGGGTACTGTATTCTGGGTGTACTGCTGTCTGCTGGGCCCAGGGCAGCACAGAGCGGGACAGAAAGAGACTGAACAAGCTGGTCAGGAGGGCCAGCGCTGTCCTGGACTGCCCACTGGACTCTGTGGAGGAGGTGGGTGAGAGGAGGATGGTAGCTAAGCTCACATCCGTCATGGACAACAGCTCTCACCCACTGCACCAGACTGTAGAGGAGCTGAGCAGCTCCTTCAGTGGACGACAGAGACATCCTCAGTGCAGGAAGCAGCGTTACCGCAGGTCTATCATCCCCACCACTGTCAGACTGTACAACGCACTTTGTAATTGTCTGTGAAGTAACCGGTTCCGTGCAATAAAAAAAAACCTGTGCAATAATCCACTTTAATCAGCCACATCTACCTTCTGTGACTGTGAACCATATCCATCTATCCACTCTGCCCTCAAAGATATTTTTATATTATTTTTATATTTTATTTTATTTATCTTTTTTTATTATTCTGTTTTAATATTTATGACTATCAATGATGCACCTTTCTAATCTTTTTTGCACCACCTTTTTTGTACTGATTGTACTTCGAGAGCCTGTAACAGTGAATTTTTCCATTGTGAGCTCAATAAAGCTGTATCAAGACAGTATTCCAAATTGCCCTGAGGTATGAGTGGAAATGGTTGTGTGTGCTGCCCTGTGATAGTGTAGTGAGCTGTTCAGGGTACACTACACCTTCGCACAGAATTGGCCATGAGAAGGTCCTGAGACAGGCTTTCCTATGACCATAGTAGGAATAAGCTGTGTATGGCTAGTGGGTAAATGAATGAGATAGTTCTTTATTGCCCATAAGGTCATGGAAAGCATTATCTTTGACCATCATTCGTAAACTCCTTGACAGGCACCGGCTTCTCTGTGACAGTCAGTATGGATTCCATGAGAAGGGGCCATCAATTGACATGCTTTCATACATCATACATTACCCACTGGTGGAATAATGCTCTTAACTCTCAGACAGAAATCAGAGTTATTGCCCTGGACATCAAAAAAGCCTTTGATCATGTACAGCACTGTAGCCTTTTGTCAAACTTGACCTCCTTCGGTATTCAAGAAGTCCTGCATGGCTGGCTTTCCTCCTTCCTAGCAGGTAGATACCAACCAGTTGTATTAGATGGGTTTAGCTCCTCATCAATGCCGATATCTGCAGGAGTTCCCCAAGGTAATGTTTTGGGACCTTTAATTTATTTATTTTTTATTCATTTTTGATAACTCTCGATGTTCCTGCTTTACAATCAAAGAACAGCTTTTACCTATTTGCTGACAATTCAACACTTGTGCTAAGAGCCGACAATGTTATTTGGACACAATTGAAAAGTGGAGTATAACATTTAATGCAAGTAAGACTGAGGATATTGGGGCACTCCTGGCCTAACACTTAGAGAAGTGGGCTTGGGAGCTAAAGGTCACTGGTTTGATTCCTGAACCAGCAGGAAAAATGTGTGGCAGTGAGGGAAGGAGCTGCACCTTACCGTTCTCCACCTTCTTGACTGAAGTGCCCTTGACCAAAGCATCTATCCCCCAACTGCTCTCTGGGAGTCGCAAGGTGTTTCAGTTCTGTGTGCTCTCTGTATATGTGTGCTCACTCTGGATTGGATAAAATTAAAACTAAATCTCCCTTGTGAAATTAATACAGTATAAAAAAAAGATAATAAGGAGAAAACAGATTCAGGACCCCTCTCTTCTTTATTCCATGAACAAAGTGTTAATGCCCATACAGAGCATTACTCTCCTTGGTGCCATCATCACCAATACTCTAACTGGGACTCCATTCGTCAAAAGCCTTGCTAAGAAGATTGCAATGAGATTATATATTCTCAGACGAACCAGAGATATCCTCCCTCTCCAGGCATGGATAGCAGTTTCTAAGGCTTACATCCATCCCCTTATGGAACATACTTCTACAAAAGGGGGCTGAGCAGGTACAACAGTTTTAAAGCTACCAGACAGTGTTCAAAAGAAAGTTGTAAAACCCCAAATTAGGCGCCCACAAAAAGCTGGCATATTGCCACTGGATAAGGAAAATAGTCTCAGTACCTTCTCCCGGCATATTTTCCTGCAACCTTCAGAGGAGCTCACAAGAATATCACCTGCCCAAGAATTTGGAACACAAGTAGCCCGATCAACTACGGGTGGTCACCCATACCCTTTCTGTCTGCCAAAATTCAACCCCCACCTCTATCAATCTTCCTCTCTTCCAAGGAAGAATAGGTTGTAGAACTCACTTTTTTTGTTTTTTTTGGAGTTCTCTAATTTAGTGACATATTTTAGTTGTACCTCTATGCATTGAATGACAATGTAAATTTGCAATATTTTGTTATTGCACTCTTATCCACCTTTGATTTCAATATTTGTTTATTGTTTTATTTGACTTAACATTGCTTAATTTGACTTGCTATATTGTACATGAGCCTGTCTATGCACTGTCTATGGTGAAAGGCATGTAAAAACAACTATTGCTGCCTTTAGCCAAGAGCAGACTGCATAGCTGTCAACGTACTTCTGCTCTGTGATGGCCTGGCGAGCTGTCAAGGGTGTACTCTGCCCTCACCCAGTGTCGACTGAAATGGTTGCCAGCCTCCCCACAACCCTAATTAGGATTAAGTGGTTCACAAAATGGAAGGATGATGAACCAACTGCAAACTGCAATAGTATCCCACTAAATGTACAATTTTTAACAGTTAATTAATTTCTCATTCCAATAGATGTTTGTCTGTTAAATAAATAACATTTTATATCCAATGTGGGTGGCTTCAAGTACTGAACTATAAAATGTCAGTGTAGTTGGATTTAGACTCGCTTATCTCTGGACTGGGATCGAATGGTATGGCACGCTGAACCTATTTTTCTTTTTTTTTTTTTCTTTTTTCCAGAAACAGCATGGCAAGCACTAAGCTTCAGCAATTACACTGAATTCTTGCCCCAGGACAATACACTAATTTAATGCAATAATGAAACCAGTGGAGCTGAAGACTGACTAATTACAGACTAGCTCCTCTGACCTGGGCTTCTTGCCTGTGATCAACATACCAAATAACAGGTCAAATTTGGTGCGCTGAGAGTCCAATAGAAAAACCTGTGATGTTGTTGATCTACACAACAGGATGTTAGTATCAGAAATGGAGGTACAGGTAACATGCAGTTGAGTTTATGGATAGTGATTAGATGGTTTGAAAAACATGATTCATTTGAGCTTCTGTTCGGAATTTAAGCAAAGGTGCAACTGCTCTTTTCAAGCTTGCATAATTGTCTACTAAGAGAATACAGTCGGCCCCCAACTTACGAAGACCCCTGTGTACGAAATCCCCGGGTTACGAAAAACATTTTCTTGAGTTTCCGTCCCCGAGATACGAAACAACCCCCTCTTACGAAAAGAAATTTAAAATTCAAATGCGCCAATCGACGCGCGAGTTGCTCTCTCATTGGCTGTCTCTCAACATCCCACCCCACTGGCCTCCCAGATCGAGACAGAAGGAAGCTTCCCTCTTTAGTTTTTAGTTTAGTTTTTTAAGTTGTTTTAATTCAGTAAATGTTTAATAAATGTGGGTGCATTTGAGCTCATCTGGAATTTCCGATCCCTCCAGGAATTTTTAAGTTTAAGTTGTTTTAATTCAGTAAATGGTCAAGCAGGGAATGCGCTTTGAATTCACGGCTTGTTGGCGTGGCCCGCAGTGCACGCGCGCGCGCGCGAGAGAGAGAGAGAGAGAGAGAGAGAGAGAGAGAGAGAGAGAGAGAGAAGGAATAACGCTTTAGTTCTTAGTTTTTTAACTTGTTTAAATCAGTCAATGTTTAATAAATGCGGGCACATTTGAGCTTATCTGGAATTCCGATCCCTCAAGGAATCAAATTAAAGTTGAGTTTGTCAAGCAGGGAATGCGCTTTGAATTCCACGTCTTGTGGGTGTGGCCCGCAGCGCGTGCGTGTGTGAGAGAGAGAGAGAGAGAGAGAGAGAGAGAGAGAGAGAGGTGTGTGTGTGTGTGTGTGTGTGTGTGTGTGTGTGTGTGTGTGTGTGTGTGTGTGTGTGTTAATCAATAAATATGTTCATAAAATGGTTTATTATGTTAATAAAATTTTTAAATGGTTTAATAAATAATTTTCTTTTAATTTTAACACATATTTCATACAAAATTGGTGTACTTTTATCATTTTTAAAGGGTTTATGGGGTTTATCCAGTCCAAAGACTGGAGCCTTGGAACGAATTAGGCGTTTAACATGTAAGATGCGACCCCTACTTACGAAATCCCCGCATTACGAAAAGGGCTCTGGAACGGCTTAGTTTCGTAAGTTGGGGGCCAACTGTAAATGTAATAGTAACACTTGTTTCTCAGTTCTGTATATGGACGATTGCACATGGACTAGCTGCTAGTCACTTGCATATTGAAATCATTTTTTCTATCACTGCAGCCTTGATGTTGCTTTAGAGTTATGTGCACTAAATTAACATGCTGTGCCTCACCCATCAAACCAGATGGACACCCAGATGGATTCCACAGTGTTTATTGGGCCCTTAAGCAAGCGCTCTGGCTAGAGTGTCATACTGAATCTGTTACTCCTCTGATTTAGACAGCCTGAAGCCAGAACCATGTCATGTGTTTGTCCTGAAACAACAGATTTGATGTACTACATAAAAGAAGAAAGCCAATAAATTTGGATGAACTTGCGTTTTTCATCCCAACCTTCACTGACTATCAGATCATCATTGGTATCTTTGGCAAGATAAGCAGAATGGATATTTGAGTCCTTCATTTACTGCTCTTTAAGCAAAACCTAACAAGTAAAATACATATCTGTATGTTACACATCCTCATATACCTAATGAGTCTGAAAGGAATGAGCACAGAACCTATAAAAGCGCAGCCATAGGGAACGTCACACTCACAGGTATTCTGCATCCAGGTAACAGCATGTGTCCTGCTGCAAAATTTATTGATGACCCAATACATCACTCCTTTACTTTATGAACGGAGAAAAATACAGGAATAACTGGATATATAGATGTTCTCAATTTACCATAACCAATAACATATCTTGTATATTAAGCTAATCTCCAGCTTCTTAATACTGTCTAGCCATCAGTTTCAAGTGCACTCAGTAAGGTCATGTTTCATTCCACGATAAGGTCTTGGATGAGTTGAGTGTAATCTGACCTAAAGGCAATGGACTCTTTATGGATCCCTTTAAGTGCAGCCAGTCACACATGGTTAAACAGGAATTAATGGAGGAAACGGAGAGGAAAAGTGTTGCAATCATTGTCGACCTCATAGTGGGACTGTTTTAAATCACAACTTGTGACAAGCAGCGTATTGCTTAAAAATAGAATAAATCATGAATATATTACAATAATTCTAAAATTGCTTTGTTATTAGATATTTTGGTTAATCACAGTACATCAAAAGTAATTATGCAGTATACAAAGTAAGGTGCTGCAGATGGTACCAAGATTTTGTATTCCTGATTGCACTTTATGATATTAACCTATTTTTATTTACCCATCGCTGTGATTTTCGCCAGAGCTTCTATCACTCCTATTCACGGCAATTGAATACCTGTGATACAAACCACGGTTCTGGATCTACCTGTGTTGTGCCTGTCTGTTTATGAAATTGACCTTGTTTGTGGCTTCTGTGAACTTTAATATCTAAACAGTGTATCGTCTCATTCTCTTGCCTTGCTCCTTATCTGACAGAATACTTTGCCAATTCAGATGCAGCCAGGGAAGCACTCTTGCTGGAAGCATACACTATCAGTGAGGCAGCTGCAGCGGCTTGACTGAATAGAAGAGTGACTGAAACAGCTCACTGATCATCTGCCCAAGTTCCAATTTGAGTTCCATGATCCATGCCTGAGTCCAAGCCTGAACCTTAGGCTTGCCAGGAGAGAGAGAGAGAGAGAGAGAGAGAGAGAGAGGTGGGGGGGGGGGTGGATTCTCCATGCAAGAACTCCTGCTTTTACTGTGTAAGTCACGATCATCTCCTTGCACAGTGCCCCACATAAAGTGAAACTCCATATGTGGTCCCTCCTAGTCACTGCATATGAAACTAAGCTCTACAACCTTTAGTGAGTACAGACAGGGTTTGCACCTTTGGTTTAACTGTTGGTTTATGGCTCACCTCATCACTCAATGACCTGGTAATAGGCGAACATTATGGTCTGCACTAATGAGAGCTCTTTCCTTGGCCCTCTCCCTCCAACACAATGACGTTAATGTTGGCATATGTATTCACTAAGATCATGTGTAGCCTCATGACCAAGTCCAAGTCAGAGCCCAATGCAGTGTACATTCATGTGACTGAGACTGTCACGCTCTCAACATCGGATGTATTGCCTTATCCTATACCTGACACCTTGTTGAATACCATGAATGAGGTCATGTCTGATAGCAGGTCTCATGCCATGTCTGACACCATGCCCAATTCTGTATATTACAAGATGTTCTTGTCCCTTATACAGTATAACGATGCTCTGCACTGGCATTTTGATTGAGGTGCTGCCACTCATCAGGGCGGTATACTACATCCAAATGTAGTCTCTGATGTTTGCCAGCATTCCAGCCAATGTTATTGGCAGTGCCCCAGCATTAAAATCGATGCCGGTCTCCCTGGTGCATTCGGCGACCTATGGTATGACTTGCTACCGGAAGTGGCTCCTTGGAGGCTCTGTCATATCATCAGTAATAGCCTTGTTCTTTACAGGACAAACATTTATTTATGATGCTATAGTATTGGTTGCATGATAAACACAGGATCGATTCATCCATTTTCTGAACCTATTAAACCTAATCTGGGTCTTGGGCAGGAGGCTGACGCCCATCTCAGCCGACTCTGGGTGAGGGCAGAGAATACCCTGGACAGCTTGCCAGCCATTGCAGGACAGAAACACGCTGACGACTTTGCAGCTACCATTGTCAAAAGTCAGCACTGGTTCTTTTACATGCTGCTCACCATAGACAGTGAGAGACATGGCAGGCTTTTGATAACCCAGTTTGCTGCACTGGGGGATAAATACAAAATTTCAGATAAAGTGTAAATCAAATAACAAACATTTGATAAAGTTTCTGAAGGTACAGCCTCAACTTCTAACTGCATTCATTTATTCAAATTCATCTTATCTTAGCATATCCTTTTAGGTTCAATCTGCCCTTCATGACTAATAAATAGGTTATATACTGATTACATGTTCTAGAAATTACGAATAAAAATGACTTCCAATAACCTGTATGTATATATAAATATACACACACACACACACACACACACACACACACACAACACACACACACACACATATACAGTGTGTATATATATATATATATATATATATATATATATATATATATATATATATATATATATATATATATATATATATATACAGTGATACCTCTGCTCACGAACATAATTGGTTCCCAGAAAGTGTGTGTGAGGCGAAAAGTTCGTCTTCCGAACATTTATTTCCCATAAGAAACCATTAAAATGAGAATAATCCGTTCCCAGGTCCCCATAAAACATAATTTTCTACTAAATAAGCCTTAAAACTACACAAAAATATACCTTATTTTATGTATAATAAATGTGCTATTGTATTGTAATTAAAGAAATAAACTGTACTGTATAATAAAGTGGTTTTATTTACCTTTGTGATGGTAGTTGATGGCTTGATGGAATGGAGTGGGAGGAGGAGGGAGGGAGGGACTTACTGTTTGGAAGGAGTGTTTGGAAACGCCTACTGTTTGGAAATACCCTTAGCCACACACGCACCCTTAATAGCTTCCTTGTTCTTAAGGATGGTGGTAGCCTTAGCGTACTGGTACTGGGACGTTGAGTCACACAAACGCACACCTCGTTCATGTTTTTCAATGATCTCCGCCTGTGGTGGGGTCTTTTTCGGTCCCATAATAGCAAAAGTACACTCAATATGGTCCAAAATGTCTAGCAAACACAAACCACTTCCGCACTCAAAGAAAGGGGTGTGACGAACTGTGACGCCGTGAGCGTGCGTCAGCCTCTCGTGGCCGCCACCGTGGTGCTGTTCGACCGCGTGGTTTGATTCGTCCGCCGAAAACTAGTTCGTCAGCAGAGACAATATGCTCGCAAATTTAATGTTCTTGAGGCGAAAAGTTCGTGAGCTTAAGCGTTCGTCAGCGGAGGTTTTACTGTATATATATATATATATATATATATATATATATATATATATATATATATATATATATATATATATATATATACATACATACATACAGGGATCCCTCACGACTTCGTGCTTCAATTCATGGAAATGCAAAACAAGGCCAGTTATGCTTAAACAACTCAAACAAACAAAAACAAAAAACAACCCAAACAACCCAAATATCGTTCTGTTATTATTTATGTTTTCCACCTTGATGCTAATAAGCACTTACTGTTCCACTCTGCCGGTAACCATTTTAATAAGTGCCCACCCACGCCAATTTTTTTAGCGCCCTGGGCACTTGTCACGTCAAATATATATATATATATATATATATATATATATATATATATATATATATATATATATATATATAGTACAGTATATTTTATATGTATGTATGTATGTATATGTATACACACACACACACACACACACACACACACACTCAATTCAAATTAATCAATTTCTTATTTGCATCACTGACAATTTGCAGTCAATAAACAGGTTAGGCCATAGCAATATTGATTTTAATGTCACTAATCAAACCAGAATGTGAAGTAAACAATCCAATTGTCCTTTCTGTCATGACTGTTTACTTCCCCTCTCATTTAGCACTATCCTGAACTGGGCCTCTGGAATGAGTTGAACATATCTTTTATTGAAAGTCATCAGAGCAAAGATCTCCCACTTAACCTGGCTGACCTAGCAAAGATTTTGCTAAAAATACTCTCTTCTTTCTTTTGCGCTGCAGACTCGCCACTCGCCTACTACTTCTTGACCCACTTATTTTGTTTATACGTACTCAGTTATTTCTTTCATCAACTATGACATTTTTCTCAGCACCTCCTCCTCACATAGGGTTGAGTGGTCAGTCGATAAGAGTCTTATAAGAGTAAACTCAGCGTCCAGATTGTACATGTGCTAAAACATGACAGCTGTGAGGTAAAACAACAACCATATATTAACAGAAAAAGAGGTGTGCTCGCCTGTATTTTTTCTGTGTCAAATAGAAAACCCTCCTCACTCAACACAAATCGTATTAGTGATAAGTTGCCCAGGCATGAAATTGATTTTGTAACAACAACCGAGAAGGATTTCATCTTATAGTGTTAATCAAATTATTTCAAGCAGTGAGGGTGGAGTACGGAAGTAAAACTATTAACTGCTAACAGCAAATCACACTTTCCAACCAACCTGTTGTCCTATTAACTCTGAAATGTGTTCAATAGCTAATTACGGTAAATGCTTGAGAGATGATACACCACTTAATTAGGTGTGGCTGGGTCATTTATACTGGTCGCTTCATTATAACTACACTTTTAAACTAGAATTCATAACTCTGATGGCTGAGGATCTGTTAAAAACTACCATTTCCTAATGTAAACCCTAAAACCTTATATTCAGCTTTATTTACATAGCAGAAAACCTTAAGTAATAGATATGTCAATAGTGATAATTAGTCATGGCAGGCCACTGCTGGAACAAGAATAAAGATGTAATATAGAAATATACAAACAGGATTCCAAAAAAGTTGGGACACTATACAAATTTTGGTGCAAGGATCCCTCGCTACTTCACTCTTCAATTCATGTGGCTTCAGTGTATCGCGTTTTTATTTTTATTTTTTAATATTCTTCAAAATTAAGGAAAAATAGGTGGAAAGTTAAAGGAAAATGCCTTAAAACAAGGCCAATTATGCAAAAAAAAAAAAAAAAAAAAAAAAAAACAGACAGACAGACAGACAGACAGACAATTTTCAATCAGTTTTTTTTAGAAAAAAAAAAAGCCCAAACAAACAAAAACAAAAAAAAGAACCCAAAACCCGCCATTAAAACTTCAGTACTTACATTTTTATGTGAGGTGCGAATCTGAGTGTGCGCACACGCGTGTGTCTGTATGTGTGAGCATTTATATTTTATTTACATGTTATGCATTATTTTAGAATTTTTAATTGCTATTATAAGCATTTATAGCATTGAATATGTGTTTATTGATATTATATACACATATACATGTACGTATATGTTAGCTGGGGGGTGTTTATCTTACTTCAAGGAATTCAGCGGTCACGGATTGGGTCTTAGTCCCAATTAATGAGGGAAAATGAGGGATCCCTGTATTTCAAACATTTTTGGAATCTGGTTTGTATATAATTCAAAGCAAGAGTTTCTGTACTTGTAGAAAATACTCTGTGCTTCTCTGTACCTCTCTGTATACCCCTGCAGTCAGCCACTCCTGGGGCAATTCGCAGAGGACTCAGGAATACAGTGTTGGTAAACAGACATAATCAAATTTTAATGTTCTAACAGAGATCATGATGTGGATGGATGGACTGCTGTTCATGTGATTTTCCCCAAATACAGGCTTGGCAATGCTAAATTGCCTCAAGCAATTTATGAAAATGTTTACACATGTTGTTCTATCCAGGATGTACCCGCACAATCACCACCATCAACAACACCGTCAACAACACCACATACTTGAAACAGGATAAAACTGTATTAATGATAAAGAAAATGATTTTATAACCTTTTGAAGTATCATATCAAAAAATCTTTTGAATCAGTGTATTTGCTGTCTCACTGAAATATTGTCATCAATAAGCCATAATATTGTATTTGGGATGTTTCAAGCAGAAAGTAAACAAAATTGATGTGTTTTAAAGCAGTTAAAAACTAAGCAAGATAGATCCAATTAACCTTAAGCCCACAATTTGTGGTGGCCTTATATATCATTTAGGATATGATATGATATGATATGATATGATATGATATGATATGATATGATATGATATGAACTGTGATATATGAGCAAACCTTTACAGAAAAAGGATAAAATAGAAAGTAGCAGTACGTATTTAATAGCTGTTATATTTTCTTATGTACCTCAGGGCATAGCTGAACATTGTCCCCCTGTAATGGGAATCAAAATCAGCAAAATTACAGGGTGAGAGTTAAAGATTACTAAAATTCTTTTTTTTTTGACCACCGTAAAACACACTGTTGTCACTGCCCCCATTTGAAGCATAATGGGTTATGAAAGGCCGGCCATGTCTCTCATTGGTCTTCTTCTTTTCCTTTCGGTTGTTCCCTTCAGGGGTCGACACAGCAAATGATCTGCCTCCATCTCACCCTATCCTCTGCATCTTCTACTCACTCCAAAGACCTTCATGTCCGCCTTCACCACATCCATAAATCTTCTCTTTAGTCTTCCTCCGGGCCTTCTGCCTGGTAGTTCCAACCTCAGCATCCTACTACCAATATACTCACTATCCCTCCTCTGTACATGTCCAAACCATCTCAATCTAGCCTCTCTGACAATGTCTCCAAAACATCTAACATGTGCTGTCCCTCTGATGTACTCCTTCCTAATCCTATCCATCCTCGTTACTCCCAAAGAGAACCTCAACATTTTCATCTCTGCTACCTCCAGCTCTGCCTCCTGTCTTTTCCCCAGGGCCACTGTCTATAAACCATACAACATCGCTGGCCTCGTCACCGTCTTGTACACTTTTCCCTTCGTTCTTGCCGATACTCTCCTATCACACATCACACCGGACACTTTTCTCCATCCATTCCAACCTGCCTGCACACGCTTCTTCACCTCTTTTCCACACTCTCCATTGCTCTGGATTGTGAGGCATGTAAAAGAACCATTGCTGACTTTCAGCAAGAATAGGCTGCAAAGCCATCAGCATGCTTCCGCCCTGTGATGAGGCGACCTGTCCAGGGTGTACTCTGCCCTCAACCAGAGTCAACTGAAATGGGTACCAACCTCCACATGACCCTAATTAGGATTAAGGGGTTTAGAAAATGAATGAATGATCAAGAACCATACTTTTATTTGATGTTATGAATTTGGAAAGAGGAACAATTTGTTTTTTCTGTACTCTAAAACTGTCTTTGACTTAATCCTTGACATTTATTTGTGTATAGTAATCAACCTGAGTGCTGGATTGAAAGGTTTGTGTATATATATATATATATATATATATATATATATATGTGTGTGTGTGTGCCTGTTGTCATGTAATGAAATATTGAACACAAATCTCTGTAGATTATTTTGATTTGTGTAAGTAAATTCTCAATAAACCACTTAAAACTTGTTTCTGGCATTAATGACACTGTTTATAGTTTTTTTTTTTTTTTTCGGATTTGTGGCCAACCTTCGCACCTTTTCTCACTGTTAAATGTCACTCTTCCCTTTCACGCCTGGCATCAATAAAAGGAGCATACACAACAGGACACTGCTATCACTCGCTCCATGTCCATCTGCACGCTTGAATTAAAATTCAGAGAAGACCTGCTCAACTCATAGGCGGGGTAATTTGGAGCATTACGTCATCCCTTCTGAGATGATATCCCAGAGTGTGCAATGGCCATGCAGAAGTGAGGTACAGCATGCTTCCCTATACATATTATTCAGTAAGGACTAAAACTATGGTGAAGGTTATTATGGACGTCCTGACATTGATCCACCTTAGTTACACAAGAGCAATGGAGCGGTAGTTTGAACAACCAAAAAAATGCTAAAATTGTGCAATAATCCATGACTATACGTGTAATAAATGTAAGGATATGTGTATATTGAAACCCATGAGTCTATAACGTTTGATATACAGTGCATACCATACATAAATCATGACAAATAACAGTGAACATACCCTTAGAAAGTCGTTGTTAACAAACCAACTCGCTTGCACAGTGATAGCTATAGTCATGTGAAAAACATTTCACCGAAAAATATTCCACAGGAATTGGTACGTTCTTTTTTAATATTTCAAAACTTGATTGAAAAGTGGTACAGGAATGCCTCGCTACTTCGCGCTACAATTCATGCATCTTCAGTGCATTGCTGTTTTTTCTTTTTTTTTTATGTATATTCATCGAATTAAAAATAAGGAAATTACGGAAGAATCGGGAAAGAACGTTAAGGAAAATGCCACAAAAATAAGGTCAACTATGCAAAAAAAAAAAAAAAAAACCCTAAACAAACACAAAACAAAAAACAACCCAAAACCTTGCATCAAAACTACGTACAGTAAAACCTCCGCTGGCGAACGCTTAAGCTCACAAACTTTTCGCCTCAAGAACATTAAATTTGCGAGCATATAGTCTCTGCTGACGAACTAGTTTTCGGCGGACGAATCAAACCACGCGGTCGAACAGCGCCACGGTGGCGGCCACGAGAAACTGACGCACGCTCACGGCGTCACAGTTCGTCACCCCCTTTCTTTGAGTGCGGAAGTGGTTTGTGTTTGCTAGACATTTTGGACCATATTGAGTGTACTTTTGCTATTATGGGACCGAAAAAGACCCCACCACAGGCGGAGATCATTGAAAAACACGAACGAGGTGTGCGTTTGTGTGACTCAGCGTCCCAGTACCAGTACGCTAAGTCTACCATTGCTCCCATCCTTAAGAACAAGGAAGCTATTAAGGGTGCGTGTGTGGCTAAGGGTGTTTCCAAACAGTAGGCGTTTCCAAACACTCCTTCCAAACAGTAAATCCCTCCTCCCTCCTCCTCCCACTCCATTCCATCAAGCCATCAACTACCATCACAAAGGTAAACAAAACGACTTTATTATACAGTACAGTTTATTTCTTTAATTACAATACAATAGCACATTTATTATACATAAAATAAGGTATATTTTTGTGTAGTTTTAAGGCTTATTTAGTAGAAAATTATGTTTTATGGGGAGCTGGGAACGGATTATTCTCATTTTAATGGTTTCTTATGGGAAATAAATGTTCGGAAGACGAACTTTTCGCCTTACACACACTTTCTGGGAACCAATTATGTTCGTGAGCTGAGGTATCACTGTACTTACATTTTTAAGTGAGGTCAGCATCTGAGTCCATGCATGCGCATCTGCACGCGCACGTGTCTGTATATGTGTGTAATTATATTTTATTTACATGTTATGCATTGTTTATAGCATTGAATATGTATTTATTGATATTATACACACATATACTAGTACATGTACGTATTCATCAGTGTGGGGGGTTATCCTTCTTCGTGGAATCCGGTGGTCGCGGGGGGATCTCGGTCCCAATTAACCGTGGAAAGCGAGGGATCCCTGTACACTCAAACAATTATTCAACAGATAAAATTGCCATTTGGTAGTCACTTTTATTTTTTATTCATTTTTATTTATTATAATTTATTATTATATTCTGTCTGTCTGTCTTCCTTTCGGCTTTTTCCCTTTTACTCGGGAGTCGCTACAGCGAATTATCTGATTCGCACGTTTGATTTGGCAGAGGTTTTTACGTCGGATGCCCTTCCTGTCACAACCCTTTTTAGCAAGGGACAGAAACACGCTGACGACTTTGCAGCTACTCTTTACGAAAGCCAGCAATGGTTCTTTTACATGCCTCTCACCATAGACAGTGAGAGACATGGCCCGCCTTTGATAACCCAGTTAGCCGCACTGGGGGTGACAGTGACAACCTTATGGAGGGTGGGACTCAAACTCCCAACCTTTGGATCAGCGATCCAGCACCCTATACCATTAGACCACCACTGCCCCTATAATTTATTATTATATATTATTTCATACTTATATTATAGGGGGCAGTGGTGGTCTAGTGGCATAGGGTGCTGGATCGCTGATCCAAAGGTTGGGGGTTCGATTCCCACTCTCCACAAGGTTGTCACTGTCCTCCCCAGTGGAGCTAACTGGGTTATCAAAGGCGGGCCATGTCTCTCACTGTCTATGGTGTGAGGCATGTAAAAGAACCATTGCTGACTTTCGTAAAGACTAGGCTGCAAAGCCGTCGGCGTGTTTCCGCCCTGCGATGGCCTGGCGAGCTGTCCAGGGTGTACTCTTCCCTCACCCGAAGTTGGCTGGGATGGGCACCAGCCTCCCCGCGACCCAAATTAGAATTAAGCGGTTACAGAAATGAAATAATTCAAAAAGCAGATCTACCACATGTGAATGTAAACTCCAAGTCTACAGAATTAGAATCAAGCATTGCAGGCTAGGTGCCACTGATTCAAAGCGCAATCACTGCCCAGCACCATTATATGTTGTTGGGATCTTTTGCTTTGCTTACAGCAAGTAATCACCATGTGATTCAGTGACACTTCAGTCGGCCAGGTTGAGACTCAGCAACATTATATAGCAATAAAATGAAGTCAGCTGAATGGATATCCCATCGATTGACTCCCCAACTTTAATAACACAGATATAAAATTGGGGTTGAAATAATAAGAGTGGCTCGGGGATCATGAGAATCTCGTTTTTGTTGTCATTTGTACAATGTTTTAATCCTTCAAGTTTACTTACATCAACAGCTGCTGTTTCTCTTCATTAGTCATGGGATAAGAAAAGAGAATTCTCAAAATAATCAATGATTAAACCACTGTGTCTTTTTCAATGTCAAACAGTCCACAACTGTGAAGACTTCTTCCTGGCCTCCTAGTTATATTATTCAAAAAGTGCAAAAGATTTAAGCGCAGTTAAAAGAGCTAGTATTTTTCACATAATTAACCAAAGAGCAATAAAATAGCTTTTATCTTGTGCTAAAATAGCAGAGAGGAGCAGACAAGTGCCCATCACAACACTACACAATGGACCAACAGTCGTACAGTAGACACATAAAATCCAAAATTTAATAACCACATCAGTTCTACTCACAAACAGGTTTGACACTAAGCAGCAAAACATAATTAAATAAAATACCCACAGTCCCTGCAAATGTTTCAGGTGCACTTTGTACCACAACAGCTTTCTAAACTAAAAGAGCATGTCTGCATGATTCCATGCATTACTTTGGTGCTATATGATTAACCGTATAAAAAAGTGGACTCGCAGATGGTGCAGCGACAAAGTGTATCAACCAGATCGCAAGTTCTAGGTTGCACATAGTCGTATATAATGCACATAGGCATCCGCAGGCAGAAGTCCATGGGAGCTAATTTACCAAATTCTCACGGGAGTTCACCTTCCCATCACTCAAGGCAATCATCAGCCATTCCAGGGCATCTGTGAGCTCATACATACAAGGACACAGATAGTGTTTTCCCTTAGGCAACCCCTAAATATTCAAGCGGTTCATAAAGCGGCATCAAGTGTCTCGGAGGGGACATGTGCTTGCTTTGATCCTTCATTTGACTGGAAATGGGAATTGAGTATGATTAAATTAGAGCATTTTGGAAAATATCAAAAAAAAGATGAATTTAAGAAAGGTCAAAAGAGTAAATGTAAAGGTGTTCTTCATAAATTTCCTAGTACATGCAATAAAGGAGTTTTAATTCCCTGAAAGAAGTGGAATCTCACTACAGGTCATGTGTACATTACACTTGTGGTTCCAGAAATAGCCTCTGGATGCACTATAAACCTGAACCACAGTATGCCAACATCCAGGGAAAACCAGAAATGGAAAGCACCCCAATGCATCACCGTATCACCCTGCTGCACTGTTCAAGAAAAAATTTTTAAACATGCACACATTGCAACAACGCTGCAAGCATAAATGTGGGGATTGTCTGTATCCATCATTTCATAGAGACACCAGAATGACAATGTTGATTATAACCATAAACAAAAGATTGTTTGTTCATCATTCTCACACAACTTTAATTCTCTCATCCCTGATGGTTTCATACAGATGCTTCTAATCAAGAATATTGCTAATAAGAACTCTGTACTGACATATCCAGCACTTAGTTTGCTGCTTGTGGAAGAATAAAGGAATAACATATGAAAATAAATCGAAATAATTTAAAATAGGTTCCTTCCTTGCTTACTTTCTTGCTTTCGGTTTGACCACCTTTCTTCACTTGACTAATTTAAACAACTAATTATTTAATTTACAGACACTCCCCGCTTTACGTATTTTACGACTTTACGTTTTAAAAAAAAAAAAAAAAAAATTATGTCAAATTCTGAGTTTAGCGTGCTCTCTGTAGTACAAGACGTACCTACGTAGTATGCTGACGTAATACGCTACTTATGCATGACGCTGCGTCTATCGTTTACAAACGACAGACTGAACGTGCCCCTCCTTCTTCCCAGTTCACCGCATGTTACCCTTGTGTTAAGATGTCGTTTGTGTTACCTTTGTGTTTACACTGTTTTGCGGACTTTTGTAACCCTAAGCAAATATGGTTGGTCAGAAGCGCAAGCCTATTAGTGAAAGCCGTAATCAGAAAAAGCAGCAGCCATCTCGTTCGAAACGAAGATGGCTATTATCAAGAAAACTGATGCTGGTGTAAAACATGCGACTGTTGCATGTTTCATCCACATGGCTCCGTTGACCATCGGAACCATTTACAAGCAAAAAGATCTCATCACAGAGAATGTTAAAGGTTATATTGTATTTGATATTTGATGAGTGAATTTGATTAAAATTTATCTATTTGAAATTATTTTTGCTTGAATTTAATTTATTTGAAAGTAATTTTGATATTATTTTACAATGTTATGTTTATAATAATTGATTTAGGGGTGTTTTATGAGATACGGTAATGGTATTTATGGATGTATAGTACAGTATGAATGTCATACGTCACTGGAACATACAGTAGCAACTTGTGGTTTTTTTCGCCTTACGTTCGGCCGTCCGGAACCGGACTAAAACATAAGTCGGGGAGCGTCTGTAATTTGTGGATTAATAATGAGCATATTGAATTGGCTCAATAAGATTTTGGTTGACCAAACAGTGCCAATGTGTTCCGCGTACCAAAAAATCCCTGGGGTGCAGACACTCAGCAGTCGCTGTTGAACCATTGTGCCAGGGCAAGAAACATCTTTTCGACCCAGCCACATTTCTGCCAAAACGTAAAGGGAAGACAGTATGCTTTTTTACTTTATTAGCCACAAGTGTTGTCACAGTGTTGAATGTTGGATGACACCAAAATGTCAAATAAAAAGGTTAGTGCATAATCTTCAGATTAGCTGGTGTTCCTTCACTGGCTCCCAATGCAAAGTGGTCTCTACACTCATCCCAGACTGTGCACTGAGTGTAGAGTAATGAATCAGAGCAAGATAGGCACAGAGAGCCAAAAGACTATGGGAGTAAGAAGCCAAAGAGACCAGTCAGCCTGAAAACTCAAAATTACTGTTTTAGGGGAGGTGGGAATCATATTTTGGTGCGCAACTGTTGTCAAAAATGAAAAATAAAGTTCTGAAAATGGGTACAATGTCTGATCTTTAAAAGAGTTTTATGCCAAAACAGTACTTAGTTTATCTGTGGCTATTTTAGAATAGCAGAACTGTCCAAATGCCACATGAACTCGTGTAAAGAAAATCAATATAAATTGATGGCGGTTTCAAAGAGAGCACCCCAGCAATGTAGCAGCAAGTGTATGCAAGTTGGATTTTATTTTTTAAGTGCTCAATTTATAAGAAATCAATCCAACCAAAAAAACTTTATACCAGACACCTTGAACCAGTTCTTTGCTTGGCTTCGATCAACATAACAGAGAGGAAAGTACCTGCCCTGCTCTCATCCAGCTGCAGCAGCACCAGATTAGAGCCACCCTGTGCAGAGTCAATGCAAGGGAAGCTTCTCGTCCAGATGGAGCAACAGAAAGGTTACTTCAAAGCATGTGTCAATCTACTGGCGGGGGTTTTCACCACCATCCTTAACATCTCGCTACTACTATGTATGGTTCCCACCTGCCTCAAAACAGCCACCATCTTCCCACTGCCTAAGAAGAGTACAACAAGCTGCCTAAACGAGTACCGCCCAGTTGCCCTAACCCCCATCATCATCATCATCAGTGTTTCGAGAGACTCGTCTTGTCTCATGTTAAGGTTGCCATCCCTGCTGTTCTCAATACACATCACTTTGAATACAGAGCACACCGGTCAGCAGAGGATACCATCAATACAGCCCTCCACACAGCCCTCATACACAGTGACATCACATTTAACACTGTCCAAACACGTAAACTGGTCCAGAAGTTGGGCAGTCTGGGCCTAGGGAGCTCACTGTGCACCTGGATACTGGATTTTCTCAGCAGCATATCTCAGAACGTCAGGATAGGACGACACATTTAACACATCAAAAAAACCAAGGAGATGATAGCGGACTTCAGGAGATCTAAACAAGCAGAATCATTTGCCCTCTACATTGATGGACAGGAGGTATAGAGGGTGGAGTGCTTCAAGTTTCTTGGAGTCCACATCTCTGCTGACTTCACCTGGACCACAAACATCTTCCACCAAGTGAGGAAAGTATAACAGAGGATGTACTTCTTCATAAAGCTTTGACAAGCCTGTCTACGCCGACCCCTACTGACAACCTTTTACTGCTCCCCCATCGACAGCTTCCTGACCTACTGCTGTACAGTGTGGTTTAGCAGCTGTTCTGCAGAGGACAGAAAGATGTTGCAGCGGGTGGTGAGGACGACAGAGCGGGTAATTGTAACTACACTACTCGCCCTCAGGGACATTCACACTGAAAGACTTTAGAAGACAGCAAGGGGAATTATCAGGACCCCCCCCCCCCCCCCCCACACACACACACACACACACACACACATACCCACATACACACATACACACACACACACACACACACACACACTTAACACCCCCTTTTTTCTCACTCCCTTCCAAAAAAAAGGTACAGGACACTAAAAATAAAAGCTGTTACCCACAAGCTATTAATAAACGTATAACCCCACCAGCAACACCATCACACACACTGACTGAATAAATGAATAAACATCATTCAGACCATCTTCCTAGACAGTGCAATATTCATGTTCAACTGCAATGCTCATGTTTAAGTTTCAAGTGTAATACTCATGTTTAGAGCAGGTCTGGAACATCATAAAATTTTCGTGTCATGCACCTTATAATTAAAAGTTCTACCTCTTAACCAGTCGATCTACGTTCCAACCCTCACCTATGGTCACAAGCTTTGGGTGGTAACCGAAAGAACAAGATCGCGGATACAAGCGGCTGAAATGAGCTTCCTTCGCCGGGTGATAAGGTGAGAAGCTCTACCATCCGTGGGGAGCTCGGAGTAGATCCGCTGCTCCTCCGCATTGAGAAGGGCCAGTTGAGGTGGCTCGGGCATCTGGTCAGAATGCCTCCCGGACACCTCCCTGGTGTGGTTTTTCTGGCATGTCCAACCGGGAAGAGACTCCAGGGTCGACCTAGAGCACGCTGGAGGGACTATGTCTCTCGGCTTGTTTGGGACCGCCTCGGTGTCCCCCTGGGAGAGTTGGAGGAAGTGGCTGGGGAGAGGGACGTCTGGGCCTCTTTGCTTAGGTTGCTGCCCCCACGACCCGACCCTGGACTTAGTGGAAAATGATGATGATGATGATGATGATGATGATGACCTCTTACCCAGTGTATATCATCCACCTTGTATGTATGTGTGAATATGTGAATAACCATAACTTCTAAATAAGCCACAAGGACAGTGGTGGCCTAGTGGTATAGGGTGCTGGATCACTGATCCAAAGGTTGGGTGTTTGAGTCCCACTCTCCACAAGGTTGTCACTCTCCACCCATTGCAGCTAACTGGATTATCAAAGGCTGGCCATGTCTCTAACTGTCTATGGCAGGGGTCACCAACCTTTTTGAAACTGAGAGCTACTTCTTGGCTACCAATTAATGTGAAGGGCTACCAGGTCAATACACACCTCTGAAATTACAAATTTGGCTCAAATGACCTTTAATTGTGTTACTAATAATAATTAATGATATTCATCTATGTGAAGATTTTGATTTGATTTAAAAATACAGTATATTCAGAACAATTAGATGCAGTTCAATGGAGAGTGGCACTATGGCGCTGTGGGCCTGTCCTAACAGGTCCGCGGGCAACTTATATTGTCCTTGCGGGCTACCTGGTGCCCACGGGCACCACGTTGGTGATCCCTGGTCTATGGTGTGAGGCTGTAAAAGAACAATTGCTGACTTTCGCCAAGAGTAGCTGCAAAGTAGTCAGTGTGTTATTATTATTATTGTGGAGGCTTATATAGCGCAATTTCATACACATGTATGCTCAATGCGCATGAGACACCAGTGCTCCCTGCACCCGTCGCCAGTTGTTGTGTTGTTCTATCCTTTTGATGCTGAGCGCCAAGCAGGAAGCAACAACTCCCAAATTTTAAAGTCACATGGTATGACGCGGCCGGATTCGAACTCCGATCTTCCGGAGGATAAAGCGGACGCACTACCAACTGAGCTAAATCCCCGTGTTTCCGCCCTGTGATGGCAAGGCGAGCTGTCCAGGGTGTACCCTGCCCTCGCACAGAGTTGGCTGGGATGGGCGCCAGCCTCCCCTGGACGCTAATTAGGATTAAGCGGTTAAAGAAAATGAACTGAACTGAACAAGGAGATGCTAAACTGATTTCCATTGTTCATGCAACAGTTGACAGTAAAAATCTGTTCATCTTCATCTTTATATTTCTACAGCAACACCTGTCTTGATTTACACCATTAATGGATCACTATTACTAACAGCTGGTTTGCATCTGTTTGGGTCGGCAGAGGTGGCTAGATTATCTTATCTGCTTCGTGCTTAGTATATTAGTAGTTTCTGTTGTATTAGTTTCCTTATACCTTATTTTGGACATAAATTACAACGATACAATGACGCTCAATCTATTTAGATCAGAGTGTCTCATGAATTAAAAGAGCTCAACCCTGTGTGCCACCTTGAAAATGCCTTACACATAGGTTGGTCTCATCTGGAACAATAGTTGCTCTTATTATCAGGCTAAAATCATTAAGCTTTTAGCTTCATAAAATCCCATGGGAAAGGTGATCAACCCACGGAGGTAACTACTGACAGTGCAATGTTAGCTTCAGGCCCACTGTAAGCTTGATGTGCACCAGGCTTAAAGCGCTGATCACGATAAATGGTGAGTGAAAATTAATCAATATATTTTCTTTCGCTAAAAATCACATCCTGTCCAACAGAAATGGCATTGAACCCACCCTTCTATGTGGGCAGTATCGTCTGCTGAATATGTTACATAGCAACCAGAGAAATGTACGAAATTATACATTCGAAATTTATATCGTTTTTTTTTTTTTTTCATATAAATATAAGCACAATACCCAACTTATAATATAATATAAAAATATAATTTTTTACATAAACAATATGAGGCTGCAAAGCCGTCAGAGTGTTTCCGCCCTGCGATGGCCTGGCGAGCTGTCCAGGGTGTACTCTGCCCTCGCCTTGAGTTTGGCTGGGATGGGCACCAGCCTCCCCGCGACCCTAATTAGGATGAAGCGGTGACAGAAAATGAAATGAAATGAAATAAACAATATGGAACATTTTACAAAGGGTAAGCCAGCCTAAATGGTGTCAGAGAGATCAAAATTAAAGATGGTCCTGTCGTTGGTGTTTACTTTTAGAGAAATTTATCACACCTTGTTTTAAAATATATGTCAAGAATTAAACATAATAACCACCAAGGCAAGTTACTGGAAGAAATATGATGCTGATAAAATACGTAGTGATAGTCCATCACATAATGTGCCTCTGGTCAATATCTGAGCACTAGGGACCATTACTTACCCTGGCATGCCGTAGAGCGGCCAGGATCATATGTTTTCACACACACACACACACATACACACACACACACACACACACACACACACACAAACCTCTTTCAACTGAAAGCACATGAGGAATAATGAAAGCATGCTACTAAATAAGCTCTGAGCTGGAGAGATCCAAACACAGGGTGTGGTGCAGTGACCTGCTTTTACTCATCTGAGAAAAAGCAGATGAGACATTGGGATTGTCTGACATTTACTGCTAGTATATGATGAATTAATTTTAAAAAGGCTTTTGGCTTTATAGTTATACTCAGTAGTATCAACTGAGGAAAGAAGAAAGCACCTTCATCTGAAGGGTGGACGATAAAAAATATGTCTCTTCTAAGTTTGTGCCCAGAAAGACAAAAGTAAATCGGTCCCAGGGTACTGCATGGAGAATTTAAAACTTCAATTTCCAACCAACTCCCCTCATTTAAATGTGATTTTACTGAAACTCACTGAATTGGACTGATTTATTCACTTCATTGTGGGGCCGGTGGCGTAGTGGTTAGGGTGCTGCGCTCATGATCGGGAGGTTGTGAGTTCAAATCCCACTGAGACCCTCACTTTGCTAAGACCCCTGGGCAAGGTCTCAACCACAAGTGTGCCTCTGTCAACCCAGCAGTATAAATGGGTACCAGTAAAATATACTGGGAAGGCAACCTGTGATGGACTAGCGTCCCATCCAGGAGGAGTTGAACTCCTGGTCGCTTCACGCTACGGAAAACGGGGATAAGCACCGGCCTGATGAGCCACTATGGCTCGGGTGTAAAAACCCAACAGACTTTACCTACCTTGCATTCACTTCATTCCTGCTGCATCACTATATTATATTTAATACACTGCCACTGATCCTCAGTGACATAAACTCCTTGGTCAATCCACATGTGTCTTGGAGCAGTAGGACATGTTGGACAGCTTGAATACAAAAACTGTGCTTTTACCAAATACTGTACTCAATTCTAAAGACAAATGGAACTAATGCAGCAATATAAATTATATGGTAAGGCATCGCAATAGCAATGTAATCATTCATTCATTCATTTTGTCAGCCGCGAAATGCTAATGAAACGCGCTGGGATGTTGGCGCCCATCTCAGTCGACTCGGAACGAGGACGGGGCACACCCTGGACAGCTCGCCAGGCCATCGCAGGGTCAACACTCACACAACCAATCATACACCTAGGGGCAATTTGGAACAGCCAATTAACCCACTGTGCGTGTTTTTAGATAAAGAAACAGTGGCCCTGAGGAAAAGACAGGAGGCAGAGCTGGAGGTAGCAGAGATGAAAATGTTGAGGTTCTCTTTGGGAGTAACGAGGATGGATAGGATTAGGAATGAGCACATCAGAGGGACAGCACATGTAAGACGTTTTGGAGACAAAGTCAGAGAGGCTAGATTGAGATGGTTTGGACATCTACAGAGGAGGGATAGTGACTATATTGGTAATAGGATGCTGAGGCTGGAACTACCAGGCAAACGGCCTAGAGGAAGACCAAAGAGACGATTCATGGATGTGGTGAAGGAGGACATGAAGGTCGTTGGTGTAAGAGAAGAAGATGCAAAGGATAGGGTGAGATGGAGGCAGATGATTCGCTGTGGCGACCCCTGAAGGGAAAAGCCAAAAGGAAAAGAAGAAGCGGGATTAAGCCGGTGTAACCGAAGGAAACGTACACAAGCACAGGGGGAACATGCAAACAAACTCCACACAGAAACGTTCGAGCTGGAAATCAAACTTCTTGCTGTAAGGTGGACGTGCTAATCACTATTCCACCATGCCGCCCACAATGTAATCATTCATTCATTTATTTGCCGAATCATTTAATCCAAATAGGAATACAGAGAGAATTGACTCTTTTGTGGCAGACTCTGGGCCAGTGGTTCTTAACCTGGGTTTGATCGAACCCTAGGGGTTCAGTGAGTCAGTCTCAGGGGTTCAGCGAGCCACACCCAACTCATATTCGTGACGACACGCCCCTCTGGCTTAAGGTGATCACGCTACATTGCTTGGCCAATCTGTGTTGCAGGAAATATGGTACGCTCAGTAATCGATTTGTGACTGTCGTGATGGTACGTCGTGTGATTTCTTTCTTAATGTTTTAATCCCTCCCAGTGCAGCTAACTGGGTTATCAAAGGCGGGCCATGTGTCTCACTGTCTATGGTGTGAAGCATGTAAAAGAACCATTGCTGACTTTTGACAAGAGTAGCTGCAAAGCCGTCAGCGTGTTTCCGCCCTGTGATGGCCTGGCGAGCTGTCCAGGGTGTACTCTGCCCTCGCCCTGAGTTGGCTGGGATGGGCACCAGCCTCCCCGTGACCCTAATTAGGATGAAGCGGTTACAGAAAATCAATGAATGAATGAATGAGTGTTTTAATCCATACTATGTTGAGCAAAAGAGGAAAGCGGTCAGATGAATATGTACAGCGTGGATTCACATATATAACGGAACATGATGCTAGTCAGCATCCTAAGTATGATCAACCCCACGCTGACTGACGTATACGTACATGTATATGTGTATATAATAGGGGCAGTGATGGTCTAGTGGTATAGGGCGCTGGATCGCTGATCCAAAGGTTGGGGGTTCGAGTCCCACTCTCCACAAGGTTGTCACTGTCCCCCCCAGTGCGGCTAACTGGGTTTTCAAAGGCGGGCCATGTCTCTCACTGTCTATGGTGAGAGGCATGTTAAAGAACCATTGCTGACTTTCGTAAAGAGTAGCTGCAAAGTCGTCAGCGTGTTTCTGTCCCTTGCTAAAACGGGTTGTGACAGGAAGGGCATCCGACGTAAAAACCTCTGCCAAAATCAAAACGTGCGAATCAAGATGATTCGCTGTGGCGACTCCCGAGTCAAAGGGAAAAAGCCAAAAGGAAGACAGGCAGATGAATATGTGCAGTAAGGAACGTGATTTTTTTTTTTTTTTTTTTTTTTTCCTGTGAAACAGATGTGAACGTTTATGCCACCATCCTTCCCAAATTAGGAGATCGCCTTATATGAACTCCAAAACACAGCATTATATAGACGGAATCACAGCTGGTATCGTATGATTAAAAAAAAAAAGGTATGGTGTGATATCGTATTGTACATGGGAACTCAATGTTCAATTTCTGTCCCAAATCCAGATCCAAATTAAATGTAATCAATATTAAGGTTTAAGTCCACACACTAATTAGTCTAGGTAGGGTTTCCATCCTCATACAACATTTATTTCATGACAGGAATTCTGCATCTTTTTTTTCTGTCTCGTCCTTCACATGAAAGGTCAGAGTCTAGAGTGGCATGATAGTTTTATCTATGAACTGAAAAATTTAGTAGTAACAGGGATTGCAAAGGGGTAATCTGTACTGCAAAATACAGGCGTGGAACATTTTTTCTGAAACCAGCATCAACATTGCCCGAATTGTGGGCTTGATTCCTTTTTTTTTTTTTTTTTTTTTTCTTTTTTGATGTGTGAAAATGTGCATGAACAGAACAAATCTGGCAACCCTGATCAGCAAAACCTCAAATGTCCATGTGCTTTTCTCCCTCAATATACTTCCCATTTCTCTTCATCATCATTGCCAACAGTTCTAACTACACAAACATTTTTTTCAACAGCTTTGCTTGTATTTGAAAAACAATATAAATGTACAGAAATAAACTCGGCACCACGGTCACTTGCTGCTGACCTTAGTGAAACCCATGGCGGTTTGCTCAGGGCATTCTTAATTTCCTACATGTAGTCTTTTTCTTCTTTTCCTTTCGACTGTTCCCTTCAGGGGTCGCCACAGCGAATCATCTGCCTCCATCTCACCCTATCTTCGGCAGCTGCTTCTCTTACGCCAACTACCTTCATTTCCTCCTTCACCACATCCATAAATCTCCTCTTTGGCATAAATCTCCTCTTTGGTTTCCTACATGTAGGATTTGTACATTCGACTCGAAAGCTCTGTAGCATTACATGTGTCGTGCACACGTCATGTGTCAGGTTTTAAAATGCAAGCTCACTTGGTTAAAAATAATAATCATATAAATATCTTTTCTTAGAAACCTTCTCTGCTGTCCTGAATACTATAAGAAGCACTGACCTACATTTACAACTTAATTTTTTTTTTTTTTATTACTTAGTATTTTTTCTGTTAAATCGTTTTAATTTACTCCCAACAGTCTATCCTCTTAATTTTGTAGCCTGTCTCTGGATGTTAGATTTATTTGTCCAATCAGATTCCAGCTTATGTGTTGCCAGGGCCTTCAGAATCAGTAGGCTGATGTCACTTAAACGTTTCTTTAATAATCATATTTCAGATTCACATCACAGGGCCAGCTAGCCGGTCCACGATAACGTTAACATTTTTCCATCGTCTGATTAATTGGGCAGAGAAAAATTGTTCGGCAGCTGAATAGTCTGTAGCTATCTACATACTATACATTTGAGTTAGAATGTTTCACATGCACACTGGGTTAGGAAGCAGAAAAAACTGACTTGGTATTGGACATTCTTAAAAATCCATTTACAAGGCGGACTTTTCCAAAAAAAGCTGTACATCGTAAAAAGAGGTCGACTAACCTCAAAGCTAGCTAGCTTGTCTCAGCCCGGGAAAGGGTTTGTTCGCTACCTCCAGACCAGTGCTTACAAGCAGTATGTATGAACAACGTATTTGGAGATAAAGGGTTAGATGTGCTTCTTGCTTTAGTATTAATGGTATTCACCCTCAATGCAATGCCAGCACTTGTTATATTGTGTTCTTGTATATTGATCAAAGTGTCAACCTATCATTTGTCTCCAGTATTAGCAAGTTAGCTATTGCTAGGCTAACAAAGATACAAATTACTGTTTACATTCACACTTCTGGGAAAGTTCGAGAAACCAGTTGACCGAATGTGCATGATCTTTGGACTGTGGGAGGAAGCTGGTGCAGTGGAGAAAAGAAATGCAAGCACAGTGAGAACAAGAAAAACGCCACACGAGAACAACCATGGCATTTATCCCTGAACTTTTTCACTGTGAGGTCGCAGTGGTAACGACGAAACCATTGTTACTTCTAATAATGCAGTGGCCATTGTGAAGGCTAGCAATGTGAGGCAGTGGTGGTCTAGTAGATAGGGGGCAGGATCGCTGATCCTAAGGTTGGGGGTTTGAGTCCCCACAAGGTTGTCACTGACCCCACCCCCGTGCAGCTAACTGGGTTATCTAAGGCGGGCCATGTCACGATCTATGGTGAGAGGCATGTAAAAGAACCATTGCTGACTTTCGTAAAGAGTAGCTGCAAAGCCGTCAGCATGTTTCTGTCCCTTGCTAAAGGGTTGTGACAGGAAGGGCATCCGACGTAAAAACCTGCGCGAATCAGACGATTCGCTGTGGTGACTCCTGAGAAAGAGAAAAGGCCGAAAGGAGAAGAAGATTGTGAAGGATAGATGTTCACACCTTCAAAGGTCATTACTTTTTTGCCAAAATGCATTGGTTGAAGAAAAAAGGTGTCATTTATTCATTAACTATACAACGCTCTTTTTTCATTCATAGTCTGAACGTTTGTACTTCGTACGTAGTTTTATCGTAGGACTTTCCTTAACTGACCTGTTTTCTTTGGACCTATAATTCAGTGGAAATTTGGTAAATCTTTTTTTTTTTTTTTCTCTTGAAATTATATGCTTTTTTCTGTTTCTTAACAGTTGACTTTATTTATTTACTGTATTATTACGCAGTGGTGGTCTAGAGGTACAGGGCACTGGATCGCTGATCCAAAGGTTGGGGGTTCGAGTCCCACTCTCTACAAGGTTGTCACTGCCCCCCCCCCCCCAGTGCAGCCAACTGGGTTATCAAAGGCGGGCCATGTCTCTCACTGTCTATGGTGAGTGGCATGTAAAAGAACCATTGCTGACTTTCGTAAAGAGTAGCTGCAAAGTTGTCAGCGTGTTTCTGTCCCTTGCTAAAAGGGTTGTGACAGGAAGGGCATCCGACGTAAAAACCTCTGCCAAATCAAATGTGCGAATCAGATGATTCACTGTGGCGACTCCTGAGTAAAAAGGGAAAAAGCCGAAAGGAAGACAGACAGACAGACATTATTACACAATAACAGTAACAAGACCACTTAGGCACAATACTGTCATTGTCACCACCCCAGCTCATGAGTTTTGTTTTTGTTCTGTATCTGTTTACAATAACAATAACAAGTTATTGTGCAGGGGCAGTGGTGGCCCAGTGGGAAGGTTCTGGATTACCGATCCCAAGGTTGGGAGTTCAAGCCTCACTTTCAACGGTTGTCATGCATTTAAAAGAACCAATGATGACTCTTGTCAAGAGTAGGCTGCATAGCCATCAGTGTTTCTGTCCTGCAATGGCCTGGGGAGCTGTCCAGGGTGTGCTCTGATCTTGCCCAGAGTCAGCTGCGATAGACACCAGCCTCCCCGCAACCCTAATTAGGATTAAGCAGTTCCCAAAATGAATGAATGAAGTTATTCTGCACATGTGGTCTTGTTCTGTTATTGTAAACAGACACAGAACATAAACATGATTAAACACAGGTAAATAAGATAAATTAAGCCTTGAGCTATGGTGGTTACACTAGGAAACCTTTGCACCAATCCAAAATGAACTGATAATGGAAGATAAAACAAATGGTCTGTCATGGGTGCTTTTAGGAAATACAGTCTTTGCATGTAAGGTGGCTCAACACAGCTTTGCATGTCTGAGGGACATGTAGAAAAATGCTGGAGAGCAAAGATAACTTATATTTACATATAAATTCATGAATTACATGTTTTCACATTATCACAGTATCACACTAAATGGTAGTAAAGGAAATGGTCAATGTGTTTTGTGACGACCCTTTGTTTTAAAATTATAGCAGCCTCAAGTAGTTTGTGCAATCTAAGCTAATGGGCTGTCTTACTGAGCATCATGCAGGACCAGCCACAGTTCTCCTGGAGATTTTGACTGTAACACTTGCTTTTGTATTTGCATGCAAAACACAGGAGCCTTCATATATTTTTGCCAGAAAAGTGATCTTTTACATAATATGCTGGTTTCGTTATTGATATACCATACATACATTTACTCTGCGGAAAACTGTTTTGAAGTCTCAAATGTCTTTGTACAGACTTGATAACATACAAGACAAAAATCAAACTCTATAGCAAAGTTTATACAAAAATATACAGGGTAATAAGACTTTTGTACGGTACCTTAGCAAGGCAGGAAGCCTAAGGTTTCTTAAAAAAACAACTATGATTACGACTCCCTAAGCACTGCCAAGCATAACCCTATACAATCTATCTATCTATCTAGTGCCTGAGTCGTAGGACGACCATTGGCGACCCGCCATGAAGGACAACGCCCTGGTTATCATCTTCATGGAGGTTTTCTTGGCAGGATTAGTGCAGTGGTTTGCCATTGCCTTCTGCACGATGCGAACCTACGAGCAATTTATAACGGCCAATTAACCTCCTGTACATGTCTTTGGATTTTGGGAGGAAACCGGAGCACCTGGTGGAAACCCATGCAAGCACGGGGAGAACATGCAAACTCCACACAGAAACACCCAGGCCGGGAATCAAACCCAGGCCTTCTTGCTGTGAGGCAGGACATGCTAACCACTGTGCCACCGTGCCACCCGCTATACAATAACTGCAGTTAAAGTCCTATAAGTAACATGTAACTGTAACCTTATTTAGCCACAGTGATTACATTTCTATATGTGTCCTTTTAAATCTAAAAAATGTTTCAGAGAGTAAAAATCTCAATGTGTAGAGGAATCCAGACAATGCCATAGAGTCAAGGACAGGATACAGTAATTGCTTCGTCCTGACTGTCTTCACCAGTTGCTTGGCAGGAGACAAGGAAGTGTGTGGGAGGTTGCGTCACTAGAGGTGACGCAACTGGTATACACACACATGCATATATATATATATAAAACAAAAATAAAAGGACAGGACAAAGACTTTCTATTGAAACTCCATTTATCACTACAGATCTGTACAGATAAATGGAGTTTCAATAGAAAGTCTTTGTCCTGTCCTTTTATTTTTGTTATTTGCTCTACCAAAAAGTATTGAGCACTCTCCTATGGAAGGATCTACTCAGAAAATCCTATATATATATATCATCATCATATATTAGATTGAGATGGTTTGGACATGTACAGAGGAGGGATAGTGAGTATATTGGTCGTAGGATGCTGAGGTTGGAACTACCAGGCAAAAGGCCCAGAGGAAGACCAAAGAGAAGATTTATGGATGCGGTGAAGGCGGACATGAAGGTCGTTGGAGTATGAGTAGAAGATGCAGAGGATAGGGAGAGATGGAGGCAGATCATTTGCTGTGGCGACCCCTGAAGGGAACAGCCGAAAGGAAAAGAAGAAGATGGATATATATATATATATATATATATATATATATATATATATATATATATATATATATATATATATATATATATATATATATATATATATATATATATATATATATATATATATATTTTTTTTTTTTTTTTTTTTTTTTATATGTATATATATACACACACACACACACACACACACACACTCACGCATTTATACATATTATTGCTTGAAGTACTTGGAGGGCAATTCTTCAGCCCTCCAACCAAGCCCTTCAACCAAAATCATCATGGTCAGTGCACTGGTAAGCAGACAGGGATGGGTGGAAGTACCACTGTGCATGGGGAGGACAAAGGAGGAAGGCCAGCTAATCAGAGGGCACAGCACACCATGATGCAACACTATAACAGGGAAATAATAAAACATGTGCTAACCTTATTATTTGACACTCGGGTGTTGTCTTTCATATCTATTCCATACTTTAACAACATTTATGGGTTCAAACAATGGAAAAAGCATATCTCCTCTTTAAAAATTATATACCAAACATGCAGTAGTAAAGGACAAGGCTAGCGAAGTCTTGCAACTCAGTGTTATCCCTTTAAAAGTCTACGAACATTTATAGCAATGTAAACAGTACAAAAACTGAGCTTCTTTTTATAAACACAAGGGATGAGGAAGCAATCTGGCCTGTAATATATTTGCCAAGATTATGCTTGCTGCTTTAGCATTTAGTCCTCTGCCTACCGAAAAGCACTTCAACCCTTCCAAAGGTTTTGATATGTACATCCTGAAAAAGAAACAACAAAATAGCAGTGTTTCAACAGGGGATGAATATGTAAGCTCAGTGTGTATAATATAGGCCAAGTGCAGCGACAGCCTTGAAACACAATGTCTGCAAGTTCTGCAATCAACTGTGATTGTGCTGACACGTGTCCCTCAGTGTCCCTGGGTTCATGTTTGTGCTGAAAGCCAGGCACCAGAGGCAGAAATGCAGACTGATGGTATTACATGATTTCAGAACTGAAGTCATTTGTCCTGAGGGGGGCAGAACAATAATGGCAGTGGAGCTGTGAACAATACAGTGCCAAGACATGCAGGAGGCTTCTGGCCTGCTGAGGAGATTACGTTTCATGAAGGTGAATCTGCTGGCTTCACGCTGCATGACACTGTGCTTGCCCGCGTGCTACAAAAGCTACCTTTCAGCCAGCCTAAACCAAATAAGGAAATATGACATTTCACTGTGTGTGCATGATAAATCATGTTCAGAGTGACTTATTTCATACCTAGATAGCTTTTGTTAAGGCAAAAACGCTCACAATTGAAAAATAACAAGCTGCAACCTTCTGAGCTTGCATTTTCATTTTCACTGTTTGATCTGTCAATCCATCAAATAAACACCGGCGCTCTGGAGCAAGAGAGCGGAGAGAAAAAGACAGAGAGAGAGAGAGAGAGAGAGAGAGCGAGTGAGAGAGAGAGAGAGAGAGAGAGTTTCATTTAATTCCCACCAATCCCATTTAGCAAGGCACAGACCCTAAAACCCAGAATGTTTACTGTAGGAGGCTAGAGATACATGTGAATGGATTTTGCCCATTTTGTTAATCGAGAGAGAGAGAGCGAGAGAGAGAGAGAGAGAGAGACAGAAGTTTAATTCATAGTAATTAGGAATTATATCATGATTACTATATTACCTTGAAAATGTTTTCTATCCTTCATTTAAGCATAATTGTTTAATCGTAGTATTCAGTTCAGTTCATTTTCTGTACCCGCTTAATCGTAATTTGGGTCGCGGGGAGGCTGGTGCCCATCCCAACCAACTTTGGGCGAGGGCAGAGTACACCCTGGACAGCTCGCCAGGCCATCGCAGGGCGGAAACACGCTGACGGCTTTGCAGCCTACTCTTGTCGAAAGTCAGCAATGGTTCTTTTACATGCCTCACACCATAGACGGTGAGAGACATGGCCAGCCTTTGATAACCCAGTTAGCTCCACTGGGGGGGGGACAGTGACAACCTTGTGCAGAGTGGGACTCGAAACCCCAACCTTTTTTTGGATCAGCGATCCAGCGCCCTATACCACTAGACCACCACTGCCCCTAATCGTAGTATTTTCAGCCATATTTGTACTATGAACATCCTCCCACTTTCTCATTAGGATTTAGTTTGGTGTTCTAAAAGATGATCTGTAAATCAATAAACAAATCCCTAATCTGTACACTCATTGGTTAATAAAACTATAAGAGTGTAAAATTGGTTGCCACTGCGAAAGATGCTGTGAAGTAGATGGTCTGGAAGGTTTTTCAGGGTGTACCTCACCTTTGTCCAGTCTTGGCTGAGATGGACACCAGCTTACATGTGATGCTAGTAGAAATAAACAGCTCAGCAAATCAGTGATGAGTAAAGTGTGTTCTTGTGACCCACGATCATTCAGTTCTGTCAATAAAATCTCAGAGTGTTTATGGTATTTGATGGCTTTCTGTGTGTTGAGGGAATGTTGACCTGTCGCCATGCAATACAGTCGGCTCCCAACTTACAAAGACCCCTGTGGTACAAAACCCCCAGGTTACGAAAAATATTTTCCTGAGTTTTCATCCCAGATACGAAACAACCCCCTCTTATGAAAAGAAATTCAAAATTCAAACGCGCCAATCAAAATTTCATACGACGCGAGAGTTGCTCTCTCATTGGCTGTCTCTCAACATCCCGCCCCGCTGGCCTCCCAGATAGAGACAGAAGGAAGCTTCACTCTTTAGTTTTTAATTTTTTAAGTTGTTTTAATTCAGTAAATGTTTAATAAATGTGGGCGCATTTGAGCTCATCCCGATCCCCCAAGAAATCAAATTAAAGTTGAGTTTGTCAAGCAGGGAATGCGCTTTGAATTCACGTCTTGTGGGCGTGGCCCGCAGTGCGTGCACGAGAGAGAGAGAGAGAGAGAGAGAGAGAGAGAGAGAGAAGGAATAACGCTTTAGTTTTTAGTTTAGTTTTTTAAGTTGTTTTAATTCAGTAAATGGTCAAGCAGGGAATGGACTTTGAATTCCGTCTTGTGGGCATGGCCCACACCGCGCGCGTGCGCGCGAGAGAGAAAGAGAGAGAGAGAGAGAGAGAGAGAGAGAGAGAGAGAGAGAGGTGTATGTGTGTGCGTGTGTTAATAAAAAATTATTAACAATGGTTTAATTAATAAATATGTTCATAAAATGGTTTAATAAATAATTTTCTTTTACTTTTAACACATATTTCATACAAAACTTGTGTAATTTTATAATTTTTAAAGGGTTTATGGGGTTTATCCAGTCCAAAGACTGAAGCCTTGGAACGAATTAGACGTTTAACATGTAAAATACGACCCCAACTTACGAAAAGGGCTTTGAAACAGATTCATTGCGTAAGTTGGGGGCCGACTGTATATGGAAATACATTCAAGTGGTTGTATTTGTGATAGAACAACATAAATATCAAGTAAATAAGATATATATATACACAAAAATAAAAGGACAGGACAAAGACTTTCTATTGAAACTCCATTTATCACTCCAGATCTGTTTCGAGGGGTGGTGAAACCATCCTCTCTCTTCAGGTGATTATAGAAGAATATATATATATATATATATATATATATATATATATATATATATATATATATATATATATATATATATATATATATATATATATATACGTATAAGTATAAGCCATGGTGTTGCACACAATCGTTTCTTCGGGGATTAAGAGTACATGATCCTTCATTTCAGTCCTTTAATAAATGTGCATTGTCACACCTTTTTATCAAATATATCAAATAATATCAACATTAATTTCAAATAAGTCACTTATTTATACTGAGTCACTTTACATGAAGCTTAAAACAGCCAATCAACACTTACAATATGTGAGGTACTCAATACCAAAAGTAGGGTTCTTGCAAAAGTCATGTACTTGCTGTGGGTTATACAGACTTCCGGTCTTTCAAGTGCACAAGGGTGCCGTTGAACTCATTTAGAACACAGCCTGCACTGATGTGAATTCCAGCAAAGCGGAGAGTTCTTTCTTTTGTGTAAGTAAGTAAACTTTATTCAAGAGATGCATACAAAGAATAAGTACAAATCCTAATGAATGTCTGTCTTCCTTTCGGCTTTTTTCCTTTTACTCGGGAATCACCACAGCGAATCATTTTGAATTGCACGTTTAATTTGGCAGAGATTTTTACGTCGGATGCCCTTCCTGTCACAACCCTTTTTTTAGCAAGGGATAGAAACACGCTGACGACTTTGCAGCCTACTCTTTACGAAAGTCAGCAATGGTTCTTTTACATGAACTTCTCACCATAGACAGTGAGAGACATGGCCCGCCTTTGATAACCCAGTTAGCTGCACTGGGGGGACAGTGACAACCTTGTGGAGAGTGGGACTCGAACCCCCAACCTTTGGATCAGCGATCCAGCGCCCTATACCACTAGACCACCACTGCACCACAAATCCTACAAATCCTAATGAATATTAATATAAAAATAAGTATACACTCTTAGGATTCTGCTAAAAGATAATAAATATCTGTAATTGTTCTGTAATTTGTGCATTAGGGTTTTCATTCATATTACAACTCTTTTTGCTTAACTGAGTATGCATGGTAGATTGTGCCAATCTGAGCAGATAGTTAATTCATCTCTGTGTATGAGACTTGCACCCATGCTAGTAGGCTTACGCTTCTGACCAACCATATTTGCTTAGGGTTACAAAAGTCCACAAAACAGTGTAAACACAAAGATCACAGAGACGACGTCTTAACACAAGGGTAACACACTATATAACTGATTATAACTGATATATATATATATATATATATATTGTGTGTGTGTGTGTGTGTGTGTGTGTGTGTGTGTGTGTGTGTACACTCTGTAGTTTGTAAACAATGAATGCAGCATCATTGCCTCATTACGTCAGGGTACTACGTAGGTAAGTCTAAACTCAAAATTTGACTTTTTTTTTTTTTGAAAAAAAAAACCAAAACGTAAAATCGAAAAAATGTAAAACGGATGAACATAAGTCGGGGAGCGTCTGTACTTATAAATATACAATATACATGTAACAAACCATGTAAGTAAAATGTAATCAGTCTGTAAATATTAGCATTAAGGAGACTGAAAGCTTGAAAAATCTTATGCTATGGGTTTCACGGTCCACGGATCTCAACCAAGGTGAACACCTGTGGGAGATTTTGGAACGAGTTGCAGGAGAACAATTATTAAGGGAATATAATTAGGAAGGTTTTCAACCCTTGCGGTGCAGGACCAGAAGCTTCACATTACCCGCAGTTTCCACAGCATGGAGCAGGTGAGTGATGAAAGATGAAACTGCAGGGAGAATTTATTTCATGTAGTTACTAGTATCACAAATAGACAGCTGCATTTTGTACTTTCATGCCTCAGTGAAACAAGTGCTGCATTCCTCCATTATTGCGATGACAATTGATAATACCATTCTGGCTGAGCTCAATTTTACAGAGACCTCTCTATCTGGTCTTATACTTCAAGCCAAATGTGGCCGAATGGAGTCACTGACATATATTCAGAGCTGCCATCAGCCTTCAGCTTCATCTCTATTGCTCATGTCAGTAACTAGCTATGAGGATCCCAAGGTCAACACTTGGAATATATATATTTTTTACCTTTTATAAGAAGTCAAAATTCATATGAAAACAGAAATGCCATAAAAATATGTGGGCAGAATACTATGAGAGAAAAAAACACTTGCAAAGCAAAGCCCAGTCTGCAGTATTTAGTAGTTCTCAGCTGAACTCCGAACAGTTGTGAAGGACACTGTAGCGTTCCCTCGGGTTTATTTTTAGTTCTCACCAGACTCTGTGCTTTCAGACATTAACTTTCTGTTGAGAGTTTTGCAACACACATAGCTAAAATCTGACAGATCTTTAATAGGTGTGAGAACATATCCTATAAACGTGAGTATTTCTGAGGACCACTGGTGGGTTGTAAAATGCATACTTCATATACCTTAGCCAAACACATAAAAGCCAAAACATTAGCGAAAAACGTCTGGAAGGTTAATTGTTGGCTTTTTTTTTTTTTTTTTTACTGTAGTCTATGCTTTTTCAATAATTGGGGCAGTGGTGGCCTGGTGGTATAGGGCACTGGATCACTGATCCAAAGGTTGGGGGGGCTCGAGTCCCACTGTCCACAGGGTTGTCACTGACCCCCCCAGTGCAGCTAACTAGGTTGTCAAAGGCCGGCCATTGCTGACCTTCGTAAAGAATAGCTGCATAACCATCAATGTGTTTCTGTCCCTTCCTAAAGGGTTATGTGGGGCTGGTGGCGTAGTGGTTAAAGTGCTGGGCTCATGATCGGGAGGTTGTGAGTTCAAATCCCAGTTAGACCCCCACTGTGCCGAGACCCCTGGGCAAGGTCTTAACCACAAGTGTGCCTCTGTTCGCCCAGCAGTATAAATGGGTACCAGTAAAATATACTGGGAAGGTAACCTGCGATGAACTAGCGTCCCATCCAGGAGGAGCTGAACTGCTAGTTGCTTCACGTTATAGAAACCGGGGATAAGCACTGGCCTGATGAGCCACTATGGCTCGGGTGTACTTTTACCTTAATGGTTGTGTCAGGAAGGGCATCCGACGTAAAAACCTATGCCAAATCAAGCATGCGAATTATATGATCCGCTGTGGCGACCCCTGAAAAAGGGAAAAAGCCAAAAGGAAAAGAAGATGCTTTATCAATAATTAACAACATCGTCTTTTTATCCTCGGTAATCAGGCCTGCTAAGGTATGAGTTAAGGTAATACTAAGTCACAATCAAGCTGGGGCTGCAGGCTTCCTGAGTAGTGTGACAGAAAAGCATTCACCTTATCATTCAGTTCTCTCAACTTTAAGCTCCAGGTGCTATTCACAGTGATTTGTGGCTGATCCGTCAGGGAGGGATGACATACGTTCTCTTCGCTATCACTCTTAAGGTATGTGTGAACTCATGCAACGGAATGGTAGTGATTTCCTCTGAGTGTGTCATGCTACCTTTTTGCAATGTATGCGCAGTAGTTCAAAAAGATGCAAATGTCTGTCATCAGATGCCAACTTTCCCTGAGCTGTGCCATCAGGAAGTTGTCATGAGAAAAATCAGGGAAGACCCCAAGTCAACTCTCAAAAAAGACTGTGCTACAATACAATAAAATATAGTATTACTATAAGATTGCAGGAATTTGAATATAGTGATAATATATGTATAATATTTATTTTTATATATCTGTATCCATGGCAGGAATTATGCATTGATGTTTGTAGTCACACAAGTGTAACTATTCTTCATATAGACAGTCAATAGTTCAGTTCATTTTATGTAACTGTTTAATCCTAATTAGGGTTGCGGAAAGTCTGGTGCCCATCCCAGCCGACTCCGGGCAAGGGCAGAGTACACCCAGAACAGCTTGCCAGGCCATCGCAGGGCAGAAACATGCTGACGGCTTTGCAGATACTCTTGTCGAAAGTCAGCAATGGTTCTTTTACAGCCTCACACCATAGACAGTGAGAGACATGGCTGGCCTTTGATAACCCAGTTAGCTGCATTGGGAGGTCAGTGACAACCCTGTGGACAGTTGGACTCGGACCTCCAACCTTAGGACCAGCGATCCAGCGCCCAATACCACGAGGCCACCACTGCCCTACTGTCAATAGTGTAGTCAATAATTATTACCGTAGTTCATGTCTGTTAAAGTGTTGACATTCCATTATGATTAAACATCCCTCGGCAATTTATACTTCACGAACTGCTGTCACAGGTTTTTTTTTTTGCATTTTCTTTTTTTTTTTACAGAAGTAATTTCACAAAAAATAAAACCCTCGGCTATGGTTTCTTATCATCTAGGTCAAAATGCAGGAGCTGGAATTCAAGCTGAATGAGATTATTAAGATTTTTGCCAGAGCAGCAAGTCTTGACAGCAATGTCAGAAGTGCTTGTGTGAAAACTCTGGCAAGCCCATATCATTAGCCTGAGTGACTTTTTCCATCTAAGCCTCATTTTATTAAAGTTTTTTTTTTTTTTTCTGATTTAGATAAATGAGATCATCAAATTTTAATATCTGAAGAAATGTAACATAATTTAATCTAATGACTGGAGGAGAGATTGGTGGTGGGTAAAGTGCAGTGGTATCAAATGTACCGCACTAAAGCAAGCATATTTCAATAAAGCTGTATCTCCCCTGAGGAAAGTATGGCACCAATGTCAAACAGATTGCAAACAAAAGTATTACTCAGTGCTGAAAATGTCATGATGAACACTAGAAAAATTCACTCGAACAACTGCAATAGCAAAATAATGGAATCAATTAATATTGATTTTAACAGTTTTTCTTACAACAGAGTCATCTGTTTTTTGTTTACAAAATTAATTGAAATTATTTCTTCCACTGTTTTACTTCATATATTAAGCCCATACTGACTTACTTTGTCAGGAAAGGAACAACTGTTTGAGCGATGTAACAGCACTCCCTCGCAGGTAACACTTAATTATCACGCCAACTGGATAACAGCTTTGCCACAGCAGCGATGACGAGCTGGATTAATGATACGTGAAAAGCAATCTCTAGACCTCACTGCATCCAGCCCACAAGGGCATACTCAGCCCCGACACCTAATAAGGATCTCATAATGTTGAGATACTGTAGGGGTTCAGCCAAGGCCTCACAGCTGTAAATCCCTCGCACTAAACTCGTGAAACTGCAAAGGAGAGCCTGCTGGAGCTCTATTTAAGATCTTCCGTTGATCAATGTAAGTCGAGGAAAAAGCCTATGTTGGACAATGTAAGCACTTTCTTCATCTAATGATTATGGGAGAACGAAGAGCAGGTTGAAGAAGATAATAATAATAAAGAAGACGATGTAAGAAAAAATAGAATAAAATTAGTTTATGAATGCGGTTTAAATTACAGTCTTATCCACAGAGTCATAAAGACAAAAAAAAAAAAAAGCAATGAAGCTGAAAGAACATTTTATAACTGAAAATGAAATGAAGGGGACAGGCTGCAATCTGATCGAAGCCCACACAGACATAGAGCCAGACAGTAATTGCAGAGGTCTCTGTGTTGAGTATGATGAATAAAATATGATGCTGGGGTATTACTCTGCCAGGAGCATGTCCTCACTCGCTCAATAAGAGCAATAATGGGCCATGGCTTCTGCTGAAGGTTGCTCATTACTCTGATTGTCTGAAAAAGGTAGCTTGTAGATTTACTTATGCTCTGATTGGCTGAGTTAGACTAGGCCAACACTCGGATGGCTGATGACAAAAACCATTTGTACTTTAGCAGGGAAACAGACTGTTAAAGACCCAAACTGTTCAGGGAGTTGCCTACATGGTTATTATAGGTTGAAGGCGTCTGTCGAAAATCATTAGTGTTTCTGGCTCTGATTTGCTAATGTGGTCTGAATCGAGTGTAATTGTCATGATAACATCATTGTGCTGCTGATTCAGATACCAAGTATCATCGAGTTACTCATCATAATGCCCACTAGCTATTCAACAAAACCAATTATCATTATACTCATCGCACTGAGGTGTGTTCATTAACACTGGGTAGAACAAGCAAAGATTTAAGCAATAGAATGGCATACAAGGGTTTAATTTAGTTTAAAAATGAGCAGACATAATGAAAAACTTTCAGCTCCATAAATACAATCTACAACCCACATCTTCCGAAATGACTTTCCAACATGAATGAATTTGGTTACAGTAGAAAACGTGTTTCACTTCAAGCAATCTTGCTGGAGCGTAACGTTTAGAGGTCACACTTTAAAAGTAATTGGACTTGTTTGTTTTAGCAAAGGTTCTTCTTTTCCCTTTCGGTTGTTCCCTTCAGGGGTCGCCACAGCGAATCATCTGCCTCCATCTCACCCTGTCCTCTGCATCTTCTTCTCTTACTCCAACGACCTTCATGTCTTCCTTCACCACATCCATAAATCTCTTCTTTGGTCTTCCTCTAGGCCTTCTGCCTGATAGTTCCAACCTCAGCATCCTACTGCCAATATATTCACTATCCCTCCTCTGTACATGTCCAAACCATCTCAATCTAGCCTCTCTGACATTGTCTCCAAAACATCTTACACGGGCTGTCCCTCTGATGTACTCATTTTTTATCCTATCTATCCTCGTTACTCCCAGAGAGAACCTCAACATTTTTATCTCTGCTACCTCCAGCTCTGCCTCCTGTCTTTTCCTCAGCGCCACTGTTTCTAAACCATACAACATCGCTAGACGGATCGCTGCAGCCTCTGCTGTTAAGCGGTGCCTGTACCAGTCCATCGTGGCGAAGAAGGAGCTGAGCCGCAAGGCGAAGCTCTCAATTTACCAGTCGATCTACGTTCCAACCCTCACCTATGGTCATGAGCTTTGGGTAATGACCGAAAAAACAAGATCACGGATACAAGCGGCTGAAATGAGCTTCCTTCGCCGGGTGGCGGGGTTCTCCCTTAGAGATAAGGTGAGAAGCTCCACCATCCGGGGAGAGCTCGGAGTAGATCTGCTGCTCCTCCGCATTGAGAGGGGCCAGTTGAGGTGGCTCGGGCATCTGGTCAGAATGCCCCCCGGACGCCTCCCTGGTGTGGTGTTTCGGGCATGTCCAACCGGGAAGAAACCCCGGGGTCGACCTAGAACACGCTGGAGGGACTATGTCTCTCGGCTTGTCTGGGACCACCTCAGTGTCCCCCCGGGAGAGTTGGAGGAAGTGGCTCGGGAGAGGGACGTCTGGACCTCTTTGCTTAGGTTGCTGCCCCCGCGACCCGACCCTGGACTAAGCGGAAGATGATGATGATGATGATGATGACAACATCGCTAGCCTCATCACCATCCTGTACACTTTTCCTTTCATTCTTGCTGATACTCTCCTATCGCACATCTAACTGGGTTATCAAAGGCGGGCCATGTCTCTCACTGTCTATGGTGAGAGGCATGTAAAAGAACCACTGCTGACTTTTGTAAACAGTAGGCTGCAAAGGCGTCAGCGTGTTTCTGTCCCTTGCTAAAAAAAAAGGGGGTTGTGACAGGAAGGGCATCCTTCTGCCAAATCAAGCGTGCGAATCAGATGATTCGCTGTGGCGACTCCCAAGTAAAAAGGGAAAAAGCCGAAAGGAAGACAGACAGACTCTCCTATTGCACATCACACCGGACACTTTTCTCCAACCATTCCGACCTGCCTGCACACGCTTCTTCACCTCTTTTCCACACTCTCCATTGCTCTGGATTGTTGAGCCTAAGTACTTAAAATTCTCCACCTTCCTTATCTCTGCTCCCTGTAACATCACCATTCCTCCTGGGTCCTTCTCATTCACACACATGTATTCTGATTTACTGAGGCTAACCTTCATTCCTCTCCTTTTCAGGGCATACCTCCACCTCTCGAGATTTTCCTCCACTTGTTCTCTGCTCTCACTACAGATCGCAATGTCATCTGCAAACATCATAGTCCATGGAGATTCTTGTCTAACCTCGTCTGTCAGCCTGTCCATCACCATCGCAAACAAGAAGGGGCTCAGAGCTGATCCTTGATGCAGTCCCACCTCCACCTTGAACTCTTCTGTCACACCAACAGCACACCTCACCACTGTCTTACATCTCTCATACATGTCCTGCACCACTCTAACATACTTCTCTGCTACTCCAGACTTCCTCATGCAATACCACAGTTCTTCTCTTGTCACCCTGTCACATGGTTTTTCCAGATCCACAAAGGCACAATGCAGCTCCCTCTGACCTTCTCTGTACTTCTCTATTAACATCCTCAAAGCAAACACTGCATCTGTGGTGCTCTTTCTTGGCATGAAACCAAACTGTTCTTCACAAATGCTGACCTCTGCCCTTAGTCTAGCTTCCACTATTCTTTCCCATAACTTCATCGTATGGCTTATCAACTTTATCCCTCTGTAGTTGCCACAACTCTGCATGTCTCCCTTGTTCTTAAAAATGGGCAACAGCACACTTCTTCTCCATTCCTCTGGCATCCTCTCACTTTCTAAGACCTTGTTGAATGTTCTTGTCCGAAAATCTACTGCTACCTCTCCTAGACACTTCCATACCTCCACCGGTATGTCATCAGGACCAACTGCCTTTCCAGTCTTCATCCTCTTCAATGCCCTCCTCACTTCACCCTTACTAATCTTTGCTACTTCCTGATCCTCAACAGTCACCTCTTCGACTCTTTTTTCTCTCTCATTTTCCTCATTCATCAGCTCTTCAAAGTACTCTTTCCATCTTCCCAGCACACTTTTGTCATCAGTCAATACATTTCCCTCTCTGTCCTTTATCAGTCTAACTTGCTGCACGACCTTCCTATCTCTATTTCTATGCTGTGCCAACCTGTATAGATCATTTTCATTTTCTCCCTCCTTACTGTCCAACCTATCATACAAGTCATCATACGCCCTCTGTTTGGCCTTTAACACCGCTACTTTCGCCTTACGCTGTGTCTCCCTGTACTCCTGTTTACTCTCTTTGGTCCTCTCAATGTCCCACTTCTTCTTAGCTGACCTCTTCCTTTGTACACACTCCTGCACTTCCTCATTCCACCATTAAGTCTCCTTATCTACTTTCCTTCCAGAGGACGCACCAAGTGCTCTCCTACCTTTCTCCCTGATCATATTTGCTGTGGTTGTCCAGTCATCTGGAAGCACTTCCTGACCACCCAAGGCCTGTTTCAACTCCTCCTTGAAGAGAACATTCCTTTTTCAGCTTCCACCATTTTGTCTTCTGCTCTGCCTTTGCCTTCTTCACCTTCCTCATGATCAGCGTCATCCTGCACACCACCATCCTATGCTGTTTGGTAACACTCTCACCCACTACTACTTTGCAGTCACTGACTTCCATCAAACTATCAAACTGCATCGTCTACACAAGACTGTGTGCTGCTCCTACCTCTGCTTTTATAAGTCACCTTATGTTCCTGTTTCTTCTGGAAGAAAGTATTCACCAGAGCCATTTCCATCCTTTTTTGCAAAATCGATCAACATCTGTCCTTCTGTGTTTCTGTCCTGGATACCAAACTTGCCCATCACTTCATTGTCCCCTCTGTTGCCTGCACCAACATGTCCATTGAAGTCTTCACTAATGACCACTCTTTCACCTCTGGGGGTACTCAGCATCACTTCATCTAACTCACTCCAGAATGTCTCCTTCTCTTCTAGATCGCATCCTGCCTGTGGGGCATAAGCACTAACAACATTGAACACCACGCCTTCAATTTCTAACTTGAGACTCATCACTCTGTCTAACACTCTTTTCACTTCTAGAACATTCCTGACAAACCCCTCCTTCAAGATGACTCCTACTCCGTTTCTCTTCCCATCCACACCATGATAAAACAGCTTAAACCCTGCTCCTAAGCTTCTAGCTTTGCTACCTTTCCACCTGGTCTCCTGAACACACAGTATGTCCACCTTCCTCCTCTGCATCATGTCAGCCAGCTTTTCTTTGCATAGTTCCAACATTCAAAGTTCCTCCTCTCAGTCCTAGACTCATGCTTTTCATCTTCTCTCTCTGCCTACGGACACGCCTCCCGCCTCTCATTCTATGACGGACACTAGTCCAATTTCCATCAGCACCCTGTTGGTTAACAGCACTGATGGTGGTCGTTGTTAACCCGGGCCTCGACCGATCCAGTATGCAGCTAATATTTGTGATTGCATGATAAAGTTTAGCATTGGTTTTGCATCGGATGCCCTTCCTGACAGAACCCTCTGCATTTATCCAGGCTTGGGACCGGCGGAAGGGGGAGAGACACTGGTTTGTGCCCTGGGCTGCATTATGTTTTAGCAAAGGTTATAAAGATGCAATCACGTCATACTACTGTATTCTACGTAATACACGCCCTGCTCCAATAAGCAAGCACACTACTCTTGTTGAAAGTCAGCAATGGTTCTTTTACATGCCTCACACCATGGACAGTGAGAGACATGGCCGGCCTTTGATGACCCAGTTAGCTGCATTGGCTGACAGTACCCTATAATGCCTTTCAATAAACCAAATTTTGAGTCTTAATCAACTGGTATTCTCACAAGGGGTTTCATCCCACTTTATGCCGAGTGTTCCCAGAATATTCTCTGAATCCACCACGATCCTGTTCAGGTCAAAGCAATTACTGAACGTGAGCGG